>CM034154.1:223797370-224997370 GCA_019776745.2 Taxus chinensis
AAATTTCATCCTAGTAATGCCTTAGCACATCATCTCCGTGCAGTTTCTGACCACTAATCTCCATTACAACAGTTCATGAAGCTATGGTATGTATTTCCGGCACTGTAGGTATTTCTGGAAATTCAGACTTAGTTTCTAGAGCTGTAAGAACATCTAACATATCATCATGTGGAGTTGCAGTAACATCTATCATATCATCATGTGGATCTATGGGAAAATCTGGCATATCATCATGTTGACTCTTTTCCTTTGGAATTGTTGTTGTAAACTCATCAACATTTGACTAATTTTCCAAGCTAGATGGAATATTAGTTCCAACAATCTCTTCTATAATTGGGGCAGAATCCACATGTGATGGTGTAGACTGAGGAACTGTAGGTTTCTTAGAAGTAAAAGACCTTCTGGGTCTAGATGAAGTAGTAGTAGATACAGGTGGGGTAACCTTCTTCTTGGAAATTTGAGGGTCAGAGGACTGGGCATCATGGCTTGCATATTCTTCCCGTACCTCATTCAAAGGCTTAGGAGTTGACCCCAATTTAGGTTGGGTATTTGGAGGTGGTGCTAAAGAGACTAGGGAAAGAATGTTTTTAATTCTCTTTTATTGTGAAATTTCCCCTGTACTCATTTTTTATGTGTTCCTCTTAGGCCTATAAAACACCTGATGTGCACATATCCAATGTATGAGTCTTGGGTGTTTGAGAGCGGCTTTACCATCTCTATTCTTGTATTTTTGACCCACTTTTATAACAACTACATCAATATATTCTGGTAGATTAACTTTATGTTTAGGGTTTGTGTGACCCTTCTTTAAATGATTAGGATTTTCAATGTATCGCCTCCAAGTACTGATGGTTACCCGTCACAAAAAATATATATAATAACCAATTTAGCTACTTCTTTCTAGTGACTTGGTAAACTCTCCCACTTAATCCCTTTTTGAATACCCTAGGTAGTGCGTATTATCGCTAGCATAGCTTCCCCATGATCATGAAATAAAGGTATCGAATCTTTCAGCAGGGAATTTGTAACAAATTTTAGCCCAAAATCTGGGAGGGTGGATATGGAATCGACAATATGATTGTTTATCTCAACTTTTTTATCCCTTGTTTTTTAACATGTCATTTATAAATTTAACATGAATTCATCAACCAATTCTTCATCAAAACCTTAAAACTTTCTAGTGAATTCTAACCAACCTGAGTCATGAAACACTTCTGAGATGCTAGCATTGTGTAGGAGGATCTCTGCAGATTCAAGTTCCAAATTTTTCTTCTACCCCATGGCGTAGATAAATTTGGATGGTGTTACAGCAAAGTGGCAGAAGTTTTATGTGAAGAGCACATAACAATGGAATGAAATATTTGTAATGGCATTTTGAAATATAATTTAAGCTCTTATTTACATTGATTTAGTGTAATTTTGGTGGCATAAAAGGTTGATAGACTTAAAAAAATTTAATCCATTACACGACTCATGTCTGATCATCATGAATGATAATGCCACTTGTCCTTTTCACAAAATTGTGACACATGTGGTTTATTTGCTCATTATTATTCAGTACCTCCCACTTTTGGCATGATAATTTGATTTATGCCAGCAATAAATGCATCGAGAATTGTGTTTTGATTAATCATATTAAATAAATACAACAGGGTGGTTTTAAAAAGATAATATATGTAGCAAGGAAGAATGCACTTAATCTTTCCATCTCAAATCCCCAATAACCATGGTATTCCATGTCCTACGTTCACAGAATAAATGTGATTAATGTACATTTTAATAATTAACATCCCTGACCTTTATTGAAAGTATGGAATAAACAAAGAAAAATATAATCTAAGGGGAAGAGGATCAAAAACATGATCATCTCCCTTTATTTGAATTCAAAAACAACTATTGTTAGTGGGAAGAGCCAAACTCTTCCACTGAATCCATTTCTTTGTAAAGCAACATATCTTTGGTGAAAGTATCCTTATTCATAAGATGCTGATACATCCTTAATCTATGTCCATTCACAAGAAGATTTCTCCTATCTCCAATGACCAAAAGTAATCTCACAGAGCCGTTATCATAAACCTTTTCAATCCAATAGGTTCCTAACCATCTTGTTCTAAAATTTCCTTTGAATTGTTGGTACTTTGAGTTAAAAAGTAAGACCCAATATCCTTCATTAAAAATTTTATGCTTGATACGAGCATTATTCCAGGATTTTCTTTGGTGTTGAAGAATTTTATTTTGTTGTTGTGCTTCCATCCTCATTTCATCGAGTTCATTCAGTTACATTACTCTCTCAATTCTAAATTTCATTGTTGTCCTCAAAGTCTATGATTAAAACTCAACTAGTAATAATGGATTTTTATCATACACTAGTTCATATGGGGAGAAACTAGTAGTGGTCTTCCAGGTTGTATTGTAGGGCCAAAATGCTTTTGGTAGTTTTGGTACCTATTTCTTCCTATCTTCATTGACAACTTGTTATCCAAAATTCACCCCCCAGGGTAAATTTTGATAACATGCATCAGAATATTCAAATCCCAAGCAAGTTGATTGATTCAGAGCAAAAATCAGGTTTCTAGGGTCCCTTCAGGAAATTTTCTAACTCTTCTATTCAGGCTGAAAAGAAAAAGCTCTGAGAAAATGTGGAGAAAAGGTTGCAGAAGGCAAGTAGGTTGATCCAGGAAAAAATTGTGAAAATCGGCTAAGTCCTAGTCCTAGGGAGCAAATGGGACATTTGGGACGTCAAGGCGCGGATCAGCCGAAAATCCTCCAAGCGGCCCAAATAGCAACAGGGACATCTGGGACAGAAGTACACGGCGGGTGTAGGAGAAGCCAATCCGGCCGAAAAAGAGAACTTTCACACTAACTGCTTTGGGACATCTGGGACAAAGATACCCGATCCGGCCGGTTCGACCGAAATGGGAACAAACAGTCCGAAACAAAGTGGGACAAGTGGGACAAAAATTCATCAACCACTTCATCAAAACCGAAACTTTCTAGTGAATGGGAACCAACCTGAGTCATGAAACACTTCTGAGATTTGGGACATCTGGTGTAGCGAGGATCTCTGCAGATTCAAGTTCCGAATTTTTCTTGGGGCGAACCATGGCGTAATAAATTTTCCCATGGTGTTACAGCAAAGTGGCAGAAGTTTTATGTGAATAAAGATGCGAATGGGCATGAAATATTTGTAAGGGCCAAGCACCAATGAAATCATGATTTACGTGCTCTTATGGGGAAAAATTCAAAAATTCAAAGGGCGAAGTTCTTGAGCACTGGCCTGGAACCAATGTTTATAGTGCCACGTTCCTAAAAAGGCCCACAAGCAAATCATTCGCATGAAAGCCTGTCCTATCATCATGAATAGAGAATGTCACTTGTCCAATCATAAAATGCCACGTGTCATCCATGTGGTTTAGTTTCGGGAATTATTATTCATTACCTCCCACGTTTTTGGCATCATTTTGTGCCCTAAATCTTCAGATCGACCATAATAAATCGCATCCAAAATTGTGATTCACACGTGATTTATATCAACGGAAAGCTGGTGAAATGCAATGACACGAGTCCAGGGTCAATCTATTATTGGAGTAGTCTAAGGAAGAATTCAATTAACCTTTCCAAATCACTCCTTGATCATCAGAAAGACATTCCAGCGATCCACGTTAATGAAAAATGGGTGCATTACTGTATATTTTAATAATTAACATCCCTAACCTTTATTGAAAGAATGGAATAAAAAATAAAATACAATCTAAGGGGAAGAGGATCGAAAGCATGATCATCTCCCTTTATTTGAATTCAAAAATAAATATTCTTAGCGGGAAGATCCAAAGTCTTCCACTAAATCCATTTCTTCACATAACAACATATCTTTGGTGAAAGTATCCTTATTCAGAGGAAACTGATACATCCTTAATCTATCTCCATTCACTAGAAGAGTTATCCTATCTCCATCGATTGGCATTATTCTCGCAGATCCATTATCATAAACCTTTTTGATCTGGTAGGGTCCCAACCATCTTGTTCTCAACTTTCCTTTAAACTGCTGGTACTTTGAGTCAAAAAGTAAGACCAAATCTCCTTCATTAAACTTTATATGCTTGATACGATCATCATGCCAAGATTTTATTTAGTTTTGAATAATTGACAATTTGTTGTTGTGCCTCCATCCTCATTTCATCCAGTTCATTCAGTTTCATTACTCTTTCACATTGTGCTTCATCCAGCTCAATTCTAACTTTCATTGATTGTCCTCCAAGTATGCAATTCAAACTCAACTAGTAATAATGAATTTTTCCCATACACTATTCCTCTTCATATGGGGAAAGTCCCCAGTTGTGGTCTTCCGGTTGTATTGTAGGCCTAAAGTGATCTTCTGGTAGTTTTGGTACCCAAGTTCTTCCTATGCTGTGCATTGACAACTTTAGTTAAAATATTATCCAATTCTTTGTTTATGACTTCCACCTACCCATTGGATTGGGGGTGGTCTGGTGATGATTTCTTATGATTGATTTGATAGATCTCTAGGAAGGATTCAATCATGTTAGACATGAGTTAAGGTCCCTTATTAGATACAATGGCTCTCAGGGCGTTAAATCTTAGCATAATCCTATTATAAAAAACTTCAACTACAACATATTCATTGGTAGATGCCAATACTTGAACCTCGACCCATTTTGTGACATAATCAGTACACACCAGTAGGTACTCTTTCCCGTAGGATGGGGGATCAAATGGTCCAACAAAATCAATTCCCCATTTCTCAAATGGTCCTAAAACTAGCTGAGGATTGAGGGGCATTTTAGTGGACAACATAGGCTTCCCCATTCTTTGACATGCATCACACTACCACACGTACTTCTTGACATATTTGTGAAGAGAGGGAAAATAGTACCTAGCTCCAAGGACCTTGTGAATTTTCCTCTTTACTGAGTAATGTCCTCCTCTAGTCTCATCATGACAAGCTCATAGTATGTCATACACTTCATCCTCTCAAACACACCTATGAAGAACCATGTCAAGACAACATTTAAATAAAATTCCATTACACCATTTGTATGTAGCACTATTTTTAACTAATCTTCTCCATTCTTTATTGGTAAAGTAAGATGGAAACTTCCTTGTAGTTAGGTAGTTAGCAAGATCAGCAAACCATGGAGGTTGTGTTGATATTACAAACAAGTGCTCATCCAGAAATTGATCTTGGACTACCTCCTCTTCTCTTAAAACATTCAATCTAGACAGAAATTCAGCAATAACATTGGCCTTTCTAGCTTATCAATAATAGTTCAAGTTAAATTCTTGTAAAAAAAGTAACCATCTAATAATTCTGCCCCTACTATTGGTTTATTCATCAAATATCTTATGGTTGAATGGTCAATGTACACAAATATTTTATATCCAGTAATATAATGTATAAATTTATTCATAGTGTAAATAATAGCTAAAAACTCATTTTTTGTAGTGGTGTAATTCCTCTCTGTGGGGGTCATATTTTTTTTGATGAAATAGATGGCATACATCTGGTCTTCCTCATCCTTTTTCCAAGAACATCTCCCATGGTTGTGTTAGAAGCATCAGTGTGAATATGGAAAGGTGTCCCCAATTGGGTCCTCTCAAAAATGGAGAAGTGGTTAATTTCTCTTTGATAACTTCAAAATCCTACTGACATTGAGGAGACCATTCAAAGACACAATATTTTTTCAATAAAGAAAACATGGGTGCATTAATTTTACTAAAATCCTTTATGAACCGCCTTTAATACCCTTTATGTCCAAGAAAAATCTTGATATCAGTCTAATTTTTAGTGTAGGTAATTTAGTAATTACTTCTATATTTTTAGGATCAACCTATATACCTTTTGTAGAAATATGATGACCCAAGACAATTCCTTGATCAACCATTATCAAACATTTTTCATGACTCAAGGAAAGTTGGTGTTGCTCACATCTAGTTAACACTTTTTCAAGATTATTCAAAGATTCTTCAAAACTTGACCCATGGACGGTAAAATCATCCATATAAACTTCAACACAGTAATTTGTAAGGTCTAAAAAAATAGTTAAAACTACTCTCTGAAAGGTAGCAGGTGCATTACAAAGTCCAAATGGTAGAAATCTATATGCAAATGTACCCTAGGGACAAGTGAAGGTTGTCTTATCCTGGTCAGCAAGTGCTATACTGATTTGGTTATATCCACTAAACCCATCCAAGAAGGAGAAATATTTCTTACCTTCCAGATTGTCCAAAACTTGATCAATAAAGGGTAGGGGAAAGTAATCTTTCTTGGTGGCTTTATTAAGCTCCCTATAGTCTATACAGATTCTCCACTTACCATTTTTCTTGGGAACTATAACTAGTGGTGATACCCACTGACTATCAGATATAGGATAGATGAATCCTACCTTCAACAATTTTTCTATCTCATTCTTGACAATGTCTCTAAGTGTTGGATTAATTCTTCATTATAGCTTCCTAACAATTTTAACATCCTCGGTGTAAATATAGTGAGTGTAGATGCTTGTATGAATCCCATTCATGTAAGTATAGTCACAAGCAAAGGATTTTAAATGATCCCTCAAGATATTTACAACCCTATCCTCTTGGATGGCTTCTAAATTGTTACCAATGGTCATATATTTTCCTATTTCAACAATCACTTGTTTAGTATCTTTCATAATAACAAGCTCTACATCAGCAATCAAAGAATTCAAGGGAAAAACATGAGGTTGTAGCATGTGCAAAATAGTCATGTTTTCAAGGGACATAACCTTGGCTAAAGGACAATGGAAATCAGTGACTATATGTTCTTCATGATAATCATAGATTTATTCACAATTTCCAATAGAAATGTCACTTACCAAGGTGATATTATCTGTTGAGTTCAAAACAAGTTGTTTTTGTAGCCTCAGTTTGAATTTCTGTAGCCACAGTTCTAGTTTTCGTAACCACGATATCCTTTTCATCAGACATTATGTATGGCTCAATAATTTCTTCCATTTGATTTCTCACTACAATGGTAGCCAGATAAGAATAACTCATATTGTTAGTATCTTAAAAATCTACCCATAAAAGTTCACAATCATCCACATATGGTTGGGTAGGAGGATACAATGAAATATTCTTTTCTTTTTTTCCCATTTGAAATAGTCATTTTTCCTGACCTACAATCAATGTATGTAGCAACAGTGGCTAACCAGGGCCTTCCTAAGATGACTGGGTATCCTAACTTCTGAGCTTTAGGTTGTAAGACCATAAAATCTACAAGCTACTCCCAAGATTCAATCATGGCCATAACATCCTCAATCACTCCATCTGGTATACCAATAGATTGATCTTCCAATTGAAGAATGCTATTGGTTGGTTGTAATCCTGTTAAAGACAATAGATTGAACATATATGTTGTTATAACATTGATGGAAGCACCAAGATCTACCAAAATGTTAGATATTGACTGACCATTTACAAAAATAGTAATGACTGGACTCCCAGGATCCCCATATTTTGGTGAAAGAAGATTTTCCAGCTACTAGATCAACTAGATTTCCTTCTACTTTGATTGTTTTTTGGTACTTCCTCTCCCATCTTGGTGTTTTTATGCAGTGGCTTCTAATGGTCTATTTTAACCCAGAAATTTGCCTGATTTCTCTCAAAAGTGGCACCTCAATGTTCATCTTTTTCAGCTCCTGAACTAGTGTTGTTTCTTCCTCATTATGTGTTTCTCTTAATCATTCTGGAAAAGGAGTTGCATGTACATTCCTATCATTTTATTGGCTATTCCTAGTGGCTCGTGTTTGTGGAACATGTTCAGTTTTCTTATTTTCCTTAGGTATATCCTCACTTTCCTCAGGTACTTCTATGATAACTATAGGAGGATTGTTTACTATTCTTCTAGACCTCGTTTGTACATTATTAACGACATTCATCTACATCATCTCACCCTATCTTTCTTCATTAATTGAATTTATTTTTTATTTTTGGGGTTTAGAACATGATGAGTTGGGAGTTTAGTTTTTTCTACTTGCCCTTGTTGATAATTTTTCTGTGGTGGAGGCATTAAATCTTTTTCTTGTTTTGCAAACCTCCTTGGCTAATTAGAATTATGTTGAGGTGCCCATTTTTGTTTTTTCCATGGTGGTATAGTGGCTGGTGGTGCCCAACTTTGCTGATTATATGGAGGCACCCATGGTGGTGGCTATGGGTAAGCCACCTAGTTTGGTGGTGTCCAGTCATGTTATCTCCATGTTAGTGGAGGAGCCTAATTGGGCCATGGCATCATCCAAGGGTTCTGAGCAGGTCTAGGGGCATAAGCAGACTGGTTATTTGATCACTGCATGAAGTTTACCTCTACATTTGATTGAGTTATGGAATTTAATCTCTCTTTTAGCTGAGGTAGGAGATTACAATGATTGGTATCATGGTCAGAGACATCACAGATAAAGCACATTTCTATGACATCAAAATGGCATTCTCTCAAAGGATGTCTCTGCCTACATTTAAGACATATATATATCTAACGGTTCCTTTGCAACATTTCTCTTGGCTTTTATCCCATCTATGGTTATATGTTAAATGTATATAATGGTTCCTTTGATGTTTGTTTTATCCCATCTTGGTTAAATTTTTGACAAGATGTTTCTTTTCATGTTATACATTTCTTGGATAATTTCTAAGGTACATAGGGCATTCTTTGATGTTTTCCTTTGCCTTATACCTCCTCTTGTTCTAGAGTAACTCCTACATAACTCAGCAATTTGTGCAATGGTGAGTTTGTGTACATCACCTCCTCCCATGAGATGGAGAGAGTATTTGGTTTCATCATCAAGTCCTTAAAGGAAAAATGTCTTAGTGATTTTTACATTTAACTCATAACCACTCCTTCGATGGAGAAAGATAAATCTATCCAGATAATCTTCCAAATTTTCATCTTCTTTTTGCTTTATCTGGAAGATCTCTTCTCTCCTATCTCTTCCCTACAGTAGTCTTGATATTTTTCCAAAAAGGATGTATCCATGTCCTCCCATGAATGAATGGAGTTAGAGGGAAATCCCATGAACCACCTCATGGAAGAGTCTTTGAGGGTGGAAGGAAAAAATTTGAGTTTCTGGTTATTTGTTTTGTTTTCATATGTCTGGAAAAGAACTTTGAATTCAAATAAGAACTGGTCTGGGTCTTTTGTGGACATTCCTCAAAAGATAGGGAGAATGGATGGAGAGATTTTTTTCATGGGTGCATCTTCATCCTCATTTAGGATGATGAGATAAGTAAAGCTTCTACCCAAAGGTTGGTCCTCATCATTCCCATTATCTCCCATTTATGAAAGTTGTTCTAGTTCTAAATAAGATGATGCGGACTGCTCAGAATTACTCCTAGGCATTGTATTATATTTAGTGTCACTTTCTGTGTTCCCTACTTGTCCTCTTTTTGGATATATTCTTTGAATATTATGAGGTATAAATCTCCCATGAGCATCACGGCTCTTGTGCATTAGTGTTGGTTGTGTAAACAAGGATAAGGACTTCTACTAGTTCCATAGATTAACTTCACTAAGACCCATAACATGTAAGGTGAATAGAATGACATGTTGTGCTTATGCTTTCCCTGGAAACAGTGCCAAAAATGATGGGTCGGTGTATTATCCAATCATTTAACCAATATATTCAATTATTAGTGTCATTATAAAACCAAGGTTGTGTCCTAGGCTGTATACAATGAAGTCTTACATAACTCAGCTTTCATGGTAATTCTCTTTGGGGGGTTTTGGTTGGTTTGGTTCCCCCTATTTCCTTTTAATCTATGGAAAGGAAATGCAATGATAAACTACTGAAATGAAATACATGTACACTACTGAAATTACTGAAGCAATGTTGCTGTAATAAAAATGCATTCAAAGGAAATAGTCTAACTAGATTTGAAATTCACACACTGAATTGAAATGACATAATTGGAATATACTAAATCAAAAAATAAATAGCTGCATTTAGATAAACCATTCAAATAAAATCATTAAAAATTGAACTTATAAGAAATAATGAGCATGCATGAAACATCAATCCTCCACTCACCTTGGTTTAGTGGGCCCTTGCTCTCCCTTAGGATTAAGGTACTCTTAACACCAAAATATATTCAAAACAACATCGACTATATTAATTCAAATGGGTTGCAAAACATATTTCAATATGAGACTGAAAGTAAACACTAACTGATATAAAAATGTATTGTAAATTACTATCATCAACTACTACAAAATTGTCTTCAAGAAGGTGTCTTTATAGACCCAATTAGTTATAAAATGTCTCATGATTATATGCACCAAATTTAACCAATAACAGCCTCATTAAAGCTCATTGAAATCCTATGATATAGCTAAAAATAGGATTCGTGTTGTAGGCTTGTTATGGAAAAATCCTCCATGGCGAAACACTCAGACTTCTTGATTATAACTTCCAAAAATTGGCAGCAACTACACATTATTATCCAACACATGTCATCATATTACTCACATAAGAAGTTAGTAGGAATTTATATGGTCAAGAGTTCACATGAAATAAAAACAAGAGAAATGCATCAACCTTACTTAGGACATAACTATATAGAACATCCCCCATGCACAAATTAACATTTTTAGGAATAAATAAATAACCATATAGATGATATAATAGTTCAATCAATGCACTCATTATCGACAAGGTTGAAAAATAGTTGTGGTTCATCTAATGGAACTGATATGGATTGAAGAGACTCAATCATTGTTCATTAGTGTTGCAAATAATTTTGAACAAGTTCATAGAGAGACATCTTGACATGAGCTTGGTGTAGCTATCTGATGATGATGTTTTGTATGGATGTGGTAGATTGGGTATGTGGGGAGGTAAGGATAGACACCTTGACCTTAGAAGATGATAGGTTAGGTGGCTTAGGGGAGCAAGGGAGATAGAGACTTTGGGCCCATTTTTATTTGGGGCTTTCGAATCTTGTGCATGTGCTCTTGTGGTTATAAAAATGACATCTATCTAATGGAGTGGGATTTCTCTTTAGGAAGCTTCACTCTTGTTATATTTGGAAGTGGTGTTGGGTAGTGGTTTAGAAGTAGTAGATTTAAGGATTTTGCGGGTTGGTTTGATTTTATGGCTAGGGTTGATTACATCTAGATGTTTTGGATCCACATGAAGAATTCATTTTCTATCAAGGATTTGAATCATAGCATGGAGGGTTTTATAGTCCTCATTAGAGTGTCCTGGTATCCGTTGGTATGTAAAAAATGATTCATAAGCATACCAAGAGGGCTTCCACCCTCGGGAGTCAGATGAGTTAGTAGGGAGAAATGTTATGAGAGATGATTGATTAATATTGTTGAGGATTCTCATATAATATCATGTCATAGTTTTTTGGGGTGATGATGAGGGTGAAGGTATTTTTATATCGTTTTATGATTTTGAGGTTTGAGATAACAGGGTCGAGTTCTGTGTGGCACATTTAGATGATAATCAAGGAACAACCCTAAATTTTGTAATAGTAATTATGAACTTAGATGAGGGATGAGGCTCTAATATGGATGGTGAGGGATGTGTATTTTGTGATAAGGTTGTCTGATAATCCTGTGGTACAATTTCTATTTTTTTGGATGAAAGATTTATGGATCGTCTAGTGGGATTATTGAAATCTATGATGTGGTGTTAGGTGATGTGGTCATCGAAAGATATTTTTAAAATTTTCATGACAAGTTTCTTTTCTGGGTATATTGGAGGCATGGTAGGGAAACTTAAAGGGTACATAATAGATTCTATATGTTTTGATTTTGGTGGAGTTGTGGTCTTGGATTGATGTTACTAAGAGTAAAAACAATAAACTAGGATTGATCTTACTAAGAGTAAAAACAATACTCGAATAATCTTTTGGCAAACTATTTAGTAAGATTGCTTTAGCATCTTCTCCATCCACCTCTGCATTTTTTCCTGCTAATTGATTTAAAATGGATCAAAAATTATTCATATGTTGAACCATATTGTTGTTTTCTCCCATCTTTAGCCCAAAAAGTATTTTATTCAACGTCATTGCTCCACTACCTACTTGAGATCTAAATAACTTGTTCAATGTCACCCAAATGTTATTAAATGATTTAGTTAGATCAATATGGTTCAAATATTCATCGGCTAGAACAAGGCTGATAATTGTTATTGCTTTCTGATCCTTACTTTCCCATTTTTCTGCTTCATCTGCATCATTTGGTTTTTTAATTTTTCCATCGATAATGTCCCATAAGTCTTTATTGATCAACTGTAGTTGGGTTCGTACTTGCCACATGTGGAAGTCTGTACCATCGAATATTTCAATTAAATTTATCTTTTCCATTTTGAAACTCCACAAGATTGGGAAACTTGAACCATACAAGAATAAACTCTTTATAATATTAGAGATACTTGACTTCAATAAAGAAAATATATCAAAACTTGGCAGATAACTGACTCACTGATACACAGCTAGCAAATATTTCTGTAGATTTCACAACTGCATCCTAAACTGCCACTTCACATCTATACAAGGATACTGACAAAAAATAGCGTGCTCATTAAATATTGAAACCAATGATTGGAAAATCTAGTATAGCACAACACTTGGCATTCATGGAAGCTTTGAAGTATGCCATAGGAAATTTACACGTGAAGACAACAGTAAACAGGAACACATGTATGAATAAATCAAAATGTGGCATATTTTCTTTGAATGAAGGAATGTAGATTCTTCAAAATTGACCATCTCAAAAGAACATGGATATCTTCTTTGATGTCAATAAATCAAATACACATATCTAGAGCTTCATAGGAGAATGATCTGAGTTTATATGCATCATAGATACATAACAGCTAATGTAGAGCTCGTTGCCTACTCATAGACATCAATATCAGACTGCTAAAATGCCTTTGATGCCAATCAGAGCTTTATGGGAGACTGTGACCTTGATTGTGGTGTCGAGAGATTTCTAAGACACTTGTGATGGTTGTACTAGATCTTAGCAGAGGTCATATTGCTACTAACACCGACATGTGAGTAGTGGTATTAGTGGATAGCACATACTGATGCCTCTCTCTCTCCTTTTTAGGAATATTCTTCTATGCTTACACATGACTCAAATGTCTCCCCTCACCTCTTAACCCAGCCATATTTATTCCTTACATTCTCACTCCCATGAGATGATGTCGAATAGACTTTAAGCCAATAAATTTCAAACTACATATTGCAATTGGCCTTAGCGGTGTATACAGGCCTCTACGTTTTAATAGGATTAGTCCAAGATCGATCCAAATTGATATACCTACATCATTGAGCAATGTATACCTCAGGTGCTTTTCAATATCAAATCATATTGGCACTCAAATTAAAAAATATCAGGGTACAGGGTACATCTCTCTGATACCAAATATTGGTACAACAGGCTTCTCACACAGGAAATAATAATTTGATATTATATGCTTCTTAATTACAATCAAAACTAAGGCTAATAAATAGCTATAGAAATATAAAATCGACCTCCTACAAACCAGGAAGTCACACAACCAAACAACCTATTAATAGCATTATGGGTATAACAAAAATATATTGTTGAAACAATATAACAAACCTATATTATTAATAATGAGTTATAATATAACTCATATTAATAATATTATAATATATGCACATATTTAAATAATGTGAGCACTATAATATTTTCTGTACAATAGTTTCTATTTTTCTGGATGAAAGATTTATGGATTGTCTAGTGGGATTATTGACAATTATGATGTGGTGTCGGGAGATGTGGTCATCGAAAGATATTTTTAAAATTTTCATGACAGGATTCTTTTCTAGGGATATTGGAGGCATGGTAGGGAAGCTTAAAGGGTACATAATAGATTATATATGTTGTGATTTTGGTGGATTTGTGGTCTTGGAAGTGACAATACTGGAAAAGTCAGATGATTCAGACAGTGTCTCAATCATAAAAACATTGGGCGCTAAGGTTATAAGTGGGAGTAATTTGACATTATTAATAGTATGATGGGATTTGATGGTGTTGGGTTGGGGTTGACTAGTAGACAGGGGCTGATTTGGGAAAGGTTTTCTAAACACATCCAAGTTTTGATTTGGGAACACATTTGGATTATCGAGTTTCAAGTCACCTCGGTCAATGAGATCCTGAAGGAAATTTATGAATGAATGATACATTTTGATGTCATGTCCATGGACTTAATGGTACTTACAATAATATTTATCTTTATACCATGAGGGTTTAGATATGGATATGTCAACAGGGCAGATAGGAGGGATTTTAATCATGCAAGCAACTAGAAGTTTTTCAAATATATTGTTATAATAACTCCCTATAGGTGCGTAGTTATGTTGAGGTTGAATTCATTTGGAGTATAACCAGTTTTTAGATGCATATTTCACCATGACCACATTAGCTGATCCTTTAGATTTGTCATTGCTAGAAGAAGTTTTAAATGAATAATCTGGTTTGGGTTTCTTCGACCTAAGTTTAACCTTACCATGTTCAAGAGTGTGAAGATCTAGTCGGGAAAAGGTAAAGGCTTCATCAAATGTCTGAAAGTTTTAGATCTAGAGGTTTGATGATACGTTCTTGGCACAGGATCAAAAAAGTAACTTGATCAACTCAGTTTGTGGAAGAGAGAAGGATAATTCATTGATAATCCCCCACCATCAAGCGACAAATTATGTAACATACTCATCTTTAGATTTTTTAATAGTGTAGAGATTAGTGATGGAGATATTACGAGTAATGTTGATGGAGAAATTCTCTAGGAACAATTGTGTGAGTTGTGTGAAAGAGAAGAGGGAATGATACATGATGTTGTTGTACCAGTCAAGTGTAGGTCCTGCTAAAGACATGGGAAATGTTATCAAAATAATATCCTGGTCATAGGAAATAAGATAGCATGCATGGAAGAAAACTTTGATGTGTTGTTATGGGTCCTCCTTACAGTAGAATTTATTCAATTTTGGGAGATCCCAGTGTGGGGGATAGGCCTTAAAAGGTATTGATCAAGGGATAGGTTCATTACAATTTTGTTCGTACGAGAGATTATTCTTAGGTCCCATGGTGGTGGCTTCAAGGCTTGTTATTTTAATTAGTAACGCCTGTATGGGATCATTTGAAGGTTGTTGTGTATGTGAAGAGGAGGTAAAAGCTTGATTATAATGATGGGGGTTTGATTGTTGGTACAAATGATAAGGTAAAGGGATATTATGATGAAGAGGGGTAGTGGTTGATATATTATATGGATGCTAAGAGATTAATGGTTGTGAGGGTTGAATGTATTGATAAGGAATAAGAATGGAAGTGTTGACAAGAGGTTGTGATGGTTATGGTATATATTGAGAAGGGATGGTGTTATATTATGAGACAGGGGTAGTGGATTCTTACTATAAAAAGGGGTGAATAATAGCAATGGAAATTATATTAACATGGGGTATAGATGTGGGGATAAATAAGACTATTTTTATTAAGGATGTAGGTTTTTTTGATGGGGTAAATTGATATATGATAGGAGGGGTTGTAATAAGAGTAACACCAACTGAGCTTGTAGGAAGTGGGGGAGGAACATGTGAGGATGCATGACTGGATATGAAAGGGGATGTCGTAGTGTGGATTTGTGTGACTAAAAATCTTGATGAAGGATCTGATGATGTAGATGGTTATTGGTTGGATATGTCTTTTGGTGAAATAGTGTTAAGATAGAAGCTAGTAACAGGAGTTGATGAAGCAGGTGATGATGTTCCTACGTGTTGAACCACCCACGTGGGATCAGTAAATATAAGGGAACTTAGGGGAAAGTGCACATGAAATAGGGTGCAAGAAGGTTTTAAGTGAAACCAGGGCGTGTGCGGGAGGCAGAACAAGGGTTTAAATTACTTATCCATATATGGCATCATGGAGTCACTTGAGGAAAAATGTGAGGACCCGACTAGGTGTGATAAGTGGATAAGGTTCTAGCCTGGAACCTTGGAGGCAAAGAAAATGATATTCCACATATCAAATATTCCTAGAGGCATCATCACATTTAGTGGAAGGCTCTGCAAAGAGGATAAGCATTCACCAATGGAGGACCACATTGACACTTGGCACATGATCTTCTCATGAGAAAAGTCATGGCGATGGATGTTGGTCCTATTTAAAGAAGTGCTTGGGAAAGAAACAAGTGAGATGGGAGAAGGGAGAAGGTAGTGTGAAGGCACTAGAAGGTATGGCAGTGCTAAGAGAAGGAGGGTAACAAGGTGCTACAAAAATATTGGAAAATGCCAAGGGTCTGGAGCTCATAATGCTAGGGTTTAGAGTTCTTGGTGCTAGAGGGTTGTAAGGGATATCATTAAGAATATGTATGGGTATTGGGGTCTGTAACAAGGGTTATAATAGGGAAGTCATAGTTAGGATCTCAGATTAGATATATTTGTAGGGATTAGATGTTTTTCATTTGATGTATATGGTCTGAGATGACCCTCTTGAATGCAGTGTGGTTACTAGAAACTCTTTTAAATCAATATACAAGGATCTATTTTGTACATCTTGTTTATGGGTGTAAACCCTCATATTATTTGGCATGTCATGACTCAAATCTAGTTCCTTATGCTTCATACAATGTTTATTTACCTTTTGTACTGCATTAATGTGTAGATCTATTAGTTATATTTGCTACCTTTTAAGTAGATGCATGTACTTCTGTTTCTGTAAATAAATCCTCCATTAATGGCAGAACTCTCTTGCAAATCTCACATAAAGGAGGGGCTCGGCTCCCACGCACTCCTTGGATAAGCGCCCAGCGTATGCTAGGGTATAGGTTAGTGTGTTTGGGGTTAGAAAGAGGTATTGAGGGTAAAATAATGACTACATCTTGGTTCTGTTACCGGGACATCTTTTGAAATTATTGTGAGATAAATGTGTAATGACGGAGTGCTTGACCTTGGATAGTATCAAAATGTGGCTCAAAAATAGATGACTTTGCTCAAATATTTAACACTAGACCTAAGTTTTATGCACGTAAATGGGTAGAAGATCACCTGTATCATTAGTTATATGAGAACTTTTTCTATTGTTTCCCTGTAGAGTTATATGAATGGCTATCAACATATGCATCAAGGTCAAGGTAATACTATAGACCTCGTGTTTGGACTTGGGAGGAATATCAGTGGTTGCATGATTCAGATATGACATGGACCCATGTTTTTGATCATTAGTGGATTAGAGTGCTAACTAATTATAACTTGGAATATGTTATTTCTACCTATCCTTTCCCATAGATTGCTAAGTTTGAGTTCTTGATGGAGCCTAGAGGATCGTTCTTGCGTGTTATTCCACTAGCTATCAAGATCTTGGTCATTACTTTGAGTTTGGAATCCTTTTCCATGGCTGGCTAAACTCCTGCTAGGCGCGGGGCATGAAAGCTGGCATGCTAGAGGATGGTGGACCTTGCGGCAGAAATGGAGAGAGAGGAGAGGTGGATCAAGTATAATGAAGTTCGGGAAAGGGAGTTGGAAAGACTACACGAAGCTATAGGAGTGATGGATTTATGGAGGTAGACGTTGAGGGAAGGATTTGAGGTTTGTGTGAAGGACATGGAAACTTGAGAAATATGAGCTACCCCATCTTAGAAAGTGTGGAAGAGAAACCCCCTCAGCTTCTAGAAAGAGCTCGTCGTATGAAGAAAGGAGGAGAGCTGTAGGCACGCATATTAACCCACATGACGACTAGAATCTTACGCTTATTTTTATAGTTCCTGAGATAAGTTTTGATAATCCAATTAGTATCAGTATTGGTAGTCGAGCGACACCTAAGAGGTATAATTTTTCATTTGGTACATCTATGGTTGCACAGTCATTTCCTATGTTTAGGGGTATTTTTCTGGTAAAACATCTGGGCAAGGTGAGGGAACACAAGGTTTGAGTATCGCATCAATAAATGGCACGGGAAAAACATCTAGGAGTGGTTCGATATCACAGACTGTCGGAACACAGTTTAGCACGATGGTGGGATCATAGGGTGCAACTATGTTAGGCCCCTTACCTATGACATGAGGATCTCGTGGATCTAGAGAAGTTAGAACTAATGTATCTTGTGGGTCTGGTGGTGGAGGTAAAACCAAAGGGAATTAAGGTCCTAGATCTGGCAGACAAGCTCCACAACACCATCAATAGGTGTTTTATGATATGTCGCTCCACTTACCTTATTACAAGGGCATTGAGGATGTCGCAGAACATGTACACAAATGTGAGTTACTATGGTGCGTGAAGTGAATCACTACCCTTAAGTGGAAGGAAATTTAGTTTGTAACCACATTGCAAGGGAATGCGCATAGCTGGTATAGGAAGTATGACCCACACCAAACAGTGGTGGATTACATTGTGTTGCATAATGCCTTTTTGGCGGAGTTTCACATACCTGAGTTTGAACAGAAAAGCATCAGCACATTGAAGGAAATTTAGCAAGGGATGGCGGAGAGTGTGTGGGAGTATAACACACGTTTCAAGACTCTCTTATCCAATTTATCTTATGGCATTCACCCTTCGCAACATGCTTAGTGGTTTGTAGAAGGACTAATCACACCTTTCAGGAGGGCGCTTTCACAAATCCACATGAGACCTTAGAGGCTACATTTCTTACTGAGGTAGTAGGAAGCATTGATATAGGAGTTAGCTTGTTCCTAGAAGCCCAAATTTCTAAAATGGCAAAGCAAATGGAGAATTTTTGTACGAACTCGGCTCATGAGACCCACATCGGGTTATGATGTACAAATTTTAAGGTAGAAGTGCATGTGAAGGACTGTGAGATTTTCCACAAATATCATGAGGCAAGTAGGTGTTAGT
Organism: Taxus chinensis; assembly: GCA_019776745.2. Classification (NCBI taxonomy): domain Eukaryota; kingdom Viridiplantae; phylum Streptophyta; class Pinopsida; order Cupressales; family Taxaceae; genus Taxus; species Taxus chinensis. The sequence goes on from CM034154.1 coordinate 223,816,229, forward strand.
TACTACAGCACGTGATCCATAAGAATTTGTCTTGCTATTGTAAAATTTGCACCTCTACTACTCATAACACCAAGGATTGTAGATTGATTGACCAAATACATAAATACCATTGATAATAGTGTGTGTTAGACCGGTGTTACAAACAGCTCCAAGGATGCTGGTCATCATTATGAAGGGTGCACGGATGGAGGAGGTAGAGGTAGAGGCTTTTGAGGAGGATTTAGAGGCAATGGTTATCGTAAGGGTAAAAGGATTGAATTCCCTCATGGAATCTAATATAACTATGGATCCACATAACACTACAATCACAAGTGTCCCAAATTATTGCAGTGCTCTTGGTGTGGGAAAAATCACAAGTATGAGGAATGCCTGAAATTGTTTGAACACATGTGCCAGAAGCAACAGAACGATAAGGGCACTGGGATGGTGAGCGTAAAGTGTGCTAATCAATAGTGGATGCCAATAATGGAGTGTGATTCAGAGTTAGAACATGTACTAGTGATGATGCAAGCTGAGGCTGCATGCACCATGGAGATACCAAAGTAGATACCATTGATTACAAGAGAAGAAATGGTACATGGGAAGTATCTGGACCCTAGCCATTAGAAGGAAGTCTATCAAGAGACCATGGAAGTAATTAGAAGTCTTCAAGGGGAAATTTAGTTTAGAAAATAGAAATCCAAGAAGTTGGAGTAGAAGAAAAGCATTGAGGTCCCTCAGGCAGATAAAGATGATCTCGGAGAGGTGTGTGTTATCCAAAATTTGGCCCCCCAGAAAATTTGGTCAAGATAACTCCTGAACATAAGGAAATTACAAAGGAAACGACTCAGACCCACGAGATCACATTCCAGGATGAAAAACAAGGTTACAGGGATACTCTACAATGGAGTGGCGGGGCTTGTAAAGGATCAAATGAACCTGTGCAGTAAGAAAGATAAGAAACGGCTCTATCAAGAGAACATGTGCCTTAAATTCATCAAACATGTTACAGGTGGGCTTGGAAATGAAGGATCAGTGTAGTAGAGAATCCAAGAGCAAGAAGGAAAATAAGTTGTGAAGTTTTAAGGTCTTTGGGCTCAAAACCATTTAGGAAAGAATCCAAAATTGACTAAGTATGGAAGAGCCAGCAGAGAGAGCCACGTGTCCTAGCGGCACTTCTCCAAAGATGAATCCATAAAAGGAGGCTCAAACAATCCCTGCATCTCCACGTGTCCCAGGTCAAAGCAGGCCATCGGGGGGAAAGTTGGTTTTTTGCCCCTTGTTATTCCAAAAGGGGTAAAAGTTGCAAAATGAGCTGCAACTCCACCTAAGGGAAAAATTCAGCATTTGAGCCCGAGTTAAGCCAAAGCAGGGAGTTGGAGGAAAAGGTGAAAATATTCCTTTTGACAAAAGGCAAAAAGGAAAGAATTGAAGTGCATATCCCCAGCCAACTAAAGGCTGCCACATGTCCCATATCAAAAGGGGACCCATTTTTCAAGTTGTTTTCCTGCCCTCCTATATGGACCTGATACAAACTTTGAAGGGGCATATCCTTCAACTCAGTGCTCAAAATATTGCGAATCTAACACTGTTGGAAGCATCTCGATGTCCTCTATGCCATGAAAGGATTAAAAATCATTTTTCAGGCCCTGGTAGGTAAAAATGAAGAAGAGTCTTCCAAGCCATTAATGCAGAATCTAATCTCTTCAACTACCAGATCTGATTCGATTCAATCCATTAGGGAACCAGCAGCGACATATTGTGGGTGAATTTGTAGAAGGCATTAATATTCAGTTGTTGAGATTTTAAATCAAGATTCAATGTGTATCTCATGGTGGTTGGAGCAAGATTCAACTTTTCCCTCCTCCACCTCTCTTATTCTTCTATATATTGTAACACTTCTCATTTTTAAAAGGGAGACATTCTGGGCATAGAGAAACTCTGTGAAATTTGTTTCTCGACTCCATTTTTGAGTAGCGAACCTTCTCCCATGCCTGGAAAATGTATTTTTTCCTCTATTCCAGAAATGTAATGGTCTGTGCACCTTATAGAGCAATAAAAAACGTGTTTTTCTGGTGTTCTTCAACCCTTTACATCATTTTTTGTTTCTCTGTGCCTCTCCCTTCCAGATTTGTGTTTTTGTGCATGTATTTCACATTTGTGGGTGCAGGATGTTGTTTTTCATGGATTTTAATGGTAAATTTGAAGATCTAGGCCATGTTACTTCTGTCTGACCTCTCTCATCTCCATTTTTTCTGTTTCTTTCTCCCTCAACAGAATATCTCACTTCCTTTGCTGGTGTATCACCATTTTAGTGTAGGTTATGTTTTTTCCGTGTTTTTTTTCTCTCCCTGTCTCCTTAGAAGTTAGATTATGATTAGATTATCTTGCCTACACTAGAATAGCTCGTGGCAGGTAGTTTAGGAAGAGGAACCAACCTTCTCTAGAGGATCAGTCCCATTTGCAAGTCCCACAGCTTGGGGAATGATCCAATGTTATGTAAATCACACCAAATGACCCTGCCTTAGAAAAGAAGATCCATAACTCATTTAGGGGTGCTGTGACTTTGTACTAACAGTTTTGGCATGCCCGGTGGGACCAAAGGTCTTCACTTTATTTCATCAAGTTGATATTTTCTTGGTGGGATTCAACCTTTTTAGGCACATGCAAGCACATCTTGTGACTCTATCTAGTCAAAAACCCATTCTCTGAGTTGCAGGCCTTTTCCATCCATTTCCACTCATTTTCATCCATTTTCTTCTTCCATCTCTTTCATTTTATTCCATTCCATGAGGTTGTGAAATCATGACTTCATTCCCTTCATGGAACTCACACTTACAGCAATGCATTCCACCTCCAACACATTTCCAAACTCCTCTAAATTAGTATTATAATCAGATCCAGGATCATTATGCTTACCTATATGAGAAGATTCAAAATTAGTTTGGCCATAGAGCTTATCAAGAACAAGGGGATGCATACAATGGTGACAGCTATGTGGAGAATGCTGGTTTGTTGGAGAAGATCCCAAAAATGGAGGTTGACATGGTTCAATCAAGGGGCATAGAAAAAATTAAGGCATTCAAGATTGGTTGCAGGGCACCTTATCCATGGGAAGGCCCTTTTCCAAGATATAGAAGAAATGTTTCCCCAACTTGCATAATGGACTGAGGAGATCAGGGCTTACGAGTTGGAGTCAAGACAACCTTTTCAATGGGTAAGTCTAACATCTCATAGCTTTTATTTTTCTCTTTCTCAAGTGGCACCATCTCAACCCAAGCTCCAATTTCCAAGCTTCCTAGTTGATGCCCCAAGCATTGATTCCATTTCTCCATTCCCTAGTCTTCCACCCCATTTCATTTCTTCTCCCCTTTCCTTTCCTAAGCAGTCATTCCCTCCAAAGAAATAAGAAGTTTCATCTACTCCCTCCACACCATAAGCAATTGCAAAAATCGTTAAACCCCAACCTACCACTCCTCTTGCTTTCCCAAGTCCATGTTGGGAAGATACTCAAGAATCTAGTCAAGGACAGCAAGAAGAGGAGTCCAACAGAAAATATTTGGGTCTACAAAGATCCCCTTGATGGTCAAGCCAATAAAGAAGGTCAAATTTGAAGAGCCAGTGGTGGCTGAGTTTGAATTTATAGTAGAGGAGGAGGACCATATAGTTTCAGAGGCCCCAAATGTGGATCAAGCTATAGAATAACCTTCAGTTCTTCCTCCCACTTCATCCCCTTCAAGCTATGATGTGGAAGAAGAGTTTTATCTTTCAAAATTTATGTTTGAGAATGAAGGCAGCCATGGTGATCAAGTTGCAAATCAGGAAGGCACCATAGAGGAGGTAGAGCACATGCAACAGGACAATAAGGAGGCAGACTTCCTGACAGACTTGGAAGATTGCTTTAATGAAGAGGGGCCTTAGGAGATAACATCATATTTTCCTCCATCTTCAACCTTCCAAGCACACAAACTTGCTACCATGAAGGAGAACATCCAAGTGCAACAACCTGCATTCCATAATGGCCCTCTAGAACCAAAGTTGGAAGATCTTGATCTTCCATGTTCTTCAAAGCACGAGGAAGAGAAAAGGTAGGAGGATGTCATCATCTCTATCTCACACCATCCACCCAAGAAGGTCCACAAGAAGACTCCATTTTTGGAGTTGAATTTCAAATAAATGGGCACATCCAAAGCATCAGACTATGTCCAATCAAGTACTAGGCTTCATTGGAGCCAAGGGAGAAGCCAAAACCAGTCATGCCTACTTCAAGGCATGAGGATGAGTACCAAAGTACCAAGTGTCACCATCAATACCTTCAGGAGTCCAATGCAAGTTTGATTGAGGAGGTATTTTCCATTAATCTTGATACCTTGATTATTTGGGTCGAGGAAAGGCCTATAGCCAGTTTTTCACTCATATAGACAGCTATAATTAGTTTCAAACCATTTGCATGGCTGCCTCTCTCAAGAAAAGGAAGCTACTTCTCTCTACCAAGTGCAGGCTTTGTTTAGCATTCTTTCCCTCTAGTTAGTTTAGGAGTAGGAATAGATTTTTCTTTTAACAGAAGAAGTGCTTATACACACTCTGGATGTCTTATTTAAGGCATGTATGATTTGGTCTCTTTATATAAGTTTTTTTCACATTTCTCTAAAGGTACATAAAGCCATGCTCTTCAGTATTCATAACAGGGAAACTCATAGTTACCTATAATAGTTGCCATCTTCAAAGAAAAAAATGTAAAGCAACTAAATTCATTTCAAAATAGTCCATTTTAGGGATAGATGAAAGCCCCATAGTTAAAAAAAATTTCTACTCTCAGAAATTCCATTTTCAAGATTTCCTTATGAAAATTGAGAGTGCAACCTCGGGGTCAGAAAAAACATAGAAAAGGCATACAGTCAGGCTCGCAATGGCTCAAGGATAAGATCTTAAAAATTTCAGATCAGTTTCGTGTTTATCCAACAGACTGCATGCCCAATGGATGCTCCAAGGCCACTGGTCTCTTCATCTAGCAGGAAGATGTCCCCCTGAGTCGCCAAATTGTTATCCCAAATTCACCCCCCAACAAATTTGGTCAAGACAACTCCTACACATAAGGAAATTATGAAGGAAAAGACTCATACCCGCGAGCTCACATTCCAGGAAAAAAAACAAGGTTGCAAGGAGACTCTATAATAGAGTGGTGGGGCTGACAAAGGATCAACAACCCTGTGCAGTAAGAAAGAGAAGAAATGGCTCTGTCAAGTGAACATGTGCCTTAAATTCATCAAACAAGTTACCGATGGGCTCAAAAATGAAGGAGCAGTGTCACAAAGAAGCTAGGAGCAAGAAGGAAAAGAAGTGAATTTTCAAGGTCTTCAGGCTCAAAACCATTCAGGAAATAATCCATAATCGACTAAGTATGGAAGAGCCAGCAGAGAGAGCCACATGTCCTAGCGGCACTTCTCCAAAGATGAATCCATAAGGGGAGGCTCAAACAAGGCCTGCATCTCCACGTGTCCCAGGTCAAAGCGGGCTGTTGGGGGGAAAGTTTCTTTTTTTCCCCTTATTATTCCAAAAGGGGTAAAAGTTGCAAAATGGGCCGCAACTCCACCCAAGGGAAAAAATCAGCGTTTGAGCCCGAGTCAAGCCAAAGCGGGGACTCGAAGGAAAAGGTGAAAATTTTCCTTTTGAAAAAAGGCACAAAGGAAAGAATTGAAATGCATCTCCCTAGCCAACCAAAGGCTGCCATGTGTCCCATATCAAAAGGGGACCCATTTTTCAAGCTATTTTCCCACCCTCCTGTATGGACCCGATACAAACTTCGAAGGCTCATATCTTTTGACTCAGGGCTTGAAATATTGCGAATCTGACACCATTGGAAGCATCTTGATGTCCTCTGTGCCATGAAAGGATTAAAAATCATTTTTCAGGCCCTAGTAGGTAAAAAAGAAGAATATTATTCCAAGCCATTAACACAAAATCCAATCTCTTCAACTACCAGATCTGATTCGATTCAATCCACTGGGGAACTAGAAGTGACATATTGTGGGTGAATTTGCAGAAGGCATTGATATTCAGTGGTTGAGATTTTAAAGTGGGATTCAATGCGTATCTCATGGTGGCTGGAGAAAGATTCAAATTTTCCCTCCTCCCCCTCTCTTATTCTTTTATATATTGTAATACTTCTCATTTTTAAAAGGGAGACATTTTGGGGATAAAGAAACTCTGTCAAATTTGTTTCTTGACTCCATTTTTTTAGTAGTGAAGCTTATCCCACACCTGGAAAATGTATTTTTTCCTCTATTCCAGAAATGTAATGGTCTATGCACCTTCTAGAGCAATAAAAAATGTGTTTTTGTGGTGTTCTTCAACCCTTTGCTTCGTTTTGTTGTTTCTCCGTGCCTCTCCCTTCCAGATTTGTTTTTTGGTGCATGTATTTCACATTTGCGGGTATAGGATGTTGTGTTTCATGTATTTTAATGGCAAATTTGAAGATCTGGTCTTTGTTACTTTTTTGAGACCTCCCTCGTCTCCATTTTTTCTATTTCTTTCTCCCTCAACAGACTATCTCGCTTCCTTTGCTGGTGTATCACCGTTTTAGTGTAGGTTCTATTTTTCATTTTTTTCTTTCTCTCCTTGTCTCCTTGGAAGTTAGATTAGGATTAGATTAGAATTCCTGTACTAGAATAGCTCGTGGCAAGTAGTTTAGGAAGAGGAACTAGCCTTCTTTGGAGAGATTTCCCTTTTTTCAGCTCCCACACCTTGGGAAAATTTTAATGTTATGCAATCACACCAGATGATTCTTCCTTAGAAAAGTAAATTTTTAGATCTCATTGGCGGTGTTGTGATTTCATAGTAACAGTGTGTAAGATGTTGTGCCAAGAGAATATCATCCCTCTATTAGGAGAATGGTCAAGAGATAAAGTACCAAGCACTAGAGGAGAGCACGAGAGGTAGGTTTTGCATGCTAATATACCTCCTCACAGCCTTGACTATGATAAGGAGATTACCTTGAATGCAATTGTTGATGGATGGCTCTTAATTAATATTCTGATAGACATGGGTGTGGAATTTAATTTTCTCACCCTGGTTGCATGGAATCAAATGGAAATTCCCTCATTACATCCATATTCAAATGTGTTTTATATGGATAATAAGACAAAGGCAATACCCATTGGTGTTTTATAGGATGATGTTATCACTATCCAAGGGGAGAAATTCACTGGAGACTTTGAAGTCTTGGCACTTTCTGAGGTGTGAAACTTTAGATCATTACTTGGGTGCCCCTTGTGCTATAATAACAATGTTGACTTACATTTCACTAATGGGTATATAAGTTTTGAGAACAAGGAGGAACATTTTATCATTCCTTTGACATATGGGAAGTCAGTGCCCTATACTAAGCCCTTGGGCAAAGAAGACCTAGATAGAATCTATGTGTGCACTATCAAGGACCCTGAGGTTGTGCAACCAAAAAAAGAAGGCATTATTCAGTGGGAAGAAACTTAATATATAAGTGATACAGCTAGTGTGGCATGTGATAATTGGGTGCATGGGACATATGTGTTGGTCATAAGGTAGTTAAGAGGATCTTTGACAAGAGTAATAAAGGCGTGCTCATTCAAATGCCTAGGGGAAAATAGTTTCCAAGTTACACTGGGGGAGCTAACCCTAATTTTTCTTGCAAGAAATGGAGACCAAGTGGATATGTGAGGTCGAAAGGAGAAGTATGCTTACCTATACCTTTCTCAAGACCGCAGCATGTTGGTGGGTGACCCATCACAATAACCTTCTAGAGTGGAAGGAGGTGAAAATCGCGTTATCTACTAGGTTTCTATAAAGCAATGCAACTACTGCTATAAAAGATTATCATGGGAATGAACCTACCGCATTTCACATCTAGGCATATGAGAAGGCCTAGATGGAAGACACATGAGCCTTGCCTCCATCTTTATGGGTGTATAAGCTTTTCTCCACCTTACAAGGTTGTGTGTGTGTATGGTACATTCACACAGAGCTATGCCGTCAGACATGAAACAGGCAGGTGTTGATGGCTTATCTCCTTCAATATTTTGAGTATCAGAGTACTAAACCATTGGTGAATGAGTAGATATAGGTTATTAAGTGCCTAACTATGGGAGATAGTGCCATGGCGGAGGATAGGGTACTGGAGTTGTTGGGTGAACCTAACTTGGAAGAGCATTTCAATGAGGAAGAATCAGAGGAAGTACAACTTGAGCACACATGCATAGAAAAGAGAAAAGAAAATTGGTCTACGTGATAGATGGTGAAGAGGTGGAAAACTTAGATGTTAACCATATTGTTGGTACACATGAGGTTGTGGATAGTGTTGATGAGAAAGTGCATGCCTACCATGAACCCCTGAAAACTAAGAAGGTTAACATCTACTTGGATATGGAACCTAAGGAGGCTATTCTTGGGAATTATTGGTCAGAAAGGGAGGTTTCAAAGATTATTGATCTATTACACAAATTTAAGGATTTGTTTCATTGTGGGCACCATGAGATTAAGGGAGTTCACCACTCTTTAGGAGAGATGTAGATCAAACTGAAGGAAGACACACGCCTAATTAAGAAGAAACCATACCTAATGAATCAGAATCTATGCATCATGTTCAAGGAGGAGATTGAAAATATGACCGCATCAGGCATCATTGAGACTATTGGGGAATAAGAATGGATAATTCCAATGGTCATCAACATTAAGAAGGATGGGAGGATAAGAATTTGTGTTGATTACAGGGATTTGAATGTGGTATGTGTCATTGACCCTTTTCCCACCCCCTTCACTAAGGATATCCTATAAGGAGTAGTAGGGAACAAGATCTATTCTTTCACAAATGGATTCTTAGGATATCATGAGGTTAGCATTGCAAAGGAGGACCAAGAAAAGACAACCTTCACCAGTGAATGGGGAAGTTTTTCCTACATGGTCATGCCTTAAGGATTGAAGAACACGCCTACTGTATTTTGTGCATTATGCTTCAAGAATTTCAGGAGTTCATCCATAAGTTTCTACAAGTGGACCTAGATAACTAGACAGTATATGGATTAGTGAGGGACCATTGTGACAATATGAGGCTGATGTTTGAGAGATGTCAACAGTTGAGTATATCTCTCAGCATTAAGAAATGTGATTTCGCTACTCCATTTTGAACCCTGTTGGGGCATATCATATGTAAGGAAGGCTTACTGGTAGATCCTGTGAAAGTTATCATTATTGTGGGATTGGTGGAATGTGCCAGCTAGAGTGCAGCACATGGATTCTTAGGGCATACGGAGTACTACCAAAAATTTACTAAGGGGTACGCCAATATTTTTGTGCCATTAGAAAATTTGTTGAAGCACAAAAGTACATTTCATTAGGGAGAGGCACAGCAGATGGCATTTAACACATTGAAGAATAGGCTTATCACCTCACGTGTATTACACTTTCCCTCTAGGGATAAGCCATTCCATGGACATGTTGATGCTTCAGGGATGGCGATTGGAGCAATCTTAGCACAACCTAGAGAGGGAATTGTTTACCATCCCTTGTGTTTTGCTAGTAGGAATTTAAATCTAGTAGAACATAATTATACTACCATGGAACGCAAGGAATTATCGATGATCCACGCCCTACATAAATTCAGGAAATATTTACTAGCGATACCTTTTATATTTTACACGGACCGCATGGTATTAAAGTACTTGGTGAAGAAGCTCATCTTACAAGGGTGCATATTCAGGTGGGTCCTATTGTTCCAGGAGTTTGAGATTACGGTTGTGGTAAAAATGGGTAAGAGTAATTTGGGGCTTGACCATTTATCAAGGATTGACTCAGGAGAGGATGCGCAGAGCATTGAGGATACAATGCCAGATGTGCAACTGTTTAGATTGTAGTGTGTGCCTTCTAACTTAGAGGATATTACCGTGTTTCTCAAAATGGGTGTGGTGCCAGAGGGAATGAAGGCTCTAAATAAAAATAGTTAGCTATACGTGTCGTGCCCTACATGTTAATTAGTGGAGACTTATATAAGCATGGAAGTGATGAGATTTTGCATCAGTACGTGCTTGAGCATGAGCACACTTCAATCATGGAATAGGCTCATGGTAGAATTGTAGGGGGGAACTATGCAGGGAAAGCAACCGGGTGAAATATCCTTATAGTAGGCTTTTGGTGGGAAACTATTTACAATATTGTATCGAGTATTGCAAGGCATGTAACCACTAATAACACCTTAGTAAACCAGTGAAAAGAGATGAAATTCCATTAAGAGCGATTACCAGTGCATAGTCATTCAAGAAATGGGAAATTGTCTTCGTAGGCCCTATTTCTCCAGCTACGCGAAGGATAGGTTCACATTATATCATTATATCATTACATGCACATATTACCTTACAAGGTAGGTAGAAGCGATGCCTATAAGGGATTGCACAATGGAAACATCAGGTAGGTTCTTGTGGGAAAATATAAACAGTAGGTGGATGCCCATTGATCTTAACAAGTGATAGGGGTACTCATTTCTTAAATGAGATAGTTAGAATCTTATTAGCAGAATTCATGGTGTCCCGTCACAAGACTAGCCCTTATCACCCACAAGCTTATCGGATTGTTGAGGTGTTTAACAAAATTTTGAATCACAAGTTAACTAAGATTTGTGATGTGGGAAGAAAGGATTGGGATGACAAATTTTCTACTGTGTTATGGTCATATCGGACTACTTATAAGAGACTGAACAAGGCCACACCTTTTCAATTGGTGTTTGGCGTGGAAGTTGTGTTACCTATTGATTTCATGTTACCATTGTTGTGTATAGCATGCACAGGAGGGTTAGATGATGAACAAGTGCTTGAGGAGAGGATTGACAAGTTGATGCAGTGTGATGAGAAACGGGTTATTATTCGTTGGAGTCATAAAATAGAAAAATCCAGGAAAAAGGGATGACATGATAGACACATCAAGAACAAGTAATTTGAGGTTGCATAGATGGTTCTCTTATATGATTCCAAGTCTCTGCGCCATATTGGGAAATTCAAAGTCCATTGGTTGGGCCCGTACATTGTATCATATATACTTGATTCAGGCACTTTTTAGTTACAAGCACTGGATGGAACACGGTTTCCATGCCATTTCAATGGGAGTAGGTTGATGCCTTACTATAAATAAGTCTTCTTTTTGTTTGTAAATAAGGAAGTATTGTCAATTACCCTAGGATTTTCTTTGATGGATTTTCCTTTCCTTGTGTTTCCCTTTCTTGTTGTTTTTTTGTGCATGTTTGTGTGCTAGTAGCCACTTTTTATTTAAAGATTTTTCTATGTGTAGAGGACCACACATCCATTTTTGTGTGGGGTGGAGTGATGTGACAAGTGCTAGAAGCTATGGTTGTTGATCAACCAGGTTCAAATAAAAAAACACGTGGATTAGAAGATAGCACGTAGAAGAGGTGAACATGAGGGAAGGATTGTGTAAAAATGATTTATAAAAACCATGTACATAAATGAAAAGTGCATGAACAACATGAGGTAGGTGATGTCAAGAACCAAGATTAGGACATAGAGGAAGAATTTCTTTGGTGTTGTAAGCACGCGCATAAGGATTTGTGGTAAGGGGTTTTTGTGTGCCTGAAGGTTGCCAAAAATTTTTGCGTAGGATTGGGCACGGAGGAAAAGCGTTGAAGGTTGGTGTTGGAAAAATCCACCTTTATTACGAAAGTACATTTATAGGTGGCATGGCATTTATTGCGGAGAAAATAAAAAGTTATAAATAGAATATCGGGGGTGTGTTATTCTTTACCTTGTGTTTTAAGTTATCAAAGAGCTCTCACAAACTAGGGCATCCTTGTGAAGAAGGTATTAGAATATTGGTGAAACTTTGCATGCATAGATATTTTGATCAGTGAACCAGAGAGGAAAGGAGTACATGGTCATAAGAAGAGAAGGTTTTGTGGAATAATCCCATGGGTGTTATGTCGTCTTGTGGAAAAAGGGATTTCTAGGTTAGGGTCGCATAACTAGGGCACAGGATTTGGAGGGATTTTCACAAAAGAGTGGAGCTGCAAAGTTGAGTAGAGCCATGACCAAGAGAAAGGAAGATTTTTTAAGGACCCAATGAAGGAATGACACCAAGGAAAGTAGAAAATGTTCCACCGAAGAAGGGCAAGGGCAAGGGAAAAAAATTCATTTCTACCAGTTTCAATGAAGAATGGTACGTAAAAATATAGTACCCAAACGATGTATTACTTGGTAAGGAATGGGTATCTCATGTCAGAAAGATTGTCGTAATTTATTACAACCATCAAACGAGCACCATAGAAAATGAGATGACACTAGAACTGGTTCGCCCTACAGAGAAGAGAACACCAGATGGAATAATTATCTATGACAATGAAGTGAAGGTGAAAATGGAGAAGGTTGGGTTGTTGCAACTCTACGAGTTTCCCTATTTTGGAAAGCATGTGCGACTATAAAAATGGTTGATCTCACACGTGCATGAAGGCCAATTCTATTTCACAGGTCAGAGGATGCGCATAACCCCCTAGCTGATTTATAAGTTCACTAACCTTATATGCGAAGGAGAATCATTAGATGATGATTTGGGAGATAAAGAAGCCATTAAGAAAATCATCGAAGCTTATGACTACAAAAAGGGTTCACGCTACTTTGAAATTTTTGCAATCACCGACATTGTAATGGGAAAGAAAGATGGACACTGATCAATAAGGCCTGGTTGAATGTATGTCACAAGATCTTGGAGGGGATCATTTATAACCTCTCATCTTTTATTGTAGAGGAGATTATAAACATCGCGCGTGATAGAGAGAAGGTTATGTTTGGTAATGTTCTCCTCACCATTATCTTTTCAGAGATTGGAGTTCCCAATGGGCCAGATAAGTTTGTTTGGGAATACCCAGATGAGAACCCCTCCCCCTCCAAAAGGTTTAAACAATATACTTGTGACACGGTCATGATTGCCGCTCATAAGGCGCGCCTAGAAAAGTGGTATAAGTGGATACACGATGAACTTGGGGATGAATGGAGAATACCTAAGATGTTTCCTTAATTAGTACAAGGAGAGGCAGAGTTCGCCATATACTAGCAATTTTTTATCGGTAGATTTACTTTGGTAGATGGCACTAAGAGACCTTGGTGTAATTTTCCTTTCTCCTTCATGGTGCAGTACTTTCACGTCGAGGCCAATCGATTCAAAGAGGTGAAGAAAATCAGATTTGATCTAAGTGTATTAGATTAAGATTACCATGAGTTGCGCAAGAAGTTAATATACCCCAAGAAGCACACCTATGTGGAGAAGTATTTTTCCCATGATATGCACATGTTGAAACTAGTAACATTACTTGTTGCAGGGAGGACAACATCGAGGGTGTATTTGCACCTAAGGCCTAAGTATGAAAAGGGTGCTTATGTTGAGTATGATGTCTCCATTCCTAAGGACCCCACCACGTGGAAAAAGTTTGTGTCAAGGAAAAGAGAAAGAAGGGAATCTCCTGAGAATAAGGTGTCGAGGGCACAGATAGTACAAATAGTAGGGGCACAGGAGTCAGGTATGGGCACAAGTACTTATGTCCACTGGAAGAGGTCTCCCATTAAAAAAGAGTCACCACAAAAGGAAGAATCACCTGAGAAAGAAGAAAAATATAAGTCCCCTGAATTGGAGTCACCAGTAAGGAAGAAGCAAAGGGAGATAAAAGGGTCAGACTCGAGAGAAATAGAAATCATGGAGGCTGATAAGGGCAATGAAGATGATGAAGAGTGTGGTGAGGCTCAGAATCATCCTGTGTACGATGTACATGAGTCAGATGAAGAAGGAAATCAATAAAGGGATGATAATGAGGATGGCACTCATGATAAGGGGGGGAGTGAGGAAGTAAACATGAAAGATCATAAGACCCTGACCCCGACCGAGGAGTAGATGGATAACACTATAGATAGGGAGGTTGTAGTTATTATCCAATAGTTAGTGGAGCATGAAGTAGAGAGAAGCATCGAAGAAGTGCTGAAGGAAATTGAGGAGAGGAAAAGTGTAGGAAAGGAGTATGGGAGCATCGGTGGAGACCCTAGATTAGTAGTAAGCTTCCCAACACTAGCGTGCACAGATGGAAAGGGCACAGTAGTGGCGTAAGAACACAATATGACTTACATTAATGATCTAAGCAAGGTACTATGCATGTGCTTCCAAAGTACCGTTCCCACAAACTAACTCCTCACTTGGTCTTCTTTTGATGAAGAGGGTGAATACTCGCACACGAGGAAAATGATATCCTGGTCTTTTTAATTCCCACATTGATGAACCCAAGTTTGAGGTAAATCGTGATGTATTGATGAAGATACCAGATGTCAAGGGAGTAAACCCTCTTGTAAACACCCAGCAAATTTTATATGAAAAATGTTGCAATGTGCTCAGCAAAGTATCAGTGGAGGTGGAAGCAATACTTTTCTACATAAACAATAGAATAAGGGCCTTGGAGGAAGAGCTTGATAAAAATAATGATGGTATCATTGAGCGGGAAAAGGAGATAAAACAGAAGGAGTTGATTAGTGCATATTTAAAGCATGAACTAAGGGATGAAAAGGGGAAGGTGCACTAAGTCCACAAGAAGATAGAGGCCATTTCAGATGCCATTATCTTGAAACACCCAAACTGTGCCCCACCTAAGAAGAAATACGAGTCAACCATGCACTGCTTGGAAGACTTGACCTGCATCTTCACCATGGAAAGGTGGTCACTCACATTAGAATCGGAAGAGGAGGAGATGGCATGCCATAAGAAGGAAGAAAATCTGAATATTGGGAGACAGTGACTCGGTACTCTGAGCTCCTTGTTGTAGTAAATATTGCCGCACAGATGGCCGAAGTTGTGTATGACAAATATGCCGACAGAGATAGGGTAGCGAGCATATTGGTTACTACACATGAGGAAGATTTGAAAGAATTTCAGGAAAAGAAAAAATTCAATAGGGCGGAGCGTGATAAGATCCTGGCCGAAGTTGAGAAGAAGTTGGAAGCAATCGAAACCTTATGGGGTTGAGTTAAGAATAGGCTAAAGGAACTAGACCCCCAAGTCACTCACAAGATGGATGCACTAGGCGATCTTAGCAAGTATCTGGAAATCATTATAGATACTCTGAAAGCTAAGAGTGATGAACTAAGTTTTAATGAAGTAAGCGCATTGGTGGGTGACCTACTTCAGCAGGCACAGGTAGAAGTGGATGCCTAAGAAAATATTGAGGCATCCATAAAGGAGTTTCCACTCCTCATACATCAGTAGCATATTCTTCCATTCTTCCATTCTTTATTTATATTATTTTAATTCCACTATTCTTTATTCTTTGAAGGATCAGAATCTTTCTGAGGACGAAGAACATGCATAGTGTGGGGTGATGTTGGACCCTAAATATTGGCAAAGTACCAAGAGGCACGCGTGTAGGATCAGTAAATAGAAGGGTGCTTCAAGAAAAGCACATAGAAAAAGGGTGTAAAAGGGTTTAAGTGAAATCATGGCGCGCGCGAGAGGTAGAACAAGGTTTTAAAGGACATAGCTATATTTAGCACCATGGATTCACTTTAGGAAAAACGTGAGGACCCAACTAGGTGTGATAGGTGGATAAGGTGCTAGCCTGGAACCTTAGAGGCCAAGAAAAGGATATTCCACGTAAGGAATATTCCTAAAGGTGTCATCACAGTTAGTGGAAGGCTCTTCAAAGAGGATAATCATTCACCAATGGAGGACCACATTAACACTTGGCACATAATTTGCAGATGAGAAAAGTCATGGCGGTGGAAGTTGATCCTATTTAAATAAGTTTTTGGGACAGAAACAAGAGAGAGGGGATAAGGGAGAAGGTAGTGCAAAGGTGTTAGAAGGTACGTGAGTGCTAAGAGAAGGAGGGTAATGAGGTTCTGTAGAAATATTAGAAAAATCCAAGGGTTTGGAGCTCATTATGTTAGAGCTTAGAGTTCTTGGTGCTAGAGGGTTGTAAGGGATATCATTAAGCATATGTATGGGTATTGGGGTATATAACAAGGGTTATAATGGGGAAATCATAGTTAGGATCTCTAATTAGATAAGTTTACAGGGGTTGGATCTCTTTCATTTTATGTATATGGTCTAAGATGACCCTTTTGAATGTAGTGTGGTTACTAGAAACTCTTTTAAATCAATATACAAGTATCTATTTTGTACATCTTGTTTATGGGTGTAAACCCTCATGTTATTTAGTTTTCCATGACTCATATCTGGATCCTTGTCCTTCATACAATGTTTATTTATGTTTTGTAATGCATTAATGTGTAGATTTGTTAGTTATATGTTCTGCCTTTTAAGTATATGCATGTACTGATGTTCCTACAAATAAATCCTCCATTAATGACAAAACTCTCTTGCAAATCTCACATAAAGGAGGGGCCCAACACTCGCACGCACCTCAAGTGAGTTCCCAGCGTATGTTGGGTGATAGGCTAATGTGTTTGGGATTAGAAATAGGTATTGAGGGTAAAATAATGACTACACTATGTCACTAGTGGAGGGTTAAGGGGATATTTGTTCTATGACAGGTTAATAATCAAGATCACCGAGTTTAGCATAATCAAAAATAGTGACTTTGGAAGCTGTACCATATTTTGGATAGGGGTAACATGTGATACTCATACCCTTAGCATAAAGGTATCTAGAAAGGGATATCAAATTTGTATATAAGATTTTAGTGAATATGGGGTCATCACTTTGATAAAATTGATGAGGATCAAGAAAGGGGGATTATAATCTCATGGATTGAGTACTAGGAGAATGCAAGGGTTCTGGAACGGTCTCTAAAGTTCATTGAAATTGATCTATTATGCTTGAAATATTTATAATATAGGACTCAAGAGATTCCAGGGTTGCTTAAGAGGGTTTGTCATATCATTTATGATTTGAATATGAGACTATTGTCTTGATAAAACCATGAACTAATCAAATAATCAACGAAGGAAAATAAAAACGGTTTTTTATAACAATTGCAAGAAAGAAACAAAAAAAATGATTATCTTGATTAATTTAAGAAAAGTATAAAATGAGAAAATGGCTAAAAGGAGACTAAGGAAAGGTCATCTAGGGCTAGTTTCAGGTGATTTTAAGGTCAAAGTCCTCAATATACCTTAAGTTACATGATATGCATATCTATGTTGGTGTCGATATGAGGCGTGATATTGGAGCCTATCGCCTCACTTCGTGGTGCCGCAATGATACGGGTGTTGATTGCTTAGCTAATATACCACCCACTAGATTATTTATACTCAGCTAGAACATTGAGTCGCATTTTATCCATGGTGATGAAATCCAAGTAGGTCCACCTGGAAAGGATTGTTTAGATGCAAATTTTGATTTGATATGCGATTTGGTTGTGTGTGAAGGGATTTTTGTGAATGCAATTCATTTTAAATCCTAATTAGACTATGTGAACAAGCAGAATGGGGGTTCATTATTAAGACCCAAAAGAAATGTTGATTTCAATGAAAACATATCAGTGAAAGATGTAGTATTTGAAAGAATATGAAATAAATAACATACCTATGATCATTATTCATTTTTAATTTAACTTTATTTTTTACGCGTTCTTGAAACAATGACAATGAGGTACTCCAAGCTACAGATTTAGATGATATTGACAAGAAAAGAAACAAAGAGATATAAAATCTAATCAAAGGGGGACTAAGATTCCCATCGGGCATGCTAGGATGTTTGAGGTGAATTTCAGCTAGTCAATAATATGATCGACACCAAAAAATCTAAACGTAGTAGGGTTTAACGATACCTACACTAACAAATGCAATGTCGAATTGAGTGGGTATAAGAACAATATTGAAGACTCGTCCTTCACAGAGTGAGAGGACTTATATGTAATAATAGTTAAACAAGACAAATATTAGATAACACTTAAATGAGTTTCTCGGCAAAGACCGATCCCAGAAATCCAAAGGGCTTCCTTGAAGGATGTCAACTCTTGTTTACAATCAAGTGATATGATAATAAATAATATAATGAAAATATGATTAGAATTCTAGAGGAATAGAGATATCTTTTTCTGCTTGATAGGTGGCCCCGCAAAGGGCTACGATGAGCTCAAAGTCCATGAAGTAATCGAACTAGAATTGTTTTGTTATGTCCTTTATTTCATGTATTACTTCAAGTTGTTTTTAGATGCCTTCAATTTTGAGTGTGAGGGAAATGGAACACATACTAAGTTCATGTGTGATGTCGAACTTCTTCCACATGAAGGATTTTTGCATGATTGGAAGATCATATATATACTAATAATAGGGTGTGATGTACCAGGAATTGTCATCTAAAAAGGACACATCTTGCATGAAGTCAGATTAGACCAAAATATATTGATAAAATACTTTAAAATTATGTAAATGTGGTAGAATGATAGGAACTGTGAGAAATTCAAGCAGAACTGCTAGCAATTCAGGAAGAATCGTTAGGGATTACTATGTAAAAGTTGTTATATTGATGAAAAGAGAGATTTTTATAGAAAGAGAAGCTTAAGATGATTGATTTGGCTTATATAGAATATGTTAATAAAGTGAAGATAAACAGAGATGAGGATTTTATTACCTTTGATGTGAAAATGGACTGGATAGAGTGATGGATGTTTACAAGAGATTGTTGGGAATCTGATGGCTTGACAGGGGTGTTGAGGATGTTTGGATGTTCATGACAATGTTGTTTTATTCTCTAACACTACATAGATTTTCTGCAACTCTTTTGGGATCCTGAACTAGGAGGTTTTTGGTTCTATTTATAATCATTAGCGATCTGTTAGGATCGCCGGTGATTCAGAAAATGTGGGGAAAGCAGCTTGGAAGTGGTTATAACCACTTCAAATTTGGGCTTTCTCATGTTGGGATGCGATGTTATGTGTTTAAATATCTTAATAGGTTGGGTAATTGGGGTAAAAATGACTTTAGATGGGTTAGGGGTAGTTAAGGAGGTTTTAGGGAGGTTAAAGTAGGTAAGTGAGGTTTTATGAGGGGTAGAAACATGATTTTATGGGGGTGAGGGTAGTGAATTAGGTTATGATTAAATGATAGGTTTTACTTATTTAATATGTGTGTGGGGTGTGACACTTAGGGTCCCAAAAAACCAATGTCTACACCGGTGTTTTTTTCTAGCCATGTTTATAAAATTTTGACAGGTTGCAAGTAGCACAACAAATAGAAATAATGAGGAGATTTTGACTCTAAAGTTTTACTTATTTTTGTAATATGGGTATTATTTCCAAAATGTTGAGATGTATCATATTTTTTAATATTTGTGTCTATTTACCCTTTTGAAAGGAGAAAATAAAAATAAAATTTTGTTACATCATGTATGCATTGAAATGTATGTGTAGTCGTATCCAAATGTTTTTCTTATGGTTTAGATGTTTTAAAACAATCATTTACCATGGTAATTACTGTAGTTCCCTTGTAGCACTCATCATATTTGGTGGAAACTTATTATACCTAAACTATCAAACAAAACTTGTGTCTGGCCCTTGTCGTACTTTCTCTCCTAATCAAGTATTTTACAGTTTGTACTATCGATATCACTTTTTAAAAAGAAAAGACTTAAACTTATCCCCGGAGGTTTTTTTGTCTTGCACTTAGGACAAGACTTACAAATTCCATTTCCTCAAGTACCTTTATGTGAGAAAATGGCTATACTATGTGTACCCTATCATATTTGGTGTGAGAAAGAACAACATTTTTAGGTGTCAGAGGTCTAATCACTTCTTGGGTAAGTTATAATCCTTAGGTGCGTAATTGTCCTTGACACCTTAGCATGTAACCTAGTCCTTATAAGGATAGTTTGGGGTGTTTTCACCTATGTTTTACCTCATTGAGAGATCTAATTGTTGCGACTAAATTCTATGTGTTGGCTTACCTACACATTAAAATCTTATGTTTGAATTCATTTATTCCTCACATATAAAGGTATTACCTTGGAAATTAGTATTGAAATACTTTGGGTTACACAAAGGTTTTACGAGATAAGGATATTTGATTACTTTAAGTTTTGTCTCGTAGTAGGGTGTAGACCGCTTGAGTGTTAATGAAATTAATAAATCGTGGGATCTTTTATGAGGT
The DNA here is from genome assembly GCA_019776745.2 of Taxus chinensis. NCBI lineage: Eukaryota > Viridiplantae > Streptophyta > Pinopsida > Cupressales > Taxaceae > Taxus > Taxus chinensis. Next base: position 223,836,319 of record CM034154.1, read on the forward strand.
TATGGGTGAAAGAAACTTTGATGTCTATTACCCATTAATTATAAATAGTGTCATAGAAGACATATAACGCATAAAATTATATTGAATGTTTCACTTGTAATAATTTTAATCCTTGAGTTTCCTAAGAATAATAAAAGGAATTTTTTTAAGTGAGAGCACACTCGTTGGAATCTTGACCCCTAAGTGAAAAATAAGTGTTATATGAATCGTAGTTGTTTTAAGATGATGTCAACATGAGATCAAAGTAAATGATGTAAGAGTAGTTTGGAACAAGAGTAAACATGATGCCAATTTTTTGAACGATTGTTATAAAAATCGTATACACCTTGAATGGTGCCAAAAGTAACTAATGTGTCCTAATATAGATCATATAAACAAATAAAAATTAAATTTGTGTCATCATTAGTGGTCATTACATTTTATTAAATGGGAAACTTAAAATATTTAAGGAATGAGAATATGTCTTCATACTCCTGAATTTTGGTGTAAAAAATGATGTTTAATGAATAGAATTTAACTAAAATGAAATATGAATTAACTGATCTATGTACCTTTTTGGAAAATCCCTCTCTTCGTAATTTCCTCTTTTTGTCTCCTTTTATTGTTTGCTGTTATGATCATTTGAGAAAATATGTCATGTTAGTCTATCGTTATCTTATTCATGATAGATCAGTGCATTGAATAAATATCTATTTATCCTTAACTCATGTTAATTACACAAGATATGATTTAATTAAATGTAAAGTGCAAACCAATGAGATATGTTTAGAGTGATGGATCAAATACCTCACTCCTCCTTCTTTTGTTTCTTGTAATTTCTTATGCTTGTATATTGCCATAATTTGATGTGATGTACATGTTTTATTGCTCATTTGAGTAGTAATATGGTTTTCCTATACATCTAGTACTTATTTACTACTCATTATGGGACTAAAAAGCGTATTTTTGTGTATGGGGGAAGGTAGGGTCATTATAGAGGTATAAGTAATGGTAAAACTGAACTAAACATTGTGTAAATTTAAGGAAGAACTATAGGTATGTGGGCTTTATTCTAGTGGAGTGATAAACGGGTTTTGAATAAACCACGTGCAAGGGATAAGTGGCAATGCATTCTTATTTTTTACTTAGAGGAACTAAGAACTTACAACCCATATTTTAGTGGATTTATAAGTGGTTTAGAATGTCCTTAGTTCCCCTTGCAATACATTTGAAGTCATTGATAGATCCATACAAATGTTATCTGAATAATCCCTAGTTCCCTATTTGAAGCCTCATATGATGGATTGATATTGTGATACATATATGATGAAATGATATTTTGTCACCCTATCTTAACTTCTAGATTTATTGTGGAACTTAATTCGTTGCTTATTGGGATGTGTGTGCATTGGATTGATGAGTTTTGTTTCTTGTATGCATGAGTATGTTATGTATGTATGTATTTTGGGGACTTGACATTTCTCAAAGGTGGAGGGATAAGTGTTATTATGGTGTATGGGGTTTCTTATTTATTCTTAGGAGGAAACATTTTTTTGTGATAGTAGTCTTATTGGAGGCATAATTGTGGAGGGATTAAGTGTATTTTCATGCACAATCTGCATCGACTTACTTTGGAGGAACTAAAGGACTAGTATCCCTTCCTTAGTTGAGGGATAAGTGGAAGTATTGGAACCATTTCCCCTTAACAAGATATTTTATGGCTTTGCAATTATTATACCTTTATATCCTTTCTGATGTTTATTTGGCATCAAAATCTCCTTATTTGGAAATACATGTTTGAAGTGATGCATGTTATGTTTTGGTTTAGGCATTGTTTTATTGTTATTTGGTACCAAGTGATAGAATAAGTGTTGTTGATAAAATTTAAATAAGTTTTTTAAAAAATTATTCATGTTTTTTTCATGTTACTAGTGTGGGAATTAAATTTGGTATCAAAGCAATAGGCTCATGACTCTCAAACCTCTGGTATGTATTGGTTGTTGTGGATGGTTATTCAGGATGGTGGATGACATTGAAATAGTAATTTCGATATTATGCATTGTGATGTGACAAACATTGTACTTGTGATAATATGTAGTGTACCTATTTTCTACATACCACTTAGTTTGGAATCATTATGATGTTGAATCAAAGTGTTTGTGATGAGGGGTATTCTCTCTCTCTCTCTCATTAAATCAATGTACAATGTTCATGTGCCTATTACCACATATGACTGTGATAAACTAATGTTTCGTTGTGAACTAAAAATGTTTTTATGTGTGGTATTTATCTTATGATATTGTACAGATGTACTAATGTGTTGCATGAAAAAAGTGCTTCATTGTGAATTTTTACATATCATGTTTTTTCCACCATGTTGTGAGGTATTAGGATGTTATGTCGCCATGGTCAATGGTGTAGTTGTGTATATGTTGTACATGTTAGTCGATATATTTGATGTACATATATATTCATATGTTATGTGATTGATTCATGTTGTCGATTTGGTGGATTATGATGATCTTATGACCCCTATTGTAGCATACATATTCCATTAGTGCATTATGTGGAAAGTGTGCATGTGTTTATGTGAATTGTGACTAATTGTAATGTGCGTCACTCCTCCATAATATCTACACATATCATGTTGTGTTGTAACATTATGTTAGTGATTTTGTATTATGTTATGTGTTACTTTACACCATTGATCCCTACAAGTAGTATAAAGGCATATGAGGGGAGTGAAGAGGGTGAAGAGTTGACCATGTTGCCTGACCCAAGTACAATTTAGGAAGTGGAGTCTCTCATAGACTAAAAATCCTTTCTATTTTTTTGGTATGTATGGCATTGCTTTGTGGATGACGTGCATATTGTGTAGCATGCACACCTCAAGCTCGGTAAATGGTAACCTATAATTCTCCTTCATTCCTTAGATGGTCATCATAGATACGACCATTGTGTAGTTACCAACCATGTGAGGCTTGTGATTTTATGCAAACTATGATTTTGAATAAGAGAATAATGAGGATATTATGACCTTGCTTTGTTTCAATTTAGACTCAAGGAGTACGTTGGTGATTTCCTTTGAGGTTGTTGGGTGCTTGTATTTCATTGAGGTAATGGGGCTCTATGTGTTCATGTTCATAGAGTGACCCGACATGTTTTGGTTCTATGAGAACATATGTTATTGGGAGGTATATAAAGTTTCCCTGGGAGGCATGTGGAGTTTTGGTACTTGTGATGTACATGGTATTTGATGGATTACTTATGTGATTTGTTTGGCTATGTATTGTGATACTTGTGGCTTGATGCCCTTAACTATTGGATGTGATTTATTTGGTTTATCTCTTAACATTGTGTAGAGGTGGCTATGACTGAAGTCATGAATGTAATGTTTTTTCAAACATATTGATGTTTGTATAATTGTTATGTTGGGAACATGTTGTTTATGTATCTTATTCCTAAGACTTGTGTTGAGTACTATGATTTGTGGACTGAACTTTCTTCCTAGTTGGTATGGTGGATTTATTTTGCATTACCATCGTGAAATGTGAATTTTGGCATGTGTATGGTTTTGGGTTGTGTATGACCCTGTGATGTCTTGTGTTGTTGATAACCCCTTGGAAACAATGAAAATGAAATGTTTAACAATGAAATTGGTTAAGAAACCATGAATCAAGGAACTTGTACTATTGAGAAAACTATTATATTTAAGTATGGTTATAATGAAACTAATAAACTAGAGTTACCATCGAGATATATTGGACATGATTATCAAACTTACTTAAGGATTGATTAACCATGGTAAGAAGAACTACCAATCTTCATAGAACATTAAATAAGTTGATAAAAATTTAATATGTGTTCATACTTCCTTGTATTCATGTTTTAGTGACATGGTATTTTCCCCTAAATGACAAATAGATGTTGGTGTCTTTCATTTGCTCAGTTATCCTTTTTGTAACCGTTACGTGGATGTCACATCGAGGACAATGTTATTATAAGGGGAGGGAAATGTAGTTCCCTGGTATGTGTGCATCTCATCATATCCTATCCAATCAAGTTGAAGAGCTTGTCCGAATACCATCAATTTTATAATGGTTGAAAATTAGACTTTTTACTCATGATCAAATTCCATCACAGAATTGTGTGTCTATGTCAACCAAGTTAGTGTGCTCCACGGAAGGCACTCTACCCCCTCATAGTTGCGTCGTCAAGTTGTTGAAGGTCTCGATTACTGTCTCGATTGACCTAGATTTAAACCCTACACGATGTTTTCAACCACATTTCGAGATTATAACAGTAAAATGTAATGCTTAAAACAATAATACTAAATTTTTAGAAATATATATAGTAGGAAAATTTTAAAGATATCAAAGGAAAAACAAGCAAATTGAATGAGTTAAATAATTAAATAAATTTTATTTAAAAGAATGTGAAATGAGATATTTAAAAAAAAAATTAAATTAAATTAAATATTTAAATTAAAATCTAAAGCATGTTTGTGAGTAGAACGAGTTTTAAAGATAAATAAATAAAAGAGAGTGCCTAGATGAAGATTTAGTGGCGGACATGTGAGTTGGTGGAGCTGGTTATTGGGAAATAAGGAGGCATATGGGAAGGACCTTTGTCAGATGTTGTAAATGATAATGGAAGACATTAAGCCATACTCAATAAACTTTTCCCAGCATTCTCCTACCCTACCTGCGCCAAAAGAATTGAGTTGTTTTCTTTTATGCTAATAAAGTGCATAGTTGCAGGTATTACTAAAAATGGTTTGGTTGAAACGAAGTAGAAATTTTCATACAAATGTAAGGATAGTTGAATCCACAGGTAGCACCTCCTCTTACTGGTCACATTGCATGGTGTTGTGATATTTAGATTGGCAGTGGATGGCATTGGCATTGTATGATTTTTGGTTGCAGCATATAAAAAAGGAAGGGAAGCAAAGACAAGGCACCTGAACTATTTTACAAATTCCTAGAAGAAGCGAAAGTTCTTTGTATGCCATGGTTGCAGGTAATACAAAAATATATATTTGTTGAGAAGACCAGCTAATGCAATAAGTAGCTCTCCAACCAATCATTTGTAGTGTTCAGCACACCTTCAGTCTATGTTAAAATAAAAGCTTTGGAACAGAGTTTGGCGTAGCCATAGCATTATGGAGAAGAGGCATTTTTTATTATTAGATGTTATTGTTATAAGTGCACTAACAGATATGTATCCAAAATTTGGTAGCATGCTCTTGGTACGCTAACTATTTGACAGAATGCCTGAAAGAAATGTGGTCTTAAGGAATGCTCGATATATGTGTTTGGCCATTGGTTTAAATGGCCATTCCTTTTGATTCGGTCTTGGAACTGCATACCCCTCTTTGGTTGTTCCACTCTAGGAAGCCTGTGGCAAGTGATTTGGTGGATGTATTAAGTTGGTGAGTAGAAGAGTAATAATGAGTCGTGCATTGGATTCTTCGGAGAGTTCGACGTGATGGTTATCTCAACCGTCCCTTGGTCAAGGGACCGCTTAAACATGAATATGGGATTTGTTGGTATGAAAGTTAGCCGGTGGATATGTATTATGCTTGGCATTTGGTTGGCCATTCCATCGTGGCATAGTAGTAAATTTGGTGTGATGGTCTCTCTTGGTATTGAGCTCGATGAGTGGACTACGAGTTGTAATTCAATGACTTGGCAATGAAATATGAACTCAAATATATAGATTGGCTATGGTATGAGTTGGCTCACCCGCTCCGCATGTTGTGTGACTTTGACATTGAGTTTGTTCCTTAGCTCAATCTTGATCTCGCCCATTAGCTGAGACATATTAGGAAATAAAGGTCTTGGTTTCCAACTTAGTTTTAACTCGCCTACTAGCTCAATAGTGATAATTTGGTGTAATGTCAACTCCTCTTATTTCGCTCTCCAGATCAATACATGCATGGTTTTCTCATCTCTATCTTGCATGATTTTCATATTTCTTGTTTTCCCTTTTGCAATGATATTGAATCTAAATTGCAAGATCTATTTATTCAAAGTCTCTTTCCTCCTCTACAAGAATGTGTTCTCTTTTATTCTTTTTTTTTTTTTATCATTTATGTCATACTCTTAAAGAACGTAAAAATAAGTTACTTTATATGGCCAAGCTTAAGAATGGTGATAATAATTCCAATTAATCTAGTAGTAAATTCGATAACAAATTGTAGACACCGAAATTCTACACTCCCCTATCATCAATAATTTTTCCCGTTCACACTTACAATTTATCATGATAATATCTATTAGACTAAATATTATGTAAATATAATTCGTAAAAAATTTATTTCCTCATATCTACCATAGACTATTTTATTAATCTATGAAATCTAATTTTATTGAATAATATCCTAATTTAATATATTATTATTATCATAATATCCTAAGATATACGTTAATATATCTAATAAAACTAACCAAAATAAATCCTAAACAAACCTAGGCCAAAATAAGAATATAATCCGATCAAATAAGGCACCTCACTCGACAACACATTACATTCATAAAAAAAGCTATGACTTATCCCTCAAAATCCATAACAAATAGGCTTAAATTAGGAAATTGTTCCAACTATAAGCTAAATAAATTCGAATAACTCGAAATCGTCGGCGTTTCGGTAAAATGCTAGAGATTATTTAAACCCGTTTTGGACTCTTGTTCAGGGACCATCTACTTGCATTTTCGAGCTAATTCTCTGTCATTATTCCATGTATTCAAATTACAAATGTTTATTAGTATTCGCCTGGCATAGTTTTACAACAGGATTAGTTCCATATTGTTTCGTGGAGTTATTCTTATTTGGAGGACCTTCTGTTGTGTGTTAAAAAAATCCAAATCTCCACCCAGCTACACATTTTCCTTTATGCATTGGTCCATTCAAATCTCACTTGGTACAATCTAATTTTGTTACTACATACATTCGTTGTTTGGTGTCTACACTCACCAGTATAGGGCATGTTTAAGCTTGTTTGAGAATTGATCAATCTTCATCAGCTCACAAGTTTCATCAAGTTTCACCTTCCTTCCAATTAAGGTTTGTCATTATATCTACATTATTCACTCTCATTTCTAAAAGTAACATCTCTTATAAGCTCTCAAATTCATTTTATAAAAAATCATATCGTATTTCTCGTAAAAGTATCATAGTATCATACTATTTAATCTAACTCAGAAACGCCAACGATTTAGTGAAACGCTCGTGTTCCCATAAAATGATTGTGTTTACTATCAATTCTAACATCTATAGTTTTTATAAGATTATTGTTCATTTATTATATTTATTTATGTCTCTGCTAACATATGATCGAGAATGGATTTTTGTAGATGGCTATAGGAAGCCAAGCTCATAAAATAACAAGTATTAATTCTCTTCCAATCATCTGTCACCTTCTACATTGGGAGCAATACGATGTATTGCTTGATTTGGAACTTTGTGCAATACATTCAGTCCCTTCAAACCAGCTGCAAAACATCTTCGAGATCACTCAAAGGATTTGTGAGTCCACAAATGAGTTCTGTGAGGCATACTTCAAAATTTTACACATTCGAGTCAATTTGGCCTGGTTCGAAAACTGCTACAAAGCCAGGTTGGAGATTTGTAACTCTGACATTGAATCAAAAAATCAAGTTGAACCCACTAAACAACCAAAATATCCATATTCTAACACTACATTTGATTATCAGTACGACTGAGAGAATAAGGAGCCTGAATTTGTCTATGAATTATTTAGAGACAAGTATATTGATGATTACAACTATGACTTCTTCAAAGAATCTGAGATAGATTATCCTGAGCTCACTTTTGAGAACCCATCCTCATCTAAGGATTCTGACACCGAATTTCATTCTGATTTCTAGTTATATCTCATATATCTAGATTTTAATTATCATATAATAATCTTGTAATAAAGTCTGAAACAATCAAAACAATTATCATTTTATATCCATCCAAATATCATGATTTCCTATATATATTGCTTGATTGCATAAACAGTGGGTTGACATCCTTGTGAGGAAGTCCTTTGACTTTTGGGGACTTACTTCTGTCAGGTATCCCACTTAATATTATCACTAATTAAAAATTTGGTGTAGTGTCTTTGATTGCAGCATCATTTGCAGGATAGAAGATCAATTGTTTTGTACACGCGGCAAAATATCAACACCATTCATACACATCTGCAGGTACTGGTAAACCCCGCCATCTTGAGGTTTGATATTTTTAGTTTCTTGTTTATTAACTTAAATTGAAGAAGTGAAAAAATTTCTAAACATTTTGGCACGCCCGGTGGGACAGGTGTCCCTTGCTTTTTTTATCTATTTTAATAGTAAAATAGTATCTTTTTTATTTTTCTAATTCTTTGTGTAAAACATCACCTGTGATTTCCCTGTGTGTTTTTCAAAACCTAACAATTTGCAAATTTCTTCTTGTTTGTTGCCTTTTTCTTTCTATTTCTCCCAACCTACTTGCAAGGTGTTATTTCTGGAGAACTCATCTGTTGGATTGTTGAAATTTCTTACCTCAAAAATTGCTAAAATCTAAAATCTAGAAAAAAAAGGAGCGATCTCATGGTAATTCCTAATCCCTCTTTTACTTTCCATACCACATTTTGATTGACTACTCTCATCAAAAATAACACTTCATTTTGGGTCTTATAACGAATCATTTCATACTTCTTTATTATCTAATTTTAATTAGGAAGCTAAATTGGTTGCATCCACGTATTCTTCCCCCACACACAACCAAATCACAATCAAACATAATCTACACTCAAACATCTCCCACCCAAGTGGATACCTACTTGGATTTGATCACCAAGAGGAGAAGCCGACTCGGTGTTCTAACTAAGTATAATCACCTATCTGTCGGTATATATTGGCTAAGCACCCGACACCCTTATCGTTGTGGGACCGTGCAGTGAGGCGGTATACCCCAATACCACACCCATATTGATAGAAGTATATAGTTGGGCCTCACATACCTTCAGGTATATCGAGGACTCCACCCTTAAACATACCTCAAACTAGCCCTAGATTACCATTTCCTAGGACCGTTGTTAACCATTTTACACATTTCACCTTATAATTAAATCAAGAAAACTTTAAAATCTATCTTGTTTATCTTGTTTGCTTTTGATTGTTTCTTATAATCAACCCATTTTAGTACATTTTTGGATAATTTTTGCATGTGTGTTTGCTTACAATGGTTCAAACAAGACAAAAATCTCGCAACCAAACTACTGAAAGTATGTCTCAACCAATATCCATACCTTTTCCACAACAAAATACCTTATCCACTCTGTTATCTACACCATTGTTGGCACCTTCATTTACTACTGTATCGACACCATCCTTTACTACGCCACTACAACATCAAAACCCTTTCCATCAACCAATTGCATCGACCCCTCTGACTAATGCTAAACGAGAATGGAATGAAATAAAGGAACAATACAATGAAGAAATGAGACAACAAATTTTAAATTCTACACGTAAATTTTACAATTAGGATTTTAATACATCTGAACAAGAAAACATTGAATAAACATATTCCCCCAATTCACAATCAGAATCTTCTGAAACTACTTTCTTTGAAATAGGAGACCTTGTTTTCGAAGAAATGTTAGATTCAAATCCCATTGCCCTTAATGCCTATTTGGTAGCTATGGGTGTTCAACTCTAGCCATTTACATCATAACCATCTAAAAATTTTCCTAGGCCCTTGTCTGGTTCCTCACAACAACTTGAATTTCAACCATTTTCAAATGCTTCTAATTCTACACATACTATCTATCAACAATTCATATCCTAGCCACCATCTTTATATGATCCTTCCGTCACCATCGCAAGACCTATTTCAAATCAGGGACCTATCATTCAATAAATACATTCATATCCACCTCTGATCCAAACCAAATCATCAGAAGTTGCATCCTTTGTTCTTATTTTTAGTCTTCATATGGTTTCTTCTCAGGAGACAGTTGCCCAAAAACATACATCATCACCTAAAATTTCTATTAGTTCAACACCTCTGCAAAGCAATATTATTACTTCATTGTCTACCTCTCTAGCATATTCAGCTACTCAAACACTTCCAATGAGTTACATTGTTTCTTCTATTGTTTTGTCTCAGTTAGCTAGCAGCATTCAGAATATTACTATGTCTATTCCAACATCAATTCCTTTAATCAATACTAGTGTAATTTCTACTACTCATTCTGTCTCACAACATATACCATAACAATCATTACCACTAGGCTCTATACCACAATCTGCTCTTACTCAATATATTCCACAAAAAGCAACATCTTTTGTGGCCTATGTTATGTTCTTTCAACAACCACCTCCTTATTCACAATCCCTTCCTTATCAGTATATACAATCTTCACAACCTTTGGCATCTCAACAGTACATTCCTCAACAAAATATTTTACAACAACATAACATTCCATCTCAACAATATATTCCGCAATAGAATCTCCTACAACAACAACAAAGTATCCCATCTCAACAATACATCCCTCAACAAACTCTTCCGCAACAACAAAACATTCCATCTCAACAATATATTCCATAAAAACTCTCCCACAACAACAACAAGGTATCCCCTCTCAACAATACATTCCGTAAAAAACTCTTCCTCACCAGTAAAATATTCTTTCCCAATAGTATATTCCTCAACAATACATCCCACAACAGAACATACCCCAGAAAAACATTCCTTCCCAACAGTATATTCCACAACAAAACATCCTGTAGCAAAATGTTCCACAATGCAACATTCCTTAACAAAACATCCCTTATCAAAAAACATTCCTCAGCAATACCAGATATATACACAACCTAGTCAGTTTACATTTCAACCTGGTCCATCTTCATAACAATCCACACCAACTGATCATCTTCAAGCTTTGATGAATCAGATATCAAGTCTAGAAGCTTCCTCATCTACACCCAAAAACATTTTCTCTTACGACCAAATCTGTAATGAACCCATTCACCTATCGGTCTCATACAAATCATACCCTCCTCGCTAGGAGCTTCCAAAGTTCATTAATTTCTACAATAAATAATATCCCCAACAACATATACGTGTGTTTCATCACGCTTATTATTTAATAGCCCATGATCAAGAACTTATATTGCAAACCTTTCCAATGTCCCTCACCAGCCCTGCTCTAGATTGGTACACTAACATCCCATAATATTCTCCTTTCTCTTTCACTCAACTATCATAATTGTTCTTAGAACACTTCTCTATAAACATATCCTGCAAAGTCATCATTAATGACCTTTATGCAATTAAACAATTTGAGGATGAATCCATTGTCAATTTTGTTGCCCGTTGGAGGGGTATAATCAATCAATTATCCTTTACATTACCGTAAACTGAGCCGATCAAAATTTTATGTTGATCATGTGCCAAATGCATTTCATCAACATTACAAATTTAATCGTTTCATACCTTTGATGAAGCCTTTACTACGGCCCGAAAATTAGAACTGCGTTCTTTAGAAAATGTTCATGTTAAACTTCAACCTAAAAAACCGCAAACCGAGTTTCCTTCTAAGTTATCTTCTAGTCCTGACGAATCTAAATCATATGTTAATGTCGGAGTAGTCAAGTCAGCTACTAAATAAAATCCTACCTCTAAACATTCCCATCCACAACGTAACTACACACCAATTGGGTATACTTATAGTGCAGTCTTTGATAAACTGCTCGCCGCAAATATGATATCTCTTCCCTCCATCCAACCTATTGACACATATGTATCTAAACCCTTGTGGTATTAGGATAATGACTATTGCAAATACCATAGGGTCAAAGGAAATGACATAGAAATATGTTGGACGTTCCGCAATGTTCTCCAGGATTTGATTGATAAGGGTGAACTTCATTTGGATAATCCCGATGCACCTCTAAACCAAAACCTGTACATATTTAAACAACCCTTTCCAAATCATTCTCCACCTACTTATCAACCACAAACCAATTTTGTCCATACTGAAAGCACCCTAAACTTTACAAATTAAATTACATGACTAAACAAGGAAAGGTAACACCATTTCCATCCATACAACCAAGGTTCTAAGTCTAGGAATGTAACATTAAGATAGAAGCTTAAAAGAATGTTTAACTAGTATGAAAACAATACAAAATCTAACTAAACATGCCTACTAATATGATTGAATTACCTAACATGGGCCTAAATAGACGTAAGAGGGAAATCAAATGGTTATGGTTGCTACTCTAAACAAGGTGAAATGGCATCTCCCAATGACTACTTGGTCATTTTAGATATCCAACTACTAACCCTATTGAAGGATTTAAGCAAGGATTGAACTTGGCTATATATCATATTTATTATATGAGATACAAAACAAAGCATGGTTTAAAGTATAAAGGAATGAGGTGCACCCTTTTTATAGTTTTCCTTTTGGGTGAAACTTGTATTTTGGTGCATGTGGGACTAAAATCCCCAATTTAGATTAGAATTGCTAATCATTATTAGGCCTTGCTAATCACAATTAGTGAATTGCCAAATGATTAAGAGGTGTGAAGCCTTAATCAATTGCTTAGGGTCAACTAGGAAGCTAGGATAAGCATTTGAAGCTATCTAAGACGTTGTAGAGGTGAATGGGGTGATTTTGAGTGCTTGGAAGAGGATTTTGAGTCAATACTAGGGTATATTGACCAAAATAAGAGTAAAATAGGCTTAATTAGCTAATAAACACTAATTGTTTGTTTTGAAGATGATTTTTACTTACGATTCGCCGTAAAGTGTCATCCTAAATGAAAAAGGGGTTATGTAATTAAAAAATGACTTTTAATTAGCTAAAGTGGTAAGAAACATTAGTTAATTAGCAAAGAGCACTAATTATAACAGAATTGGCAAGAATGAGAGTGATTTACATGTGTTTTGGAAATAAGATTGCAAAAGTAGAATTTAGGTGTCTACATTTTCCCCTGTTTGAGGTGAAGTTAGTGACTTCACTTCAAATATAGTAGACAAGCGTAAAATAGGTAAATTTTTGAAGAAAAATTATTAGGATGAAGGATGCCCCCTCGAGTGTCGAGTGGGTGATAGAAGAAATCAATCAACAATCGAAAATATGATTTGAAATGGATAGAAGAAAATGAGTCAGAACGGGCGCGAAACCCTTGGGTACTGAGAAGGAATAAGGATATGGATAAACGTGGTTATTTATTGCCCTGGATGAGTTTTAGGAGAAAAATTAGTAATGGTAATAAATGATAATGGAGAAGAAATGATTAATAGAGAAATATAGGACAAGTCTAACCTTTGCATCCAGCCTTTCAATAAGCAACCTGGTTATATCATTTTTCCCCTATGTCTACATCATCAGTCTTTATTTAAAATAAACAAAAGTGTAAGATAACAGGAAAATCTAAATTATTAATAATTGTTTATAGCTAAAAATATGTAACTCCATGCAACATACATTAAGTAATGCAATACAAGAAAGTAAAATGATATTTATCTCCATGCAACATACAAAATTAAATGCAATACGAGAAAGTAAACCAGCGAACCTAAAAGAGAAACTAGTATAATCACACGTACTCAAACAAACAACATTAAATACAATTACACCAATGTTTTTTTTATCAAGATGCGTGTTAGGTTGTGGAGCTTGTTTTCATGTGTGAAAGTGTTGAAGACTGTACACTAAGAGTATTATACACTTTCCATAGTTCTCTCATCGGGGTTTGGGGCTAGGCTAGGCCTCGAGCGGGGGTCTGGGGGTGGCAGCCCCCAGTAGCAAGGGTTCGGGGGCACAGCCTCTAAAAAAAATTGGCCTCAAAACAAAACATGCCCGATATACCGGGAAATGTGTTTTTTCTCATATGGGCGGGATTTTTGACCCATAGGTTTATGGGACGGTTTTGGCCCATGGTTTTGATACCCACGGTAATGTGAAATTGCTTAAGCAGTTGTCTACTTATGTGGTTTTGTACATATGGTAGGATTATGTAACATTGCAGATGTGTTTTGAATTTGGGTGTGAATTCTATAGAGTTTGTTGAGCATAGCTCCAAACAAATCTCGGTATTGTATTGAGAGAGCGATGGCTTGTAATAAAATTTGAGCAAGTGATTCTTGGTGGATGTAGCCCAAATTGGGTGAACCACGTTAAATACTATCTATTTTGTTGTGTTATTATTATTCTACACTTTTATTTGAGATCTGTAATATTTTCTGCATATTAGTTTCTATTGTTGCGATTCTGTGAGGGATTATTCCGCGTATTTTATCCCTTATTTCCTAACATTGTAGTTCCCGAATGTTCATGTTGTAACGACAAGGGTTAAAAAATGATGTCCCAAGCAATAACACATGCGAGGGAAAAATGGAGGAGACAAGTAGTCTTATGGAAAAACCTCCGTGCACTACGACACATTCTCTGGCAACTCACTGTTGCACAGGAGTACCGATGTAGTATGCAGCCAAGCTTTTGTTAATGGATGTAGATCATGATGATCTGCAAGTTGTTTAAGAACTAAACAAGAAAGAACCGTAAAAATATGCTTTTGTAAGACATATTTCAACATTTGAGGATGATGTAATTGACATAGGATTTAGCTGCATATATGTTTGTTTACCATTTTTTGTAAAAAAAATATTTTTTACAAAAAAAAAAGTTAAATTTTTAACGATTTTATCAATTTTTTTATTTTTTATTTCTTTTAAACAATTTTTACTGTTATAGGCTTTGTATCACCTTGTTAGATTATGAGATATCTTTAGTTGATATCATACTTGTATGTTTGATGAGATACCTTTGAGCAACATGTTTATATTTTTTATTGGAGGTATAGATTTAAGATCATGCGCAACCCCTCTTGCCCCATTGGTGATACGGTATTTGATGATTAGCTTTTAGTATACATGTTTGATGTAGACTTAACATATTTTTTGATATATGATGTATATATGTGATCAGTATGTGTGATATGATGATGAAATTATAACACAATGTACAAGCTAAAATTAACAAGCACATGTTTAAACAAATCTAATCAAAGCAGCACATTTATTTACAAGTATGCAATACAAAATGGACTCAATGCAATACACTACAAACTAAAGTGATATTCAATTTAAGTTACTAAGTGAATCCAATTTAAACCATACATTATGAAAAATTAATGCTACCAAAACCATACAAACTAATCAACTAAAAGTAAGCGAACCACTACTCTGTTTTTGTGGGACAGTTTTGGGACATTTTTCGTTGTTTTTTATTTTATTTCTAAACCAATTTTCTATTATTTTGGAGTTTTCTAAGAAATGTATTTAAATGTTTTGATTTTTTCAAAGGACGTATCTGTATGTTTTTGGGATTTTCAAAATTTATACAAATGTTTTTGACGTTTTCTCAACAGTTTTCCAAAGCAAACGTGCAAGGAAATAAAGAAACATGGATGCCCCCAGCGTTAGATGGGATGTAAAAGGGTAGAATTTCATGCGGTATATGCCAAAATTGATGCTGTGAAGTTGCCCCCAGTGTGAGATGGGTTCATTCAATGTTAACTTCTCCTTACTCAGAAGGTTAGATTAGTTGAATCAGACCAAAGAAGGATAGGCTCACAAGGGGCTCAGACGAAGGAAAAGATTAACTTAGGGCCAAGTTGTCGTACTCCCTGAACCTATACTGCTTGTGAACAATGGACCCTCCCTTGGCACCGGAAGCTAGTTTTCACCAAAGGACATCTCCAAAATGCCACCATTGTGTGGTTTTCACTGTTAGACGTACCTTTTTATTTTTATTTTTATTTTTTCTATTTTTATACTTTTTTGTTTTACTTTTCTTCATATTTTGTAGAGACCCCATACTTAAGCATATAAGTGCTTAAGATGCATTGTGTTCATGGGTTCTCAAAGCGCTTGACCATCTGAATAGGCCATCTTATATGCACCTGAATTGAACTTGGGAACCATAATGTATGTTCCTAGCCAGTTGGGCTCAAATTTTCCTTTCTTTTCTCCATCCATATTGGTGTTCTTCTGATTCTCTTTCAACACCATGTCCCCTACCTCGAACTGACGAGGTATGACCTTCTTTTTTTAGCTCCACCATACTCGATCATGATACACTATTAGGTGATTGAGGGTGTGAAGGTGATTCTCGTCCAATAGCTCCAACTCTTCCAATCGGGCTACTCTATAGTCCTCTTCATTCAGGTAATCCATTAGCTCGATACACAGAAGGGATCTTGATCTCTAAAGGAAATACATATTCAGAACCGAATACTAAATAATATGGATTTTTACCTGTAGGGGTGCGGATATAAGTTCTAGATGCCCAGAGGGTAGGGTGAATTTGCAGATGTCAGTTACGGCCTGTAGTATTCACCATTTTCTCCATAATGTGAATTAAGGTTTTGTTGGAAGCTTCGGCCTACCCATTACCTTGAGGGTCATAAGGGGTTGAAAACTTAAGGGAAAATTGAAAGCATTTACAGAGTGATTTCACATTTTTATTTTTAAACGACTTACCATTATCAGTGATAATAGAAGAATGGATACAATATCTACATATGGTATGATTCATTATAAACTTTGAAAATTGGGGGCCTTCATTAGAAGTAAGAGGAACTACCTCTACCCATTTTGTAAAGTAATCAATGGCCGTTATAATTAACTTTTGGCCATCTAAGGAGAGAGGATTAAGTTTCCCTATTAGATCGAGACCCCACTTTGAGAATGGTCAAGGTGTCATGATTGGTTGCAAGGATTGTGTTGGCGCATGTATAAAAATTTTATATTTTTGACAATCCACACACTTCTTTACATGTTGACAACAGTCATGCTCCATGGTAGGAAAATAGTAACCTACTATGAGTATATTCTTTACAATGACAATACCATTAGTATGAGATCCACAAATACCCTTGTGCACCTCCTTGATTGCTTGGATAGATTCATCAAAATTTAAACAGCGTAACAGATTCCCGTCGTAGCCTCGGCGGAAGAGGGTGCCCCCAAGTAGGGTATAGTGGGCTATATGCTGGATGAGGTTGAAATTTTCAGCATGGGAAATGTTTAAAGGGAAGGTTCCATCATGGAGATAATTAAATATTTAAGTGTACCACAGTGAAAAGGGACCAACAACTTCACACACTAAACAAGAGTCTGGTATGTCATATGTCGTTGTTCTTAGATTTTCATCAAAGAATGGCATATCATTTCTCTCTAGTGGAATTTTCTCAACATAGATCCTACCATATCCATGGCATCTACCACTCTGTTCTGAGATCTTGGCATTTGTTATGTTATCTACTCAAAGAATTCTTTCAAGGAATCGGCCATTCTTTTATATGGAAGTAAGTTTTCATCTTTAACTTTATATTCATCTATGACCCATTTAATAATAAGCATTGAATCACCAATGCATTTTACTTGTCTGATATCCCATTTGATGGCCAACTTCATTCCTACAATGAGAGCTTCATATTCTGCTATATTGTTCATGCAAGGGAATCCAATTAGAAATTCCTACAGAATCAAGTCTCCCATGGGAGTGGTTAGCACAACTCTAGCACCTGAACTATAAAAGGTAAAAGAGCCATCAAAGTACATTTTCCAAACTGTAGATTCTTCAAGGTACATAATGGATGCATCTAGTAGTTCTAGACTCAAGGGTTTAGTACCTAGTAGTGGAGATTCTATCATTTGATCTACTAACACATGCCTTTTTACTGAATTTTTATGAATGTATTCAATTTCAAACTCACTTAATAAGATGATCCAATTAGCCATCTTTCTGGTTAGTGATGGTTTGGACAATAAATATTTCAAAGGTTCGACCTTTGAAATTAGCTTGATTTTATTGTTAAGCATATAATGACATAGCTTCTAGAAAGCAAACACCATGGCTAGGCAATCCTTCTTGATTTGTGGATAATTTATCTCATATGCTACCAATGTCCTGCTTAAATAGTATACATCCTTTTCTCTTTGCTCTTTGTCATACTGGGCCAACATTGCTCCAATTGCAAAACATGTAGTAGAGATATAAACAAAAAATGGTTCTCCTACTGTGGGTGGCATGAAAACAAGGGGGTTGGCCAAGTATTTTTTTTAGCAAAGAAAACACTTGTTGTTATGGTCCCCAGTCGAAATTAACATCTTTTTTAAGATGTGTAAATGTATGGCACTTGTCTACTAGCTATTAAATAAACCTTATGATGGCCTAAATTTTCCCTTGTAGGCTATGCAACTATCTGATATTCCTAGGGGGAGGCATTTCTGTGATAGTCATGACCTTTGCAGGGTTTACTTTGATTCCTCTTCGTGACATAATGAGTCATATTAATTTCCTAGATAGCACTCTGAAGACACACTTCTTTGGGTTAAGTCAGACTTTGTAATCCCTTAGGCGCTGAAAGATACGCCATAAAAATTTTGGATGTTCCTCACAAGTTCTATATTTATCCAATATATCATCTAGTAATCTTCCATGATCTCACTTATCATATCGTGAAAGATTACAGTCATTGCCATTTGATATGTAGCGCCTGCATTTTTTAGGATGAAATGTGTGAATTGGTAACAAAACGTCCCCCATGGGGTTGTGAAAGTCGTCTTGTGTTGATCTTCTTCCACAATCTTTATCTAATTGTAACCTAAGAAGCCATCCATGAGTGAAAGCATCTCATAGCTTGTTGTAGAATCGACAATCATGTTGATGTTTAGAAGAGGAAAATCATCCTTAGGACAAGCTTTGTTTATATCCCTGAAATCCGTACACACTCTAATACCAACTAGATTCTTTTTAACTAGGACCACATTGGAGATCCACTCTGAGTAGTCAATAGGCTTGATAAATTCTACTTCTAGTAACCTTTCTAGCTCTTTCTTTACCAGTAAGGCGACGCGAGGATGCATCTTTCGGAGCTTTTGTTTGATGGGCTTTGCATCTGAGTGTACCACAATATTATGTAACACTAGTGTAGGATCAAGTCTTGGCATGTCAGTATAATACCAAGCAAATATGTTTGCATACTCTCTTAAGAGTCCTGTGAATGTTTTGTGTTCTTTGGCTAAGAGGGAATCTCCCAACTTAACTATCTGTAGTAGTTATTCCGTGTTGATATTATTTCATCTATTGTATCTTCCACTAATAACTTTGATTCATCCCCCATGCATGCAGGATCAAGAGGTAGATTTAGATCCTCCTCTATCACAGGTGGCTAAGGGAGCTCTTCATCTTGAAGCAAGTACCTTATCTTCTCCATAGGTTATTCTACATGTTTTTCCACAAGCTCCTCAAAGAGGTTTTCGCTATAGGACTTCCCCGTTTTATTTCCACAAGGATTTTCTTGTGAACTTTTTCCCTTGGTCACTTTTTTACTTAAATGCATGCACAATTCTACTTCCTCTCCAAATGGATAACCCCTTCTTGTGATCATTTCTTGGAATGTTGTCTCTGATTCCCAGGAACTCACCAATGGCCTCATCATTCTGAAACACGTCAATAGGTACATGTTGTTTTTTATCCCAATTCATGAGTGATGGTTAGGTGAGGTTTAATGGTTGAGTTATAGGGGATATGGTGGATATAACAGGGGTTATAGTAAGGATAGCCATATTGACGAATAGGTTTATAGAGGCAAGGTTTTCATAAAGACTACATCGGGAATTTTTTTCACTTTCATTTCCGCAAAAACTATCCTCACTCTCATAAAAAGCATACTCATCATCTGAAGAGTGAGACTTATATAAATGGATTCCTATACCTAATTTACCTACTATACATTGAAGTATTGCAAGAGCTTCTAATGGGCCTTATTCTTGATGGCCCCAACCACGTCCTTTATACCTCGTGATAAGCATTATCCTATTAGGAATGGGATACTTTGGTGATTTATAGCATGCAAACATGTCATCATCATTGGGACATAATACAATGTCCATAAGAAACCATTTTTCTTCTATCAAGCCGTCAGGAGTAAAATTATTTAAAGGGAAATCCTCTCTTGATCTCTAAACTTTGAAACATGGCCTACCATGTGTTTGGGCTGATAGCAGACCATTGTGAACCATTAGGGCTTATTGTAGATCATACTCTCCATAACCTCTTAGTTTTACCTTCATCTCCCATGTAGACAAAGAAGTTTTTGAGGTAGAAGCACCATTATCATTGATGGATAGGGTATCTAGATCCACTTGTGAAATGAGGGCCTCTGACTGGATAGGAATAATGATCTCCGTAGATGGACACTCATAAATTGTAGGGAAAAATCCTGACAATGCTCTACAATGAGAAAAATTTTGAGGGTCCCCCTATATGGTGGGTTTTTGTCCCTCATATTACAACTTTAAACATTGATGATACATTGATGGAACGACCTGCATGGTGTGAATCCATGGGTGATTAAGCAAGATATTGTAAGGGATTTCTAGGTCTAAGACGTGGAACTTCGTATCATGTGTTATGGGACCCACTTATAATGAGAAAGTGGTCATTTCAAATGATTTTTGTTCTTCATTGTCATATGCCTTAACGGTGATGACCTTTGTTTCCAAATCAACTTTTGTGTAGCCTAGTTGGTGGACTAGTTTGAGAGTACATATGTTAAGACCTGAACCACCATCCATAAACACTCTCTTAACCTTCTTACGTTTAATGATAACCTTAATATGCAATGGTAGGTTATGTGAAGGATCTTCAAATAAGGCTTTTGTAGTGTTTAAGGTTATGTGTTCCAAAGGACCAAGTTTTGCTACCATGGCTTGCAAATGTGTTGGGTCAACATCAATGGATACTCCTGATCCCTGTAAGGTTTTGTAAAGTATATCCTTATGGATGCTAGAGATCTTTAGAATGTCTAAGTGGAAATCTTATCCATATTTTTTCTAGTTGATCTAACACATCATAGTGAATCTCTTGAGGAGGAGGGGGAGTAGGTTTAGAATTTATAACAATTTAAGCCCACCATGTTGCCACAACATACTCTCTTGTCTTAATTCTAATTATATTGATTTTCTCAATGAGTGGGTCAACACAACCTATCAAGGCATCAAAGGTCTTTGTTTGACATATAGTCAGCATTTTTATTCTAAGATGAATTTCCTTCATCTGTATTTTTCCTTTCTTCATGATTGGGAAAAGGATCTTTGAAGATCCCTAAGTGTGCATTTAGAGATTTTGCAGCGACAACATAGTCTACTTCAATATCATCGTTGTCGACTAGGTCTTGAATATAGTGTTTTAATCTTAAACACTTATCATTTTTGTGACCCTTTACGAGGTGGAACCTGCACAATTCATTCTCCCTAAACTATGATGGTTTGGGTGTATCATCCCCATAGGGTTACATTTCAGGGTACTTAACCATGTTAACGGCATCCAACTATTTTAGTATGGATGATATGGATTTAGATAGAGGAGTAAAAGTACAAAATTTATACTCATTAGGTGGATTACCCTTTGCAAGTTTCAAAGGTGTGTGGTTTTGCACATCTTGCACCCATTTAGAGTCTGTTATCCCATCACTAATGACATTTTTATTTCTATTAGGAATAAACTTTGTTTTATCGTTAGATTTAGAATCGGTGTGTTCACGGGAGAAAGGTTTTAGAGTCCCCCTATCTAATAATTCCTTTTTAATTTGACTCCCCTTTTCTATTTCCTCTTCAAATGTCTTACCACAATGCATTTGTAAGTGGAATGTAATGTTTGGATGGAGGTTGGGAACAAATATTCCTATCAGCTTCTTTTCAGGTAGGGAGCAAAAAAAGTGGCTAGTTAACCCTCTCCATCTTTATAAAAAAGTAACAAAGTTTTTCATTTTTTTTTTGTTTGAATTACAGAGATCTAACATGGTTATGTAGTTTTCTATATTGAAATATAAGTGTCATACGAAACCCTCTACTAGTTCTGGCCATGTTGATATGGATCCCTTAAGAATATGCACAAACCATTCTAGTGTCATTGCTCCTAAACTTCGTGGAAACAAGTGGATATGATAATTATCGTTGAATGCCACCTCTTGACATGCCATATAGAAGTGATTTATATGATCACAAGGGTCACCTTTTCCCTTATATTTATTAAATTTTAGAAAATAAAAATGTCGTGGGAAAGGTACCTACAACATGGCTTTGTTAAATGGGTAAGGACATAACTCATCGAACTGATACTTCTTGTTATTGCTACCGATTTGGCCCTCTTGTAATGCTTGAAGGGAATTTTTCATTGTTCACCACTCTTGATTAAAAAGTGTATCTTGTGTGGTTGGTGGCGTAGGTTTATACAAAGGGTTAATCCTAGGTGTATGCCCACCCCAATTTGATGCGTGAGAATCTCTTCATAAGGATCTCTTTGTGCCTCCCATCGAGGAGTGTTTATTGGGAATTTTTAAAATGAAGCTTTAGGTTTTACCTTTGGTATAGTTTGTTTCACAAATTTTGGTTGTTCCTTTTGTATATGCGATGCCAAACTTGCCAATTGACGAGTGAGGGCTTGAACCTGTTGCTCTATTGTAACCTCTTTAATAGGTATTTCATGATGATATTTGTTAGGAGGAGGTTGTGTATGATGAACATATTATTCATGGTCTTCGCAAAGAATTTTAATAGGAGGAAAATTATAGTCTCCATCATTTTCAAATGGTATCTCCTCATTATTTTGCAATGCAGAAGTAAAGGTATGACCTAGATTTAGAATATCGTTAAGAGTGCGATGAGGGAGGCCTACTTATTCTTCTCCCCAAACCATGTCGGTGATAAGAGAAGGGTCTACTGTGGAAGGTAATTTAGCTCCTAGTTCCACAACCCACATAAGAACTTCATGTTTGTTATGAAAAATGTAGTCATCAAAATGGGCGGAATGAAGCTCCACATTTGCATGAGGAGACTCTTCCTCTCCACCACTATGGTCAACCATGAGATTATCCTCCATTAGAGGGTTGTCACCTCCAAATATATTTGCTTCTAACTTTCGTGACCTCATTCTTGTAGTAGAAATTACTTAGAGTAGAAGGTACAATGTGAAATATTTCCACTAAGGTTTATTAACAAGGGACCCTAGTCAAATTTGTGCAGCAAAACGACCCTAAGTTGTTAAAACAAGGTGACTATAGAATAGCCACAAAAGTGATAGATCAAAATGAACGTACAAACTAAATAATAACGAATAAGCTACCCTAGCAAGGTAATATATGACACAAGTTTTCCTTAGAATAATACAATGACGTACAATGCTCAAAATTTGTATGATGGAAAAGTGACAAGCGAGCGTGGGAATCTACAAGCAACTCTTCCTCACACCCGACCTCTCGAGGTCGTGCCGAGACAGCTGGTGGGGATGGAATATGTATGGGATGCAGACAAACTAGTTAGGCAATCTAATGTCTTCAATATGCACTAGTGGAATTTGTGAATCTAAGGCAAAGAAGGCCCTCCTAACCTGAACTGGTGTGATAGATCGATTGGCAAGGATGACTGCTCGAAGGCTCCAATCAATATCGAGCTCTGGCATGATTCGATCTATGGGTTGTGGAATACGTGGAAAATGACCTGGGATAGTTTCGTGTACGTCTCCAGATAAGGTCATACGGTGGATGGTAAATATAGTTGACTCTATGGACGATTCTCTGGCCTAGTCCAGAACTCTCTAGCTTTGTTAGCTGTTGTATCTAGTAAGGATAACTGTTCGATGATGATAGGTGGAAGTGGAGTGGATCTGAATACTAGTGTGCGTAGGCCAGTGTCTATGTCTGATTGACTTACGGATTCGTTGGGTTGTGGGATTTGTGGATCGCAACCGTAGACTCTCGGTTGTTGCGGTCCTGCTATGGTCATGCGTAGAATTAGTTCCCAATCCCTAACACCCAGTAATCATGTATGCTTTCTCAGCCTCTATATTCAAAACTAATAGCTGTGTGATCTTCTCAGAGTGCCTCACAGGCGTTCTTGCAACCTGAATTCTTAGGCTAGTATCTATGTCTATGAGAGTGTCTCCTACGTCTGGCTGTGGGACCAAGGGATCACAACCGAACGTTTGCTCTCTTTTGAGCCCTTCTACATTCATATGGATGTTACCTAGGGTAATCTGTAGTTTGGTTGATTCGACCAAAACATGTGCGCTTGGTCGTCCTCTATGTTTAACCCGCTCAACTGGGAATTGATTTGTTGCAAGCTTACCATTGTTCGGAAGACTTGGATCCTAAGATTTTGATCTATATCAGTTATTGCTGTGATGAGATTGGGCTGGGGCACGATTGGCTCGAATACGTATTCCCTGGGCTCCCTAGGTCCCGTGATTGTCATACAAAAGTAACAATGTAAAACGAACTGTAGCAAAATAAAATTTAACTACGTTGAATATATCTATAGCATATATGATTTCTCTATTTTTTTGTATTTTCTGACGAACTATTTGAATGAATCTAAAAGAGTAACTGTTAACATATCTAGAATTTGACAATTAATTTAATGACGAAATTAAAACAAACAAGATAACCGAGTGTAGCTATTTGTCTGTGCAATTTGTGAATCTATTCTAAACAATGAAATAATTGACTTAATCTATTTGCAAGGCTCTCGATCCTACCTCAGAAGTGAGGAGTGAATCATAGTTTCTTAGAAACTATCAATCCCCACAGCTTCCCTGGCAATATCGAGAGTAGAATTGACTGAAACAAAGTGATTGGCTACTTTATTTGATATGCTACTAACTAGAACTTTGAAAGCTAGAACCTGGATTCTGCAGAACAGTGGCGAATCCGATGGTGTGTGTGATCTTGTCCCCTCAGTGTGATCTCCTCGTTCCTTCGTGTCCACGTGGATCCAGAAAAGCGTGTAATGCTAGCATCAACAGAAGTAGATATTGGGACAAAGGTAGCTCAAGATACAGACTGAATACAATGCGAGTAGGAGAGGGATAGCGCAAGAGTACAGAGCTTGGCTTATGTAATTCCTAGCGGGATTTATTGCGAGTCATGCAACATGAAACGTCCAGAACCTGAAACTATCCTGTTTGAAGAACAAAACCTACAACTTTAATGGCTTCCTATTGGTAAACAGACTATCCTATTCCAATGGATTGGATAAAATAACAATAGTACTTGCACAAGATGGATATGTGGCTTACTAACAGTAAAACAATGCTAACTAAGCATGCAATGAAAGAAACTAAGCATTCTAAGCAAAATGAAAACTAAATCTATTGCAAAGAGAAATCAGAGGCAAATTTGAGGGGCCATTTGCTTGAGCACAAGCCAACTATTTATAGCATTTGCATTTACCCAAGGTAAAAACCAAATAGAACTCTTAAACTATAAACAATGGCAAAACACTATTCCAGGGAACCAGAATCATAAATGCAAGCTTATGGCGGTGAAAGAAAGCTGGTAAAACGTTGAAATTACGTGAGTCGTGTTAAAAGAGCTTTCTGGAAAATGCGTAAAGGACCTCCACCCTGAGCAGGGTGGCGGTTACAGGACCGCCGCCCTGTTCAGGGCGGCGGTCACGAGACCGCCGCCTAGGCAGGGCGGCGGTTTCGTCACTGAAGAGCAAAAGGCCAAGAAAAGAGGGGAAAAGGGAAAAACAAAGCACGCGGGGGCTAAGCGGGGCATGCGGGATGTTAATGCACACTTGGAGATCTTTTCCGGATCCCGAACACCTTGCGAGGAGACCTGTATCATCATTGGGGCACATGTCACGTTATTTTGGCAGTACAGTACCTTACAATTTTGGGTACATACATATTGCCCCCTCGGAGAAGCGTTTTAGCCATGAAGAGGCGTAAAATGGTGGGTCCGAGTATGGCGGTCCCGAAATGGGAAGTTAAAAGTTATACCTGATACGTCCGTGTGTTGAAATGACGCCGTCCAAAATTCCCGCTACCTGCAAAAATGAAAAGAGAACTCAAGTGCAGATAGACACAATAGTTTGGAAAATAAATGCTAAAACAATAGGAAATGAGAACGTACCATTTGTGCGGGGATAAGAACTTACCTCCGTCGGCGCTCCAAACCTGTGAAAAAGGCATTTAAAATGAATCAGGGTGCTATATATATGAAAGTGGGCCCATTTTCCTATTCATTTGCGTGAGTTGATTCGATTGATTTTGAGCTCTGGAACCCACGGTGATGGTTTCTTGCGTGAGTAGAGTCAAAACGTCCGTGACGGGATAGTGATCATGCCTCCACGAGTGGAACATCGACCCGCGAGATCACAGGTTAGTTTTCTTCAATTTATCCCTTTTACCCCCTTAATTTTGAAATGCTAAAATCTTTGTCGTGGGGGGGTAATTTTTGAAAATGTTAGTGTTAAAAGGTTCATCTAGGGGGGGCGCCTACTGGGTAGGCCTTGTTTTAGTTAGAATGGTCTTGTTTTGTCATTTTTTGGGCTTTTTAGGTTTAAAAACCTGTGTGGGTTTTCGGGCCACGACCGCCGCCCTGCCCAGGGTGGCGGTTACACGACTGCCGCCCTGTTCAGGGTGGCGGTTACACGACCACCGCCCTTAAGGCGGCGGTTACAAAACCGCCTCCCTGCTCAGGGCGGTGGTTTTGCACAGAATGCAAAAAGATCATCTGTTTGAAATTGCTTTTGCATTTTTAGCATTTCTACGTGCTTTCATGATTTTTCCAGTATTATTCGGATGCTAACTTGCTCTTTTTTGTGTGTTTTTGGGTGTATGCAGGCGAGAGAGGAGTATATCCGGTGGAGCCGAGAGAGGGAGTGTGACTGGCTCCCAGGAGTATTGGATGCCCTTTCACAGGATGAGGAGGACACTCTTCAGAGGGCCGGGATACTACGCATCTCACGCGTGCCCCATGTTACACCTTCCAGTCACATTCTTTGTGACTTGTTCTCATATTGGGATGCTGATCGGAACACCTTCTGATTGCCAGGGGTCCGCGGTGAGTGGACTATTACTTTGGAGGATGTCTATCGTATTCTGGGGGTCCCGATTATTGGGAGACGTCTCACCCTTGAGACAGCAGGTTCGCGGGCCCAGATAGCACAGTGGGCCACATACATGGGAGATGCAGTCATCTCCACGGGGTCGAAGAAGGGGGTTAGAGTTCGATCCATTCCTAGTTTTCCCATCCCCTTACTTCGCCAGGCCATCATGGGGATCCTTGCCTCGAGACTGATCAGGGACAAGGGAGGAGATACATTGTTATATTGTTGGTCCCCCATTATTACACAGATAGAGGGACATGGCCGGATATATGCCTGGGGAGCAGACATACTTGGGACCACCTACCATGATCTATATAGGGTAGTCCGTTTACAGGGGCAGTCCTTGAGCCACCCGACCCTAGTCATGAGTTGGGTCTATGAGCACTTCATCCCCTACGGCAGAGGTGTAGAGGTGGCAGATCCCGGAGCTGTGAGGGCAGCCAGATGGACAGATATGTCGGTGCTCTGAGCACCTCATCAGCCAGTTGCTTCTCTGACTACTGCCGACATGGAGGCCACACCATATCAGACTATGGCAGGTATATGGGGCGAGGAGGCTCTTACTTTGATTTCCTGCTCCACGACAGGGCAGCTTATTGACAGAGTGGGGCGAGTGGAGATGCACCCCTTTGGCCGAGTTCCTCAGCAGTTTGGCCTACCATACGTGGGTATGCTTCCCCCAGTAGCGCCAGTATACAGATCAGTCTGAGAGGCCAGAGGGGGGCCTAGAGGCTGGGGTTGGACAGTGGTTACTCCTGGCGTTCCTATTGCAGCCAGGAGGATAGTACGTGCCAGAGGGAGAGCCGGTGCGCCTCAGGCACCCTTGCTTCAGATTGCCGCGGGTCCTGCCCATAGCAGCGATGACCCCATTGAGGTAGACTCCGAGTCTGAGGAGTTTACAGGGGGAGAGACAGAGGGGGAGACCGAGGAGGACAGTGATCCTGAGTGGCATGACACTCAGGATATCATGCAGGTAGAGAGGGCCGAGCAGAGTGCAGAGAGAGTGACTCTGGTTTCAGAGGAGCCACTCTCCCAGGGCCATGGTGGGGAGGATGAGTCTGTTGCGGGGTGCTACGTTGCTCCAGTCACAGGAGCAGCCCCTCAGTCAGCGGCGGCATCCGTGGCAGGTGCTGATCCTATAGATCCATCCTGGAGGCCCGGTGATCTGAGTAAGTTACCCTCTCTCCTTTTAATGTTTGTTTTTAGTTAGGATCTCCTTAGTTGCTATCTCTCCTTTTGTTTTATCTTGTATTTCTAATTTCTTGTTTGGTTTCTAATTTGTTTTCTCCTTTGTTTGCAGAGACTGCCGATGAGTGGCGGGACTTGATTCGCAGGGTATGTACTGATACCCTGATGATCCCCATGGAGAGGACCCACGCAGAGCTGTCCGTAGATGCTGGGGAGCCCTCAACAGCTGGTAGGCACACTGACGTCTTTTCCCCAGTCTGGCATGTGGCCAGGATGGTATCGACTCTCCGCATGGAGCTAGCGGGGTATAGGACGGCCGAGCGCTTGATGAGGAGCCATTCTCGTGGTGAGACTGCGGCTGCCCCTCGGGATCCTGAGCCCTCCGTGCACTCAGAGCGCCGGCGTAGCCAGAGTCCTAGGCGTGGGCGTGCACCTTCAGAGGGGTCTCGTAGGGATTGAGAAGCCGATTGGCTCTCCTAGATTTTGTATGATACATTCTTTTGTATATCCCGGGCTCTTTGAGCATTTTGACCATGCTTAGTGCATGATGGCATTGTACAGAAATGTTGATATATATATATATATATATATATATATATATATTCTTTTTGGATCAAACCTTTGGCATTTATGGCTTTGCTTCTTTTCTAGTTTCCTCATGTAGATTATGATGTTTATACTTGTATGCTCTTTTAAAATGTATGCAATGGAGAACAAATGATGCAAGTGTTTATTTTCCTTTTGTATTTCATGATGCTGATATATGATAATGTAGATATAATGTGATTTTGAATCTTAGTTTCTGTAAGCAATTTTGGATACTTCATATTTGTTTTGGCAAAGTGATGAAGATAAACTGATATGATGAGTAGATAAACCTGCCCCTACCCCCAACTCCACGCAACTAGTAAGATGCGAGGGCTCATCACCGAGAGTTGGGAAGGGCGCAAGTTATGAGATGTGTTGAAATGATATTGATGAAAGACAGACAAAGCTTTGGCGGAACCAAATTAGGATACCACAAGCCCACTCCACTCGAGTGACTTCATAGTTTTGGATGCAACTTGCTTTGCGGTTTATCCAGACTTAGATCCTTAGATGGCCACATGGTAGACAAAATCTGGGTTTTTAGGATTTTGAACTCTTTTGGAATTTTGGACATCTGATTCATTTGTTTTTGACTCAACGACTTCGAGATTTAAATTGTTTGTTTATGACTTTTTGCATTTGTTTGTCAAGAGGACCCCCTACACTTTGCCCCATGCTACCAGTAAGAAGCGTGGGTTTATCACCGTGGGCAAAGCATAGGTGAGTAAGGGCATTTCCATCCTTTCCCAACCCTACGTCACTAGTAAGAGACGCAAGCTCATCACCAAAGGTTGGTGAGGCAAGGAAATGTGTAAAATTAAAATTTTCTATTTTGATACATATTTGACTTGTTTTCTTGAGTAAAATGTCAGTATGTGCTTATTTCCAAAGAGATATATGGGATAGATGTGACACCATGAAGATTCTGGAACAAACCATAGGCAAGACACCTATCCTAAGAAGAAACCAAAAGTGAGAATAAACCTGTAGATCTT
Organism: Taxus chinensis; assembly: GCA_019776745.2. NCBI lineage: Eukaryota > Viridiplantae > Streptophyta > Pinopsida > Cupressales > Taxaceae > Taxus > Taxus chinensis. The sequence goes on from CM034154.1 coordinate 223,866,045, forward strand.
GGCATGGTTACTGTTAAGACTTTGTCATATCTAGCTTTATTTGATAAAATGATTCTGAGATAGTTTGATGATATCATGAAAATGGAGAAGTATGATTAGAGTGTTTATGCCAACAACATCATGAGTTTGTAATGAATTGCTTTGAGAACAAAATTCCTTGATCACAATTTGTGTACGAAACAAGCGGACAAAATGATCTTAAACTATATGAAGATGCAATGTAGATGTAATTATAAATAGTGCTAGTTGCTTACGCGTAGAACCGCTTGAGGTGTAGGGAATTGACCGTTTCACCAAATTCCTCACCTTCCAGCGTACATAAGAGGTATGCACCATTTCCATAGTCCTTCATGACTCGGTATGGGCCCAACCATTTAGGCCGGAACTTCCTTCCTTCGCCGGTCTTTTTGTCGATCCGGCTGTCTAGCCTTAGAACTAGATCACCTTCATATATGTCACGTTCATAGACTTTCTTGTTATACTGCCGGCACATCCGGTCAGCATAGGCTCTGTGCCGTTGTTCAGCATCCAACCTAGCTTCATCTAGGCTTTCTAGTTGGGAGAGACGTGCTTCTCTGTAAGCGTCTTCATCCAGAATCCCTTGTAAGGAAATACGGAGACTGGGTATTTCAACCTCAAGCGGGAGAACTGCCTCTACCCCGAATACTAGTGAGAAAGGAGTTGCTCCCGTTGGTGTTCTTATTGAGGTTCGGTGGGCCCATAAGGCTGGATATAACTTCAAGTGCCAATCTCGTTTGTTTTCTTTCACCGTTTTAAGGAGAATGGCTTTTAGTGTTTTATTTGTCGCTTCAGCCTGTCCGTTGGCTTGCGGGTAATACAAGGAAGCCGTATGATGGCTTATTTTAAATTTATTACACAATTCGCGAACTTCGTCATTCTTAAAAGAAGTTCCATTATCTGAGATAATGATTTGCGGGATACCATACATGCAAATGATTTGGTTCAAAATGAACTTGGCGATTACAGAACCCGGTACAGTAGTAAGAGGCATAGCCTCTACCCACTTGGTAAAATATTCGGTGGCCGTGATTATAAAATTATGGCCGTCTGTAGATGAGGGAGAGAATTTCCCTATTAAGTCTAGGCCCCATGTAGAAAAGGGCCATGGAGTCGCGATTGGTTGTAGAGTTTGTGCCGGCATGTGGATCTCATGGGAGAACTCTTGGCACTTATGACACCTGCGTACAAACTCTACTGCGTCGTGTTTTAGAGTGGGCCAGAAATAGCCCATTCGATGTATTTTACGAGCGGTGGCATGGCCACCGAAGTGGCCTCCACACATTCCACTGTGAGATTCATGGAGAATTTTCTTGGATTCTTCTGTGTCGACACATCTTAGAAGCATTCCATCGAACGCTTTCCGATAGAGCACTTGCTCTATAATGACGTATTTTGCTACGATAATGCGTAGCCGCCTTCTGTGTTGTGGTGTAGTCCCTTCTGGATACGTGTGGTCCATGATATAATTAATGATATCAGTGTACCAGGGACACTCAGAGATAGGAGGTCTGGCTTCAATGTAGTATACGCATTCATCTGGAAAATCCAGATCTACTAGATCACCTCCATCTAATGGGTTATCAGCTAACCAATCCACGATGATTTGTCCCTTAACGGATTTCTGATTTACAAATGTTAATTCAAATTCTCCCATTAAGGTTATAAAATGTCCAGCCTTCTTAGACAAGGACCCTTGTGTGAGAAAAGTTCGTAAATGGTCTGTTTTTACCATGACCCTTGTTTCTTGATTTAGCATATAATGTCTTAAGCGTTTGGTTGCAAAGACTATGGCGAGGCATTCTCGTTCTGCTTGTGTATAACGTGTTTCATAGTCGAGCAACGTTCGGCTAATGAAATAAATCACATGTTCTCTCTTGTCATCGTCTTCTTGAGCCAGCATACAGGCTAGCGAGACATTGGTAGCTCGCGAGTATAAAATTAACGGGTGATCTAGCTTAGGTGGCATTAGCGTAGGTGGTGACAACAAGAAACGCTTAACTGCATCAAAAGCTTCATTGCAATCTTTAGTCCAATTAATACTGTAATCTTTCTTGAGTAAATTGTTGATTGGATGAATGGCGAAACTTAAATCTGGGATGAATCTCCGGATTGCACCAAGCTTTCCGAGAAATGACCTGATTCCAGATTCATCCGAAGGTGGGACCATTTCGAGGACAGCCCAAATTTTGGTTGGGTCAACATCTATCCCTCGTGACGATATGATGTATCCTAGGAGCTTCCCTCCTGTTACACCAAAGACACATTTTTCTGGATTTAGCGTGACTCCGTATTCTATCAGACGTGAAAGAATGATGCGAAGTACTTCCGGATGGTCACAACGCTTCTTGGCCTTAGCCAACAAGTCATCTACGTAGGATTCCATGATCTTATGAATTAGATCATGAAATATATATGTCATAGCTCGCTGGTATGTAGCGCCAGCATTCTTGAGACCGAATGGCATAACAGCGTAGCAGTAGGTTCCCCAAGGAGTTATAAACGTGGTTTTAGCCTGATCTTGTTCAGATATTCTGATTTGATTGTATCCCGAGAATCCATCCATGAGAGACAAAAGTTCAAATCCAGCTGTCGCATCAACTATGACGTCAATGGATGGTAACGGGAAGTCGTCTTTAGGACACGCTTTGTTAATGTCTCGGAAGTCTATGCAGATGCGTATCTTTCCATTTTTTTTGAGAACGGGAACGATGTTAGATACCCATTGAGAGTAATCGACTGGTTTGATGAATCCTACTTGGAGGAGTTTCATTACCTCCTCTTTTACCATGAGAGCTACCTTGGGTTTCATGGGTCTCGATTTTTGTTTAATTGGTTTTGCATCTGATTTAGTGACGAGGTTGTGCACCGCAATGTGGGATGCAACGCCTGTCATTTCCTTATAATTAAATGCAAAAGCCTTCTGATGTTCCTTGAGGATTCGAGTGTGTATTTCTACTTCTTCTGGAGTTAACGAGGATCCTAACTTCAATATCCTTGGTTCATCTTCCGTTCCGATGTTAACATCAATTGTTTCTTCGATTAAAGAGGCATTACCTTCTTCAAACTCAGGTGGGGCTGGAGGTAAGTCCAAATCGTCTCCATTTTCTACTGTGTTTATGCTAGGCTCTATTTGCGAGGGAAGCTTCATCATGGGATTTCCGAAGTAGGAAGACGAATGTGGGATTAAGGACAAATCTATCATATGATAGGAGAGATGTAATGCCGCATAGGTGTTTAAGTAATTCAGAGTGGCCATATCACTATCAATGTGGTCTAGGATAGTAGATTTGTTTTCATTTTCGTTTAAAAGAGAATTTGTCATTGTTTTTATCAATGGTTCATCACGAAGGGATACTATGAAACGGGTGTCCTCTAACTTACTGTTTGGAGTAAAACGTGATGCTGAAGTTGCTATCGAATCAGCGAGAAGATTTTTCTCTCGCGGGATTGCTTCAATTGATATGAAGTCAAACTCCTTGCTTATATTCAACACAGCTGTTTTGTAAAGCTGTAAGTGCTCGGCTTTGGTTTCATATATCTCAGAGACTTGGTTTGCTACTAATTGTGAGTCTCCTAAGACTCTGATGTTATCAACACCGATTCTCTTAGCTAAGATGAGGCCAAGGAGGAGGGCTTCGTACTCAGCGCCGTTGTTTGTACATTCGAAATTTAGTTTAAAGGAAAATGGTAGGACTTTCCCTTCAGGGGAAGTAAAGATTACACCTGCCCCCACTCCGTAACGACATCTAGCCCCATCAAAATGGAGAGTCCAATATTTAGGTGGGAGTATAGATGTTGGGATATTTGTTGTGTTAACATCTTCTACTTCTACCATGCAGAGATCTACCGCTGGGAGAGAACCGACACCCAGGGAATATCCCACGCCTACAGAATCAAATGGTAAGAACATTGGTAGATCTTGTTCTATTAATTCAATGATTTTTGCAGTAGTTCCTAATGATACTGTTTCTACAGTGTTAGCCTCATCTTTGGGGGTTGGGGTTGCCTTGGCTAGGCTCATAGTTTCAAGATCTGTCGTAGGTACCAACTTTTCTTTTGGTTTTGCGTCGGTAGGTTTATTAAGTTGGTTTGTTGGGAGTTCAAACTCTGAGTGCACGCCTGGTCTTTTCTTTAAGTCAGCTAGGTGTACATCGAATGGTTTTGGATCACCTTTGGCCACAAATATCTTTCCTAAGTGTAAAAACCTTACTTCTTGAAATAGCGTAGAAGGGATTGCCTTCATGCGGTGTATCCAGGGTCGGCCGAGGATCATATTATAGTTAGTTTCCCGATCTATAATATAAAACTCAGTCAAGATGGTTTTGGGTCCTAAGGTGACCGGTAATATTATAGTTCCAACCGAGGTGGCTTTAAGACTATCATAGCCCCTTAGTGTGTTTCGAGTTGTGGAACAATTGGTTTCTCCATACCCTAGCTTTTGAAGGAAAGAGAAGGGGACTATGTTAACTGCCGCCCCATCGTCTATCATTGCACGCTTTACATAGTTGTTATAAACCCATACTTGCAAATGTAAGGCTGGATCACCTCGACGAGCGATCTCAGCATCTGTCGGCATTTTGTTTATCTCGAATATGAATTCGACATCCCTATCTGCCTGCCCTGGAGGATGAACATCGAAGTCTATATGATTTACCTGTGTTTCAGGAGGTGGAGTGATGTTAATTAAATGGCCCAAACCTAATGCCTCTAAAAGAGCAGCCCTGTGAGCAGGGGAATTTTTTAATAAATCCAAAAAGGAGATGTGCGAGAAGGTTTTTGTTAGGTCGTTAATTAAATCATAGGCACCCACAGGTTTTGTTACGATTTGTTGGATGTCATCCGTCTCCGGCAGGTGGCTTGGACTTGGCTGAGAGAAATACTCTCGTGTCCTTGTTACAGCTTCGATGGGTAGTTCGGCATCTAACTCCACTAAACCGACTACCTTAGGCCGTGGCTGACTTCCTAGTTGTGGCGCAACTAATGGATTTAACGAGGTTGAGGCTTCATGATCATTGTTTCCTGTTATTACACTCTTGTTTGTCCCAGTTAGATTTAGCCTATTGTTATCGTGATTTGGGAGCGGATCATTGAAGATTTTGAGGGGTGCATTTTGAGGAGAAACTACCCCTGAAAAGGTATTTGATGCTGGTGACGTAGGATCTGCCAAGAACATATCCATGAAAAGTTGTCTTTGTTCATCTGGCAAGCGTTGCATGAATTTATTGTAGTCACGACACGTTCTAGTGTCATGGCCCCGTACTTTGTGGAAACCACAATACGAATTAGGATTGTAATTCCTAGTTTGTTGGTTTGGTGCGTATTGTGGCCCAAAATTTTGATCAAACCGTTGTCTATTAGGATTAAAATTTTGTGTTTGATGTCTTTGGTTTGAATTCTGGTTTTGGTATCTAGTTGAATTTTGGCTCGGACCCTGTGTGGGATTTTGCCGTTGTTGTTGTTGTTGTTGTGGATGGTTAAAATCCACTGTCTTGATTGTCGGGGTAAAGTTGTTTCGTTGGTTGTTTATTTGTGATGGAGTATTGACAATATTTACCTTCTTAGGCTGGTCGGTTACTCCATATGTTGTTGATTTTTATTAAGGATTTTAGGTCCTTCGGATTGACTCCATCGTGGTAGTAGGATAAGCTGTAGTGTTAAGTTGGATTTTAGTGTAAGGATTTTAGGTCCTTGTTGGTTCGTGGTAGTAGGATAAGCTGTAGTGTTCTGGTTGGAGGTGACTAACCTCCCATTTGCTCCATATGTTTTGCGACCACTATCAATTGCTGCTTGATCTATTCGAAGAGCACTCTCAAGTACTTCATCGTAAGTTCTTAATGGGAACTTCTGGACTTCTTCCTTCACTTCTCTGCTAAGAGAATGAAGGAATAAATCACATAGTTCCATTTGATCCATGTTTGGAGCACTTGCCGAAGAATAAAGAACTGTACGCCACCTTTGGATGAAATGGGCGACAGATTCGGTGTGTTCTTGCTTGATGTGTAAGAATTCCCTGATTCCTGTCCTTAATAATTTGTTCATGTCAAAGGCCTTGATGAATTCTGACACGAGCTGCTTGAACGAATGGATGGAAGCCTCAGGTATTCTATAATACCAATCGAGAGTGATGCCTTCCAAGGTTTTTGGGAATATCTTAGCAACAACCCCATCCCATGGGAGTAGTTCTCGAATGGCTGTAGCGTAAGCTTTGATATGTGCGTTTGGATCTCCCTCACCTTTGTATTTGGGCAAGTCGGGAAGAGGTCTTGGAAGCATGATGCTTCGTATGGTGAAATCTAAGGGTTCTTTCAAATATTCTGAATAAGTCCCTATCGCATAGGTTTCGACCATTGATGGTGCTTGCTGAGGGAGCGGAGGCGGAATGGGTTGTTGATATGGCGTAGCGTATACGTTGGTAGGGGCATAAGGAAACACCTGTGTTTGACCAAACATGCCGGGAGAGGAGAACATATCCCCTTGTGGTGACTTGGAGTACATGTTTAAGTATGACGGGGTGTTGTCCAGGAATGGATTGTTTTGTATTAGACCGGGAGAAACAGCGTTAGAGATGGTGGGTCTAGTTGGCGTTTGTTGTGAATACTGAGGAGTCATGCCTAACGTGCCTACTCCTGTGAGGAGGTCTACTTGGCTAGGAGGATTAGAATTTCCTGTTTGTATGAATTGAGAATGGTGATTTGCTTGAGCAAGTTCTAACCCTCTCACTTTTTCTACTAACGTTGAAATGACTTCATTTGGTGAAGTCACGGTGTTTTTCCGTAGTGGCGTTTGTTGTATATCATGGTGTTGTATAGGCATGTGATATCCTGCTATGAACTGATCGCTGCCCTGCCAAGTTTCCCCGAGGGCATTTCCTATATGTAGTGGCATGGAAGTATTTTCTTGAAAAGAGACCTCGGGTTGTGTTTGTAAACCTCCTATAGGTGGGTACATACTTCGAGAACGTTGGTCGTTCCTGGCATAACGTACCGAATGTTCATCGTCTAAACCTCGGTATGAGTCTGATTGTCTACTAATTTGTGGTCTAAGCAGCACCTGAGGAGATGAACCAGATTCTTCGGTGAACGTCATGTTATTCGAGCCTGAAGGCTCTGTTTGTTGCGTTTGAGCGAGCTGATCTAACTCCTCAGTTTGAAAAGATGAGTTATATCTGATCCTTGGAGTTTGTGTTGACAACTGGTTGGTTGAGTAGTTATCACCCCATACTGAGAGTGAGGGTGATGATTGTCTATTTTGTTGGGCGTAGTATGCCTCAAGGCCCAAGAGGGGCCTGCCATATGCATCGAATCCCGACATATTCGGGGGGTATATGAATACCCGTAGAATAATGGGAAGGAGCGAAGGTGATGGTGAAAGCTAATGAGGCGGAAAAGATGAAAAGTATACTAATTTTGAAGAACACGTAATAATATGACTCCGAACTAGAAAGTAGGAAGTTCACGTCGGGTTCACCAATTTTGTACGATGGAAAAGTGACAAGCGAGCGTGGGAATCTACAAGCAACTCTTCCTCGCACCCGACCTCCCGAGGTCGTGCCGAGACAGCCGGTGGGGATGGAATATGTATGGGATGCAGACAAACTAGTTAGGCAATCTAATGTCTTCAATACGCACTAGTGGAATTTGTGAATCTAAGGCAAAGAAGGCCCTCCTAACCTGAACTGGTGTGATAGATCGATTGGCAAGGATGACTGCTCGAAGGCTCCAATCAATATCAAGCTCTGGCGTGATTCGATCTATGGGTTGTGGAATACGTGGAAAATGACCTGGGATAGTTTCGTGTACGTCTCCGGATAAGGTCATACGGTGGATGGTAAATATAGTTGACTCTATGGACGATTCTCTGGCCTAGTCCAGAACTCTCTAGCTTTGTTAGCTGTTGTATCTAGTAAGGATAACTATTCGATGATGATAGGTGGAAGTGGAGTGGATCTGAATACTAGTGTGCGTAGGCCAGTGTCTATGTCTGATTGACTTACAGATTCGTTGGGTTGTGGGATTTGTGGATCGCAACCGTAGACTCTCGGTTGTTGCGGTCCTGCTATGGTCATGCGTAGAATTAGTTCCCAATCCCTAACACCCAGTAATCATATGCTTTCTCAGCCTCTATATTCAAAACTAATAGCTGTGCGATCTTCTCAGAGTGCCTCACAGGCGTTCTTGCAACCTAAATTCTTAGGCTAGTATCTATGTCTGTGAGAGTGTCTCCTGCGCCTGGCTGTGGGACCAAGGGATCACAACCGAACGTTTTCTCTCTTTCGAGCCCTTCTACAGTCATATGGATGTTACCTAGGGTAATCTGTAGTTTGGTTGATTCGACCAAAATGTGTGCGCTTGGTCGTCCTCTATGTTTAACCCGCTCAACTGGGAATTGATTTGTTACAAGCTTACTGTTGTTCGGAAGACTTGGATCCTAAGATTTTGATCTATATCAGTTATTGCTGTGATGAGATTGGGCTGGGGCACGATTGGCTCGAATACGTATTCCCTGGGCTCCCTAGGTCCCGTGATTGTCATACAAAAGTAACAATGTAAAACGAACTGTAGCAAAATAAAATTTAACTACGTTGAATATATCTATAGCATATATGATTTCTCTATTTTTTTGTATTTTCTGACGAACTATTTGAATGAATCTAAAAGAGTAACTGTTAACATATCTAGAATTTGACAATTAATTTAATGACGAAATTAAAACAAACAAGATAACCGAGTGTAGCTATTTGTCTGTGCAATTTGTGAATCTATTCTAAACAATGAAATAATTGACTTAATCTATTTGCAAGGCTCTCGATCCTACCTCAGAAGTGAGGAGTGAATCATAGTTTCTCAGAAACTATCAATCCCCACAGCTTCCCTGGCAATATCGAGAGTAGAATTGACTGAAACAAAGTGATTGGCTACTTTATTTGATATGCTACTAACTAGAACTTTGAAAGCTAGAACCTGGATTCTGCAGAACAGTGGCGAATCCGATGGTGTGTGTGATCTTGTCCCCTCAGTGTGATCTCCTCGTTCCTTCGTGTCCACGTGGATCCAGAAAAGCGTGTAATGCTAGCATCAACAGAAGTAGATATTGGGACAAAGGCAGCTCAAGATACAGACTGAATACAATGCGAGTAGGAGAGGGATAGCGCAAGAGTACAGAGCTTGGCTTATGCAATTCCTAGCGGGATTTATTACGAGTCATGCAACATGAAACGTCCAGAACCTGAAACTATCCTGTTTGAAGAACAAAACCTGCAACTTTAATGGCTTCCTATTGGTAAACAGACTATCCTATTCCAATGGATTGGATAAAATAACAGCAGTACTTGCACAAGATGGATATGTGGCTTACTAACAGTAAAACAATGCTAACTAAGCATGCAATGAAAGAAACTAAGCATTCTAAGCAAAATGAAAACTAAATCTATTGCAAAGAGAAATCAGAGGCAAATTTGAGGGGCCATTTGCTTGAGCACAAGCCAACTATTTATAGCATTTGCATTTACCCAAGGTAAAAACCAAATAGAACTCTTAAACTATAAACAATGGCAAAACACTATTCCAGGGAACCAGAATCATAAATGCAAGCTTATGGCGGTGAAAGAAAGCTGGTAAAACGTTGAAATTACGTGAGTCGTGTTAAAAGAGCTTTCTGGAAAACGCGTAAAGGACCGCCGCCCTGAGCAGGGTGGCGGTTACAAGACCGCTGCCCTGTTCAGGGCGGCGGTCACCAGACCGCCACCCAGCAGGGCGGCGGTTTCGTCACTGAAGAGCAAAAGGCCAAGAAAAGAGGGGAAAAGGGAAAAACAAAGCACGCGGGGGCTAAGCGGGGCATGCGGGATGTTAACGCACACTTGGAGATCTTTTCCGGATCCCGAACACCTTGCGAGGAGACCTGTATCATCATTGGGGCACATGTCACGTTATTTTGGCAGTACGGTACCTTACAATTTTGGGTACGTACAGTAAAAAGTGGTGGACACCCTATACCTAGCGGTATTCATATATGTTGTTTCCTTTTGTCCAAAAATGGGCAACAAGAAAATAATGTTGTAGACCAAGTGGTGTTGAAATAAACTTGGTGTTATTTTGGTAAAGTTTCACCTTGTCTTAAGACAAGTGAAAAACTAGGACAAAATGAAACGAAGTAGATTTCGTGATGAAATGTCACGCAGTTTCAACTTCAAGATATTTTTTCCCTTGTTCAAATAATAAGAGTTTGAATCTAATTAAGTTGTCACTTTGTTATAGCTCTCAAGTATACTATCTAAGACAAAAACAATGACTCTAAGTGGCAAACTTCCTAAGTGGTTCTATCTCTAGGTGTCACAAGATATCTAGAGTGAGCTTGATTTACCCAAAAACTCACACTGACTAATTTTGGAGTATCTCTGCTTTACTTTACCCCCTTAGGTATAATGAGCACCAAAGTGCGTTATTTATAATTTTATTGGGATCATGATATGGATATCTTTGATGCTAAGATCACTAAGGCGTACTAGACAAGTCAGTAGTGTGGAGCACTTTCATGTTTCATTCATAAGGTTCCCTCTTGTGTGAACTATTTTAGGGTTCCTAGGACCACCCCCATATTTGTAGCTTAAGGTTTATGCTAAAGGGGTTATGTCATAGTTAAGCAGATGAGTCTTAGCTCTTAACCGAAACCTGCAAATATAATGTGATGATTGTGGTGTATTTTTTATCTTTAGATTTAATTTGGTTTTTGTCGTACTCCTTTTAGAAACCTACAATCACACTTGTAGTTAGAAAAAAAAATTAGGTCCTCCTTTCTTTCACTAACGTTAGGTCCTTCACAAAATGTTTAGTAGTTTCAAAATAGATTCACAATATCATAAGAAAATAACCATGAAAAATGCTTGTAAATCAACTAACTACTATCAAATTTTGCAAAAACAAGGTTTATTCTCAATTCATCCAAGTGCTTTTTAATGAAAAGACTAAAATTGCTTTTGATTCCCAAGATCACAGTAGGTGTAAGGGAAGAGCATACAAAAATTGTAGCCTTGGTTATTTAGCAAGTGAAAAAGCATTTAAACTAAAAGATGATTAATAAAGTTTCTTACTTACTCTAATGATAGCAAAAGAAGATTTAAGAGTGCTTTTGATTCTCTAGATCACACTAAGTACAAGACAAGAGCATACACACCTTAACCCAAACTCATACAAAGCATGGAAACAAGATTAATTCCTTCAAACACTAAGTGATTTTATAATAAAACTTACTCTAAATCTATAAAATTGACAAAAATGGCTTCTAAAAACCTCTAAAAAGTAATAGAAATCTTAGAAACCAAAAGTGAAAACTTTGAGTTTGCAAGAAAATTTTATACAAACACACCTATGCACCCTTATTAGTGTATGCGTGCATGTTTCAACACCTACACACCTCTGTCAATGCTTGTGCTCTCTGTTGTAAAAATGTATGACAGCTGAAAAAAAAGGAGCTAACATGTGTGCTTCTAGAGAAGCGAGTGCACACTTGTTTCGACACTTGCACTCCCCTATTAACGTGTGCACTCCCCCTTGTAAAATGACTGATAGTTGAAAAATATGAGCTAACGTGTGTGCCTCCAGAGAAGCGGGTGTGTGCCTGTTTTGACGTATGCCCTCTCCTATCGACATGTGCACTTCCCCTTGTAAAAATGACTAATAGTTGAAAAAGACGAGTTAACATGTACACCTCCAAAGAAGATGGTGCACACTTGTTTCGATGCATGTGCTCCCCTATAGACATGTGTTCTCCCCTTTCAATTCCTACACTCCAGGTTCAACGCATGTGTGACCCTTCACTGGAAGTGGCCAAAAATTGAGTTTTGACAAGAATTTATTCAAGAAGGTCAAATATTTGGTGTTTTTTGGAAAATTTGACAGGGATTTGCTTCCTTGAATCCTACAAAAAGTAAGAAAACACAACTTCTACCACTAATCTAGTTGAAACAACTTTCAAAAAAGGAAATTAATCTATAAAACTTTGAAAATCACTCTAAACTTTGAAATTAATCTAAAAATATTGAGAAACTAATCTAAAAAGCTTGAAAGTACTGTAGAAAGCTTGAAATTTAAACTAGAAAAATTTAAATTAATCTAGGAAACTTGAAACTAATCTATAAACTTGAAATTAAAAACTTTGAAACTAAGTTTAAAAATCTTTAAAAAGTGAATGCAATGGGGTATTGTCCCACTGGGCGTGCCAAATGAAAGCACCCTAAACTTTATAAGGCAAATTGCATGACTAAACAAGGAAAGCTAACACCATTTCCATCCATCTAGCCAAGATTCTAAGTCTAGGAATGTAACATTAAGATAGAATCTTAAAATAATGTTTAACTAGTATGAAAACAATACAAAATCTAACTAAATGTGCCTATTAATATGCTTGAACTACCTAACATGGACCTAAATAGACCTAAGAGGGAAATCAAATGGTTATGGTTGCTACTCCAAACAAGGTGAAATGGCCTCTCTCAATGAATAATTGGTCATTTTGGATATCCATCTACTAACCCCATTGAAGGCTTTAAGCAAGGATTGAACTCAGCTATATATCATATTTATTATATGAGATGCAAATAAAACATGGTGTAAAGTACAAAGGAATGAGGTGTACCCTTTTTATAGTTTTCCTTTTAGGATAAACATGTTTTTTTGTGCATTTGGGACTAAAAGCCCCAAATTAGATTAGAATTTTTAATCATGATTAGGCCTTACTAATCACAATTAGTGAATTACCAAGTGATTAAGAGGTATGAAGCCTTAATCAACTACTTAGGTTCAACTAGGAGGCTAGGATAAGACTTTGAAGCTTGTTGAGACATTGTAAAGGTGAATGGGGTGAGTTTGAGTGGTTGGAAGAGGGGTTTGAGTCAATACTAGGGTATATTGACCAAAATAAGAGCAAAATAGGCTTAATTAGCTAATAAACTCTAATTGTTTGTTTTGAAGAGGATTTTGACTTACAATTCGCCGTAAAGTGGCATCCTGAATGCGAAATGGGTTACGAAATCAAATAATCATTGTAATCTTGCTAAAGTGGTAATAAATGTTAGTTAATTAGCAAAGAACACTAATTATAATGGAATTGGCAACAATGAGAGTGATTTACGTAAGTTTTGGCAATAAGATTGCAAAAGTGGAATTTAGGTGTCTACTCATACTTATCATAATATTAATGCCATTAAAAAAGAAACACGTGTTCTTGAATCCAAAATACTACCTACTAAATCAACATTCACATCTATTAAATTGACAAACACATCTGTTGAATAAACATCTACACGCACATAACCAACGACAACAATGACAATGCTTGTTCAACATGAACTTGTATCTACTAGACCCTTGCCTATTATCTTACCATTACCACCACAAGTAATTATCAATCCAATCTCCTTACCAATTCGACTCTCTAGTATAGACACCCCCATAACTCTATCCTCATTCACAAACATAACTATGATACCCCTTGAAATGTTCTTAACACAACCATCTCTACCTAAACCAACTTTGGGCCATACGCACCCTCATCCTATGAAAAAAAACAACCCAAGACCGATACAACCCTCAAACCATTTAGATTACATTAATCACACAATTCAAACTCCTCTTCCTTCATTAACATCAACTTCGATGAATACATCTTGTTCGTCCAAAACCTCAAGGGGACCCAATAAACAAGGTTTGTTCTAGGCTTTCAAAAGTCCTTATTATGATCAAACATACTATTTTCGTCACCCTTCTTTTCTTCCACCTCCTCCTAGAAAGGCCATTTCCACTTTCAATAATCCTCTTGTCATGTCAAGGCCTAGGCATGCCTAACAAACTCCCACGATAGGAATTTAAGAACAAGACACCATTCATGAATTTAACCACCCCTATTATGTTCATCCATATCAAAATCCACTGCATGGTCCTCAATCTATTATACCTAGGAATCGCCCCATCCTTTGGGTCCAAAACCTATATATCAAACTGTAATAAGTGGCTCTCGTCCCATGTCTATCACAACACCTAAGATCCCTTCACAATCAACAAAATGAAAACCTTCGGCCAGACTCCTACTTCCATTGGAGGATAAGGTATCCGAGGCTCCATCATCATTCGCATATGGACCAAAAGGGTGTTATACATCTATTTTGGAAGACTTCTTTCAGCAATCACTCATAACATTACCACCACTAAAATTACCTAACCCATGGGGATTGAAACCCGCTTGGTATGACTTCAATGCCTCATGCAAATATCATAGAACACGAGGTCATTATATTAAAAAATGTAAAGCCTTCCACACAATTGCACAGAAATATGCACATTCGGCTTCCTTACCAACATCAACATCTTTTCTTCCTTCTGAACCACATGCAACATTAACATCAACATCATCATCATCCTTATCAAAATATAAGGAACCTATGTTTGAAACTCCTTTCCATCAAGTTGATGTTGTTCATATTATTACTCATTCATAGAACTATGACACAGATCCATCTGAGTTTAAAAAGGGTAAGACCTAAGTAGCAATACCTCCACCACTAGAAATAGTTATCCCATCATATAAACCCAAATTATCCATCCCTTGGGTTCTTAAAATATCATGCCCGACAATGTCACCTAAGACCAAAGTTTCCATCCTTGTTTCACCACCTTCAACATCCACTACAATACAAAAGTTTGTCATTAAACAACTACATCAAGCTCCTGTCAAAATGTCATTATATGAAATGATACAAACATCACCACTTCACAAGCAAGAAATGATGGAAGCTCTCCAATCAATAACAATACCTTCAGATGATCCATCATCTTTTACAAACTTTGTAGGATCCCTCAAGGAATCTACTGCCATATCATTCGAACCATTTGAAATACCTTCCCTCAAACCAGAAGATCATGATTTACCACTCTTCATCACGACTCAAATTAATGATACCTGCATCAAAATAGTAATGATTGATATTGGTTCTACTATTAATATTATCTCCTCCCTTGCTTTTGATCAACTTAAACTACCCAATACTATTTTTTCCCAAACACCAGTCTTATTACGATCCTTCAATGATATTATCACACCCACATTAGGAACTGTCATCTTACCACTAAAAGTTTGTGTAAAAACTCTACCAGAACTGTTTCTATATTATAGAAGGAGAGTTTCAATATAATATGTTATTAGGATGCCTATGGATACATACTATGCGGTGTGTTCCATCCACTCTTCATCATTGTCTCAAGTACGAACATGAGGGTCAAACATTCATTGTTCCTACAGATCCAAACCCTTTCGTCGATTTCTACATGATGTATCACCCACATGACATACTTATTCCCAAAACCACGTCTGATTCATCCAATGAAGCTTTCACTATCACCTCTATTTCTTCTTCTAAATTACCAGATGATTCTTCTCTTAGTAATGTTGTACAACACTTCATGTTAGAGGGATATTGGCTCCTCATGCTTAATCACATTCCTTCACCAAAAAATTATGGCCGCCCAGACAAACAACCCGCGTACGACCCTAATGTGGGTGATGTTGTCTCTTATGGTCCATCTTATCTCAAAATGATTTTTTGGGGACTTGATCATCGTTCATCTAGGAATATTAATCAACACTATGACATGCCCTTCGCATTAGATTTCAAATATTTAGATAATCTAAATTTCACCAGTATGTATCTTCACCGTTGTGCATGGAAAGGTTTCATTCTTGGGCACATTATGAACATGGAATGCATGATGTGGTCATCCAATGTTCCCTTAAAACTTATGAAAAATATGGTTTAGGATATAAAAAAATTAGTTCAGAAGTATCCAAAGTTACTACATCCAAACCAGCTACATCTATGCTCATCACTGAATTAGACTCATCATCACCAACATCCTCTGAAGATCCTATGGATCTAGATGATGTTGTACCCATCCCACCTAACTTTTTTTAGTCAATACCATATCCTTAGGACCACTTACTTATCAATCTAACCATGATACTAAACAAATACCTCTTCTTTGGCCATAAATGGTTGAGGAAGATTCTCCCGTCATAAATATCCTCCAATGTCATGATGACCAGGATATCCTTTCACATATGGGAGCTGAAGATCACTTCCTTCAAAAACCTTACCATCTGAAACATCAACTCTCCTTAATGAATCCACCATCAATGTTAACTTAGAAACCTCTCAAGATCCTCGTATAGTTAAAGTTGGCCAATCATTGAGTCTACAAGAGCTCGATGACTTCACTTCATTTCTATCCAAATATTATCAAGCCTTCACTTGGTCATATATTGATATGCCTGGAATTGATCCTAATATTGTGGTACAAAATATTGTCACATATCCAAACGTTAAGCCATTCAAACAAAAACTCTATAAAATACATCCCCACATAGCTCTTCTTGTTAAGGAAGAGTTACAATGTCTTTTATCCACCAATTTTATCATCCCTATCGATTATCCACAATGGGTTTCTAATATTGTTCCTGTAACTAAGGCATCAGGAAAGTTACGTATCTACACAGATTTTAGGGATCTCAATCTTGCTTATCCAAAATATGATTTCCCCCTTCCAAACATAGATCATCTCGTTGACCTAACAATTGGCCATGAAATGCTTTCCCTCATGGATGGTTTTTTAGGGTATAACCAAATTCTTATCGCTACTGATGATCAACATAAAACTACTTTCATCACCCCTTGGGGAACCTTCTGTTACCATGTTATGCCATTCGGCCTCAAAAATGTAGGAGCCACTTATCAATGAGCCATGACCTACATTTTTCATGACCTCATTCACAAAACAGTCAAAGATTATGTTGATGACCTTTTAGGAAATTCCAAATGATGCAAAGATCATCTTACTATCCTTGAGTCAATCTTCACTCCTCTCATCCAATATTTTCTTCGTCTCAATCCCTCAAAATGTGTTTTTCGGTGTTCTCATAGGTAAAATTTTAGGGTTTATCATATCAATTTGAGGTATCGAAGTTGACCCAACTAAGGTTAAGGCTATCATTGAAATGCCTCCTCCATCTAATCTCACACAACTACACAACCTTCATGGAAAGTTACAGTCCATAGGACATTTCATATCACAACTCTCTGATCATTTTCAGCCTTTTCATCACCTCCTCTGTAAGGACATAGATTTTCATTGGGATTCTGATTGTCAAAAGGCCTTTAATGAAATTAAACAATATCTCTTATCACCTCATGTTCTTACTCCACCACGTGAAGGAGAACCATTTTACTTATACATATCTTCTTCAGAACATGCTCTTGGAGCCATGCTCACACATCATGATAGTCAAGGTTGAGAACAAGTTGTGTATTATATCATCTCCACACTCCATGAATATGAAACCCATTACACTGAAATGGAGAAATTATGTTACACTTTATACTTTGCCACTTCCAAGTTACACCATTACCTTCTTAATCATAAAACATATGTTGTCACTAGTTTTAATCCCCTCAAAGCTATACACTCTAAACCATATCATAGTGATCGTATCACTCGATGGCTTATGCTTATGACTGATTTTGATTTAGAATTCATGTCACAAAAATCCATTAAAGGTCAAGCTATTGCAGACCATCTCATCGACGCTCCCTTACCAGATAATCAACCTCCTCATGAGTATTTTCTAGATGAATCCATTAGTAATGTCAATGAATATGAATTCATCCCTATCAAGATGACTCTCTTCTTTGATGGTTCTAAATTCCAAGAAGGGGGGGTGTCGGTGTTGTCATTATCCCTTCTTGGGGTATTCCTATTCCATTATCATTTAAACTCAATTTCGAGTGCACTAATAATATGGAATAATATGAAGCTTTAATCATGGGTCTCACCACTACTATTCTTCTAGGTGTTCATATCTTAGACATCTATGGAGATTCACAACTTGTTATCAGTCAAGTTAAAGGAGAATATCAATGTAAAAATGAAATTTTACAAAAATATAAAGCTAACATAGACTTTCTCCTCAGCACTTTTGATCATTACACCATCCAATCCATCCCACGGTCTTCTAATAGGTTTGTAGATACAATGGCCTCTTTAGGATCCCTCATCCCATTAGAAACAGAAAATTCAAAAGACAACACTAAAGTATATGTCATTGTTCAATGATTAGATCATCCCTCACATCAAAATGAACTTCCTCCTATCAATATCATTGATGATAATCCAACTGATTTATGGTATACTCAGATGTATGACTATCTCACTGAATCCAAAATTCCATCTGATTTACCACATAATGCTAAATGGTCATTTCTTCAGCACGCTACTCACTTTTTCATTATAGGTGGTATTCTTTACAAACGTAGTTTTGATGGTATCTTACTAAGATGCCTTAAGTCACATGAATCAATCAAATCCATTGAAGAAGTCCATGATGGTGTTTGTGGAGGTCATTTCAGTGGAAATTCCGTCACTAAACGTGTAATACGACTAGGGTATTATTGGCCCACTATCACCAAGGATTGTTGTGAGTACATTAAGAAATGTGTGAAATGTCAAATTCATTTAGATTTGATCCATGTTCCCAGTCAAGCATTACAACCTACTCAGGACTTATGGCCTTTCTCTCAATGGGGGTTAGACCTCATTGGGGCTATCAACCCCAAGTCATCTCAGCAACATCATTCCATTATCATAGCCACTGAATATTTCACCAAATGGGTTGAAGAAATCCCCTTGACATCAACTAAGTCAGGACCAATTATCAATTTCATATATCAACACATTATATGTCGTTTTGGCATCCCACATAAACTTATCACAGATAATGGAAAATATTTTAAAAATAAGGAAGTTAAAAATATTTATGATACCTTCAATATTAAACTCATCTTTTCATCACCATACTATCCTCAAGAAAATGGACAGGTTGAAGCCTCTAATAAAACACTCAACAAGATCCTTATGAAAATAGTAAACGACACAAGAAGAAATTGGCATCTACAAATCATGTTTTCTCTTTGGGCTTATCAAACTAGCATCCACACACCTATAGGAGCAACACCCTATTCACTTGTCTATGGCTCTGAAGCCATTGTACCTCTTGAAATCCAAATCCCATCACTTCGTGTGTCCCTCAAGGACTTTATCCCTGACAAAGAATATCAACAAGGTCGTTTAACACAACTTGAACTGTTAGATGAAAAATGTTTGATGGCCCTTGAACATCATCAAGTTTATCAAGAATGCATTAAAAAGGCATATAACAAACATGTCAGAGAACATGAATTTAAATTCAGTGATCTTGTGCTTAAATAAAATCAAAATGTCACTCAATTAGAACAAAGTAAACGTGGAAATTTTTCCCCCAATTGGATTGGTCCATACATCATTACTCATAAGTATGGGTCAGGAGCATACCACCTTGCTTCTCTTGATGGTGAACCTGAAGTATAACCTTGGAATGCCTTGCACTTTGTAACCTTTCTATTGTTAAATGTTTGATTGTCATGATAGTAGTTATATCTTATCATTCCATTAAATCCATTCATCATACCACAGTAGTGATTTGAGAGCATGTGGTTATCTGTCATTATCCTAAAACACCTTAAAGATGAACACCATGGCTCTGTTCATCGCATATTTCTCTATGGATAAGTTCCTCTTTAGTAGGAACCCCATAATCACTACATTCATTACCCTTGTAGCAGTTACAAGGGAACATAATAGGGAATACGAATGTGTAGATCATATATGCACCATTTCCCCTCCTCGAAAAGATCTATTAGGGATTTTCCCTCAACTAAAAAATATATGTGTTAAAATATTATTTGGATGCATTTCTCAAAAGACAAAAATAAAAGATAGACTAATCCCTTGAAGGATAGTTATCCATCATAGATTGATCCCTTGAAGGATAGTTATCTATAAATCAAAAATAAGCGTAGACCATACCCTTGAAGGATGGCTACCCATAAAAAGGGGCTTCCTGCATTGATCATCCCTTTAAAATAAATATATCAATATCAAAAGCATCCAGGAAGGCTTCCCACATTGATCAACCTTCTTCTTATAATAAAATTCTCACACTAAGGCTAGGGCATCTCTCTTTAGACCTATAGAAAAGGAGAATATGTTTCCCCTCATTGATCTATCCACATTCAAACCCCTTTTTCATGTCCTAATAAAAAATATCTCATTTAATCCTACATTTTATTAAGTATTGTGTAACTATCCATTGATGATCATAGTTAACATTTGTAAAAGGTTGTAAGTGCAAGAGCATTCAAAATTTCAAAAACCCACCGTGTATGTATTAAATCCATAGTGGGATGAACATTCCATATTTATTCTATTTTATTGGATTACATTTTGATACAATTAAAATCACATGTTAAATTTTTAAGTTTAACCAGGTTTTCCAAACACATAACATCATATATTCATCAAATATTAACACATCTAAATTAAAATACATATACCATCATATGTATTAAGATTAACACATGAAAGACAAAAACAATAATAGATCATAAAACCTCATCATCATCATCATCATATATATATCAATCAAATTCACATACATCAATATCAAAAATAAGCTTCTAAGAGCCATACAAAAATGGCTTCCATGAGCCATACAACTACATATCAAGATTAGTAAACTAAAACTCTCCAATAGACTGATGATGAGGAGCTTAATACCCCCTCCTCCCTCAGCACCTCTACCACTAGCATCTCTTCCATCTCCCCTCTCACTTTCATCGAATCACTCTTGTCTCTGAGATGGGGGACCCACACTCACCACACTGGCACTAGGGCCTGCCGCTACCTTAGCGGCCATGTGATCAGCATACAAAACTACATTAGGATCATACTCCATAATCAAATCAACATAATAATCATGCTCTACTCGTATAGCATCATAGTGGGTTCTAGGGACTTTCCCAATCCTATAGGTGGCCTCTATCCACTCACATGTGGCCTCACCCCACTGGCTCAAGATCTCCATCCGTTAGCCTATGCCCTCTCTCTGTGGGTTTATGCCATCTCAGCTAACTCCACACTAGAAATAGAAGGCCCGATAATCCCTAGGGCCTTCCTCATCCCATCTCTTTGACCCTTGTACCGATCTCTATCTATGATAGCAAGGTCCAACCAAGATCTGTAATCCTCTCACTCTACTATCACACTGTCTCTCTCAGTGATCAAGCCATCCCTCTCAGCAATCAATGTATCTCAGATACCCATGAGGTCATCCCTCTCCCTCCTGGCCGCATCTCTCTCACCCTCAACTATGGCCTTCTTGGCCATCACCACAACTATGGCTACTTCCAACTCATCATCCCCATCCTCCTCATTATCACCCTTTGTGCCCTCCACTACCTCATGTACCACTTCTCCTCTAGCTTCCTGAGCTTGCACTCATCTAACTCTTTGTGTTTCTCTCTCAGAGACTTGAGTCCTATCAAATCTCCTCAATACACAATTCTACCATGTTATATAATCAGGGGTAACCCCTGCATCATCAATAACAACAATATGACCCTCATCATTGGGACCCATGGGCCCCTACTGATCAACAATAACCTTAGGATCTATCACAACAGCCCTCAGGGTCTTTGTATCCCCATCCTCTTGTCTATACTGTACAGGCTCCACTGGCACTCCCTGTGTCAATCCAAACTGTCTCATAACACGATGAAAGCAGAGTAACTCATGCTCCCCTAGTCGGTGAGCCTGTACCCATATAAGTTGTTTTAAACTAACTAACTCATCATCAAACTCGGGCCAAATAGGAAAATATAGGTATGTCCCCCATACCACATCACCAATATGTAGTCCAGACAATAACTCTCTAAAATATCCTGATCTCCTCCTCTGGCCTCTATCTGACATCCTCCCTTCATCTCATGAAACCATTATTATCATCACCAATCACCCCTGGTAATCTCACCAGATGAGAAATAACAATGTGCTCGAAGGCCCAAGCCTATAGTAGAAACCCAATGTCAATGTCATATCTCTTGTGGACCTTCCAGGCCCACAACTCTTTGTATGTCTGAGCAAGTAGGGTAAGACCCCACTCAAAAATGGTCTGCTCCTCCATCATCTCAGCCAACAACTCACATCATCATCCAAGGAAACTAACCACCTCCTGAATGAGGCAATGTGTAGCAAAGAATGGCCATCATCATCATGGTCATCTAGGTACGTCCCGCTCTCTCATCTAAATATGATCTAGCATAAGCAAAACCCCCTGACTCCAGTATGATATCCACTACATCACCTCCATATAATCTAGTCATAGTATCATCTCTCTCCTCCTCTGTGATGAGATACACACCCTCACCCCAGATAGGTAATCTCATAATGTGATGAACATCCTTTAGAGTAATTGTAATCTCTCCAGTAGGTAGCCAAAAAGTGTTGGTGGAAGGATTCCACCACTCTAGTAAAGCCAACATGAAACCCCTACATCTGTGTAACCTCCGATAATATCTCATACCACCAAAACCTACGGCCTCAACATGCTCCCAATCATCCTTAAACATATCATTCCTGACTTGATCCAAGATCAATGGTATATGATCCCGAATGGTCAATTTTGCATCCACCTGCAAAATAGAAATAAATTAACATTAGTATCATCATTAAAAATATGTGAGTGAAAAATTAAAATCATCCACAACATATCAAAAATGAAGTATCAATATCAATATCATCACCTAAAAACATTAATACCAACAACATCTAAAACATTAAATAATTAAGTACTTTGTTATTTAAAAATTTTAATTTCCATATTCAAAGGAAAAAATAATAGATTGAATCAAAATCAATATCGCCACAAAGTAAAACTACAAAACAAATTCCCACATCCTACATCAATTACATTTCACAACAATTATAGTATTGGAACCCTAAACACTATAAACAACTCAAAGATGTTTCTCAAAATTTACAATTGTTACATAGCAGGAAAAATGCCAGCGATTCACTAAAAACATTGGTGATAGTACAAATCACCGGCGATTCCTGCGATTTTTCCCTAGGGCATTCGCGCCACCCCCAAAAATGGAAAAACTACCCTAAATTATCAAAAAACCATAAAAATCTACAAAAAAATGAAAAAAACAAGGATAGGGCACTCACCTCGACCATCGTGGGCTTCCATTTCCTACTTGAGCTTTCCATTTCATCTAGAAATCACCTTTTTACTTTGAAAAGATGTTTTTACTGCACACTCGCACTATGACAAATCATTTTCACCATATGGTGAAATGACCCCGTGATTTGGCTTTTATAGCCCCAAATTTTACATTAGGGGAATCGTCGGCAATTCCCTTAATTGCCGGCAATTTTCCCTTTAAACAATTACACATCATACCTTGTTGGCATATGTGCCCATTTTTTCCCTAAATCATGGCAACCAAAATCTTCCACAAATGAGTCCCATTTTTAATGGACCGTAGTCCTCAAAATATTAAAACAAACAAACAAACTTTATATCAGGATCCATCATTCATCTATGGGACATGCACCCTTTGGCCCCCATCATTTGGCTTTCCTGTTATTCTAGCCTACCATTACGGATCATATGTCCATAGGTGTCAAACCCCTTGGTTCCCCTATCACTTGGTCCCTCAGTAGCACATCTTGTTTCTATATCCCCTCGGACTGGGGAAATTATGAAACACATGACACACAAACATAGGTGTTCCCCTATATTGCATTACGGTGAGATCACCCATAAAATGCTTCCATAGTTTTTGTCTAACCCCTTTTAAGTTGTCAGACAAAAAGGGGAAAATGTAGACACCAAAATTCTACACTCCCCATGTCATCAATAATTTGTCCCATTCACACTTACAATTTATCATGTTAATATCATTGGTTCTAAATATTATTTAAATATAATTCGTAAATTCTGTCTATTTCCTATATCTACCATAAGATCTATTTTATATATATATATAAATCTTATATCTTATTAAATAATATCCTAGACATAATATATATTTATTATCATAATATTCCTAAAATAACATTAATATATCTATCAAAACTAATCAAAGCATAGATATCCTAACAAACCTTGACCAAAATAAGAATATAATCTCAATCAACGTAAGACACCTAACCCAAACACATTACATCCTAAAAAAACCTATGACATTATCCAAATCGAAATCCCATAAAAAATAGGCTTAAATTAGGAAATTGTTCTAACTATAAGCTAAATAAATTCGAATAACTCTGAAAATCACATGGCATTTATGGTAAAATGCTAGTGATTATTAAATCTTATTTTCATACTCTCATTAGAGGCACCATTGCCTTGCATTTTAACGACTCATTCTCTTTCATTCTCCATATCTTCAAATTGCAAATGTTTATAAGTCTTCATCTAGTATAGTTTTACAATAGGATTAGTTCCATATTATTTTGTGTAGTTATTGCTATTATTTGGAGGATATTTTACTGTGTGTTCAAGAACTCCAAATCTCCATCAACTCCATTTCCCCTTTCATACATTGGTCCATTCAAATCTCTTTTGGTACCAATTTACTTTGTTACTACATCCATTCATTGTCCATCTGCACTCACCATTGTTGGCCATAGTTGAAATCTTGTTTGAGGAACCAATCTTCATTAGCTTACAGGTTTCATCAAGTTTTAACCTTCCATTCGAATTAAGGTTTGCATATTTGTATATTTTATTCATTTGTTAAACATTTTTTTTAAATTATCATCTCTTATAATCTCAAATTAATTTTATAATCAAAATCAGATCATTTATTTCTTGTAAAAGTATCATATTATCATATTGTTTAATCTAACTCAAAAATCACCAACAATTTAGTGAAACACCGTGTTTCCCTAAAACTCCTGTTTTGACCCTACAACAACCTGTGTTTACTATCAATTCTGACATCTATAGTTTTTATCATATTATTGTTCATTCATTATCTTTATTTCTATTTGTGCTAAAATATGATCAAGAATGAATTTTTGTAGATGGCTATAGGTGGCCAAGCTCATGAAATAACCAGTATTAATTCTCTTCTAATCATCTGGCACCCTCTACATTGGGAGCAATATGATGTATTGTTTGATTTGGAACTTTGTGTAATACATTCATTCCCTTCATACCAACTGCAAAACTTCTTTAAGATCACTCAAAGGATTCGCGAGGCCACAGACAAGTTTTGGGAGGCATACTTCAAAATTTTATGCATCTGAGATTCATTGGCCTAGTTCGAATACTGCTACGAAGGTCGGATTGGAGATTTGGAACTCATGACACTAAATCAAGGAATCAACCTGAATGCGTTAGATGAATTCCTAGAATATCCATATTCTAACACTTTTCATCTGATCATTAGTACGATTCAGAGAATGAGGACACCATAAATTCATCTCTGAATTATTTAGAGATGAATATATTGATGATTATGACTAAACTTATTTGAAGAATATTAGATAGATTATCTGAGTTAACATTTCAATCTAATTCATCATCATTTGAAGATTATGACATGAATTAATATTATTTCTAGATTATAGCTCATATATCTTAGATTTTCATTATCATTTAATAATCTTGTAATAAAGTCTGAAACAATCAGAACAATTATCATTTTTATCCATCCAAAATATCATGATTTGGTTTATGTATCACTTGATTGCATAAAACAATGGGTTGACATCCTTGTGAGGAAATCCTTTAGATTTCTAGGGACTGGCCTTCTGAAATAGGAAACCCACTTACTATTATTAATAATTAAAAATTTGGTGAGTGTCTTTCATTGTAACACCGTCATTTAGGGATAAAGCTGAATGTTTTCTAACATGCAAGATGCAACAACAACACCATTCATACACATATGTGGGTACTGGTAAACCTTCCATCTCAAGGTTTGATAGTTTTAGTTTCTTGTTTATTAACTTAAATTGAAGAGGAATATATTATTTTCACTACATCTGCTTGACATCCAAGACTTACATTCACCATTTTCAACCATGATCTTCATCAATTTGCAGATCTCAACACCTGTAATATTCATTTGAAACAAAGTAAAACTTTAAAATTACATCTTTTATTTATAGATTAAAAACATATGTCACCAAAAATTCTTTTAATTTATACTACAATCGAAATCAAACCGATTAGTTTGTCGTAAAAGTGATCAATTCTTCATAAAAAACATTATATTTTATATTGTTTATTTTCACTCAGAAACGACAACGATTTACTGAAACGCCTGTGTTTCCTTAAAACACTTGCTTTTCCTGTCAATTATGCCTTTTATAAAAAAAATCATATTAGCACTTATCAATTTTATACATTCTTTTTCCTTTCTAACATGCTATCAAGAATGGGTTTTGTAGATGGCTATAGTTGGCCAAACTCATGAGATAACCAACATTAATTGCCTTCCGATTATCCGACATCCCTTACAATCGGAACAATACGACGTTCTCCTCGATTTGGAACTTTGTGCTAATTCATGTTCAGCCCCTCAATATTAGTTGCAGAGCATATTCGAAACCACTCAGAGGATTCATGAGGGAATAGACGAGTTTCAGGAGGCCTATTTTGAAATCCTTCGCATTCAAGCTGACTTAGCCTGGTTCGAGTTTCGTTATGAAGCTGAAGTGGGAATTTGAGACTCTAATGTTGAATAAAAAAACCAAATTGAATCCATCGAACAACTGGGATATCCATATTCTAACACTACATTTGATTATCAGTATGATTGAGAGAACGAGGAGCCTGAATTCGTCTTTGAATTCTTTAAAGATGAGTATTTTGATGATTATGACTACAACTTCTTTGAAGAATATGAGATAGATTATCCTGAGCTCACTTTCGAGAACACATCCTCATCTGAAGATTCTGACACCGAATTTGATTCCGATTTATAGTTATATCTCATATATCTAGATTTTCATTTTCATATAATAATCTTGTAATAAAATATAAAACAATCAAAATAATTATCATTTTATATCCATCCAAATATCATGATTTCTTATATATATTGTTTGATTGCATAAACAATGGGTTAACATCTTTACGAGGAATTCCTTTGACTTCCGAGGACTAAATTCTATCAGGAAGCCCACTTACTATTATGAATAATTAAAAATGTGGTGTAGTGTCTTTGATTGCAGCATCATTTTCAGGATAGGAGATCAATTGTTTTATAAACACAACATAATATCAATACCATTCATACACATCTGTGGGTACTAGTAAACCCCACCATCTTGAGGTTTGATAGTTTTAGTTTATTGTTTATTAACTTAAATTGAAGAGGAAAAAACTTTTCTACAGACAAATATACCTGTAAGAGTAAATCTAATAATCCTAAGCCTACTGTTAATGTTGTATCTCAACCAAAAATGCTCCAAATACAACCTACAAAATGCATTTTTAATAGATTGCCATATCCACCTCACATCTTGTTTTCTAAGCTCATTGAAAGAAATTTGATTTCTCTTCCATCCCCTACTGAGTTATATCCTAATCATCCTCATGTTAAGAATTTTGATGAAAATCACATTGTGTTTATCATAGATGTAATGGACATTCTACTGATAGATTCTTTAATCTTAAACATTTGATTTAGGACTTGATTGATACTAATGAACTCAATTCACCTAAACCTCCTATTTCTAAATCTACAAATGACTATGGAAAACTTCATATTTTCAATGATTCGTTACCCAAACATGACATAGTGGTTCCAAAGTATTCTTCTAATCATGCTTATCATTTTATTCCACCCCCATCATCTTCTGATAATCCTCTTATATTTTTTGTTAGTACTAGTGATTTTCCCCCATCTATTATTACTTTCACTAATGTGGAATTTCATGCTTATTTTTCATCACATAGACTTCACATTAATGCTTCTTTTGGTATTTATATTGTTAACAATGTTATGGTGCATCCTACTTTTAAGTGTAATACATGTTCACTATATTTCCTACAAGCTATTGGATTTCCATAATCTCATATGACATGTAGTTCACCTACTTCTTGTGGGCATGTGGTTCTCCCAATCACTATTGGGCCTCTTATTAACTCCTTGCCTATCTATTGGATCCAAGGTTATGCATTATGACATGGTCTTAGGAATTCCTTGGCTTAAGCCTGTTAATTTCATTCCATCCATAGTATATTTATGTCTCAAATTAGTACATGAGCATCACATTGTCAATATTTGAGCCATCCCACAAAATATTCCTTTATCTATGGCCTCTATTACTCCCACATCTTCAGTTACTATTACTCCTAGTGCACCTACTTCTACACCTATTGACGATGCTCCCATGGATTTAACTACTACATCATCTAGAACTCCTATTTCTCTTAGTGATAGTTCCACATCTCCACCTTGATCTCCTTTACATGTGGTTTCTACTTCTCACCCATGATGCCTTTATCAGTCCCATATCCATCCTCATCATACTAGGTCCCCACAAAGAATACATGTTACACATAGTACATCTAGGCCCACTTCATGGTCTTATCCTCCACATACATGACACAGTCCTACTCTACACGTCCTAACCCATGCACTTTCACATGACACTAGGTCCTTGGATCATGTTCACATGTGTTCCTCTTTCACATTATCAGATAGTGGGACCTCACCCTCTATCCTCATTGGATAGATCACTATGACATTCACATTTAGGGGGACATCTAATTCCCCCTTACTACCCGACGATGCACATGTATTATAGGTTCAAACATGATTGTTTAGGGTGCACTTCCATACATGAACGTGACCTTTCACACATACATATTAGAGTTCAACCTTGCTTCCCTTCTCTAGTCATATAATCTCATATTCGAATAATACAAAAACATTCAGATATTTAAAAAATTATAAAAACTTTAGCTTAGATCTTGGTTGGATGTATCTGTGTGTGTTTATACTATTCCATGTTGCATTTTTCCTATCCTATTAGTGTGATTCATAGTATGTTCTATCCATTTTAAATGTGCACATGCGCATTCACATGATACTTTGAGGTGAATGTAGGCTATATATAGGTTATCACATGGTGTGTGATGCTTGACACTATTCTCTACCAGTCCTACCAAGGCTCCTATGGGCATTTACCCTCCCTGCCTTTCCACATTCAAGTGATATCATTGAAATATCTACTGCTTTCATTTTTATTTCATTCACTCAAACTCACACACACACACACACACACACACACACACACATCATGACATAATATCTATTGATGTATAAAAATGACTCAATTATAGGGAGAAATGACAAGGTCTTACATCCTACTCATTTTACAATAGTTTAAAATGTGACTCGATGCATGAGTTATAGGGTATTGGTTATTTAGACCAATAATAAATATGTTTTTTGGATTGTTAGTCCTTCTAGCGCCATTTCTACAATTTCTTCACTTGATTTATCTTTGAAAATATTCTCTAAACTAAGCTAATCTAAGGGTAGTGCTCAAAGAAATCAAAAGGAAGAGAAAGGATAGAGAGAAAATAAAAATTCTAAGACAAATTGTGTTTAATATTTCTAGTGCACGATCCTATAAATATTGTGCTTTCCTTATGGAACCAGCAACATAAAACTTAGATAGCACTCAAATTTTAATGTTAATGATGCATAAATTCAGATGAATCAATATTGTAAACCAAACTTACCATATCAAATTGTTATATGCACATTCAAAGGATAAATTTACCTTGCAGTAAGTTGTAGAAATTGAATTTAAACTAGAAAACAAATAATTTAAACAAATTACTAAATGAAAGTTAACATGTAATACATCAAGCATTGAATTAAACAAACACACAATGTCTAAAGTAGGAATGGGAAAATGTAAATAAAAAAATTAGCTCACATGAGTTAAGTTTAAACTATATCACACTCATATCAAATAACATCCCCCTTTTTTAGAATGGAGGTAGGCATACTTATACGATTTGGGGCCTTCCTTTACTTCCCAATTTGAACAATGATTATGAAAATATCAAGGAATATTACAAAAAATTGGTTGTTTGAGAAATATGCTAACTAATTCTTGTTAGGATGATTACAATGGGTAAATCCAACATGTCAAAAATAAAAAATATTGTAGGAGTCATTGAGGTTCATGCTTGACTACATGCCCCTTTTGAACTAGGCCCACTACTATAGGTTCCTCTTAGGATGGGTTTACCGAATCTGGTCTCTTCCTTGCAACGATGAAGGATTCTTTACATATTTTATAATCCATTTCTAGCTTTGTAAGGTCAACAATAGGCTTCTTGAAGAGTATAAGAGCCTTATCTAGTAAGGTCATTTGAGTAGTCATGCCTTTCCCATGATTTCTTTCAAGGTCTTTATTATTTGGACATTTTACCTAGTTTGATAAATAATCTCAATAAATTGGAATGCTTCTTCCTCATTTACCTCTGCTATATTATTTTGAAAATTTATTAAGAATTGATTCAACAATCTAACAAATTTTGTAGTGGACACTAACTCTTAGTATTCCTTGAATACCCCTATCATGGATGCCTCTGAAAATAATTTACTTCCTCTTGAAATTACATCATAAAGCTAAGGAGGAATTTTACCCAATTGATCAGACCATTCCTTCAATTTTTCTCTTTTGTAATTTGCATATGTCTGGCATATACCAATATCTTCCATAGTCACTATTGTAAGGTCCTTGCATATTGTTTATTCAATGGTCTGAGCCATGATCCTTAAAAAAATTAAATTACACCCATATTTTCAATTATTGTATTGGTCTTTTTTGAGTAGGCATGCTCTTTATTTTTGGAATCAATTCTTTATTCACATCATACAGGCTGAGTAGGGCATCTTCTACATCTGAAGTGATACCTTCAGGAATAGTGCCTTTAGCCTGAGTTTCAAGCTCTTTGTTTTGGGCATGCATTCCCCTTACTAAGTTTTCTACCAATTATGTTGAGGCTTTTATGTAAGATACAAGATATTCCTCATTTTTTGTAACTTAGGAACCTTTGAATTTCTTTTTCTTGGTAAAAGAGAAGAGGTGTTTGGAGGTTTCATGCTAAATGATGGCTTGCTAGGTAGACATTATCTTCCTTGTTACCCTTTTTAAGGTCTCTTTTATAACATTAAACTCAATTTTTATTAATGGTTCCTCTTGAGATACCCAATTTGGCTTCTCATTGTGGGCAATCATTTCTTATTCAATATAGTCTTTTTGAGGCTCAATAGGAGGGATACTTGCAGGGGAAGTATAAAATCTCTCATCTTGTGCTTTCTTGGATTGAACCTCTACTTATGTGGTCTCATCGTCTGAAGAAGATAAATCATATGAAACCAAAGCAGACCCTTCTGTTGGCTTACGAATGACCCCTTGGATTTCTGTGATAGTCTCAATATATACTGGTCCTGGAGGATTTGGAAAAGTTTGGATTTAGGTTTTCCTTGGATATTTTGAATAACCAAGTGCCCTCCTCTTTGTGAATTCTCTTTTTATTGCTCCTCTTGATGGAGAAACTATCCCTTTCATCTTCATATTTTTTGAATAACGATGTTATATGTTTGGGTGATCCACACCAAGTCATTAATATCAACCTCGTGAGCATATGCTATATTGATTTTTCCTCTAAGTGAATCTAAATGTTTTTCCACTCTTTTCCTTGGGTCATATTTCCTTAAGGGGTGATGGGGCAAATGGAAAGAATTACGATGGGTTATTATAGATTTTAGATCATTTAATCTCTTCAACTCTTTGCATCCCACTATGACTAATAAGGGAGGGTGAGTCCTAAGTTTCTTATTTGTATATCTCCCTACTATGACATTACAGATTTGGTAGGAAAATTCCTATTTAGCTATTTTTTTAGGTACATAATATGGGAGTTGAAATAGCAGTGTAAGAGGTCCTTAAATCATACTTATTATGTAATTTGGATAGAAGAAGGAAACCCCTTGTTGTCTAATTGATGTCAGGACCTTCTCATAAATTATGGGCATGGTTGTTTCGTGAATTTCCTTATAGTGTGTGGGATAAAAGGAGGTGTAAATGTCTTCAATGTGGTACCTAAATATATGGGCATATAAATCTGAATAAATATCATTCACTTCCAAAATGAACAATGGAGACCATGGGTCAAATAATATATGATAGTGGAGGACTCCAAAAACTACATCCAATAGATAAGAGGCCATAAAAAATGGTTTCTTGTGGTTTATTGTTAGAAAATAAGAGATAAAATATGTGGAATAATCCCTTACAGAATCGCAACAGTAGAAACTAATATGCAAAAAATATTACAGATATCAAATAAAAGTACAGAATAAATAACACAACACAAAGAGACAAGATTTAACGTGGTTCACCAAATTTGGGCTGCGTCCACCAAGAATCACTTGCTCAGATTTTATTACAAGCCTCCACTCTCTCAATACAATACCCGGATCCATTTGGAGATATGCTCAACAGACTCTACAGAATTGACACCTGAATTCAAAACACATCTACAATACATTTGCTTGTTTATCTATCATATGCATAAGACCATATAAATAGACAATTTCTTAAGCAGTTTGATACAAAACCGTGGGTATCAAAACCATGGGCAAAAAACTGTGGGTTCAAAACAATGGGTACCGAAAAACCATGGGCCCAAAAACAGCCCATAACGATTACCAATTACCCATGGGTTAATAAACCACCCATGAAAATTTGCTTCGGGGGCTTCGCCCCCGAACCCCACTGACCCACTCACCAGCGATCGGGACCGCCATAAAAATACCTGAGTGTAACACATAGAAGGTGTACCACACTCTAACATGAAAATAGGCTCCATAAACATAACAATCTCTCACTTGGAGACTGATTTCCACTAAGCAAGCTTCTCAACCCTTCACTGTCATCCGCGAAGGCCAACCAAAGCTGAACATAGCTTTAGTTTATCCCTTGTGACCACCTTGGTCAGCATGTCTATAGGATTCTGACTGGTATGAATCTTCTCCAACTTCAACTTATCTTCCTTCAAAGTTGTCCTGATGAAGTGATATCTCAACTATATATGCTTCGTCCTGGAGTGGAAAGTAGAGTTCTTAGCTAGGTGTATAGCACTCTGACTATCACTATGTAGCTTACATTCCTCCTGCTTATGCCCCAACTCCTCAAGCAATTGTTGTAACCAAATCATCTCTTTTCTTGCCTCTGTGGCAGCAACATACTCAGCCTCCGTGGTTGACAAAGCCACCAGCTTCTGTAGTCGTGAAATCTAACTCACTGTTGTCCCACCTACAGTGTAAATATAACATGTCATGCTCCTCCTACTGTCAACATCTCCAGCCATGTCTAAATCTACATAACCACGTAAAGTGGTGTCTGATCCAATGTAAAATAAAACTGTCCCCATGGTCCCTCTCAAATATCGAAGGATCCACTTTACTACTTGCCAATGCTCTTTACCTGGATCACTCATAAATCTACTCACAGCTCCTACTGCATGGGAAATATCAGGCCCTAGTGCATACCATAGCATACATCAAACTGCCAACCGCTGATGAGTAAGGTACCTTGGACATATGGTTTCTTTCTTGCTCTATCTTGGGACACTACTCCTTTGATAACTTAAAATGGCCTGCCAAAGGAGTCCCAACTGGTTTAACATCCTACATGTTAAACCTATCCAATACCTTCCTAATGTACTCTTCTTGAGAAAAATACAACTTCCGTTCCTTCCTATCCCGAGTTATCCTCATACTAAGGATTTGTCTGGCAGCCCCCAAATCCTTCATATCAAAGGATTCACTTAGCTGTTTCTTGAGTAATTTTATTTCCTGCATGTTTTTACCTGTAACCAGCATGCCATCAACATACAAACACAGGATAATATAACTTCCATCCTCAAATTTCTTTGTGTACATGCAATGATTAGAATGACATCTGATATAACATTGCTCCATCATGAAGCTATCAAAATTCTTATACCATTGACGTGGAGCTTGTTTTAGGCCATACAAGCTCTTCTTCAGTTTGCACACCATCTCCTCTTTACCTTTGACTTCATATCCTTTTGGCTGTTGCATATATAGCTCCTCCTCCAAATCACCATGGAGAAATGCAGTCTTTACATCTAATTGTTCTAAGTGCAAGTCTTATGCTGCCACAATTCCAAGAACAGTTCTGATAGAAGTCATTTTTACTACAGGAGAAAAAATCTCATCAAAATTTATACCTTGTTTCCATGCAAACCCCTTGACCACCAACCGGGCCTTATATCTTTTCTTTCCTCCTTTGTCTTTAACTCTGTACACCCACTTGTTCTGCAATGCTCTTTTTCCTTCTAGTAGCTTCACCAAAACCCAAGTCTAGTTCTCCATGAGATACTTATGCTCCTCATCCATGGCTTGCTCCCACTTCTTACGGGCATCTACCTGCATTGCTTCATCAAATCTCTCTGGCTCTCCACTATTAGTGAGTTATAAATACTAAATAGAAGGAGAAAAACATTCAGGTTCTTTTCTTACACTAGAAGACCTCCTCACTGTAGGAGTTTGGGCTTCCTGTTGAGTAGGTTCCTGAACTAATTCATGGGTCACTGTCTCATCTGGAAGATCCTCTACCACTACATATTCTTTCTTGGATTCTTCCCTGTTTTCCTACAACTGTTGCTTATACATGACTTTCTCATTAAAGACCACATCCCTAGATCGAATGATTTTCTTGTCCTTAATACTCCAACATTTGAATCCAAAGTCATCACCACCATAACCAATAAAAGTGCATTTTTCTGATTTAGCCTCTAGCTTGGTCCTATCATCCTTGTCAATATGAACAAACACCTCACATCCAAAGACTTTAAGAAATGAGTAATCGACTTTCTTACCGTACCAAGCCTCCTCAAGTATGCCTCCATCCAAGGCACTTGACGGTCCTCTGTTTATTAAGTACACAACTGTGCTCACCGCTTCTACCCAAAAATAAAGAGGCAGTCCTGCATGTATCCTCATGCTCCTAGCACGTTCCATTATTGTTTGGTTAATCCTTTCTGACACCCCAATCTGCTGCAGGGTTCCTGGAACCGTCTTTTGCCTGTGGATTCCATTCTTAGAACAATAATCATGAAATTCATTGCTGCAATACTCCCCTCCATTATCTAACCTGAGACATTTTAACTTAAGACCTTTTTCATTCTCTACCAATGCTTTCCATTCAACAAAATTATCAAATACATCATATTTGATTCTAATACAATAAACCCAAACTTTCCTTGTTGCATCATCAATAAAATTAACATAATAACTTGAACCCCCAAGAGATGATACTTGAGCTGGCCCCCACACATCAGAATGTACCAGCTCTAACTTACTCTCTTTCTTCGTAGGTCCAACCTTGAGAAACCTTACTCACTTATGTTTCCCATATATGCAGTTCTCACATAAATCCAAACATGTTTCTATATATCCAAGCAAATTCTTCTTTATGATGTCCATGCCCTTATGGCTCATATGACTGAGCCTATAGTGCCATAATGTTGTATCTGCATCTAAAGCAACAAGATTAAAATCATTAGTACTATCAGTGGATAAATACAAGGTTCCAACCTTCTTACCTCTTGCCACCACAAGAGCACCCTTGGTAACCTTCCAAGATTCAGCTGTATATATTATAGTACAACCATCACTTCCCAATTTCCCCGCTGATATCGAATTTCTCCTTAATGTAGGCACGTCTGACATCCTTCAATAGCCATGTATTCCCATTCTACATCTTAACCTGAACAGAATCTTTTCCAACTATATTGCAAGGCTCATCATCACCAATAAAAACATGCCCAAAATCCCCTTGAGCATAATCAACAAAATAATGCCTACGTGGAGTAGCATGAAAAGAAGCTCCTGAATCTAAAACCCAAGATTCAGTAATATTATGCAAAGAGAAAATCAAAGCATCTTGACATACATTACCCGATGCCACATTTGCCTCCTTGTTTTCTTCATGTTGTTTCTTCTTGTCCCAAATCTCCCAATAGTCCTTCTTTGCATGCCCAGACTTTCCACAGTTCCAACATACAATCTTGCTCTTGTATTTGACCTTGCCCAATCTTTTGATTTTCCACTGTTTCCTCTATTCTTCTGTCTCCCTCTAGTTTCCACTGTCAAAGCATTCCCTGAAGTAGAAGATTCATCGGAGCTTTTTCTTCACATTTCCTCGCTTAGAATCACCCCTACAACATCCTCAAACTTCAACTTCAAGTTAGTTGGAACCAAGTTGCTTACCGCCATTACCAGGCTATTCCAACTTTTAGGTAAAGAGCACAGAATTAATAAAGCCCTAACTTCTTCATCAAATTCTATTGTAACCGAAGCTAGCATATTCATAACCATATTAAAATCATTTAAATGATCTGCTCCTAAACTATTCTCAGACATTTTCATATTAAACAACTTTTTCATTAAAAATATCTTGTTAGAGGCGGAGGGTTTTTCATACAACTTCCCTAATACATCCATTAGATCTTTTGTAGTCTTTTCCTTTGAAACATTAAATAATACCGAAGATGCAAGACACAGCTGGATCATTCCAAGTGCCTTCTGATCCAACAAATCTCATTCCACATCTGTCATACTCGAGGGTTTTTTCACCTTCTCAGACAGCGGAGTATAAAGATCCTTCTGATAAAGGTAATCTTCCATCTGCATCTTCCAAAGACTGAAATTATGCCTGTTGAATTTATCAACCATAGATCTTCCATCATCTACCATAGCTCCCACTCAAGCTAAAAACTTTCCCTATGATTCAACACTTCAACAAACCAAAACCAAGATTTGATACCAATTGGTAGGAAATAAGAGATAAAATATGCAGAATAATCCCTTATAGAATCGCAACAGTAGAAACTAATATGCAGAAAATATTACAGATCTCAAATAAAAGTATAGAATAAATAACACAACACAGAGAGACAAGATTTAATGTGGTTCGCCCAATTTGGGCTACGTCCACCAAGAATCACTTGCTCAAATTTTATTACAAGCCTCCACTCTCTCAATACAACACCCAGATCCGTTTGGAGCTATGCTCAACAAACTCTACAGAATTCACACCCGAATTCAAAACACATTTGCAATACATTTGCTTGTCTATCTATCATATACATAAGACCATATAAATAGATAATTGCTTAAGCAGTTTGATAAAAACCCATGGGTATCAAAATAATGGGTACCGAAAAACCATGGGCCCAAAAACAGCCCATAACGGTTACCCATTACCCATGGGTTAATAAACCACCCATGAAAATTTGCTTCAGGGGCTTCACCCCCGAACCCACCTGACCCGCTCACCGGGAGCAAGACCACCGTAAAAAATACTTGAGTGTAACACATAAAAGGTGTACCACACTCTAACATGAAAATAGGCTCCACAAACATAACATTTACAAATTTAGTTCTTTAGGAAACTAGATTAGAAGTGACCATTTACCCTAGAGAAGGAATCTTATGTTCATCTATGGTCATTATAAACAAGGGAATCCAAGATACATCAAACTTTTGAATAGAAGGGTTTCTATATAATATATTCATAAGGGCCATGCCTATATGGACCCCAAGTCTAAATCTTTGAATAAGGTTTTTGTTTAGGTGGGGATAATCCATATTATCAATTGGGTCCTTGGCCAAATTCTGCAAAATGACCCTTACTTATCTTGTGGCCATCCAAGATTCAATTATGGTTGATTTATAGTGATTTTCAGAGTTTGGTAATCTATAATAATATTTAAAGGCATGCCGGTAAATAAAGCTACTCTATTTATCTCATATTTAGAAAACAAAGATGAATTATTTTCCTTTGCATGAATAAGAAGGAAAGAAATAAATTTTGGACACAGTAATACCTCAAGTTTGGTTAGGAGTAGATGGAGGTCATCCCTTTTTAATTCCCTAATGTCCTTATCCCTTTGTGCTTGATTGACTAACGTCCCTACTTCATATATGGAGTCTATGTTGAGTCTTTCTCTCTAAATTGTTAAGAAAATGGTTGGATAATGTTGAAATTTTTGGTCAAGTGAACCTGAGTCAAACACAATATCCTATATCACCCTGGTGTCTGAATGTGAATAAAGGAATGCATCTACGTTGAAAGGTCTTGGATCTCCCACCATGGTTGAAGATTAATGGATTTCAAAAGATATAATGGATCCTTTAAAATAATCTGCTCGAAAATGGGTGAAACTAGGATTAAACTCACAAAACTAATTATAATTTAAAGGCTTGAATGAATTTTTTTGGTCAACACATGATCTTTATAAATTAGGCAATCTTTTATCAAAAATGGCATTCTCTATATTAATTTTTCATAATGTATGAATTGATGTTTTTGGCCCCTAAAGAACGTTGTTTTTTAATTGATGATCCTTTTGAATGTGGACCTTACACCTGTGCAGCCTAGGGAAGATCATTATTGTCAATTTTGATTAGCCTTTTGAGACATCAAAACCACGTGTATGGAATTGTGGGATGCAACATATATGACACTAGGATGCCACATGTACCATTGGGATTTGCTCACCCTTTGCAATTGGTGATGTGTATTTTATTTTTCCTGACCTTTGACTTTTAGTGACCTTTTTTTCCACTTCATAAGTACGAGTTGATTCTCCATAAAGTATGGGGTGTGAGGCCTAAAATATTACTACTCACACTTGAAAAAGTGATCTTTGAATACTCGCACTTGGGAAGTGCAAGTTTTTCATACTTAAATTTGCGATCTCTCTCCTTTTGAAAACTCACACTTGTAAGTGCGATTTCTTTCTCTTTAAATACTCGTACTTGGAAGTGCAAATTCTCACTCTTTGACCTGTGAGGGAAAATTCAAACTTTTAGCTAGCCAAAATCAAATTTTTGAAGTACGATATTCTCATTAAGTGTGAGTGTGAGGAAAAATAAATAAACAAGTGCAAGTTCTCACACATAGGGAGTGTGAGTACCAAAATTTTGAAGTGCGAGTGCATTTTAAAAAGTAAGTACAGACTTAGTTTAAGTAATTCAATTAATTACAAGAACTAACATTTATAAAGTAAGGTAACTCTACTTAAAGATTAATCTCACCCAAAAGGTCCCTACCCATTAATTATTCCAATTTACCAAATTTTATAAAATATGGAGGGTCCCTACCCATTAAGAAGTAATTATTAAATCTAAGGTGGGGGGATTTATGCAACAACAAATGGTGACTTTTTTTTTTTATTAAGGGCAAATAGTTTTGAAGGGACTATACCCTGTATACAAAAGGGCTCAAA
The DNA here is from genome assembly GCA_019776745.2 of Taxus chinensis. Classification (NCBI taxonomy): domain Eukaryota; kingdom Viridiplantae; phylum Streptophyta; class Pinopsida; order Cupressales; family Taxaceae; genus Taxus; species Taxus chinensis. The sequence goes on from CM034154.1 coordinate 223,905,360, forward strand.
AGCCAGATAGTAAAGATGAGAGAAGCAGCCCAGAGAAGGGCAAAATAGCCAACCAAGGAAGGCTCAACAGCCAAATATTACAATATAGGAAAAAAAAAGGATCTAAATGTACAAAGATCCAGAGAAAAGAAGACAAGATCAAAAAGGAACCAAAAGAGAAACAGCATAAGGAGCCTCTCCACAAAATAGCTCCAGAACTGCCCGATGACAGACACATCGCAGCCAAAAAATAGCATCACAACAGCCCTTTACTTGATGGCTCTGTCAATTTTGGTCTTGATATCCTGCAGTGCCATGAAGAAGGCAATGGCAGTGGCCTGAGAGGGGTCTTGTAAATCAGCTTGGGAAATTTCAATGTCCCTTTTCTCTTTAGGGCCCCATATGTCCTCATTGATCCCACTTAAACTGCAAACACTGTGGACATGTTGCTCAATGAAATTGTAAATGCTTTTGAGGGCAGACAATATGCAGTCATTTCAGCTTTTAGCATTCCCCAATCTGCCATCTAGGGACTGTAGTTTCTTGAAGACTTCACCAATAACCCCCTCTTCCTCCTCACTTTGAAGGATCCTCTTACCCTTAGCTTTTTCCATGTTTTTTATAGCCCCTTTGAGCTCTTGAAGCTCCTTTTCTAATTTGTCCACCCTATCCAGTAATTCCTCCTCTTTGGGCTCCTCCACCGGCCTGCTAATATGCAAGAGGTTTTCAGCTAGTTCTAAGTCCTTGTGGCTCCTTAGGACTAGTTGGGAAGCAGGGATTTTGGCTTTGAGGCTCTTGATTTTCTTGTTGGAGGTCGCATATTCATTCTTTCTTTTTAGTAGGGGGGAGTGGGAGCAGTGTGGGCAGGTGTAGGTATGGAGGAGGGAGGTGGGATAGGATTCACGGGAGGGCAGTTGGAGAAATGGCAGTGAATCAAGAGGATAAGGCCCTGGTGCAAAGGGACAGCCCTAGAGTGGCTTTGAACTTCCCTTATAGATTTCTCCATAGATTTAATCAGATAATGAGGAAAGCTGATAATGGTGACTTACATGGGGAAATACTAGCAAGTATTTAGAACTCATATTTTCTAGTTTAAATGCACTTTGGAATATTATGAATTCAAATTTAACTACCCCTAACTCAAGCACACATTTTAAAATAAAGTACCCCAATAAAAATAATTAATGATATACTAAGTTCATATCACTTTAAGAAGAAAAATGCTCGGTGTGTGCTCACGAATTCATTGATCTTTGTTCTATTCAAGCATGATATTATCCAAGAAAATAAGCTCATTTGAGAATTTTTTGCCTAGATTTTTTTATTTTTTTCTTCTCTTTTTTGAATTTATTGGGATGGCTCAAGGAGGTGAATATTTCAGCATTTCTCTGCTACCAGCCAGGCATCCATACCCCTGAAAAAGATACCTTTGGTTCCTATCATGGCCTTTTTCCACTACTAATCAAGCATCTATAGCCCTGGTGGAGTTTACTAGAATCACCTATCAGAGAAAGCTTTTGGATTTTATCCTTTTGGATGTTTTGAGCTTTCCTTGAAAGGTTCAAGAAGCAAGTTATCAAGTTTCGAGGATTTTTTCAATTTGTCTCATTTGGGAATTCCTCTTTGATACCAATCATGATTAAGTAGAACAAATTTGTTACATTTTTAGTGTAGTTCATTTTCTACTAAATGATTGAAACCATTTAAGGATTCATCTTGTAATTTACTCCCATGAGAGAGGTGGCAATTCTTGGCTGCCCAATGGCTTAAACCATTTCCCTTCCATTTTTATATAAGATCCAAGCTTCTACTCGGAGCATTGGTTTGAGATTATTTTTTTGAATTGCATTTTTTATGTTGCAAATAATCCTGCCAAGAAATACACAAGAAAGCTCAATTCTCTTTCCTTTTTATTCTATTTCCTATGTTGCTACTAGATTTCTTGCAAGCCATTCCATCTCCAACACTTCTTCATCATTTCTTCCACACAAGCCAGCACAATTCCCTAGACTCGTTTGAACACAAAATTGGAAAAGAAGCCAAGGGGACAATAAACCAAAACCAGCACTGGAACTGTCACAGTTCTACACTTCCAAGTTGGGGATGCATTTGGATTCTTAAAGTTTTCTTTGTTTGAGCATAAATCTTATTCCACAGTCTGTTAGAGTATATTAATTCAAAGAAGTATAATTACTGTAGTTTTATTTATTTGAAAGTTACATCCATGCCTATCCATATGGATTTGCATGGGAAGTTTTTATGGAAGAAGCTTTTATGCATTTGTTTAGTGTTAGTTGTAATTTCCCTTCATTTTTGTAAGCTTATGTGAATCCTGTTGCTTATATTGGGTAAGTTTCAGGGGAAGAACTACTTTTGAGAATTTTTTTCATTCTTCCCATGACTTTTAGGTAAGAATAGAGGAAGTTGTATATCCACACATACAAATTGGAAAACTTATGTTTTAATTAGAATACATTAGATCCACTATGCACAAGAAAATAGCTACATTTGGTTGTTTTCTTGTTTAGTTCTATTAATTTTAGTGTAGAAACAATTTCAATTAATTAGAAGAAGTTTAATTATCTGTGTGTATTTCTTTTGTTTTCCAGTAAACATAAAAATACAAAAATATTAGATTAATTTGATTTTAGCTTTTGTTTTATTCCCTTTATTCAAAATCATAAAAAATAACAAAAATAAATAGATAGATCTATTTATTTGTTTGTTAGTTAACTTTCATTTGATAATTAGTTGTTGGCATGTAGATTTAATTAAATTCGAGGAGAGTAATTGAATTGATTTAATTTAAATATGTTTCTTTCATTTGTTAATTAGGCACATAGAGTTAATTAAACAGGAATTAATCACATTCCCCACGTGTTCCTAGTTGGCCTAGGTTTAACCTTGCCCTCTTGTGGTTTTTGATGAGATTTTATTTCTTCTTTTTTTAGTATTTTACACATCCTACATGGTCATTCAAGGCCCTAGACAACTAAGAGATTATGTTTTTGATCAAATAGTACCACAACCAAACCTAGCACCGTAATTGACATATGTTGACCAAGGCCTTAGAACCTTTGTTTTCCAGACCACACCACTTCCACCCATTATCATCTTGCAGTTGAAAGCTTTGAACGTCGAAGTAGACAGTGCTTACGAGTTCTGGAAAAGTAAACCTAGTCGCAACTAGTTCCCATAATTCACCCATTTGTCCTATTCACATGTTTCCTCCCACACCTCCATGACCTTGTCTGGAGACTTCTACAAGGAAAACGTAAGATAAGTCCCCCACATTTCACAACCAGTTTAGAGGGTTTTTGGTGACATTGATATTGATAGACTCCTTTGTGTGTCCATTCTCCTCGACTACTCCATTTCACCCACCCAAGTGAGGAAAGCATTCATTGATTTAGACGAGCAGATTCCCACAGTGCCCACTGAGGACATTAGATTGCCTTGATCACTTGTTGACCACTTTCACCCATTTTTCATACATTTCACCTATTCACCTTATTTATCCCATCACATAGCCATCTATCCATTCCATTGTGGTTGTCCTGACATGACCTTGGGAGGTCACGTGCGCTTAAGATCACGTGTTGATTTTAAGATGTACAAAATTGGTGAACCTGATGTGAAGGACTAGTTCCTTTTTGTTTCCATTGTTTCTTCCTTCTTTCATCCATCCTTCTCCTCTCCCATTATTCTGTGGGTATTTATATACCCCCCGAATATGTCAAGTCAGGAATACGGTAGGCCCATTTTGGGTCTTGAAGCATATTATTACCACATGGGTATGCAATAGTCACCCTCACTATCTAGGTGGGCTGATAATTACTCATCCAATTTACCTTCCCCTCACACTCCTCCTCCTCAAGGTACCAACAATGGTTCATCAGTTAGGATCGAGGAAATTGATCAACCTATGCATAGCCCACAACCTGGGTCTCTCCGGACTCAAATAACATGACATTCACGAGAGAGCGAGGGTTCCATCCTTGAGTCTTGTCAAGACCACGAATCGACATGCAATCTAATTCATTCTCATGTCTTACCTATTTCCAAACAATGAACTCCTGGCATGCTTCACTTGAAGTGATGACATCTTAACGCAATAGACCAGTCCTTGGACTGGATGCAAGAGTACACTGATATTCTTCTTCAAAAAAACTTTGCTACCCATTCTCTTACAATAGGAAAAACATCCAAAGAGGGGTGGCCTCCCAATGATCAATCCATAGTATGACATCATATGCCTTTACTTCCTAACAAGGCTCATAACATGCCCAAGTTAAATTCAACACCAATAGTGGGTGATGTGATTTCGACATTGGTGGATAGAGTTAGGGAGCTAGAGCTTTCACAGCCTTCTCATGCTACACCTTTTGTGGGGAAAAGTAAGATCCCCCACCATGTGCAGAACTTTGGTTATGTGCCCTATGCACCTTCACCTCCTCTAGTTTACATGGGTTTTCCTAACCCTGGAGACCTTCTTACTAGATAGGGAATGTTAGGTATGCTCTTTCACACTTTGTATGGATATCCCCCACATGTGCCAACAAAAAGTGTGTTCTCAAATTCCATTCCAACTAAAAATGTGACATTCCCTGGTTTTGCACCTACTACTCCATACCAAAACAATGTTCCCCCATACCTCCACATGTATTCTAAATCACACAGGGGGACATGTTTTCTTTTCCTGGCTCATATGCGCAACCTCAAGGGATGCCTTATGCCCCTGCAAATGCTTATGTTGCATCATATCAACCTCTTATTCCTCCCCCACCTCCCCATCAAGGGTCATCCATGGTAGAGTCTTATGCATTGGTAACATACGTTGAATATCTCAAGGAGCCCCTTGACTTTACCATATGAAGTGTAATGCTTCCATGACCTTTTCCTAACTTTCCAAAGTTTAAAGGGGAGTGGAATCCAAATGTGCATATCAAAGCGTACATGACTTCCATCAGAGAGCTACTCCCATGGGATGCGGTTGTAGCTAAGATTTTCCCCAAGACCCTTGAGGGGATTGCTCTCGACTGGTACTACAGGATACCAGAAGCCTTGATTCATTCGTTCAAGCAACTCATTTTCAGAGTTCATAAAGGATTTTGATATGAACAAACTTTTGTGAACAAGAATTAGGGAATTCCTCCACATTAAGCAAGAACATAATGAATTTGCCACCCATTTCATTCAGATATGGCAGCAAGTCCTCTACTCCTCGGCTAGTGCTCCAAACATGGACCAAACGAAGCTTTGTGACTTATTCCTTCATTCCCTCAATCAAGAAACTAAGGAGGAGGTTCAAAATTTTCCTCTTATGAGCTATGAGGAGGCCTTAGAGGGTGTTCTCCACATTGACCAATCGGTGATTGATAGTGACCAAAAGGTGTATGAATCAAATGGGAGACTAGTCACTCCCTCTCAGGGTAATTCAAACTACCTAAATAATTCAAATAACAATAATCAAAAACCCAAATTCCTCAATAAGAACCATGGTTCTATGATGGATTGCGTAGCTGACCAATCCAAGAAGCCAAATTTGTTAACACTAGCAATACAAACAAATAACGGTAACAATAAAATGTGAACAACCAAAGGAGTAACAATTTCACTCCTTTTGTTAATGCGGTAGAACTTTAGTCGCCCTCCTCCACCTCCAAGTAGGTCCAGGCCCAAGGCCTGGTTCAATACTCAAACCAGTATCTGAATCAATTCCAAAATCAGTATCAGAACCAAGGCCAGAGGCCCCCAAACTTCAATTATAACAACCAACAACATAAAAACAATAGAAACTATGGACCACAACAAAACCAAAATCAAAGACCCTATGACTACAATCTTGAATTATATTCTAGTTTCCATAGGGTTAGAGGACTTGATGTTCGTATGTGTCATGATTGCAACAAATTTATACAATGACTTTCCAGAGGACCAAAGGACAACTCTTTGTTGAGATTTTTTTGGCTAATCCTATGGCACCAATGCAAAACACTCACATGGGACCCATTTCCCCTCAAAATTCTACTCTTGGGGTTTATAGAGACCCTCTTCCAATGTGCACGCCCTGAGAATGGAAAGCTTAAGCCTCATGGTACTAACAAGGGGACTGTTTGTTGGAAACAATGATCATGAGGCATCTACATCTACAAACCCTCTGGTAGCTCCTCCTTTAGATGGTCAGAATCAAACTAAGATTGTGGGCTTAGTGGAGCTAGAAATGAACCCGGAGTTAACGCATCAACCCGTACTCGAGATTATTCTTCACAACCTCTTCCCTTCTATCCTTTTATGTCAGATGATACACCAGTGGCTCGCAAGCTAGTAGAAGCTTATGATTTAATCATGGACTTGACTAATACCTTCTCCCACATTTCCTTCTTGGATTTGTTGAAGAATTCTCCTGTGCATAGATCAATTTATTGGATGTGTTGGGTCTTGGCCATCTTATCCACATCACTCCTCCTCTAGAGGCCCAAATCAATCACATAGACTTTGATGTCTATCCCCTGGGGCAACTTGAGAGATATGTTGTTTCATGTTGACATTAGCAAGATGCTTACTGATGTTGAGTTGGAACGAAGAGGTGATCCTGCATTGTACCTCTAGTTTGGATCTACAACAACTATGTTAAGCATGTGATGATAGATGACAAGGATGATGTTAATATAGTCCCTTTCTCATTTCTTTAAAAGCTAGGATATGGAGAAACCAATTTTCCTTCAACATGAAATACATTGAGAGGTTATGATAGCCTTAATGTGACTTCTATTGGAACTATAGTGCTTCCGGTCACCCTTGGACCAAAGAGCGTGTTGACTGAGTTTTATATTATATATTGGGAAAATAACTATAATATGATTCTTGGTCGACTGTAGATTCATAGAATGAAGGAAATCCCTTCCATGTTGTTACAAGAGGTTATATTCTCTCACATGGGTAAGTTTTTCATATCTCATGGTGATCTAAAGCCATTTGACATCCATTTGGCCAATCTAAAGAAGAAACTGGAGATTCATACTGAATTTGAACTCCCGGCCAATCAGTTAAACAAGCCTCATGGTTCAAAACATGAGTCCCAGCTTGTCCCTATGACTGAGTTGGAAGCCCCTAAGGCAATTGAAGGGGTAAATCCTGATAAAAACAAAGCCTACATAGTAGAAATTGTATCAACGAAAACTACGGCTGAGATAGTTAAGCTTCTGGAGAATGATTTTCCTATCATTCTTCCTTTTGATTCCTTGGGCATAGGCCATGCTCTTGGAATCATCACTCCTTCCAGCTGATGGATTTGAAGATATTTGCATGGTTGAGGTTTCAGAAGTCATTGAGGAAGATTCCATGAATGATAAAGCTTATTTCTTCCCAAATGACTTACTGGAATCTAAACTATGATGGTGCAAAGTGTCACTATGGTGCGCTGGGCAGGGGTGATCCTTACTTCTCCAGAGGGGAGGGTCATGCCTTTTTCCTTTAGGTTAAACTTTGAATGTACAAACAACGCCACATAGTATGAGGCTCTTCTTCTTGGTCTCATCGTAGCCAAGAGGATGGGCATCAACAACGTTAGAGTTTTGGGTGACTCCCAACTCATTGCTAACCAAGTATCTAAAGTCTATGAGACTAGAGCTGAACACCTGTAACTCTATAAATCCACCATACTGGAACTTTGTAAGGGTTTTAACTTCATTTCTATTGAAGCCATACCTAGAGAGCAAAATCAACTAGCTGATTCCATGGCCACGTCTTCCTCACGGTTTTTTCCAAGCAAGGACTTGAAGGAAACTGAGTTTACGGTCTCAGTTTGATCTGAACCCTTGGTTTGAAAAGTGCCAACCAACGCAATTTTGGCATATGTTGAGGCCGAGAATGAGCCTGCCACTTTGGACTACATGGAGAATGATGAGGTAATCCTAGGTTACCTCAATGTCTTATATTGATCTTCATTCCACACACCATAAGAAGGGATTTTTTCTCATAACTCACACTTCCTCCTACTTTGGAGATCGTATGATGGATCCTTCATCATCGGAGGGTCTTGAGATCTATGAGGTAGAGGAAGAAGAATTGGAACTACCTCCAGCCCCACCTGAGTTTGAAGAGGGTAACACCTCTTTGATTGAAGGAACCATAGATATTAATATAGGGATGGAGGAGGATCCTAAGATCTTGAAGCTCAGTTCTTCTTTAACTCCAGATGAGATAGAAGCACATACAAAGGTGCTTAAAGAACATTCAAAATCCTTCACCTTCAGTTATAAGGAAATGATGGGAATCACTCTTGATGTGGTGGTTCACAACCTTGTCACAAAGTCTGATGCCAAGCCCATGAAGCAAAAGTCAAGACCCATGAATCCAAAGGTGGCTTTAATGGTTAAGTAAGAAGTAATGAAGTTTCTTTAGGTAAATTTCATTAAACCTATGGACTATTCCATGTGGGTGTCTAACATCGTCTTGGTTCTTAAAAATAATGGGAAGATACACATTCGTATTAACTTTAGAGACATCAAAAAAGCATGTGCTAAGGATGACTTTCCATTTCCTTCCATTGATGTCATTATAGATGCAATGGCTAGTTATGAGTTGTTGTTCACTTATGGATGGCTTCTCTAGCTACAATCAGATAAGGATCTATGAGGAGGATCAAACCAAGACTACCTTTACTACTCCTTGGGGGACCTTTTGCTATGCAGTCATGCCATTTGGCTTGAAAAAATCTGGAGCCACCTATCAACGAGCTATGACATACATCTTCCATGATCTTATTCATAAGATTATGGAATCTTACGTCGATGATTTTCTAGCTAAGGCCAAGAAATGTTGTGATCACCCTGAGGTGATTTCACATTATCCTCTCTCATCTTATCGAATATGGTGTAACATTAAATCTAGAAAAGTGTGTATTTGGAGTGATGAGAGGAAAATTACTAGGGTATATCATTTCTTCTCGAGGAATTGATGTAGATCCAACAAAGATTAGGGCGGTTCTGGAGATGACTCCACCTTTAGATGAATCAAGCATTAGGTTTTTTCTGGGTAAACTTGGGGCAATCCGCAGGTTTATTCCTGATCTAACTTGTGTCGTCCATCCCATTAACAACTTGTTAAAGGAGTGTAGTAAAGAGTGGACTTCTGAATGTCATGAGGCATTTGAATTAGTCAAACACTTTCTCATGTCACCACCTACACTCATGCCACCCAAAGCTGATCGTCCTCTGATCTTATACTCTCGAGCCACCGAGGTCTCGCTAGCTTGCATGTTGGCACAGGAAGATGATGATAACCATGAATGTGTTTTTTACTTCATTAGTTGCACTCTGCTTGACTATGAGACACGTTATATGTAAGTAGAGAAATAATGTGTAACAATAGTTTTTACAACCAAGAGGTTATGACATTATATGCTTAACCAAGAGACTAGGGTAATAGTCAAATCTGATCAAGTATGAAATTTTTTGACTCAGGGTGCCTTATCCAAAAAGGCTGGAAGTTTTCTTACATTGATGGGTGAATTTGAACTCACCTTCATCAACCAAAAGTCCATCAAAGGAAAAATTATTGTTGATTGGTTGGTGGACAACCTGATAGATTGTGGAGACCTAGTAGACCTAGATTTCCTTATGAGTGTGTATTTTATGTGGAAATGAAACCTCCCATTACATCGTGTCCATGGTATGTTGATATCATTAATCATATTGTGAACTGTACGTACCCTAAGGGAAAAACCTCACAACAAAGGTGGTGGTTACATTTCATAGCTTCCAAGTATGCAATTATAGAAGAAGTTATCTATCACAAAGCCTTCAACGGCATGCTTTTGAGGTGTGTGGACAAGGAAGATTTGGGAAATATTCTCTTCGAAGCCCATAATGGAGTCTATGTGGGGGTCACTTTGGAGGGCATGCTACCACCTTGAAAATTCATTGAATGGGTTATTTCTGGCCCACCTTAGAGCATGATGTTGTAGAATATGTACGCAGGTGCCATAAATGTCAAGAATTCTCACATGAGATACACATCCCTGCTTAGGATCTACAACCAATTGTGACACCCTGGCCCTTTTCTACTTGGGGTCTGGATTTGATAGGGAATTTTTCTCCCTCATCAATAGATGGCCACAACTTTATCATTACGACCATAAAATATTTACAAAGTGGGTTGAGGCCATGCCTCTCACTATTGTACCTGGGTCTATGATCACCAAGTTCATTTTGAATCAGATCATCTACAAGTATGGTTTCCCATAGTTCATTATCTTAGATAATGACATGTCATTCAAGAATGAAGAGTTGTGTGAGTTATGCTCACAATTCAAAATATCACATCACCCAACCTCTTTGTATTACTTTAAGGCCAATGGATAGGCCGAGGATATAAATAAAGCATTGAAATCCATACTCCTCAAAATAGTCAAGGAGAATAAGCGTGACTGGAATTTAAAGCTATTTCCGGCCTTGTGGGCCTATAGGATGTCAGTGCGGATACCTACGGGGGAAACCCCTTATTCTTTGGTCTTTGGATCTGAAGTGGTCTTACCACTAGAAGTTGAAATACCTAGTCTTCACATATCTTTGCAAGGTATCTTAGGTGAATATGGGTATCGAGAAGCGCAGATGGTTCAACTTGAAACTATGGATGAAGGTTGACTTAGAGTTGAACAATGTCATTGTTTCTATGTTGATAGGATGTGTCATCAGTATAATAAAAAGGTCTATGAATGAGAAATACAGGTAGGAGACCTGGTTTTGAGACTAGATAGCCAGATCGACAAAAATACTGGTGAAGGATGAAATTTTAGACCAAAGTGGTTAGGTCCATATCAAGTCATGGAGGACTATAAGAATGGTGTGTATCATCTGTGTACTTTAGAAGGTGAGGAGTTTGGTGAATCAATCAATTCACTTCACCTTAAATGCTTCTACGCATAATTCATTTACATTTCCACATGTACACTATTACATCCACACTGCATATCATTTACATAATCATATTGTAACATTGTGAAATAAGAAACTTATTTTTCAAGCAACTTTTAAAATTTCTGAGAATTGGTAAAGCATTTAATCATACTTCTCCAACTATTCATTATATCATCTCTAAACTATTCAATCTCTTTATTATCCTAGTAGATGAAGTTTTGACATTGATCCTACCAAGACCTACACACTTAGTTCTATTCATGGTTGCTTCTAGCTTAGGTGTTTTTCCCATAGTCTGTACTAGAAGCTTCTTGGTGTCACATCTTTCCTTAAAAATATCTCTTTTGACAAAATCAATCTAAAACATTTCACCCAGATTGCTTGTTCACCTATCTTCAACCTTCGGTGGTACTCGCATCCTACTAGTTACGTGGGGTTGAGGGTAGGGGCAAGTTTTCCCTCCTAAAAGCACAAGTCAAAGTTCAAAAAAATAAAAAAATAAAAAAGATAAACAAACAATAAATACAAAAATTCTTTCTTTTATAAAATAATACCACACTTCCTTTCCCTACCAGTCTTTGGTGATGAGCCCATGCTTCCTACAGGTAGCATGAGGCTGGGAAAGGAGGGAAGTGCCCTTACTCGCCTATGCCTTGTCCTTGGTGATGAGCCCATGCTTCTTACTGGTAGCATGGGGCAAGACATAGGGGGTCCTTTCAAATAAATCAATAAGTTGTAAACAAGTCAACAAGTAAAAAGTGCTTTGAGTCCTTTGAAATCATTAGAAAATGAGTTAGATGTATAAGTTATAAGAGAGTTAATCCATAAAACCATATTTTTTCAATCAGGAGGCCATCTACGGGTCTAAGTCTAGTTAAACTTGCAAGCAAACTACATTCTAAACTGGATAGTTAGCCTTTCCTAGAGTTGAGTTGTAGTTTCCTAATTGGGTCTTTGTCAAAATCTTATCTTCATATCATTACTTTCATTCATCAAAGTCATATAACTCACATCCTTCTTGGCTCTCGGTGTTGAGCCCTCACATCTTACTAGTTGCATGGAGTTAAGAATGGAGTGGGTTCATTTTCATTATTATATCACTTTCATCAAATTTTCTAACAGAATAGGAACATCAAATATTGCTTGAAAATCAAAGTTTTAAGTTTACAATTTGTCCTCATATGCATCATATACACACATACAACACTAAAAAATACACACACATCATTATGTTACACATTTACATCATCATCATCATCATCCATACATGCATTCATAAAAGCATATAAAAATCATCATAGATTTTACACATCTAAGAGTACACAGATGAAGCAAGTCATGAACAAGTAAACTCTTACACAAGATATCTGAGCCAAAAAGAAACATATATGTATATATATATTTGTAATAATCAAGTTTGTATACAATGTCATCACACTAACAAGTGTGGTCAAAATGCTCGCAATGAGCACAAAATCCAAAAAAATCGATATATACAATCAAAAATGATCCAAAGCAATAAAGTCCTATGGCCTATCCCTCTCTACGGGATCCAGATGAAGGTACATAGTTGGGATTCCTGTCGCGACTCCTGTGATGGGAGTGAGAGCCTCCATGCCTGGACCTGTGAGAGTGACCATGAGATGATGAACCAGGTGATCTGCCAGTGGTGGCCTCACTGTGGGAATGCTCTCACCATTGTCTCCTCTTGGCTAGCTGATATCCAATGAGCTCAGTCCTCATCTTGGTCATAGCTCCTGTTGCAACCCATGTCAGAGTGAAAACGTCAGTGTGTCACCCCACCATGATGGCTTCCCTGACATCCAATGAGCAGCTCATCTCATGTCATGCCCATGGGGTGTGTAAAGGTATCCACAAGAATAATGTGAATAAGATCTCACCAACCATCTGTAGTAGCTTGCAAAATACAAGAGAAAAAAATGAGTTAGAAAACTTTTGAAAACCAAGAAATATATATATTGTGTAATTCACTAACAATTCTAGTCTAAGTAGTAGAGTCGAGAGAAGATTATTTTACTTACTCAGATCTCCTGGCCTCCATGATGGGTCTACCAGTGTTGGTGGTGGTGGTGGAGCTACCACAGACACCTCCTCTACCCTGATCTCCTCTGTGTCCATCTTTTTCCAAAAAAATAACTCCTCATCCCCTCCCCTGCTAGGTATGTTAAAGGCTCCTCGGTATGAAATGTCTCAACCAGCCTCAGCCCTGGCTACTACTCTGGAAGCCTCTCTAGTGGCTCTCCACTTTGTATCATTGTCCTCCTCACCCCCCTCATGAGCCTCCTCCTCTATTTCCTCCTTGGTCTCAGTCTCTACCTTAGCCTCCTCCTCCTCCTCCCCACTATGTGTGGGAGCAGCCTCAATCTGAAGGATCACCCCCAGTCTAACTAGATCTGGGGAAGCTTGTGGTGTACCAATTGGACCCCAGGTGTAACAATGGTCCACCTGAGCTTTCCCTTAGGGCCAACTCTAGCCTCTCGAATCCCATGACAAATAGTCAGGACCGTTAGAAGGGCATCAACATAAGGTAGCCTAAATTGTTGTGGCACTCTATCAACAGGGTGAGCCTCAAACCTATTGTCTGTCTACTAACTGAGGTAGTGGTACTACATGTAACCATAATAACCCTCTCATCACCCCACAACCTTAGCCATATCCTGGTATGGACTGTGTAATCATGTCATCTGTAGTAAGTGGTGGCACTAGATGATGATGCCCCTCTGAGTGGGGCCATAATTGTCCATCTAATTGCTCTAATAGCCCCAAGATCAGCTATCCCAACACCCCTCTGATAGGATACCATGCACTCATAGACCCAACACATCACTAATGTAGGATGACTAAGGGCCTTTCCCTTTAGTCAAATAACCCTATAAAGATCATGATATGTGGCTCCCAAGATATCAACACCCCATGCATATATGCAGCCATGTTGCTCTATACTCTGAATAATGGGGGCCCAACAATAGAGTAGCTTGTCCCCGCCCTTGTCCCCAACCAAGCGCGAAGCCAAGATGCCAATGATGGCCTTACACAAGGTAGGGATAGGAGTGGAGGTAACTAACAATAACCTCATGCCATGCTTGGCACCAATATCAGGTGTCAATGCATCTCCCATATATGAATCCCAACTGGAGACTACACCACTGATGTAGCACTAGAGATAGTCAACTTCCTGCCCATGACAGGAACACCCAAAATCCTATATACATCCTCTAGAGTAATAGTCCACACTCCTCAGACTCTAGAAAACTAGAAAGTGTTCCATTCTATATCCCAATAACTCAATAAGTCGCATAACAGGTGACTTGTTGGTGCAACTAACTGAGTATGGGATATTCTCCATATCCTGGCCCTATGCAATAAATCTCTCTCCTCCTGAGATAGTGAATCCAAGATGGGAGGAATCCAATCACACTCTCTGGCTCGGCTCCATCTAATGTATGGACCCTACATTCACAAACACCAAGAAAAGAGCAAGTTAGAACCTTTCTATGCATAATAAGCTCATCAAAAACATCATAAAACATTCAAAAACCAAAAAAAAATCTTCATACTTAGCTAATTTTCAATTATGCCTCAGCAATTATGTACCCACCCCTCTGTGCAGAGAGGTAGTTGTGCAACTGCCTCTCTATGTGTAGTTGGGTTGCAGTAACTTCCATTTTGCCTTCACCCTCTTTGATGGTTACACAAGAGCCCTGGCAGTTTTGCAACCACCCTCTGCATCAAGAGTGGTGGTTTTGTCCGTCCGCAATGGTGGGTCATACCCTAGGCCCCTAAAACTTAAAAAAGACAAAAAAACACCTTTTTTAATGAAATAAAATCCACATCCCATGTGGCACCCCCCTTAGTGAACATTTTAACTATAAAATTGATGAAAAATATCCCCCCTAAGCTATGTTTTTCACATTTTTCACATTTTAAGGTTAAAACAAACAAATGTAAATTACTCACCTGTTTCTGACCCGCTGCTCCTCCCGTTGGTTGGGTTGTCATCGCATCTGAGTGCTCTTCGATTTGATTGTATTTGCACTCAAAACCATCACAGGTGATCCAAAGCTCAAAAATATCTAAGTGGGTGAGTGAAAATGATTTCTAGAAATAATAATTTTGGTTATATATAGCATGTTTTAACTCTATTTTGAGTGTGTGTTTTGCAGGGCTAGAGTGCTAACGTAGGTATATTTCTATCCCCGCGGACATGGTAAGTCCTCTTGTCATTTTATTTTAGCATGTTTTGTCAATTCTACATTATATCTGCTTGATTCTCATTTTACTTCTTACAAGGTGGTGGGAAGCTTAGATGGGAAGTCATTTCAGCACACGGACGTGTCAAGTATAATTTCTAACCCTCCCATTTGGGAGCGCCATACTCGGACTCTATGTTTTACATCTCTTCATGGCTAAAATGCTTCTCCAAGGGGGCAATATGTATGCACCCAATTTTTCATGTGCTACATTATCGGAATGGTTCAAAATCCCCAATGATGAGTAAATATCTTTCCAATGGTGTTTTAGTCCAATTTCTCATTTACAGTATATATTTGTAGTCTATAATGTTTCACTTGTACATTTCCATGCTTTCCCCACTTTCCTTTATCATCTTGCAAGCTTTTCCTTAGCTTTCTGACTTTGAGTCACAAAACTACACTAGCAGTTACACAACCACCCCTGTGGTTGCACAACCATCAGTCTACGGTTCAGTGGAAATTATGTAATCAGTGGTTGTGCAGACCAGTGGTTCTGTGTGCATTTTTACCCTGAGACTTTCCAGCATGATTTTGAGCGCATGTCATGATCTTCTAGTTTCAGGAAACTTATTTCTCACATGTTTCTTAACTAAATTGGTTGTTCTTGAGCTCATTAGATGAAGTGTAATCCTTCTCCTTCCTAACTTTATTAATTAGTGAGTGAACTGCCACTCCCATGAGAGAGGTGGCATTTCTTGGCTGTCAAATGGCTTAGACCATTTCTCTTCTTTTTCCCTATAAGAGCCAAGCTTCTACCCGGAGCATTGGTTGGAGATTATTGTTTTGAATTACATTATTATGATGCCTGTAATCCTGCCAAGAAATACACAAGCAATCTCAGTTCTCTTCTTTTTATTCTCTTTCCTGCGATTGCTACCAGATTGCTTGCAAGGGGTCCATTCCAGCTCCAACACTTCTTCATCATTTCTTCCACACAAGCCAGCACGAGTTCCTTGGATCATTTGAACACCAAATTGGAAAGAAGTTGAGGGGACAACAAAGCAAAACCAACACTGGATCGTTGTCACCATTCTACACTTCCAGGTTGGGGATGTCATTTGGATTCTTAAAGTTTTTCATTTGTTTAAGTAGATCTTATTCCATAATCTATTAGTTACATTAATTCAAAGGAATACAATTACTGTAGCTTTTCTTTATTTACACAAAGCTTATATTGAAAGTTGATTCCCTACTTATCCCTGTGGGTTTTCACGGGAATTTTTTCTAGAAGAGGCTTCTGTACCTATTTAGTGTTAGATCTAGTTTCCCTTAATTTTTGTAAGCTTCCATAGATCCTGTTATTTCTACTGGGGAAGTTTCAAGGGAAGAATTGCTTCTAGAGAAGCTTTTTCTGTTTTTCCCGTGACTCTGAGGTTGGAACAAAGGAAGTTGTATATCCACAAGTACAAATTGGAAAATTTATATTTTATTATAATAGATTAGATCCACTCTGCATAGGGAAATAGCCACATCTGTTTATTTACTTGTTTAGTTATGTTAATTTTAGTATGGAAGCAATTTTAATTAATTATAAGAATTTTAATTGTCTCTGCATATTTCTTTTATTTTCCAGTAAACATAAAATATGAAAAATATTATATTCGATTGATTATTTTGTTTTTATTTGTTTTATTCCCTTTATTCAAAATCATCAAAATAACAAAAACAGAGAGAGATTTATTTCCTTTAGTTTAATTATGTGCAATACCTTTCTTTCATTTGTTAATTAGTTGTTGGCAACATAAATTAATTAGATGGAGAGTAATTGAATTGTAATTAAATATGTTTGTTTCTTAAATTAGGAACCTATAGTTAATTAGAACTGGAACTTTACATCTCCCCATGTATCGGATACTTGATCAATATTAAATACACTCTTACGGTTTTCTTTTGAATTATTTTGGCATTAGTTTGTACGACCCAAAACATGACCATTTCAAGGCCATATACAACCAAGAGATTACCTTTGGTCCTGATCCTATGTTTATGTGCCACAAGGTAAACCTAGCACCATAATTAGCAAGTGATTGACCAAGGCCTTAGAAATCTTGTTTTCTAGACTTCTACCTCGCTTCCACCCATATCATCACATAGTTGATAGCCTTGAACCTCGAAGTCAGATAGTGCTTACACCAGTTTTGGTACAATTCAACCTAGTCGCAACTAGTTGTCCACAATTCAAATATTTTTCGTATTCAGCATATTTCCTCCTACACCTTCATGACCTTGTCTAGATACATAGCTACAAGGCAAACACAGGACAATTTTCCCCACATTCTCGCAGCCGAGTTTAGAGATTGTCCTTGATGACACTGATATTAGATAGACTCCTTTGTGTTTCCATTCTCCTCAATGCACTTCCATTGTACCCACCCAAGTACAGGCAAACATTCATTTCTTTAGGCTAGCAAATCCCCATAGTTCATCGTCGAGGACATTAGATTTCCTTGATCACTTTATCGACCACTTTCACCCAATTTTCATATCTAGTTTCTATTAGGTAACTTATTTATCCCATCAAATAGCTATATATCCATTCCATTGCGGTTGTCTCGGCTCAACCTCGGGAGGTCGTGTGCACTTAATATCACATGTGTGTCCCAAGCATGTACATAAATCTATGAGGGTGTTGTTGATGAAATTGAGTGCAATTATAGGGATAGCTAAATTTGTTTTATCAAGCAAAAAAATTCTCTTTAGGGATACTAAATTACTGCCCTGAATTGAGCACTCCATTAATGATTGTAATGGAGCAGTGGAAAATTGAATGTTTTAATGTAATTGATCATTGTATGGTAGCATTACTTCTATAACATGTAAATCTTTCAATCTGAAAGTGTTTTGGCCTAAAATATTAGCTATTTGATAAGGCCTAATCCATAATGTAAATAATTTGATATGTTTCCCTTTATACTCTTGATATTTGTCCCATAGAAGCACCAAATTTGATATTTTACATGTTTTCATTTTATCCCTCTTATTGAACCACCACTTCACAATATCTTGATGCATACTGAAATTTTACAGGGACAAATATCTTCCATCTTCCATTTGGAGAATGTCTAAAATTCGTGTTTCAATTTTATCTTCTCCCTTAATGTACTCATGCATAAAATCATAGGTTGGAAACCTAAGGGTGATTGGGAAGACAATTTTCTATCTATACACCAATAAAAATGGAGAAGAATTCAGAGCTTGCTTATATATTGTTCTATCATCCCATAGTGAATACTTTAGTAAAGAATGCAACTCTCTTGGCCTCTTTTCTACTGATTTCTAGATGACATTGATAAAAAAAAATTGATTTAGAAACTCCATTTCCTTGGTGATAATAATTTGATGCAATCTCAAAGATTATCTTATTATCATAGGCCCATTCATTGAAATTTACAGAGGAAAAGGCTGGCCAATTGTCACAAATGAGGGGAAAAAGATAACTAAATCTAGTTATGATGTTTTCCTAAAGGAATTACAAAGGTCTCAAACTTGTTGAGCACCCACTCAACATGGAGTGCCAACTCAAAAATATGATCAAGCACCTACTTATCCTTTGCAAGCTGCAAGTTGCAGGAAAAACCTACTTTAAATTTTTCTAAGATTCTACTTAGACCATTAATTTTGATCAAACTTGACATAGTTGCTTAGACAACAGGTATATGTGATCCTAAATTTGGTCATACACTCTCATCATGAATTTTCATACGCTGATACACTAGTCTTCATACACAATCAGCTCTCACTTTCTTCAACAACAAATATTCATGTACAAATGATTTTTTATATCATAGACAGACACAAACAAAAAATTTTACATGTCTACTTCAATTCTCATTATCAAAAAAGGAAGTACATGCCTCATACAAGGAAAGATCGTAATGACACTGATAAAACTGACATGACTGTAATCATATGACGCCTTTTAAAGAGGTCATTTTTAAATTCTAATTTGCAGGAATGTAACTCCTATTCATGCACTAACAGTAACTAATGATAAAATGAGGCTTCTAAATTCTATGTTCATTTAGAATCTGACACTATTCATTTGACTCCCTAAGACACTATGATTTGTAACGAGATTGTTCACCTTTGTCTTCTTACAATAATCACCTTTGTAGGTAGCACACTATGACACCTTCATCTAAGTCGAGGTAACATGTCATGTTACATAGAAAAATAAGGACTCTAATATGATTTATGGGGCTCTTAACCTCTTTTATATCATTCATAACTCACCATTTTGGGGCCTTCAAACTTCATTAGGCACTTATGAGAACACTAGGTGCTAGTATTCGTAAACACAGTCTCGACCTTGAGGAATGAGAAGACTTATGAGCTCAAAGATGGCCATGCATTCAAGATACAATTAAGAAATCTATAGAAGAATACACCAACAACAATATCCTTGGCCTCATGGATCAAGGCTTGAAGACTCCACTCAACTATGTCATCACACTCTTGTAAGCATAGCCATGAAGTAAAAATATCACAGTCATGGAAGTCTTACCCACTTTACAAAGTTAATTCAAGGTATTCAACTCTTGAAAAACTATTGAGTATGGTTCAGATGGTTTTTGACATAGGTATAGCACAGTGAGTTCAAAGGAACCAAATAATTGGTCACGAACATCCATTATTATCTTCATGAAGCATGCATTGGAGAAAGGTACCAACTGATTTGAATGAAACAATTAACATATCCAAAGATTAGCAAATCTAACACACTTACCAAGCTAGATCATGGCTTCAAAGATAAAATTTCAAGAGGATATGGATGTTATAAAACTCTAACAACAGGTCCATATCCTTGTTTCATTCATAGACATATAGATCAAGCTTTCATGATCTCCAAGGCACACTCAGGTCAGGTTATAATGTCCCAACTAAGGACCAATCAAATTTTTGCTTGCATTTCACATACAAATGAGTCATCCACAAAAAAAATTGCACTCACACTTGGAAAAGAGGCGGGGTATCCTCCATGAGGTTGTTTAGGAGACTGATCAATAGCATGATGAGGTGTGGGAGTTTACATGCTCAAAAGTGAGATAAGGAGGAGAAGATTGTCCTGAGATCTCAAATTTAGTCCAGGTTAAGAGTTCGTATCACAAAGTAGAACCAAGTTTATCATGAATTAGTTTGAGCACATTATATTGGGCCCATTCATCATGTAAAAGTAAAGTAGCACTTGAACTCAACTCTTTCATCAAGAAGACTCTCATTCCCAAAAGATCTTTTTTTTGGCATGTTAACCATTAAAGGTAGGTGACCAAGTTTGTCAAGGATCACTCAATTTTTCCCATAGCTCACCTGAATATTGATCATGGACATTAAGAACATGTACTCACACAAAGGTCCACACATATTACAGATAACTTGAAACTTGTATCTAGACAATTCTCATACACAAAACCTTGCAAAATACAGTTAAATCTGTTCGGTACAATCATCCTGAAGAACAAAAATGCCACCAAGTTTGACTAGAATGAGAGTATTATCTACAACCTTGAGGTGGTTTTATTGGTCCTAGTTGCACAAAAGTGATTTTATGGTCAAACACTTAAACTAGTTTTTCCATCCCTTTAGTTTAGGGTTTAGAGGGTTTGAAGTGTGTTTGCACTCTTAAGGATTAGATTCCATTAGTATAGGGCACCATTTTAAGTTCATTCCACCTCTATAATTTCTTAACTCAGTGTAATAACACTAGTGAAGACCTTAAGACACCAAAAAAATTTTACGTGCCTTTGAGCTCTTGAGAGATGACCTTCATAAGCTGAGACAAGTGCTTTCTAGAAGCTCGATAGAGGAATAAAAGCTTCTATCTGAGAAATGGTGTCTTCATGTTACATGAAACTTTCTGTAAAACTTTGTAACACCTTCCTCCACATGTCCACATCTTGGTAATTCTCATAAATGTACAATGTTAGATGATCATGACCAATCTCAAATTCCATGCCTATACTACGCTTCTTAAAATAGTCATACGAAAGACCTCAAATTTACCTTCCAGTGATGAATTATGACATGTAGCTTCCACATGAGGACTTTACTACAATGTTCTTAAACACCTCCCATGCTTGCATTGGCTTGACATGGCCTTCTTTTGCTTCATACATCTCATTAGGTCCTTGAACTAGGCCTAAATGGGCTAGTTCCAACCATGACTTAAAGACATGACCTGATGATCATCCTAAAAGCCTTATCAAATTTTGAAACATCATTTAAGACTTATTAGGACACCTAAGAAGTGCACACCAAGCATCTCCATACCTCCATTGGGCACCAACCACCCCAACCAAGCACTGAACACCCTGAAACCACCATGACTACTCAAGAAGAATTGAAACAATGAAGACCAATTGTGAAGGCACTACAAATTAAAACCTTCATGCCCTTGACTGAGTTGAAGCTTCATCACTCATTCATTTTACATCAATGCACCATGTCATCAATGAAAAAAACATCAAGAAGTGACTTAACAATGAATCCCCCTTTAACTATTGATGGAAATGGTACTAGTGTTTTGATGGAGTTACATGTCATATCAAACCTTCAAAAGAATCTCTTTCTTTGTTTCTGAAGATATTCTCCCCCTTTGACATTTATGAAAAAGGACTCAACCAAAGAGATAGGTAAACAATCTAGTAATGCATAGACTTACCAGACTTCAAGCTCCCCCTTGGATTAGGGTACGCTATCTTGTCATTTATGGCTTGAAAGCCCAATGCAATGGATTTAGACACAAATCAGCCTCAATGCTGCATGAACCTAATCTCTTCAAGACTCAGACTTTTCACTCTTTTCCCATTAATATCGTGAGCTAGTCAAGCTTGCGCTGCAGAGAACCAGCCACGCAAGGATATTCTAACGCATGTAAGCTCTGTGGAGCATGTGAAACTAAGGTGAACACACAACATTAAGCCATGGTTGTGAATGAAATTGGTGGAGTGTGAACATGATCTAGCATGTAGGTGGTAGACCAATGCACAGTTATGAAGGCAATGCGGGAACCATGCACAAGCCGTAGGTGTAAAACATGAGCTAATTGACCAATGTAAACAAGCCTAGAAAATATCAAAACCACAAACAAAATGACCACGCAGAAGCAAAATTTGAGCTAGATTAATGTTCACACCAAGGTATAGCCTGAGCTCATCAAGTTAAGGGATTAATACGGTGAGTGATCAATGCAAGGTGAGCTATTTGGACAGCTCGGTTCTAGCCCAGTGAGTTTGAGCTGAGTTGCTCCTAGAGAACAAATTTTAACCTTACAAATACCAAAAAACGAAGGAATGATGAAGATTTTAAGGGAATCCATGTGAGCATCAAAACGTTACACTCAACCGTAAAATGATGTAGCTTTCAAGATCGAAGCAAGAAATCACCCATGAGAGCAATGTGCATGCATTAAGGGAAAAATGGCTCAAATCCCATACTCTATTCCATTCCATTCCATTGTATTGCTCAAGATGAAAGGTGTACATATAGTAGTGGGGTGTGTAACTCCCCCACAAATGTAGTCATCAAGAGGTGGGAGTTACATTCCCAGAATAGCCAGTCAAATGTAACTCCTATGACACTCTATGACGCGTGTAAGGCCATAATGACACCCTAGGACACCTAAGCATGGTGAATCACCTATGTGGAGGAATCCCATGTACTTAAAATATATGCATGGTAAATATCCTACACCAACACCCCCCCTGAAGCATAGCTTAGGTGGACACATAGATGAAAACAAGGAGAAGTGGGTCCTGGAAACAAGCCTGATGAGGTACCCATGTACAAGAAACTCTCGAAAAGTGGAGTAAAAGGAGAAAACCCAGTGGGAAAAACTCCCCCCAAAAGAGAGACAAGTCCACTCTCTAATCTAAGAAAGATGCCAAGGATGGGTCCCGACCATAGACGAGCCTGTAAAGGTACCCATGTACAAAGAGGAAATCTCTCAGAAAGAAGAAGAAGAGAGAAGAAGAGGGAGACGAGAGGAATGCAGAAGATGCCATGGACGGATCTGAACTCTGCAGCTCTAGGAGGTCTCCCAAAAGAATGTCGATCATGAGATCCTCTACCTCTAGACTGAAGAAGAGCCATCCACACCAAACTATGTGCCTACCCTTAGGAAGGACAAAAATGACGTGCTAGAAGTCTACCCACTCCGTGAAGGAAACCGAAGGCAGTAACACGAAGAACTCTGAGTCTGGTCCATGAAAGTGTGACATAGGTCTAGCAAGTGAGTGCAAAGGAACTGAAGGTAATGTCATGAGTGCAGAACTATCAGAGTATGAAGGGTGAACACCTATAGAAAGGATGTCCAACTGATGTGAAGGCAACAAAACATCCCCCACAACAGAAAATGGATCCACAAGCAAGGGTGGATCAATGAAGGTCTCCGGAAAAGTGGAAGTGGTAAGAGTCCCAGAAGGGGCACTCCCAACAATGGAGATGATGAACTCCTCTGAAATACCTGTAGATGGATGAGGAACCTGTAGTACATCACAAGTGTACTCTGTGAAAAGATGACTAAGGTCAGGTAGATACTCATCCCAATGAGGGGGCTCAACAAACAGAAGAGTGATGTCAGATAGGTATGAGTCATCCAATGAAGGTAGAGGAGTGAAAGGGGCCTCACACACTGAAGGTGGAAAAGAGGCGGGTGTGATGACTGTATGAGACTATATAGGAGACTACTCAATATCTGATGAGATGTGGGATGTGTCAACACTCTCTGGAATAGTGAGAGAAGGAGGAGAAGAGTCCTCTGTAGTACTCTCGACATCAGAACTGGGTGCACAATCCTCATCATCAGAAGTAGAACCAAGTGAGTTTGTGTTAGTGGAACTGTCATCACATGAAGAAATAGAGGAGACAACTAAATCAACAACAACAACAATGGCAGCAGTATGTGAAGGGTCTCCATAGAGGGACTGAAGAATGCTCTAGACACGGTGGGGTGGATCTGAGTCTGCCATGTGAAACCAAAGAGATGGAGAGACATGCATCATCAAGTGACCAAAAACATGGTCACAAGTGTTGAGAAAGTCATTAAGATGATGATGATCAGTGGGTGCAGGAACTGGCCCAAGCAAGAAGTGTGAAAGACCCTCATAGGTGAAGTAACGTTCCATAGAAGCATGCCAAACTGAATAGTTATCTCTCCCAGTAAGAAGTGGTGGAGGCTGTAAAGAAATCCTATGATGCTCAAGTCTAGAAAGAGCACCCTCCATGATGTGGAATCAAAAGTGCAAGGTGCACAAATGCAAGACGTCAGACTCAGCTGATAATGTGTCTGCGTGTGAAAAGGCCCAAGAGTACTAGTGACCCCCCCAGAATGTGGCACTTTATAAAGTAGTGCATTTACAAAATTGACAATTTCATCACGTAATGTGTGAAAAATCATGCAACTTTGACTAAAGAAGTGCTCAAAACCAAGCAGCGAGTCAAAAGTTATAGCAAGAAAATGATTCCCGCAACTGATGGAAAATGCCAATAAGCCCTGCAAATGGATTAAAAAGACCTTGAAATGGGTGCAAAGGGTGTCGTGTGGGTACTCATTGGAAATGGCATCAAATTTTAGGTAGGGTTTGTTTTTCTTGCGAGGGGGGATTAGCCTCCTGCCAACCCCAGACCTCGCCCTCCATCTTCGACACACAAATGAAGGACATTAAATACAAGAAAAATAGGTCCCAAAAAATATTACAATGCCATGATAAAATGAATTTTTTTCCTTAAAACATTAAAAAATGGATTGTTTTAACCACCAAACAAATTCTAAAAGGGAATGGGGGCCCAACTGATGATCAAGCCATGTGGAAATGCGACCAAGTCTGTGACCACTGCTATGCTGGGAAGTGACCAAGCTGCAGCCCCAACGGGAAAGAGTTGGTAATGCAATGAGTTAGCCAGGTTGAATGGTCAGCTAAAGACGTGCAAGAGTCCTGAATGTTGGAATGAACCAATGAATGCACTAGAGAAGGATCTCCAAGTTAGAACCAACATGAAGGGCATGACAAACCAAGACAGTGAAGATTGCACATGTGAGGGGTCGGCCTGCAGAATAGGTGAATGTTGATTGTGAAAGACGATAAGTAGATAAGATTCCGAGTTGGTTGCCAGAATGTCAGTCATGAGAATGACTTCAAAGTAGGTGGAAGAGTGTCCAGCATGAGAACATGGAGGGAGCTAATGGATGTTACAACAGAAGGTAAACCCAAAAGATCTCAAACAACTAGTTAGATGACCCAAGTGGCAGGATGAAGGAATCGATGCCAGTCAAACAGTAAGAGGAGTTTAGTGGAAGCTCCACAATGGAGAAAGATAAATCAATGAGCAGGGCCATAGAAGAGCCAACAAGTGAGCTATGAAGAAACTGAGTGAGTAAGGTCAGCCCAAAAATGGAGCAATGAGTTGAATCTAAACAACGAGTGATGTCAAATGCAAGAATGTCAAGGTGCAATGTAACAACATGCACTCCCATAGTTAATGGTGAACAAGGTCTAGGAGCTAAGATTGCAGAATGAGTGCCGAATGCCAAGTCCTTCTCAACACTCCAAATTACGAAGTCAAATGAGAAGAGCTCTCACACAATGAACATCTGAGCTAGATGCACAACTCTGCTTAATCCACAGAGTTGAGCCAGAGTACGAACAGTTGTAAGCAACCATGTGTGAGTCAGGATGGGTGAAACTGTCAACACAAATGCAAAGCAACCTGAGTTCAACAGTCAACAACAAGCTGGAGCATGATGTTAGGTAGGCATGAGCAGTGAGGTGAGATCAATGTAGAATACAGAGCCTCCTAGAAGTGCATGCCAAACAACTGATCCAGACCAAAATGATCTCAGGGCTGAAGTTCTAAAATGAAACCAGAATGTAACACAAAAATAAACCTCAACACTGCAAACCCTTTTCAAACTTAGGAAACAATGCCAGCAAACAAACCCAACAATATATTGACACTTTCAAGAAACCATAACCCTGAAAATGCAAGTAAAGCACAAATACAAGAATGAGAACTTGCACAAGAAACTACGAGGTGTGAGAGTAGTAAGCAACTAAGGTGAGCAACATGATTTGATCCCTGAGCTCTGATACCATGTGGAGGAATGACGAAGATCTAGAGGGAATCCATGAGCATCAAAACGTTTCACTCAACTGTAAAATGATGTAGCTTCAAGATCCAAGCAAGAAATCACCCATGAGAGCAATGTGCATGCATTAAGGGAAAAATGGCTCAAATCCCATACTCTATTCCATTCATTGCTCAAGATGAAAAGGTGTACATATAGTAGTGGGGTGTGTAACTCCCCCACAAATGTAGCCGTCAAGAGGTGGGAGTTACATTCCATGGAATAGCCAGTCAAATGTAACTCCTATGATGCTCTATGACATGTGTAAGGCCATAATGACACCCTAGGACACCTAAGCATGGTGAATCACCTATGTGGAGGAATCCCATGTACTTAAAATATATGCATGGTAAATATCCTACACCAACAGATATCAGGCATATATGTAGTTGAATACAATAGGTTTCCTATCATAGATCTGTACAAGGTCTGATTTATCTTTAGGGAGTTATCATCCTTGCTGAATTTTCATCCTACAATCATTAGGGTGCTTACTGGCTTGAAATTCTCCATTTGAAACCTTTTGATAATTTTCTTGACGTACTTTGTCTATGATATGAAGATACCTTCTTTGGATTGACTGATTTATAGACCTAGAAAGAATGAGAGTTCTCCAAGCATTGATATTTGAAACTCCTTCTTTATGACCTATGAAAATCAATATGACATAGCCTCACTAGCACTTCCAAATATTATATCATCTACATAGACAATAATAAGCAACAAATGACCTTCTTCCTATTTTATGTATAGATTGGTATCAGCTACTCCTTTCCTGAAACCATGATCAACCAAGTACTTATCCAATCTATTATACCAAGCCCTAAGGGCGTGCTTTAAACCATATAATGTCTTCTTCAGCCTACAAACATAATCATTTTCCTTGGTGAGTGAAAATTCATCAAGTTGTTCAATGTATACATCCTCATTCAAGTGCCCATTAAGAAATGTTGACGTTACATCCATTTGATATACTTTGAATCCTTTGTATGTTGCATATGCCAAGAAGAGCCTAATAACATCCATTCGAACCACAGGAGCATATGTCTCATCAAAATACACTCCTTAAACCTGAACATACCCTTTGTAAACCAACCTAGCTTTATTCCTTATAACTTCACCTTTTTCATTTAGCTTGTTTCTAAATACCCACTTAGTTCCAATGATGTTTTTATTCTTAGGCCTAGGGAAAATTTCCCAAGTTTCATTTTTCTCTATTTGGTCCAATTCTTCATTCATTGGATTGATCCAATTTTGGTCCTTGGTGACCTCTAAAACATTCTTTGGTTCTATTTTGGATAGGAGGGAAATGTTTTCTTGATCTTGAATGTTTTTCAACCTTCTTTGTGTTTGTATGTCTTCTTCCTTATTTTCTATGATCTGATTTGGTGGATGATCCCTCTTAACATGTCTTGAAGGAGCTCTTGTTTCTATTCTTTCTTCATCTTCATCTTCTTCTTCTTGATAAACTTTTGTAATTTCATCATCATCCTAATTTTCAAAGCTTTGGGGAGTTTCCTTGGGTTGGGTTTTAGTATTCCTTGGATAGGATTCATCAACTATAACATCGGTGCTCTTTGCTATCTTTTTTTTGGATTTTATTGTAGCACATATATGCTCAACTAACTATTGAGTAGCCAAATAATATGCCTTCTTATCCCATGAGTATAATAGAACTCATAAAATTCATTTGAACAAAATTCTCCTCCTCTGACAGATCTCAAGCTCTTAATCTATACATTTTTCTCATTCTTAACTAGTGCTTTAAATGTCTTGAACCTTTATAGTTATTTTGATTTATCTTTAAGGAAGTGTAGACACCAAATTTGGGTCTTACGACGCCCTGTGCCCCGCATCTCGTCTCGCAACCTAACCCTACCTCACCACCTAAACCTTACACACTTAATTAATTATTAATTACCTTATAATTAATAAATCCACATCTCTAACCCTGTGCCCTTCACCTCGTCACCTCACCATGACCTAGCCCTAACCCTAAACTCACCTAATTAACACCTATAACTTGGTCCAAACCCACACCCATGACTCATCACCCCTCACCTGCACCAAAACAAACCTAATAATGACTTGACCAAGCCCACAACTGACCCCTCGAGAGAAAAGGAGGGAAAGTTGGCTATTTTACTAAAAATAGCCAGCTTTGACCTAACCGACATCGGTCCCTACTCGACCGGTGTCGGTTAGGTAACCGCCATCGGTTCCCTGTAAATGACCTCCCCCAACCAAAACCAAAGGATCAAAATTCATTTGTAAGAGAGAGACAAGTGAGAAAGAGAGAAGAGGTTGCAAAGAGGAGTATTGAGCCCAAGACTGTAACTGAACAACTTGATCACTGTCACACTCATCCAAACATTGGGAGAGTCAGAGGATAGCTTCATCAGCTCACTTCTGATTGTCGGATCATCCCAACTGAGCCTTGCCTTTGCCACTACATTCCTTGGACCTACATCCGCATCAGAAACTAGCAAGTAGTATCTTTTATTACCTTGTATGCTTCTAGACACTACTTTGTGAACTTTTGATTCATAGTGATTATAAGCTCACTCCTGGATCTACCACCCAGCAGTACCCTACACCTAACCTTCATTCATCCATCTCTATATTGCCCCAAAGACAGCCTTCTCACTCTCTGAGTCTTCTCTGTCACCCTACTACTCCCCTCAACCATATACCAACCTTCTAAACCCCATAACCACCTTACAACCAACCTCCATTTAAAATCCCCTAAATCACTGCCCCTACCGATATCAGTTATCCCCTACCGGTATCAATTTTATAACCGCGGTCGGTTATCCAGTGACCAGCGTCAGTCACTGTGACTTATACCAAAAACCAATCTTTCACCTATTTACCTCCAAACAATCTCATATCCAGCCTTGTCTATCCCTATAACTTGATCTGAATGTATCAATAACCAGTGACCAAACAAACAGCATGACATTTTATTATTGGTAGTTTAGTCTCTATTGCTTTTAGTAACGAGGTACATAAATCATGATTTTGCAATAGCTCCTTTATTATCATTTGCATTAATTTGTATTAAAAGGGAACTGACCACCTTCGAAAGGAAGTCTAATATTTCCTGGGCCCAAGGCAGTTCCCTCACTTATTGTTTAACGAAAATATGGTGGTCTTGCGTTCTTATTTACAGGTAGTCCTTCCCAGACAAAAAGGAGCTCTTCACAATTGGTTTGATCTCTCTACGGTACGTGCACACCTTCCCAACACTCAACAGGTATTCCTCCTAGCTCTAACCCTTATCTGTTTCTCAAGAGAATGAAAAGATAGAAATAACTCTATTCTAGAACAAAATTCTGTGTGAAACAGGAAGGCAACCCAAGTCATCCTTGTGAAGTCATTAATCAATATCATAAATTATCTCTCTCCTTATATGCTTTTAGTCTTGGTTGGTCCTACAAGATCAGTATGAATCAGCTCTAGAGGCCTTGTAGTATAATACTCTTTGGATTTGAAGTTTCTTCTAGTTTATTTTCCATGTAGGCATGTTTTGAAAAGAGTGTCAGCAAGATTAGTGATCTTGGGAATATTTCTTACACATCCCTTGGAGATTATCTTAACAATATTTTCAAAATTCAGATGTCCTAATCTCATGTACCAAAGCCAGCTATCATCCACATGACTAGTGAATCATTTATCTTTATTCATTTCCTATAAGACATACATGTTATTCTTATTTATTTTGGCTTTTCCAACCACCTTACCTGGCTTGTTCTTCCTTATGTCATATCCTTTATCATGAAACACCACATTGTATCCTTTTTTTCACATCTAAATAACATTTAAAAGGTTGTGTTTTAGACCTTCTACATACAAAACATTTTCAATGACTCTCTTTCCACTGTCAATACTTAATGTGCCCTTTCCTATAATGCTAGATGATGTATTATCACCAAATTGCATTATTTCTGATGCATTTTCTTCTAAATAGATAAACTTTCCCTTGTTTCATGTCATATGACTTGAGCATCCATAGTCTATGTACCACTCCATATCTTCACTTTGAGAATGAAAGGATTTGGGGCTATTAGACCTTGTTCTTTCTTACTTGTAGGATCTGATTTCACAATGTACACCCTCTTGTCTTGCTTTGGAGGTTTCTGATAACAAAACTTTGCTATGTGACTAGAATTTTACTAGTTGTATCAAATCAGTTCATTCTTGTTTCTCATATGATATGAACTGAGATGTCTTCCATGACCTTTTGTGTGTCTCCTACATCATAAAGCTTTATGTCGAAACATATTGCAATAAAAACACTATCCATAAAAAGAGTGAGAATACCTTATTGCATGGGATTGCTTACTTGAATTGTATCTCTTCTTAGCATGCTTAACATCATCATTCCTTACTTTAGGTAGTTCTTGAGTGGCCTTCATCACATTCTTACTTGTTCGTTCATCATCCTTATGTTCTTCCTTAAATCTTATACCAGTTTTGTCATTGAAATCTCTTTTCTTACTTATAAGTTCATCTAGATCATTTTATCTTTTATCAAATTTGTGATAGGCCTTAAATTTTCTTGAAGTCAGATTCAATTGAGTTTGCAACAACTCCAACTCTAATTTGAGTTTTAGGTGTTCTTCCTCTTTCACTTTGAAAGATACTTCAATCAACTCTATTTGTGCTTAAAGTTCCTTGATTACCTCTCCATGTTCTTGATCCTTTTTTCTTAGCCTTTTCTCATGAATATTGATCTAATCTTCATAATCCTATAATATTGACTTCAACTTTTGATTCTTTCTCATTTGAAGTTTTAATTCCTCAAGAGAACTGACTAGTTCAACTTCAAGGTTTACTCCTGCATCTTCCTCATCCAATTCATCATCTTCAAACTCAATTTTACCTTTTGAGTTGCTTACAGAGGTCACTTCCATGGCCACGAAGAGAGTATCAGCTTAAGTCCCTTCATATTCACTTTCATACTTGTTTGAATCACTAGATTCAGATGATCTTGATATTTCTTTAGTATAGACATTCCTTATATTATTGAAATACCTTTTCTTGCCTTCATGTTTCTTGAATTTATTCTTGCGCTTATGAGGGGTTTCTTCATTATGCTCATATTATCTCCCTTGTTCTTATTAGGACACTTGGATGCAAAATGACCAAATTGTCCACAATTAAAACACTTGAATGGTAGATTTCTCTTGTACTTGACTGATCCTATTTTCAATTTCCTGACAAACATATCTTCAACCTTCTCATCATCCACCTCCATGTTAGATTCAATGTTTCTCTTCTTTGCTTTGGATTCCTTATCAACTTTAAATGTTACTTCTTTCTTGACTGATTTTGATTTAGTTTTTCTCATCTCATAGGCAATTAAGATACCATGAAGGTTATCCATCTTAAGATTTTTTAATTCTTTGGATTCTTCAATAGCTATTACCTTGGAGTCATATTTAGGAGATAAGGATCTTAATACCTTTTGTAAAACCACACTCTCCTCCATCTTCTCTCTTAGACCTCTGATAAGATTTATCACTTCATCTACTCTTTGCAAGTAAGATGCAATACTTTCACCTTCCTTCATTTTTAGGATTTCAAATTGAGCACAGTAGGTCTCCAACTTGGCTTACTTAACCTTAATATCTCCTTCATATATGGTCTTCAATTTGTCCCAAATCTCATGGGTTGTGGTGTAATGCATGAATTTTATGAATTGAGCCTATGACATTCCACATAGAATTGCATTAATAGCTTTTGAATTATTTTCACAAGCTCTTTTTCCTACTTCATCATTTGGAGGTGTAGTTGGGATGGTGTAGCCATCAACTAGTTATTTTCATATGTCAAAACCCAAAGACATGAGGTAGTTCTTCATCCTAACACTCCAAAATCCCTAATTTGATCCATTGAAGAGAGGTGCCTTGGAGGTGGAGAAACCACTTCGTGTTTGATTTTTGGCCATGCTTGTGATATTTGTGTCTCCTTTGAGCTATTAAACTCGCTACAAAAGTACCAAGCTCTAGTACCAATTTCTGGAAATCTAGGCACTAAGAGGAGCTGAATCAATGTGAATTCAAAATTTAAGAGACATTTCAGTTTCTTTATTTTGTTATGAAGAATCAACAACATTATCGATGAGAAATCAATAGTAGAAGCCATTGGAAGACAAGATTTAAGGTGGGAAGCCATTGAAAGTGAGAAAAAACCTATTGAGCCAATGTACTATATTGGACAATTGTCCAATGAAATATTACAAAGGTCTCAAACTTTTTTAGCACCCACTCAACATGAAGCACAAACTTCAAAATCTTATCAAACACCTACTTGACTCCTTTACAAGTTACAACTTGTATGAAAGCACCTACTTTCAAATTTTGATAAGCTTCTACTTAGACTTGACATAAATTTGATCACACACATGAGATGGTTGTTAAGACAACAAATTGTGATTTCTAAATTTGCTCAATCACTCTCATACATCTTCTCCTAATTACACTAGCATCAATACCTTATCATCTCTCTCACTTTTTCAACAACATTTTCATGCATAGATAATATTCATTTATAAGAGAATGAAATTATCACACTTCTCTAAAACTTCCACTTCTCACCTATACAACTTCTATCACTTTTCATCTTGTACAAGGAAGACTAACTGACATCACAAAACTGTCAACTAGCAATGATTACATTTCAGGAGGTCAGATGCAAAATGCTTTGTTTCATGAACTATCATAACTATTCATGCACTTATGGAGAACAAGAAAACATGTCTCAATACTCTGACATTCAGTTACACTTACAGAGATTCCAAAATAGACCTTTGCAACCTCCATTAGGCACCAACCACCCCAACCAAGCACTGGACACCCTAAAACCACCATGACTACTCAAGAAGACACACTGAAACCACCTTGTGAAAACACTAAACCACTTTTTTAAGGCACTACCAATCAAACTTCATGCCCCTAAAGAGTTGAAATCTCATCAGTCACTCTTTTCCATCAATGCACCATTTCATCAATGACAACAACATCAAGACATGGTTCAACAAAATGAATGTCATTCCCTTGGTCTCTTGTCTATTAATTTCTTGATGGCATTGATCAAATTTTTGTTTGTTTATTTAGCTACACCATTTCCTTGGGGATAATAATTTTATGCAAACTTGATTATTATCTTATCATCATAGGCCCATTCGGTGAATTTTGTAGAAGCAAAGGCTGGTCCTTTATCACAAATGAGGGGAAAAGTATAACCAAATCTAGTTATAATGTTCTCTTTAAAGAATTGGATAACATCCAATGTCCTGTAATTTTTAGTTGTAATAGTGTCATTCCACCTTATGCAGTAATTTGTGATAGTGAGGAAAAACTTATGTCCATCTAATGAATTTGGGTTGATAAACCCAATGAAATCCAAGCCCCATTGTGTAAAATATCTTCTCTCAATCATTGGTTACAATGGCATGGTTGCATGTGTTTCTCTGCTAGAAAAAGTTTGGCATTTATGGAAAATCCTAACATGTGCATGAGCATCTTTGAATATGGTTGTTCAATAATAATCAGACTTTAAAATCTTATGAGCAGTTGCTCTACCTAATGAATGGTCACTTCCAATCTTCTCATGAAAGTTACACATGATATCAGCAGCTTCTTCTTACGAGGCACACCTTGAATAGACACCTTCATAGTTCTTCATATATAGGACTTCCTTTTTAATCATAAAGTGAGATGCCTTCAACCTCAATTATCTCTTTTTCTCTTTCTTTATATCAAGTGGACATGTGTCATATAATAGATAATTAATGATATGATTGTACCATTCAAATTTTAGCACATCCTCCTTGTCCAGTTGCATGATATCTATCCTTGGATCAACATTGGCTATGAGTTGTGCCAAGCCTTGACCTTTGACCATCTTGGCAGGTTTGATTTCCAAATCAAATTCTTGTAACTTCTCATCCATTTTCCCCTTCTTTCCCCCAACTCATTTTATCCTAGCATCAACTTAATGGATGGGTTTACAAAAATTGTATGCACTTTTCTTATAAGTATGTAATGCCTAAATTTTTTTACCGATTTTACCAAAGAAAAGGCTTGTTTGTTCATCATAGAATAGTTGAGTAGGGAATCCTTCAAGTTTATGATTATGAATGCAATCAGATGTTCACTGTCTTCTAATTTCTGAGTTAACACAACAACAATGGTGTGATCAGATGAAAATGAATACAATTATAATTCCTTGGTGAAGTCTAGGTTAATTAGAACATGATCCTATGCTATTGTTTCCTTTAATATATTTTAAAGAATTCGTAGCATAATTTTTCCATTCAATTTTATCATCCTTCTTTAGAATGGCATTCAATGGCCTAACATTTTCAGCAAAACAAGAAATTAATTTCCTCACAAAATTAATCTTCATAAAAAAGGATTTTAGTTCTTTCTTGTTATTAGGTGGATTAATTTTTGAAATGTTATTTTAACTCTATCAAGATCATTAGATATGCCTTCATTCATGATAACATGGCCAAAAAATTTACCTTTAGTTACAAAAAAATGATTTTCTTAGGATTCAAAGAGATCTCATACTTTCTGCATCTTTCAAAAACTTTTTGCAAGT
Organism: Taxus chinensis; assembly: GCA_019776745.2. NCBI lineage: Eukaryota > Viridiplantae > Streptophyta > Pinopsida > Cupressales > Taxaceae > Taxus > Taxus chinensis. The sequence goes on from CM034154.1 coordinate 223,940,270, forward strand.
ACCCCATGTGGTCTAACCTATTTTTTAGAGAACATAGTTAGATCATCCATATAAATGATAATATATTTTCCATTAAGACCTTGAAAAGCATAATCCATTGTTATTTCAAATGTTGTAACAACATTGATTAAACCAAAGGGCATCCTCCTATATGCAAAGGTTCCCCACTTGGTGGGGAAGGTTGTTTTCATCTTATCCTCTTTGTTTACTAATTCTTGGTCATATCCTAAAAAACCATTAAGAAAAACCAGCATTTCAGACCCACTAACAATTTGTATGACCTCATCAAGAGAAGGAAGGGGATAGTTGTCCTTTTTTAAGGCTCTATTTAGGTTCCTAAAATCTACATAATCTTATTTCTCAATTATTTTTTTGGACGGGAACCATGTTAGACACCCATGTTGAGTGTCTAATAGGAAATATTATTCCAGAAATCAATAATTTCTTTACCTCTTTATAAATCATCAGTTCTAAAATTGGTTTTAACTATCTTTTACTTTCCCTAAAAGGTTTTTTATCTTCAATCAATGTTATGGTATGGGTAATAACTTTAGTATCAAAGATCTTTAAGTAATCATAGGACCATGCTATGACATCTGTGTATTTTTTTAGCAATTTTTTTACCTTATTCTTCTCTATATTTTAACATGTTAAGCCAACATTCACCAATTTAGGATTCTCTTTAGTGCTTGGGTTAATCTGATCATAATATTTATCATTTGTATTAGGTCTAGCAACACTCCAATTTTGTTGATCATAATCAAAAATTATTTTAAGAGAGATCATACCTTTAGGAATCTTGTTCTCATTCAAATTTAAAACACTGTCATTATTTAAATCATATAGGTCCTTCTCATCTATTATATAGGATGAAAAAATATCAGAGTTATTCAAAAATTGAATTATTTATTGATCATCATTAAATACCTAAAAATTATCAATGTTATCTAGTATTGAAGGAATGGGTGCCATTTCTACCATGATTCTACTCATCTCCAAATCCTGAGTGGGCATAAGAGTAGCAACAAATGTAGCCAATGAATCCACCTCTTGGTTTCGTTTCCCAGGTACAAAAAAAATGTTAAATGCATCAAAACATTCAATCAGATCATAAACTCTATGTTTATACCATTTATGATATGATTGTTTGCAATGATACTTACTTCTAACCTGTTTGACAACAACCTTAGAATCACCAAAAAAAAATAGCATTTTTTATCTTTTATTTAATGGTAAATTGTAATCCTAACACTAAAGCTTCATATTCCACCAAGTTTGTGCAAGGGAATTATAATTTATATGAGGCATATTATTATTTTTATTATGGACCTTTCAAGATTATTCCTAACCCACTTCCTCATTTAGAACAAGCACCATCAAAATGCAAAGACCATAGACCTGAATTATCTCGGTTCTCTTCTGGCAATTTTGTTTTCTCCATATACAATGTGTACACTCCAACATCAACTAAATAAAACTTAACTTCTTAATTATTCGCATTATACTAGGTGATCATATGCTTCATATTGGGTTCCCTCTCTAAACTAATCTAGTTTGGAAATCCTCTCCAAGGTAGCCACATGTGAGAAAAATCAGTTGACATATAACCAGTCAAAACCTTTGACCAGACCCTACTCAACAACATGTGAAATGCCTTTGGGATCTCTACAACATGAATATCCATAAACTACTGAATTCTAGGCTTAGATGTTAATTGCATATGAACATTCAAGAGTTCCACAATTACTTCTACCTTAGAATTTTCTATTTGTACTACTACCCTATCATATTTGATTGCAGTAAGGCCAAGTTTCTTACAAATGCTAGAGGGCATAATGTTTACAGATATTCCTAAATCAACTAGGAAGCTCTATAATTTTTCCCCAAATATTCTAGCAGTCAAGAGGAAAGAAGTAACTTCAATTTTTCTTTTGTAAAATGCAACATTGGCATGAGAAGGTTTTTGGGCTAGGGAAACTATTGTACAAAGATTTCAATGATAAATCTAGTTATATGATTTGAACCCAACTCATGCAAAGTTATGTTTTCTTTAATATTTTTCATGTCATACATAATGTTGTAACTAGTTTTAGCTATACTTAAGCTATTTTGTTGTAGATTAGAAGCATTCCCATTTAGAGGAGGAGGGTTGTTGTTCGCCTTTGGATCTAGTAGAGTAGTGCTAAAATTTAGAGGTGTGGATGGTGTGTTGTTAGCTCTATTCCTCAATGCATAGTTACTCTTTTGGTACTCCTAAAGTGCATGGATCTCATCCATATTCTGCCCTAGTTTGTTGTCTTCCTGTAATAGAAAAGAAAATATCTCCACCATCATAGTAGAACTAGGTGATTTTGTACCATCAGATGGGTTAGCCATATTATTTATATTCAGAATTATTTCATAGTTATCCAATTCACCTTAAAAATATTCAAATGCATGAAATAACTATATACAATATAATTCCCCATATTTAGTAGTATTGTGAACCCTACACCAATCTGAAAATGTAATTTCACATACATTTATTTCTGGCATTTTTTTTTTAGATGAATTTTCCTTGTTGTTGATATTTCTGTTAGGGGGCCTATGTTATATCTTTGATAGTTGTAACTTATTTGTGGGTTACCTTCATTTACATTGCCTACTTTCCTCTGCAGATTTATGAAATCTTGGCCTAAATTCCTTACCATCCTTTGGATAGAATCTAAATCCCCTTTAATATTATCCTGATTTGATACTTGGGAGGAGTTATTGTTAATAAGGACCAGGGCCTGATTATCATTTGTTTGAGGCTCAATCAAGGGTGTAGGATTAACTAGGCTTTGTTTGTTGATTTGGAGTTATGCAACTAATAGGAAGTGCATTTAGAATAGGTTTCTGCAAAATATTTAACATATTTTGATTAACCTGAGGAAAATGGTTGGGATATGGGTTTTGGAAAGAGAGGATGGAATACCCTTGAGGGTGCATTTTCTCATCAATTTGGATAGTTTCAACATATGCAGCACTCAATGTAAGGATATTTTGGGACATTCTCAAGAAAATTGATGTCATGGGATCCAAGGCATTCTTATAAATCTCTAGTGCTAAATCATCTATAGATTTTTATGGTTGGATGGTTAGGGTGTACATCTTCTGAAATATTACATTAAAAGCTCTTATAGGTTCTTGGGAATCCCTTTATATGGTGGTAAACCTTTGGTAAAGGACAACTAGACTAGTGATCATACCAAACTAAGAAACAAAGATGTCATTGAAGTCTTGCCAATTGGTAATTGTGTCTTCTGGTAGGTTTAAAAAATATTCATATGTTACATTATTCAATGAGAATGTGAAGAGTCTACAAGACACATCCTCATGTGTCACATTTACCAATCTCAAATATTTCTTAAATGCTCTAATGTTCTCTTCAGATGAGGTTTTGTAGGTCAAATATAGGAAGATACCTCTCTAGGTTTCTTGGCAAGTCATAAACAACACTATGGATATTAATGAGAGATCCTACTATCCAGGACATTGTAGGCTATAATAAAGAAGATGGGTTTGTTGTCTTAGGTGGACTAGGTGTTTAGCATATTTTGAATGCTTAAAGGGGTCTTTGGGTTTTTGGATTTTCCCTTGTTAGAACCTTTTTTCCTACTAATATCCAAAGAAATATGGGATAAACCAGTATCAGAGTGGGACCTAGTCATAATTCTTGGTAAATTCAGTGTAAATTCAAAATGTCAATTATTAAACACAAGAATATCCTTTAAAAAATGTATGTAGACTATAGTATCAATTAATATGCCAAAAATTGATTATAATTCAAAATTTATGGCCCTCCTAGCACCACTTTTTCTATTTACATGTTGATGTATTGAAATGACACAGTCACTAGGAGAAATGGAAGGCTCTTACATCTTACTCATTTTAGAATCACTTATAATGTGCCTCAGTGCATGAGTTGTAGTGTATTGGTTATTTAGACAAATAATAAGGATGTTTTCTAGATTGTTAGTCCTTCTAGCGACACTCCTATTGTTTTTTCACTTGATTTATTTTTTTAAAACTTCTCTAAACTAAATTAATTAAGGTTAGTGCTCAAAGAAATCAAAAGGAAGAGAAAGGTCATATAAAAAAGAAATTTGTTAAGAAATATTGTAGTTAAGATTTCTACTGCATGATCCTCGAAATATCATGCTTTCCTTTTGGAACCAACAACATAAAACTTAGATACCACTCAAAATTTAATGTCACTGATGCATAAATTCAAAGGAATCAAGACTGTAAACCAAATTTACCATATCAAATTGCTAGATGTGCATTCAAATGATAAATTTACCTTGCAATAAGTTGTACTAATTGAATTTAAACCTGCAAATGCATAATTTAAAAAAATTACTAAATGAAAGTTAACATACAATACATAAAACACTGAATATTATAAACACACAATGTCTAAAGAAAGAATGGGAAAATGTAAATTAGATAAATTCGGCTTATATGAATTAAGTTTAAACTGGCTCACATTCATTTATCAAATAATATCCCCATTTTTTAGAATGGAGGTAGGCATACTTATACAATTCAAGGCCTTCCTTTACCACCCAATTTGAACAATTATTACAAAAAGATCAAGGAATCTTACAAACAGTTGGATGTTCAAGAAATATCTTAATTGATTATTGTTAGGATGATTACAATGGGTAAAGCCAACATGTCAAAAATAAAAAATATCTTAGGATTCATTGAGGCTTTTTCTTGACTATGTGTCTTTTTTGAATTGGACCCACTGGTGTAGGCTCCTCTTGGGTTGGGTCTGCCAATAGTTGGTCTCTTCCCTGTAGCAATGAATGCTTCTTTTCATAGTTTATAATCCTTATCTAGCTTTGTAAGGTCAACAAAATGCTTCCTAACGAGTATATGAGCCTTATCCAGTAAGGTCTTTTGGGCAGTCATGGCCTTTCCCATGATTTCTTTCAAGGTCTCTATTTTTTGGACCTTTTCTGTAGTCTGAGAAACAATCTCAATGACTTAAGATGTTTTTGCCTCATTTTCCCCTGGTATATTCTTTTGAAAATTTTCTAAGAATTGATTCAGCAATCCAACAAATTTAGAAGTGGACACTAACTCTTGGTCTTTCTTAAAGACCTTGTGATGGTTTCCTAAAAAAATAATCCACCTCCTCTTTAAATTAAATCATCAAGCTAAGGAGGAATTTTACCAATTTGATCAATCCATTCCTTCGATATTTCTTTTGTGTAATTGGCATATGTCTGGCATATACCAATATCTTCCATAGTCACTATTTCAGGGTCCTTGCATATTCCTTCTTCAATGGGATGAGTCGTGATCCTTAGCATTTTTTGTATATATGCTCATTCATGTCCATTATTGTATTGGTCTTTTTTTACTATGTATGTTCTTTATTTAAAGCATCAATGCTTTCTCTGATCACATCATACATGTTGAGTAGGGCCTTTTCTACATTTGAAGTGATATCTTCAGTAACAATGGCTCTAGCTTGAGTTTCAAGCTCTATGTTTTGGGCATGCATTCTCCTTACTAGTTCTAATACCAATTTTTTTTAGGCTTTTATGTAAGATACATGATATTACTTATGTTGTGCCACTTAGGAACCTTTGACTTTCTATTTCTTAGTAAGGGAGAAGAGGTATTCAGATGTTTCATGCCAAATGATGGCTTGTTAGGTAGACATTCTCTTCCTTGTTACCATTTATAAGGTCCATGTTTTAGGATTAAACTCAATGTTTATTAATGGTTCCTCTTGAGCTACCCAATTTGGTTTCTCCTTGTAAGCAATCATTGCTTGTTCAACCTAGTCTTGTTGAAGCTAAGTAGGAGGGATACTTGTAGGGGAATTCTGAACTAGCTTAGATTGTGATTTTCTCTACTTGAACCTCTACTCATGTGGCCTCATCATCTGAAGAATTTAAATCATATGAAACCAAATAATTCCCTTCATTTGGGTGATGAATTACCTCTTGGACTTCTGAGATAGTCTCAGTCTCTACTGGTCCTGAAGGAGTTGGGATTTGGGTTTACCTCGGAGATTCTGAATAACCAAGTGCCCTCCTCTTTTTGAATTATCTTTTTATTACTCCTATTAGGGGAGGAACTTCCCTTGTCACCATCATATTTTGTTGAATAAGGTTGTCATCTATTTAGGTGATCCACACCCAGTCATTGACATCAACCTCATGAGCATATGTTATATTATTTGTCCTCTAAGTGGCTCTAAATTTTTTGCCACCAAACCTCAATGATAAGATTGCTGGAAGTATTATAATTGTAGAATCTTTTAATGGTTGGATTATGGGTGCTCTAAACTATTCTCCAAATGATTAAGTGACAATGTTATGAGCAAATTTAGACACAAGGAAGGCTTTTTAATAAGTAGATATCAAATTGGAATATTTTAGGTGTAAAGCTTCCAGGGATTGTTTGCAAAGGATATAGCCTGATTTTTTATAGAGGTTATGTAATGGTTGAAGGTTATTAATAAAGTCATGAAGGCATATTCATAAAAATAGCACTAGAGGAGGTTCAAATGAATTCATTATCCATTGAGGGGAAATGAATTTCATTTTTTTATTCAATGAGGTGGTTATACGTGTAACTTTTTTTCCCCCACCATTGTAGGATTCTAGAATTAGAGTTAAGTGGAGTGACTAGGATAGTGAAGTGGATTCCAAGTGGAGGATGAGTAGGAAAAATATATTTATTTCTATTTTAAATAATTAATTTAATTAGTTATGAATTATGAGATGATAACTTAACCGATGGGGTGGGAGTAAATGTGCGGTCAAGTCAGCTACGGTTGTGTGCCAGCCCATTAAATTTAATTCAAATCCATAAGGGTTATGCATTAAATTCTTCCCTGGAGGTGGTTTCACCGTAGGATGCGACATCTATAAACTTTGTTGTAGTTGCACCTCTATGTTTCCTTGCTGCAATGGAAATACTTGGTTCTTCGTTGTAGTTGCAACACTCCTGACTTGGTTTCACTCTATTGCAGATGCAACTCGTTGGGCACTTAGTTGATATTCATTATTGATGTAGCACTCCAATGGAACTCATTTAGATGCACTCAACGATTGGATGCTAAGGGCATTGCCCCCTCAAATACGTTGTAGTTACAACACTCCAAAATTTTCTTCACTTGGGTTCCTCGAGATGGTTCCCGTATTGTAAACAAGGATGTGGGTCCTTATAAAAAAAAACCCTGTATTCACCCCTAATCAAAAAAAAATTGAGAGGATAATTAACCATTCAATTAAATAAATGTTTAATTAAACTATCTAAAGGGTGTAGGAATTAATTTAATTAATTCCACAAGTATACTAAAATTAATTTAATTAATTTTAATGGGATGTAATTAACTTAGTTAACTTCGAAGGGATGTGAATAGGATATGGATAACCAAGAATAGGCTAGAAATAGGCATGTATTTTTAGGGTGTCTACATTTTCCCCTCTTTAAAGTTTTATTGGGAAGTAATAACAAAAATGTAATACATTTTAAAAATAGTAAACACATGCAGATTAGCGAGTGGAAGACAGAGAAGAATTGTGGGCTTGTTTGATATGCCCCGGTGAAGCATTTGGATGCCCCAGTGAATAAGACGGCAAGGGAATGCCCCCTCAAGTGGATGGGTAACCCAAAAAAGTGGTGGATAGCCACTTGATAGGAAGAAGGAAAGGAATTTGAAGGAGGATGGGAGGGGTTGTTCTCGTAGCATGAATGTCATTTAAAGAGTGAAAGTTAGAGCAACCTTATTTTGTTATTATACAATAGAGTTGTCACCGTGATTATGAAAGAATCGTGATGTTTAACACGTTATGTGCATAAAAAACACACACGCATGTAATTGGTCCAAAAAGAAACATCAAAATATTACACAATTGAAAAGAAGACAAATAACTATGCCACTAACGCGTGCCACAGTGATAATTAAACAAATGTAAATGCCCCTAAGCAATAAAATTATGAAATGTATGGGGATAGGATTAGACTGAAGAGTAGAGTGATCTTAGATACTCCTCGTGACACTCTTGTTAGATCCACATTGAAAAATGATCTGAGAGTTAAAAATGATCATTTCCCCCAAGCAATAAACTTATGAAATGCATGGGAGGGAACAAGAGCTGGTATTTCCCCAAGCGAAGTTATATCACAAAGGAAACAATTGATTTGACTTTCCCTAAGTAGAGATATTAATCTACAAAGGGAAGATGATGTATCGTGATATTCATAAGATTGCAACGATCACTAGGGTAGTAGTTAAAAGTTTTATTTTGTCAAGTTTGTGTTATTTTGTAGAATAATTTTTTATGATTTTGTAATTTTTAGGATTTTTGTGATTATTTGTATTTTTGTGATTTTTTATTATTTTTGTAATTTTTTTATTTTTTTTAAAAAATCGTTATTATTTTTTTTGTATTTTAAACTTTTTATATTTGAATGTTTTTAGATTTATGAACATATTTTAATTTATTTTATTTTTGAACATATTTGAATGTTTTTTGTTGTTTTGAACATATCTGATTTTTTTTGTATTTTTGACTCAGTAAAGGATGCACTATCCAAACCCATTTTCAAGAAATTGCAAGCATTCTATTCCATTGAAAGAATGTAGATGATATAGTGATAAGATGTCTCACTCTACTCGTCACTCCACATAACTAAGAAGATGTGAGGGCTCACCGCTAAGAGCTAAGAAGGATATGAGAACTAGGAGAATAGTGATATGAAAATGAGGATGAAGGATGTGAAGACATAAGGTTTAGCAATGATCTATTTAAGGAAAATGTGACTCATCTTCAGTCAATATTACCTGACTGATTCCAAGATGATTTCACTTTATAAATTTTGACAAGACTTAGATCCATTGATGGCCTACTGATTGACAAGATCTCGTTGAAGGAATTGTTGTCTCTCTTAACATGAGAAACTTTTTGGGATGTTTTTGATTAAGAAATTTTGATTCAAATTTTTGAAGGATTTAGTTTTTTTATTTTTTTTGAAAATAACCCCTACATCTTGCCCCATGCCACCAGTAAGAGGCAAGGGATCAACACCAAAGACAAAATGTAGGTGAGTAAAGGATACCCGCCTCCTTTCCCAGTCTCACATTACTAGTAAGAAGTATGGGCTCTTCACTGAAGATTGTGAAGGATGAAAGGTGTAATGATTGATATTTTTTATGTATTTTAGATTGATTTTTCCTTGTATGTTGATATTGTGCTTGTTGGGAAGGAATGTTTTTCCCCTAAATCTCAGTTGCATGTGACTAGTAGGACGCAAGGGTTTAACAACAATAGACTAAAGATGAACAGTCAAAAGGTGGGTAAATAATTTTAGTGTTTTTGTTAAAGAGAATATCTTGTTTGAAAGGAGGATTTTTCCATCAGTAAGCTTCTAGGTAAAACCATAGGTAAAAAGATTAGGAAATGGTAGAAACCATAATAGGGATGAGACACACAATGCTTAAGAGGAACAAGGTTAACCTGTGTCTTATAGGTGAAGAATGTGAAGAGATGATAATGTCATATTAGAGAATTTACCAATGGATGAAACAATTAAAAAAAATTGTTAGATTAGTTACATACAAGTGGCCTTCCCTAGTGTGGAGAGTACATGTGGATAAGTTTTTGCGTTTCCGGTTTTTTATTTTCAAATAGTACATTAAGGATGGGTTTGTTATGGATTTTTATTCTCTTTTTGTATGTTTTTTGATTTTTTTAAGTTTTTTGCATATGAGGGTTTAAATTGGACTTATTATCATGGAGGAAATCCATGTTTAGAAAGTTGAATTTGAATGGTCTTAATTTATGATGAATTTGATGGTGGATGAGGTAGACAAGGTCAAGTTAATAGAGTGGAATCAAAATATTTGTGATAAACCTAGGTGATTTGATGTGTCCTTGATTTATGAGACTTGGGTAGACAAAGTCCAAGTCAATGGAGGGGATTGAAGATTTTTTATGAATTTGATTGAAGTAGTCTGATTTATGAGACTTGGGTGGAATGAAATCCAAGTCAATGGGTATGTGATTGGATAAGTTTTTGATGAGATTGAAAAACCTATGTGATGTTAGAGGTAATTTTGTCGATGCAATGAATATGTTGGAATTCATATTCCCTAATACCTTTGTGAATGATTTCCAAGGTAGGTGGAATAGAAGATTTAGATGATTGGAGGCACCTTTAAAAGGTTTCTCTATATCAATACAACCTTCATCCATAAATGGAATTATGTGAGGAATGATTATTGATTTGATCCAATGTGTTGGAAATTGGTATTGGGGATGTCAATAGAAAAATATTCATATATACCAAATGATAAGATTAGATTTTTTGTCAATATATTTGTATTATAGCTTGAAATGGTTGTATGAGGATACCCCTAGGAACACGCACCTCATACAGTGCATGCATATGGATGTCTTGACATACATGTATCATCGTTGACTATTTAATAATGTTATGTAAAACACAAGAAAAATATTCATCAGATAACTATTGTGAAACATTAAAATGATCAAGATTTATCATTTCAGGTATTATGGACATAAAGGCTTGTATTGTTGCAAGTGTCTAAACTTGTTGTTGTTGTGTCTCTACAACAAGACTAGGGATGTCAAGCATAGGATCTAGCATTGAAAGGATATAATCAAGCTCAACGATGCTTGATGATTGACCCTCTTCTTTAGAGTCTTCATTTATGTCATGGATTAGAAAGGAGTCTTGTATCATGTTCAAGTTCTCATTTTATGTTTGAAGATAGTTGTCTAAAACACTTTCAATTTCTGATTGCACTAAAGAAAGATCATCTGGAGGAAAGATTGATTGGTTTTGGTGTATAGATACTTGAACCTTATCATCTTGATCTTGTTGAGTTTTATCATGTAAAACATATTGGACAACATTCAACTCTTCATTAGAAGTTGTGGTAGTTGACATGTTTTTTTATTTTGATAAATTCGTTGTTGATTTATATTTCAATGACTATGTCATCAATTAAGTCTTGAACATAATGGAAGAGACTTGAGAAATGATCCATAGAGTGGCCTTCGATGCAGTGGTATTCACAATATTATGATTCTTTATACCACTTAGGCTTGGTTCCCCTTTATAGAAGGGTCTTGTGATTGGATATTTTATCATTTTATCCTTTTCTAATTGATGAAATACACTAGAGAGACTTTCTCTAAGGGGTGTAAACTAATGTTTGACTTTGTACGGAGTAGTTTCTTCACTAGGTTGTATGATTAAATTTTTGGGTGATTTCTCACTAAGTTGGGAAGCCACATGAGATAGTTTGTTTTGACATCATCCCATGAATTTTTCTAGTAACTCGTTCGTTTAGTGTTATGTGAACCCACCATTGTAGTAAAGATAAGTACCTAGAGTGAGGAGATGATTCAAGTCAACCCTTATCAAAGTAAATGCTAAGATGGAAGAGGTTGGAAATGAAAGGGTCCTACTCAACCCTTATCAAAATGAATGCTAAGATGGAAGAGTTTGGAAATGAAAGTATCTAACTTAACCCTTAACAAAGTGAATGATAAGATGGAAGAGATTTAAAATGAAAGATAGATGACTCTACCCTTAGAAAAGTGAATGGTAAGATGGAAGAGTGTAGAAGTGAAAGATCAAATAACTCAACCCTTAGCAAATTACATACTAATATGGATGAGTTTTAACAATGAAAATTGATGATTTGACCCTTATCACAAGTGAATTCTAAGATGGAAGAGATGTATGATTAATTTCTCAACCCTTAAAAAATTGAATTTTAAGATGGAAGAGTTTAGCAATGAAGATTGAATTACTCGACCTTAGCCAAATTAAATGTTAAGATGGAAGATACTTATGATTAATTTTTCGACCCTTAGAAAAGTGAATGCTAATATGGAAGAGACTTTTGATAATGATCGATTGATTACTCAACCCTTAACAAAGTGAATGTTAAGATGGAAGAGATAGTTTGAGAAGATTGATAAGTTACTCAACCCTTAGTAAAGTGGATGTCTAAGATGGACTAGAGTGTAAAAATATAAAAGTCTGATTATTTGACCTGTAGCAAATCAAATGATAAGATGGAAGAATTTAGAAATGAGGGCTGATTTACTCGACCCTTATCAAAGTGAATGATAAGATGGAAGAGTTTGAAAATTGACGATGATTTGTTAAAATTTAACAAAGTGAATGTTAAGATTGGAAGAGACTGTAAATGAAAGGATGGTCTAGCACTTAGAGTTTAACATTTTAAGGTAAACTAGAGTAATTTAAGAATTGATAGAGTAATAATATCCTGATTATGCTTGATCATCATAAAGTGAATATTATATCAAGACTTAATTGAGAATGAAATTGTTAAGTGAGGACATGGATATCCACAAATTAAGGCTTTGAAGTTGATTACAAATTTAGAATATGGGATAAATGTGTACGGATAAGATGGTGGAACACAAACTTAATAACACATAAAGTAGGTGAAACTAATGTTGTTTAAGGAAGGCCTATAAGCTTGAGTTGGCTTGGTCAAGGTGTGGCTTCCTATAAAAGATTTCTCTCCCTAAATGTCAAAATATTACCTAAGAGAACGTGGTATACTATTGCTAGTTGACAGCTTTACTTTACCCCTCTTTATACGATAAGCCAGATTTTATTCCACTCAAAGGATCAAACCTCGGCCGCCACTATGGATAGTTTTGACTCTAATCCTCACAAAGGTATACTAGTCAATTCGGTGGGGATCTTATTTCATTGGCCAATTCACTCAAGGTTCCAACTACTTTGGGTTTTTTGTGGTACTCAATAAAAAAAATTGGCCCTTGGCTACACACCTCCCACAATTACAGTCGGAAGGGGGATAAACCCATCTCCGAAAAATTTAATTAAAGATATTTTTTATAACACTTAATAAATTACAATGATAAAAAGGTTTTTTTGATTATCATGAACAAACGCAGTCTACAATTAGTATTTTTTATTTTTAAAAAAACCTTCATAGAGATGGTCCTGCAAGTAATGAGTTAGAAATTTTCCTAAGGAAAACACATGAGAGAAAACATAAAAATAAACTCACATTTCCAATTTTCAATATCATTTATAGAAGTGCGAGAAAAATCATACACGTGAGCTTATCAAGATTATATTCACAACTAAAACCTCCCAAAATGCAATAAAAGCCCCCGAAAAAAGGATTAATACTTCCACAATATCCTCCAAAACAAGTTAATGGTAAAGAAACGTCTAATAAACCTGAAGAGTTTCCCAATTGTCTTATTTAGTCTAATTAGATAAACAAAAATTTAAACTAGGACCTAACTACTAAATAAACCTTAATTAATTAAAAAGTTAATTAATTTAATTTTTAAAAGGAAATAAAAAACTAGAGTAAAATAATTAAATAAACTTAACCTAATTTCAAATGTGAATCAAATTTAGGATCTTTAAAGGTGGAAAAAGAAAGAAGGAAAACCCTAACATCCTAATGATGAGCAAGAGATAAGGTTAATAGCTCGGGCTTATTTTGGCAAGCTAAGTTATAGGTGGGAGAAAGCTTAGGTTCGACATTGTGAGCAGAAAGGTGAAAGGGAGCTCGGGCTCGACTTTGCAAGCCGAGTTCCAAGTGAGAAGGAGCTCGAGTTTGGGCGGTCATGGTGAGGTGGGTCAGCTAGATCAAGAGAAGAGGATAGTTTGACCGTTACGTAGGGAAAGTTGAATTACGGGTGGGAGAAATCTCGAGTTTGGCTCTATGAGCTGAGTCAGGTCAGAGGGAGTTTGGGCTCGGATCTACGAGCCAAGTTACAAGTGATAAGGAGCTCAGGTTTGGGAAGTCACGGCGAGGAGGGTTGTCTATATCAGAAGAAGAGGAGAGCTTGACCATTATGTAGGGCTTGATCAGGTATAAGAAAAGATTATCTCAGCTACTTTGGAGGCAGGGGTGCGTGGCCAACTCGATAGATGAGTTGAGACCAAGATGAGGGGTTTGAGTGGCTTGAGTAGGGAGATCAGGAGGTAGGTGGAGGCCAAGATAAATCATGGAAAGATCAGCGGGTTAAACCGAGGGGCTTAAAAGGGTTCACTTAGAGAGCTGAGTCAGAATAAAGATCTATGAATTGTTCGAGATATAAGGTAGGGTTTGACATAGGGTGTTAGAGATAGAGACAGGGGCTCAAGAGAGACTCAACGAAAATACAGTGACAACTCAATGGAGACTCGATGGTAACTTCAGTTGAGGGGTTTTAACTAAGTGAGTTCATAAAAATGATAGGCGAGCATCCGAGTCAGAGCAATGGTTTGGTGAAACCAAGTTAGGAAAGAGGGAGCTTAGTGAGGTGAACCAAGGATCTAAGGGGTGAGAATAGCTCGTTGGGAAAGTAGGGTGGAAGAACAAAATCCCAAGCTAAGAGAGGGCTCGATAGATGATCATGGGGTGAGATGATTATAGGGAGTAGCTCTATAGTGATCAAGGAGCTCGGGGTTGAGCTTGGTGAGATCGATGGTGAGTTGGGAGGTGATGGAGGGTTGCAGGAAGGAGGTACAGTGTGTAGCTTGATGAAGAAGATGATAGCTCACCAAGTTGGAGGTGAATCAGGGAGGGAGCTCATAGAGGAACTCAAGATCCACCAAATAAAAGCACCTCTAATTTTATTTATAGCTAGCTAGATTTGGAAATGAAACACCTATAACCTACACAAATACCACAAAACAACAAAAAAAATCAAAACTTCCCACAAAACAAATGTTAAGTAGATAATGTCAAATTTGTGCAAGGGTTAATATAGATAAAAATCTATACTAAGAGATAATTAAAAAAATATGAAATCCAGATTAATAGAGTGCGGGTTTTTCCCACCAGATGTGCTAGAATGTAAGTGATGAAAAACTAAAATAAGAAGCATAAGTAAGAAAATATAGAAAGCAAAAATATCTTATAGTCTTTCTTGCAAACCTCAATGATAAGATTGTTAAAGTATTATACTTGTAGAATATTTGAATGGTTGGATTGTGGGTGCTCTAAACTATTCTCCAAATGAAGAAATTCCAATGCTACGAGTAAATTTAGACACAGGGAAGGCTTTTCAATATGCAAATATCAAATTGGAAGAGTTTTGTTATAAAGATTCTAGGGATTATTTGCAAAGGATAAGGTATATTTTTTATAGAGACTATGGAGTGGTTGAAGGTGGTTGATAATATTATGAATGCATATTCTAAAAATAGTATTGGAGGAAGTTCGAATGAATTCATTCTCCATTAAGGGGAAATGAATTTCTATTTTTTATTCAATGAGGTGGTTGTATGTGCAACTTTGTTGCCCCCACCTTTATAGGATTCTATAAGTAGAGATGAGTGGAGTGACTAAGATAATGACGTGGATTTGTAGACACCAATTTTCAGTATCACTTCCTTTCACCCCACACTCTCTATCATCTTTTCAAATTTCCATGTTCCTTCCTAAATTCAAATTATCCCACATAGCATCATTTTCCCACCTTTTCCATCCCATACCATTTTTTTCCCCATAATTAATTAATCTCTCATTAGCTTTCCCTAATCATCCCTAATTAATTCTAATTCTTCATTAATTTACTTCCTCTCTCTAGATTATTCCATTTTATCCAATCTATGTTCTCAACCACCTCCATTTAATGTTTTCATCCACCCTTTGCCTTTATTTACTTCATTTCACCCCTCATTTATCCATTTCACTTCCCTATGTAACCCTAAATCTCCCCATCTCATCCAAACCCTAATCCCACCTTTAATGGGCTCCATGTCTCGAGGCTCTCACCCTTCCACTGCCCAAATGGACATATTGCCATGATTGGTAGTGAACCATCTGGGTCACCATCAACCCTATAAAGTTGCCCTTACCCCCTCCTTTCCCAAGGATGTAATTTTGGATATTTTCACTTTCTTGTGATCTTGCCTTCATTTTTAAGTGCCTTTGTAGGTATCATAGTCATCATGGAGTCTTCTTGGAGCCTTGGAGCATAAACTTTGGAGATTTAGGGAGACTTCTTTTACCTTGGCATATTTTGTGTTTTCATTGCAATATTATTATACATATCTACATCTAACATCTTGTGCAAGTTCAATTGTCATCAGGGACCTAGCCTAAGCCTTCTCTGTGATATTTTTTTGTTTGTAGGTCTTTGTTTCAACCCATCCATCTTTGTCCAAGTCTAAGTCAGCCCCAGTCGCCATTAACCCAACCTCTACTACATCAGTTAATCTGTAATCCAGATCTCCCGCCATCTATTTTCTATTTCGGTATCCACCCAGTCTCAAATCCAACCGTTTTTCCTTTTGTCATGTCAGATTCATTTTGTCAATACCCAGTTGCCACTGACCCAGCTTAATCATCTTCGACCTAATCCATCTTTTCAGCATTTACCCTTAGATCTCTAATTTTCTTGCATCCTTTTTGTTTCCTCCATGTTCCAGATCTTCTCTAGCTTTCTTGTTTGTCATCTTAGTGTTGCATCAAGATCAAATCTACCATCAGAGCTTTCAGATATACATTTTACATCATTTTTTTAGTCCACCTGCCTCAGTCGCCATCGACTGGCCCTCTGTAGTCTTGGGTCGCCGTAGACCCCTATCAGGTTTGATTTATTTTTTATATTTAGATCAAATCTTCTTTTACCATATTAGATTCTGCTTTTAGTCTTTGTTTTATTTCAGATTCTGCATTTACGCTCCATTCAATTTATCAATATCCATTTCATTAATTTTTTATCAAATGCGAGGGTTGAAATCCATCCTAGGATGTTCTTGCTTCTCAGGACTAAATTTGTCAAGCAACCCTCCCATCTATCTACTAATCCATCCTCTGTTGAGTTTGTTTATTTGTAGGTCGCTGTGGAGAAGGATCCATCATTTGCACCCGTCAACACCATCATTCCATCTCAAGGTACTATAAACCCTTCATATTTTGAGTTGTTTATTTTCTTGAGTACTAGTTCACTAATATGAGCAGGAATGAGGAAATTTTATCCAACAGGAGTCTAAGTGGAGGATGAATAGGAAAATATTATTATTTCTATTTTCAATAGCTAATTTAATTAGCTATGAGGTATGAGTAGGAAAGTAACCATTTAATTAAATTAGCTAAAGGGTGTAGGAATTAAATTTAATTCATTCCAAGGGTATGACAAAATTAATTTAATTAATTCAAAAGGGATATACTCTAGTAGGATAAAATTAATTTAATTAATTATAATGGGATGGAATGAACTTAGACAACTCTGAAGGGATGTAAATAGGATATTGGACAACCAAGAAAGGGATAGAAATAGGCATGTATTTTTAGGGTGTTTACAAGATCAAGCCATGTCTTGAAATCTCTACATCCCACTGTGACTGACAGGGCATGGTGAGTCCTAAGTTTATTGTCCTTACATCTCCCTGTTATGCCACAGAAAATTTGGTACACAACTTCCTATTCAGCTAGTTTTTCAAGTATATAATATGGGAGTTGAAATGGTAGTGTAAGAATTCCTTCAATCATAATTATTGTGTAATTTGCATAGAATAAGCCAACCCCCATTTGTCTAATTGATGTAAGGACCTTATCATAAATTATGGGAATGATTGTTTCATGCATTTCCTTGTAGAGTGTTGGATAAAAGGAGGTGAAAATGTCCTCAATGTGGAACCTGAATCTATGGGCATATAAATATGAATACATCGCATTCACTTCCAAAGTGCACGATGGAGACCATGGGTCACAAAATCCATGATAGTGGAGGAAACCACAAACGACATCCAGTAACATGGTTTCTTATGGTCTATAAAGTTACTTTTTTGGAAAAATGGATTAGAAGTGACCACTTTACCTAGAGAAGGATTCTTGTGTTCATCTATGATCATTTCAAGTAGGGGAAAGTGAGTTGCATCAAAATTTATAATGGAAGGGTTTCCATACAATCTATTCAAAAGGGTCATGCCTATACATACCCTTGGTCTAAATATTTAAATAAGGATATCGTTTAGGTGAGGATCATCTATATTATCAATTGGGTACTTGGCCTAATTATGTAAAATGACCCTTACTTCTCTTATGGCATCCAAAATTCAATTTTGGTTGAGTTATAAAGAGTGTCAGATTTGGGTAATCTTTAATAATATTTAAAGGCATGCTCGGTGAAGAAAGATACTCTATGTGTCTCAAATTTGGAAAAAAAATCCTAATTCTTTTCCTTTGCATGAATAAGAAGGAAATAAAGCAATTTTGGACATTGGAATACCTCGGGTTTGGATGCAACTAGATGGAGGTTGACCTTTTTAATGCCCCAATGTTTGTATCCATCTATGCTTGATCGACCGACATCTCTACTTTGTTTATGACATTTGTGTCGATTCTTTCTCTCTGAATTGTTGAGAAAATGGATGAATAATGTTAAAATCCATGGTCAAGTGAATCTAAGTCAAACACAGTATCCCATATCACCTTGGTGTCTGAATAAGAATAAAGGAATGCATTTACATTGGGAGGTCCTACTTATCCCATCATGGTTGAAGATTAATGGCTTGAAAAATATGTAATGGATCCTTAGAAATAATCTGCTTGAAAATGGACAAAAATCGAGATTAAACTCACAAGAAATTTTACAATTTGAAGGCTTGAATGAATTTTCTCGGTTAACAAAAGATATTTATAAATTAGGCAATATTTTATCTAAAATGGTGTGCTCTGTATTAATGGCGCATAACGTACAAGTTGATATTTTTTTCCCCCGTAGAATGTTACTTTTTTTAAAATTGATGAGCCTTTTGAATGCGAACCTTACACCTGTGTAGTTTATGGTAAATCATAGCCGTCAATTTGAATTATCCTTTTGATACATCAAAACCATGTGTATGACATGTGAGATTCCAAGTATATGAAATTGGGATGCCACGTGTATTATTGGGATTGGCTCGCCCTTTGTAATTAATGACTTGTATTCGAAATTTCTTGACCTTTGATTTTCTTTGACCTTTTGTCGCACTTCGGAAGTGTGAGTTAATTTTCCATAAAGTGCAGGATGTGAGGCCTAAAATGTTACTGCTCCCACTTGAAAAAGTGATATTTGAATACTCACACTTGGGAAGTGTAAGTTTTACATACTCGCATTTGCGAGCTCTCTCCTTTTGAATACTCACACTTGGAAGTGTGAGTTCTCTCTCTTTGACGTACGAGGGAAATTTTAATTTTTTAGTCAACTAAAATCCAAACTTTTGAAGTGTGATATTCTCATTATGTGTGTGTGAGAGAGGAAAAAGAAATAACCAAGTGTGAGTTATTGCACATAGGTAGTGAGATTACTAAAATTTTGAAGTGCAAGTGTCTTTTAATAACTAAGTAAAGACTTAGTTTAAGTAATTCAATTAAGTACAAGCACTAAAATTTATAGAGTAAGGTAACTCTACTTAAAGATTATTCTCACCCCAAAAGGTAAATAATTCCAATTTACCAACTTGTATAAACCATAGAGAGTCCATACCCATTAAGATACGATCATTTTCTAAGGTAGGGGAGTTATATACTAACACTATCCATTATTCTAACATGTTAATGGGTGCTTCATGTGTGTCATATGTCTTGCAAGCTTACTTCCAACCATGGTTATCTGATTATACTATTTGATTGTGTATTGTCTTCTATAATTATGACTTGTTTTCCATTTTTTGTGGGCTATGTCATATGATTGCTTGTTTTCTTGTATGCCCTTGAAATCCTTGAATGTCTTATGACATCTCGAGTGGCATCCCATGTTTTACACTAGCTACGATGATGTCCTCTTGATGTGTTATTGCACATTGACTTATTTCTATTACATTATGCCATGATTGTTTATCACTAACACTTCTTGTTATCTTTCTTTCCATTTTTTTTCATGTGTCATGGTGGTACCATGCACATACCCTATTCCCTAACAAGAAAACAATCATATTGATTCATCTCACGTAACCCAAAAGAGGGGGTAATCATCGGGTGATTATTTTACCCTCTCAACTGTTCAAAAATCAAATACAAAGTGGTACAAAGTAGAATTGGGTGGAAAAGGGACTAAAAAATGGTTCATAATCATACATGGGCTAGAAACAACATGGGGAATGAATACCCATATAAGATAGTAATGTTGGGTGCTATTGTCCTACCTAGGTGTTTTTGTCCTAGGGGAAAAAACAAGCATTTGACAATTGACATATCTTCTTAATGACAAATTTACATAAAATATAGCAACATACATTCAACTTCAAATTACTATCCAAAACGAAGGAACAAAATAAATAACATGTTTCATACTTTCCATAAGGGAACTAACTACTTTTCTTTCTCATTTCCAATTTTTCCTACCGGTATCTAATAAGGAGTGGTACTATAGTCACAAAATCATGCACTTACTATTACATTAATAACGCCAAATATGTTATTTTATAAATGGATCTTGCGTAAGAAAAGTAATCACTAATGACCTATCCCCTAGTCTTGTCGTCAGTTAGTTGGTCATCATCATCATTTGTCTTACACAGTTGTCAGTTGTTTGCACATTGTTGGTCGTCTCTCAAGGGGTCTTAGGTGTAATTATTTGGTCATTTTTCATCTCTAGTCTTTGACTATGGTGCCTAGGGTAGAACTGGGACACCCATGGGCACCCTGGTCCTTATTTTAGGTGCCCTGGTCCTAGCAGCACTTGCGTCTAATTTAGAGTTTTGAGGTCGGTATATGTAATTTTCCCTCTCATTCCCCTAGGTATTGGTCATCATGTCAGGTCATTAGTGTCAAAATTTGAGCAAGAGATCCCTATATAAACATAACATAATTATTATCTTATAGGAAGACTATCTACTACTAAGGGCTAGCCATCTACTAAGGTAAGGGATTGCATTTGGGCATCATTACATCACACACATTGCATGTAGGAAAGGGAATTCTATTCTATTCCATTTACCATTTTGCATTTTACATCTAGCTAGTGCCTCCTTATCTCTACGTCATTGACGCTAGGGCACCCTAGGCCCACAATTTCACACACAAACACATAGAACTACATTAGGCCTAGAATGTAATGCAACACTTAGTTATAAGTCCACCATTGTGGTAGCTAATGTCAGTCCAACCCCTTCATATGAATCTTTATTTTTTAGGAGATTTAATGTTTTGTATGGGGTTTTGCAGGTGAATCATTCATTGCAGGTCTACGACGACCATCAAGCAAAACTAGTACTGACAATACTATGACAACCAGGATCGAAACATTACAAATATCTAGCGACACTTCCATATTTCAGGTCCTGACCTATGTTCTGTAAACTAGAGTGCCCATACTATAGTCTAGGGCACCCACAGGTGCCTTGATTCTCTTCCAGGTGCCTCAATAGTCCAGTCAAAACTTCATCTATTGTAATTTCATGGGTTGTACTATAATAATCTTCTCCGTCTATCACATACATCATGTTCAGTCCCGAATCATTGGTGAAGTAGGTTATTTTTAGGTTAGTACCTTATCCCTCCTATTTCAATTATTTCATTTCATTTAGATATCAAATTAAAATTACTTAGCATTCGTACATTTCAATTTACACTATCAGTTATTATCATTTGTTATACTTTCTTAGATTAACTCTAGATAGAGATATATAATTTCATATTTTAGCTAATCATTTTGGTGAAACCGTACTTTAGAATATTTTACCCTAGGATTTGTTTCAAACCCTAAATGGACTAAGGATAGTTTCATATTCTTTGTCCATTATGTCTCATTTTAGTCGTTAACCCTATCTATGATGAGGCTTGCCATCGTTGAGCTCATGGACTCTCTATGGTAATCCTACTCTTATGCCAGATCATATCAAACAATAGCTTCTAGATGGTCAGCAATATGTTCCTACTGATTTTGAATATTCTCCCATTGTCATTAGTATTGTTGAGGATCTGATAGCCTTCATTCATTGTACAACCATGCTATATGAGCTACTTTTGATCCTCCTTCTGATCTTTCTAAGGAAATTTTAGAAGATTCTCTTATTAATTACATGTTTAGTATTGATCAATCGCTTTCACATGTGCATAGTGATTCTTCTTCTATCGTCATAACACCTGTTATAGTTCTTCAACTCATGACTTCTCCTAATTTTGATATTGCTTCTCATGATACATTTCCTACTACCTTGCATCCTCCTTTATACTATTTTGATGATATTATTGATAGTATCCTTAGTGACATTATTATTTTTGAGTCTTTATCTGATGTTGATGATGGCAATTGGTAGCCTTTGGTTCTCCTTCTTTTCATACAGCTCGAGTGTGAATATCCTATTCCATCATTTCCTTCTCCCGAGATTTCATCTAGCACTATCCATGAGTCACCTCCATCTATCACTTCTTCTTCTCCTACCATTTTATCTGCTCTTATTACATCATCTACACCCATTCATTCATCTTCTCCTATAGATGTATCTCCATCAATCACCTCACCTATTAGGGACGTTAATGATGTTATTCTACCACTACTATGGATATTCCATATACATCATCTATTATAGCTTCTTTGCACCTACTACTAGTGTGACTTTAATATCATAATCTCCTTTGTCATCTTTATATATTCCTATGATCACTCATAATGGAAAATTACAACCTCTTAATAAATTATTGCCATCTTCCACTATTCCTTCACAGGATATCATCTCTCCAATAACATGTCATAGGTCAATTATAATCTCAAGTTCAATATGTTACTCAATAAATTAGGGATTACTATGTTTTAATTGATAACAACTCATTACATGCTAACCCTAATCCCAAGAAGATTCATAATTTGGAATTACCTAAGGACTTTATCATGCCTACATTAACTTTTCTTGTGGTACTGGTGATCTTCATGCTCATCTTCTACATTACCGCATGGCTATGGCCTCTTATTGTAATGATAGGCTATTACTTAAGGCTTTTTGATACAGCCTTACTGATGAGGCATTGTAATGGTACACTCATCTTCCCTTTGGGTCCACTAGTACTTAAAATGACATGGAGGACATTTTCCTTCATCATTTCATCCTCAAAAATGGCCCTAAGGTTACTTATGACCACATACCTACTTTACATTAGGGATCATTAGAACATATTAAGGATAATATCTTACGATTTAATGCTTGTATGCACCAGCTGGTATTCCAACCTATAGACCTTGAGAAGAAATTCATTTTCTAACGTGGGTTGATTTCTGTGCTCAAACCAGAGATTACAGTATGGTACATGTGACTCATTCTTTCTTTTATGCTACAGAGTCCTAGATCTAGATCAAGATCTTCTTTCAGTGAATTTCATTGACCCTCCACATACATATATTTTCATTATATCATCTAATCCTCCTCCATCAAAATTGGTTGAGTGTTCTACATACTCAGCACCTTTGCATCAAACGGGAATCCTCGTCAAGCAGGGGGTGGGGTGATCATCAAAAGTCATGAGGGAGATTGGTTTCTAGCTTATGTTGGTCTAATGAGAATTCAAATCAATAATGTGGCGGAGGCTAGAGCTTTATTGTGTGGGATCAAATTAGCTAGGGAGAAGAGGATTAAACATATTCAAATTGAGGGGGACTCCCTAATCAGTGTTAATAATCTAAAAGGAATCATATTTAAAACTGGGCCTTGGGTAATATATCTTCAAGACATTAAGGAACATATTAAGACTTTTTAAACCTATAACGTCACACACACCCCACATCTTGGTAATAAATGCATTGATAAGTTAGCTAACTTAGGGGTGTATAGTCATGATTTTAAATTTTGGATAAAGGGCGATGAAATCCTCACATCTATTAATGATATAATTTAACATAACAGACCATAATTAGATTGTTACTAATCACACGAGTAAAATTATTTGTCACAATTGTCAAGGTAGTAGGCTCAAGTGTCATGGAATCATTTCAAAGATCATAGTCCAATTTGGTTCTAGAAAATTCAAAGTGTGACTCGTTTTGTGTTGGGGTTGTAACAGAGAAGCCATGGGAAGAGAAAACATTCGTGTTGAACCTTCGAGCCATGGGAGTATGTCAATGAATCCTTTAATTTGGCATATGCTTAGAATTGGGAGGGATTCAGAAAGTATATTTCCAAGCTACATGGGCATGGACCCTCTCTCACCAAGGATTTTTGCACTGCTTGGGATAATGGCAGCGGTTTGTTGTTTAGGGAATGGAACTAGAGGTTTACGGAGCAGTTACCTTACAAAGATGTGTGAGGGAAAGGAACCCCATAATAGTGTTGGGGAGGAGGAAGGGCCGTAAATTAGGGTCAGAAAGGATCATGGTAATGAAGGTACCTCTTAAAGGGAAAGGAAAATTGGTAGAGGAATAAGGGCATAATTACGAGGACATTAACAAAAGAATGCAGCATCTGGAGATGATTGTGCAAGTTATGGAAGGGAGTAACTCTGAAATGAGATAAGGAATGATAAACAACATTGAGGCCACTAAATAGATCACTATCTCTCAAAGGAACATAAGGGGGGAAGTTTTGGAGCTGGATAAGATGGTGAAAGATATGTGAACAAAGTTGGAAGAACTTGAAGAGGGACTGAAAAAAAAGGAAATTTTAACTTTTCTATCAGCAATTAATGATAATGAGGATGTGGGGGGAAGACTTAGAAGGATCTAGAGCATGAGCACAATTGGGTGGATACCACTTGCACTTTGGGAAACCCCCCCAAATGTCAAAAGATAAATTAGTTTTTGTTCCCACTAAACTTTTTGTTGTCTCTTGGCAAACTGTACTTGTATAGTTAGTAGACTATTTTGTTATGTTTCATCTTGTGACTATGTTTCTTGACCTTCTCTTTTTTGAGTTAAGCTTGTTTAACTCATTCGGGTCCTATCTCTTTTTGACTTTTTTTGGTACTTTCAAGATGTAATCCTTTGTTGTAAGGCCTATTGGGACCCGATCCCTAATTATTAACTAATATAATTAAAAAAAACCACCTTCGTGTCACAAGAAAAGAAAACAATCTCAACCTACTCCACCATCACAGCATACTTATTCTCCTTCTCCACGATAGGATACTTATCCTTCCATCCATCTATGTTGCGTGAGCCATTGCATTTCATTTATCCCATTATGCTAGAACTCAAGATGTGATGTTTACCTTACTTGAAAATAACCTAATTCACTTACCATCCAATCGGCATCATCCATAACACATGCTATAATGTCAGCATGACAAATCTTATTGTAATTATCATCACATAAATGGACAGAGGGATGATGACTATCTTTCCCTTCATGATAGATTGAAAAAAATTAGAGGAAAATGGAATCATTTCTTTTGGCTCTCACTCACGTGAGCCAACCATCTCTCCTCTACCTCATCAAAGAGTTTCTACTATAGTTGAGTCATCTCCTCGATCTGGTGCTCAGGCCTTGGTACGTCCACCACCACATTTTTTTACTCATATGTGCTCTCTAACGTGTCCATACACCGCTACATCATCACATAAATCATGTACATTTCATCCATCTCATCCATCACATTGATGTTATCCACCGCATCACACTGCTCCTTCACATTGGCATCCAAAGCCCTCGTCCTTCACGCATTCCGCCGTAGATCCATATGGAATTCAGTTTGGCACATATTCGCAAAGTGCTTCCATCCCACATGCTTCCACCACTTCACGTTGCCTCATTCTCTGGTAGGTTATTCTTATCATCTTACCCCCCAATGATGCAATTGTTTTCTAATGGTTGTTACAAAAATATTGAGGGATTTTTTCTAAGAACGTCTCATCATGCACTTCATCATTTCATCTAGCGCACTCAATAATTTCTTGATGACGCACTCTTTTACATGGCTCATCCTTGACTGCTAAAGGTTCCTAACTAAATGAGACTATTCATTTACATGCTGGGGGGAGCTGTTAATATACCCCTCATAGTTTTATCATACTAGCATTTTACAATTACGTCACAACATGTTAGTTTTTAAACTATACATTTTTCATTTAACTCACCACACACATTACATTTATTATCTATCATCATTCACATTACACATTTTTTCTACCATTATCAATATCATAAAGTGAGTTTACATCAATAAAACATGAACAATATATAATACATTACATACACTACGAATAATGAAAATTAAATCATACATCATGGATCATATTACAACATCAATGCACAATGAAACAAACTCATCATATACCCATAAAATTTACAAATAAATATATCAAGTGTGATCATCATTACAAAAAAAATTGCATGGATGTGGGGAAACTCCGTTACATCATATACAATAACAAAAATAAAATCTCATCATTACTATTTCTCTCGGGTACTACTAGATCCCTAGAACTAGGCACCTCACCACCAACTCAATATTGTTAATTGTGGCATAAATACCTCTCGACCTTCCTCTGCAATAAGGTAATCTCCGTAGAAATGCTCGTAAAACTGAAGTTGCAAATCTACATATCATGTAAACACTTCTTGCACTAGAGGACCGTCACCTACTACCTCTCTATCTCATCAAGTCTCCTCATGTGCCTCGTCCCTATTGCTTAGAAATACAGTGCATGTCGATATTGTTATGACCACTAGCTCAAATAAATGGGCATGCTCGCCCACCATATCATCCACTCTCTCAAGTATACCTCTACCAAGTACATCTGTCAGCACATTTTGTATCAAGGTGTGGATGGTTTTGTCCACTATTAGTGACCAATATGCATCTCCTACAAAACAAATAACACAACTTAGATAATTATCATTATAACATAGGTCAACAAAAAATTACGCAACACAACTATACAAATAATCATGCTTAACTAGACTACTTTCATATCATTGGGGGCACGGGATTCCCTCTCTTCTCCTCCTCCATGTGGTAACCCCGCTAGACCTACAAATAATGGGAACAACAATACCCATAGGTGTGCCGCCCACCATGTGTGTTACTCCTCTGTGCAACCCACATCATCTAAGACTATCAACTCTATCATCGTGCCTACCTCATCTGGCCCAAGAGGTACTAAATATTCCATTGTGGGCCCTAGTATAGCTCTGGTCCTCCTAGATGTTATGATATCTCTCAAACATATATATGGATCTATGGGCACATCCTGAGCCATGCCAAACTATCATGATACTCTCTCTACCTAAAAAAATCTCTGCCACACCTTGGAATCGATCCTCTAAAACCACATAGTCCTATGAATACACCGCAACTCAACCATATCCTTGAGTCATCCTCCATAATCGTAGTATGGCCTCCATGTAATTTCCTCAAGCCTCATCATGTCTATCAGTTCCTTGTAAGTATTCATGTCCATCATATGCCCATGAATATTAATCCACCTCCTCGTATATATCTCTATCCTAGGCTACTCTCCTCGTGCACCTCCAACTGTCTTAACACGTCTATATGATCATACGCCCATATATGCAATAGTGTTGTGGCTCCTATCCCACCACCATGCTCATCGTGAGTAAATCGGGAGAGATCTATGTATGGGGGGGGCCAACATACACCTACCCACGTGTATCTAGTACCCCTCCTCCTCTATTCGCTGGCATATATCATGCATCTTATACAAGATGCGTACACCTCCTCCCTCCATTTCTATAGAGGAAATAATCACAACCACTATGAACGTCCGTAATCGCAGAACCCTAAACCATAAGATAGCATCCATACTGATATGGGCCTCAGAAGGTACTTGAGTCCCCACAAAATACTATCTAACAACATGTATAGGTCTCTCCATATCCTCCAATGGCATCACCGATATTGTCTCCCCACAACCAACAATCGTAATATGTGATAGACATCGCGAAAGAACAGTCATCTCCCTCGTAGGCAACCAATGGTACACGTATTTGTGCACCCACCTCTCGCATAATGTAGTCAACCCCATATTGTGGGGCACACTCCCCATCCATGTTATGTGTCGCAAGCCGACACGGTCCATGACATCCCAATCCCATTGACAAGCCCATCCAAGAACGTGCTCAATGACGACCATTGCAACTCCCCTCGAGGAATATCCCTCTGCACATCAAAAAAACACAAAAAACGTAATGTTAGCACATAAAAAAAATCAAACAACCATCAAATACACAACGAAACAAACTCGTCATATATCAATAATATCTGCCAATAATATATATATAATAAAGTGTGAACCATCGTACAAAACGTTTTTTCATCATTATTTGGGGGAAACTGGGCCGCCTACATCATATACAATAATACTAATCACACCTCATCATCACTATCACTCTTGGGAACTACGAGATCCCTATAAATAAATGCTCCGCCACTAACTCTACACCGATGATTGTGGCCTCGATACCTCTCCACTTTCCCGTGTAATAAGGTGTTCTCTACTGAATGCTCTGAAAAATGACATTGTAAATCCATGTATCGTGCAAACACGTCCTACACCAAAGGACCACTACCTACTACCTCTCGGGCTCATCGAGTCTCCTTACATGCTTCATCCCTCTAGCATAGCAATAGTGTGCATGTCCTCGTTGTTATGGCCACTGGCTCAAATAAATGGGCATGCTTACCCAATATATCATCCACTTGCTCAGTATACCTCCACCAAGTATATCGATCGGCACATTGTGCATCAATGTGTGGATGGTTGTGTCAACTATTAGGGACCAATAAACATCACCTATAAAACAAATAACACAACATGTTAGATAATCACCATTATAACATAGGCAAACAATAAAGTGCACAATGAAATTATACAAATACTCATGCCCATCTACAAATGTTGCTACATCGTTGGGGGCATGGGCTTCCCCCTCTCTCACTTATCCCTGCGGTAACCCCGCTAGACCTACAAATAATGGGAACAAAAATACCCATTGGTTTTCTTTCCAACATGCATGATACTCCTTTTTGCAACCCGCATCGTTTGTGTCTATCAACTCTATCACCACGTCAACCTCATTTGGCCTGGGAGGTACTAGCTACTCTCCTGTGGGACCTGGTCTAGCTCTGGCCCTCCTAGGTGTTCTGATAGCTCTCAACCATATATATGGCTTTGGGGGCACATCCTAAGCCATGCCAAACTGTCACGATACTCTCTCTACCTAAAAAATCTCAGCCACACCTTGGAATCGATCCTCTAACCACATAGTCCTATGAATACACCGCAACTCAACCATATCCTTGAGTCATCCTCCATAATCGTAGTATGGCCTCCATGTAATTTCCTCAAGCCTCATCATGTCTATCAGTTCCTTGTAAGTATTCATGTCCATCATATGCCCATGAATATTAATCCACCTCCTCGTATATATCTCTATCCTAGGCTACTCTCCTCGTGCACCTCCAACTGGTCTTAACACGTCTATATGATCATACGCCCATATATGCAATAGTGTTGTGGCTCCTATCCCACCACCATGCTCATCGTGAGTAAATCGGTATAGATCTATGTATGGGGGGGCCAACATACACCATACCCACGTGTATCTAGTACCCTCCTCCTCTATTCGCTGGCATATATCATGCATCTTATACAAGATGCGTACACCTCCTCCCTCCATTTCTATAGATGAAATAATCACAACCACTATGAACTTCCGTAATCGCAGAACCCTAAACCATAAGATAGCATCCATACTGATATGGGCCTCAGAAGGTACTTGAGTCCCCACAAAATACTATCTAACAACATGTATATGTCTCTCCATATCCTCCAATGGCATCACCTATATTGTCTCCCCACAACCAACAATCGTAATATGTGATATACATCTTCTAAAGTAACAGTCATCTCCCTCGTAGGCAACCAAAATGTACACGTATTTGTGCACCACCTCTCGCATAATGTAGTCAACCCCATATTGTGGGGCACACTCCCCATCCATGTTATGTGTCGCAAGCCGACACGGTCCATGACATCCCAATCCTCATTTGACAAGCCCAATCCAAGAAACGTGCTCAAATGACGACCATTGCAGAACTCCCTCGAGTGAATATCCCTCTGCACATCACAAAACAACAAAAAACGTAATGTTAGCACATTAAAAAAAATCAAACACACTCTCTTATCACATCATTATATAGTACAAATCTAATTTTCACCATTCTAGGCCACATACACACTTTTTGGACCAGGGCGCCCAGATGCAGAAGTAGGGCACCCAAGGGCAAGACACTAACACCCGGATATGGGTGCTCCTATCCCAAGGGTCACCAGCGCCCTCACTACTCTAGTCTAGGTCTCAAATTCCAAGAAAATTAAAAATATCAAATTTGTAAAAATTCAACTAAAACGACTACTACACCATACTTTTTTTAAAAAACAGTGCACTTACCAACACCATAGTCGTGCGTGACGCTACAACAGTTACCACCCTCTCAAGTCAACTAGGACGCGTTGCTCTCACTAGCCGTATTTTCACTCACTTCATGCTCAATCTCAAAATTACCTAAACAATAAATGAAGTGACTAATAAATTTTTCACTTCACTATTTATAGCTACTTTTTCATCACCTACTTTACTATAGTCATTATTTCGTGCTTATTACCACAACAAATACACACTACACTATTTTTTTCATATCTTGAGCGTTTCTACTTCGATTTACACCCCGTTTACAACATTATTTTTAGAATTCTACCTACCAACATACTGTCCACATTATATGTGCATTAGCTCTCTTTAATGTTGTCTTCCATCCAATTCATACACATTTTAAGCATTTTCTATCACTTTCTATCTATTTTGTGCTTACTTTCAGCTTACCGTTTGTTCTTATCATCACTTCCCCTTTCATCAAAACGGGGGCATATCATTGGGATCATCCTATAATTCCCCTTATATAACTATGCATTTTAACAAATGCTTCTAATTCAACAATTCCAAACATTTACTAATTCACTACACGACATCTCACCATTAATTCCCCCTAATGACCTAATATAGGGGCAATAAATATATAATTTTTTTATGCGACATTTCATCACTTCCCCCTAATGACCTAACTTGGGGTCAAAAAGTGTTAAAATTCTCTTCATATTATATTTCACTGATTTCTATCGATTCCCCCTAATGACCTAACTGGGGGTAACTAGCATAAAACCTCTCTACGGGTAACCAATCAAACCAATCAATTAACTAGCGCGTTCAAATTTTTAACAATCGAAATCATATCATCAATACAAATTCTACACAATTAGCCTCCCAGATGACCTAACTTGGGAGATTACATCTATTTCTTTCCTAGATGACCTAACATGGGAATTTATTCTATCCATTTAGCATTTGCTTCCAGATGACCCAACTTGGAAGTCATCATACATTTCATGTTTTCTTCCAGATGACCTAACTTGGAAGCTATCACATTGCGGTGACACCCATGGAGTGGGGGTAAGAATGCCTTTCCTATACCACTCCTATATGGGTCAACTGTTTGATCGAAATTATTTGGATCCAAAAAAATCACAATTATTTGATCTGAGTCTGTCTGCAACGGCTAGATCTTGAGGATGTAGTTAGAGATTGGAGAATAACACACTTTTCTCCCTACACTCTTCCTTTGGTGGTAGGAAGCCCAAATCCTCTGGTTTATTATTCATGAGCAGGCATTCAGATCAGGAATTAATCGCTCCCTACCCCATCTCATTGTCATCATAAAACATTTGAAATCATAAATCATCTAGCATTTCTATCATCACTCTCATTTAGTGCACTTCATTGTGACATTACACTTTTCACTACGTTGCATGGATCAACACGTTGATCCATGGTTCAACATGTTATATCATTCTTTCGGCACACTTTTAATACCACATTTGTGTAGTCTACTATAGCATGAGCTTCTCCAGATTTTCTCCCAAGTACGCATCTCTATCTACTTTATGTTACCAAGCTTTCCGCTCACCAACATAAAGTGGGGGAAAATGTAGTCACAAAAGCACACACTTACTATTACATTTATACCGCCAAATATGTTATTTTATATATGAATCTCACATAAGAAAAGTATTCACTAATGACTTATCCCCTATTCTTATCATTAGTTAGTTAGTCGTCATTGTCTTTTGTCTTACAAAGTTGTCAATTGTTTACACAGTTTAGGTCATCTCTCAAGGAGTCTCAGGTGTCATTATTTGGTCATTTATCATCTCTGGTATTTGACTAGGGCACATAGGGTATAACTGGGGCGCCCATGGGCACCCTGATCCTTATTTTAGGTGCCCTCGTCCTGACAGCACTTGTGTCTAATTTAGAGTTTCAAGGTTGGTCTTGGTAATTTTCCCTCTCATTCCCCTAGGTACAAGTTGGCATGCTGGGTCATTAGTGTCGAAATTTGAGCAAGAGATCCCTATATAAACATAATATACCTACTATCTTATGGGCAAACTATCTACCACCAAGGGATAGCTATTTACTAAGAAAAAGGACTGCATTTGGGCATCATTGTATCACACACACTGCATAGGAAGGGTTGTATTCATTCTATTCCATCTACCATTTGCATTTTACATCTAGATATTACCACCTATCTTTGTGTCATTGACGCTAGGGCACCCTAGGCACACAATTGCACACACATACACACAAAACTACATTGGGTCTAGAATGTAGTGAAACACTTAGTTGTAAGTCCACTGTTATGGCAGATAAGGTCAGTCTGACCCCTTCATATGCATCTTTCATTTTTAGGGATTTGATGCATTGTATGGGGTTTTGTAGGTAGATCTTCATTGCAGGTTTATGGTGACATAATCAAAGTTACTGCGAAAAACACATGACAAGGATAAAAACATTATGAAGGCCTAACGACACTTCCAGATTCAAGTCCTGAGTTGTTCTGTAGACCAGAGCGCCCATGCTGCAAACTAGGGTGCCCACAGACACCATGATCCTCTTCTAGGAACTCCATTACAATCAAATCTCCATTTGCTGAATTTTTTTGGATTGTACTATCATCCTCTGCTTCGTCTACACATCATCTTGTTCAATCCGAAATCACAACGAGGTAAGTTATTTTCAGCTTAGTACCTTATCTCTCCTATTTTAATTATTTCATTTCATTTAAATATAAAATAAAATTAATTAGCATCTACGCTTTAGTTTACACTATTTGTTTCATTGTTATAATATCTAGATTAACTCTTAAAATAAGTTATTTTTAGTTAATCAGGTACCTAGGGCATATGCAGGGACAATAATATATCTAGAATGAAGTGTCATATGTGACTAGTTACTATGGGGTTGGTGACCTTTTGCAGTGGAAATAATGCATGGGTTTTTCAGGAAGCACCATAGATGGAGGGAAAATATGACCACTCTCCCAATACTCTTCCTCTAGCATTAGGAACCTGAATCCTAAGAGCATTCGCATCAGTTTGGGAATTGATCTCTCTCGACCCATCCTACCATATCCAAGGTAAATTTCTCCAAGGCAACAATACATAGGGACATCCCATCCTTTTTATCTCATCATTTAGGTATATTATATCCTTGATTCACTTGTTTATTTTACACATGTATAGAATTCTAATTTCTTTAAGTTAAAGTTCAATTTCAAATACTATGAACATTGAATACAATTTTCTTCTTTTACAGGTCCATCCTTATCCCGATAAAATACAACATAATTGGAATAAAGAGAAATATCAAACAAAAAACGCTTAGGTAAAGGCAATATTCAATTACAAACGCAAGTATCCTTTTCATGACATGCGCATGTCACCCCTAGGGTCCTTATCCTCTCTTAAACTTCGTGATATGCATCCTACAATTTCCATTCGACACATTATCAGTTACAATATTCTTTGACTCTCCACAAGGTACACTCTTCCTATCTAATTTATACTACTGAATATTCATTCACCAGACATAGATGGTTCATAAGAAATAAAACTAGACATTGATAACACTTGTTTTGCTTTACATTGACATTGTTTCACCTTTCCATGCTTTCATCCTCTACTTTTATGGAATTATCCTATTACTTTTGGACATCACACAATGTGTTAATAAATTGAATATTTCCTAATTTATTTGTTAATGTGTTAATCATAATCAATTATACAACACACAATGGGTGCGTGAGTGATCCATTTCTTTTCGACCTTGTGCTATATTTACAAAATTAGGACCATATGCATTTGTGTTGGTGTGGTTTGTGGGGTTGGAAGGTGTCAAAGTGGCTAAGTTATTCATAGGTTATCATTTGTTTCCTCTTTCTATTTTTGTGGGAAGATATCAGGTTGTTAAATACTTTATACACTTCTCTTCCCTCTTAATAGGGTGCTTCAGTATCTCTCCTCTCTAGTCTTGGGTTGTGTGTACTCAAGTCCATCTCTTACTCTAACTTCTCCTTTGGCACAATTGGGGACTGATCATCCCCAATCCTTTGATGTCTTGATTAAAAATCTAAATCTCCAAAGTACAATGAGAACAAGATATTCACCCTTTGCATAATAGATAGGTATATTCCTTCCATGTTGTATGTATATTTACTTTTCTCTATACAAGTTCAATTTTTCAAAGTTACAAGCATTTTTTACATTTGACTTATAGTTGAATTTCTTTTATGGACATTGACTACACTTTGTGTTATAGGTTTATGTTGGAACATACTAATACTGCCATCAAGGACAACAATAATTGAGTAAAGACAAAATGTGTGCGCACTTTTTGGTATGTTTTTCCTTTAAATATGTAATTTTTAATTTCACGCTTAAAGAAGGGAAATATAGAAATTCAAATTTAACAACTTATAGTTTGACAATGACAATTTTGGATTTGTTACTATGTTAAGACAAATTGTAACACCCTGATTTTTGTAAGTTATCTTGGTGATTATTTTTCATATTGTTGTAACTGCTGAATTGAAGGCATACATGTTAAGATATATTTTTTATCTTAATGGAATGTGTTGCTAATCTGGATTCTTGCATACTGTAATTGTTTACATGGGACAACAGTTATTATTGCTTGTATGTTGCTGATGTGACGACAAATTTGTCGTATGCTTGCTGAACTCTATATGCTGTGGCCTTCTTGTAATCGCTTTGTCGATTTACTCTTGAACCGAATTGAAGGTTGATATAAATGTGCAGCACCTGATTTCAGGTATGAACAGTTGGCACATAGATGCCAACGGAAAAGGTTCGATTCATGAACCATACACTGTCGTAACGTGAGACCTCGTAAGGCGAGAAATGCCTGGATACGGGTGGCTCAGGTATGTTTAACGAAGGACGAAATGTCCTGCACAGTGTTGAAATTGGAAGTCTGTTGGGAAGACTTGACTGGAAGTTGATTGATTATGTGTTAGATGCTAAGGGAAATTAGATTCTAATCTAATCCTAAGTTCTACCTTACATCCTAAACTACTATCCTAAGTGGATTTTTAAATTCTAAATGATAAACATAGACCTAAGTTCTATTAACCTAAAGACTAGGCGGTGACCTAAGTTTGAACACTATTATGAATCCTAAACTAATCCTAACCTAGAAGGGGATGCACAGACCCATGGGAAAGGATAAGGATGAAAGGGAATTTAATGGCAATAAATGTGAAGTCCTTGCGTGGACAGCGCCAAGTTTGGCGGGAATAGGAAAAAGGTGGAGGTATCTAGTTGGTCATGGAACTAAACTTGGTTTGCATGCAAAATTCGAATTTGATGGTTCATCAACCCAAGTCGGTGGTGGCGTGAGGAAATAGAAAAAGGAAGAGCCTTTAATGTATTTAATTCTTTTTGGTCTTCGTGACCAGTCCGCCTTGGAAAGAGTTTGGAGGAAATTTTGTTGGTCATTTGAAAAGTTGCTCTGCATTTGGTTTTTGCTTGGTTCAGTCGAACCAGTTGTATTTGGTTTTTATCACTGTTTCTTTGGAAATTGGAGGTTGTTTGCTGAGCTTGTAGAGGAAGGTGATTGTTGGGAAGCTCGTGCTATCGCGGTGGAAGGAAACACCTTCTGTAGATGCGGTTTTCTTCGAGTTTCGAGGAAGAATACCAGGCATGTTAAGCCCTTCTCTTTAAAACACTTGCTTTACTTAAGCGTCTCATTAAAACAACCCTGCTCTTGGGTTTTGGGTTTATTCAATTTTGTTGTCATTGTTTGAAATGATATGGGTAGAATCGTTTTCTTGTTATTGTGATTCGAACTGTCCTTGTATTTTTAATTGAGTGGAAACACCTCCATGTTGTGCTGGTTTGTTTGACAGTAATGGGGAATTCGTCATGTGTGTTATGAAACTGTACATGTTGTATGAGTTTGTTTTCATTATTGAAACAACCGTTCTTTTTCTAATACGAACTGGAATGATGGAAAGTATTAGCTGTGCGAGTTGTTGAAGTTGTTTCTTTACTGAAATCTTTAAAAAAGGAAATAAGACCCTTTTTCCTTCTGCTATTTTGGGTTTAGAAGGTAATAGCATTTTTGGATTTTAAAGGAATTGGCATTTGAGTTTTATTTGAGCATTACGAGATTGGTTAGAAGGAAATGATAGTAATATAATTATTGCTGTGCTTCTTCCTTTGTATAAATGGACGAATACGACTTGGGTATTCGTTGGAGTTGGAAAAAGAAATTGTTTTTCTTCTGAACTTATAAATGATTACATTCTTTTCTTACTGTGATGGAAGGTTGATTTTGTTGTGTTTTATGGAAGCAATTTGATCTTCCAGTTCAGACTGTAGTTGTGAGAACAAGCTTGGCTTGTATTTCTGTGCAATAAATGATTATATTCTTTCCTTGCTGTGATGGAAAGTTGATTTTATAGTGTTCTATGGATGCGGTTGATCTTCTAACTCAAACTATTTTTGTGAATACGACTTGGCTTGGGATTTCTGTGCAAGTAAATGGAAAAACATGGAAATTTGGTTTGTTGTTTGAGTCTGTCCTGAATGTACCAAGCTTATGTATCTAATACCATTATGCGGGTTTGCCTTGATAGAGGTATTGATATATGAATATTGCATTTTGAGTTCTATACCTCATTAGAAAAAAAGAAAATGTTGTTTTGGATTTAATGATTGATCGAGGTAGAACTCGAACTGGGCATTCATTGCTTCTGGTATATTGAATGGAAACTGTACAAGTTATGTGAGTTGCTTTTCAATGTTGAACGATTGTTCTGTTATCTTTATAAGTTGAGCTGTCATGCTAAGATAAACACGATTTGGGTGTTTTTATTTCATTCTGAACAAAATGATTGTTTCTTAATGAAATTATAAGGAAACGAATTCTTCTTCTTCTGCTGTTTTTGATTTGATAGAAACAGTAATTGGGTTTAATGAACTTTATAAGTTCAACTTGATAGAGATGACAGTGGCATTTAGATGGTTTCCTGAGAGCTGTGTTTTTCTGTACAAACAGAATATTTAAATGTTTCTTGCAGTCTTCGATTTTGCACAGTCATTTTAAAGAAATGAAATCGACTTGAGTAATTCTTGTTGAGTTGAAGAAAATGGTTTTTTTCTTATTGAATAGTTAAAGGAATGAATTCTTCTCTTTTTGCTGTTTGAATTCTGGAAATAGCAATTATAGAGCTTTACTGTGTAAAATGAATTGGACTTGCTGTAGGTAACAACAAGGTGTAAATGAATAATTATGAACTGTATGTGTTCATGGATATAGAAGGTCATGCGAATAATTGATTACGTGATTGTATAACTATTATTTGGTTAAAAATACAGTAAAAGAAGTATGGAGTCTTCTAGTATAGTAAGTACATAGTATACATCTTTATACTGCTTGTTCTATGATAATACGATGTTGTACTAACCTGTTTATGGCATTCGTATGAGCCTGAATTAAATGAAGTATTGATAAGGATGATAAGTTCTTCCTTGTTTTCATTTAAAGCTGATTATGAATGAAATTATTCTTGCTGTTGGAAAGTGAATTCCGAATGGATTTTGTAAGTTTCACTTTGAACTGTTATCTTGATTTGTGTCTCGTTTGGATTCAATTTTTAGGACAGTCATGAGGAAAGAAATAGGAATGTGAATGGAAAACTTGGAAAAATGATCTTTTCTTCTCTCATACAGTTGGAAATCTATAATCGTTTAGAGACGAATTTTGTATTGCTTGGGTATGAGAAACTATATTTATTGTTGTTTGCTTTCTCGTCTGTACTTGATTGCTTGGAATCAAATGAGATGCATGAACTAAAAGGAAAGTAATTAGTTTACATTTCAGTTAGTTTTACCCTTTGCATTTATTACTAATGAAAGGAATGGAAAGGATAACAGTTATGTTATAACAGCAGTATGCTACTTGTATTCCTAAACTTTACAAATGTTGTAATCTGGAACTTTGAAGGAAATTGCTTCTTGTATGGTTATGTGGGAAATAGGATAGCAATTCTTTGGCTGATTGGGATGGTATTTAGATGGTTCAGTTGTTATGTTGTCCATTCTTTTTGGTGCTTAATTCTTGATTAATGTTCATACTGTCGTTTCATAAAAGCAGGGTTCTTTTATTGAGACAGTTAATTAGAAGCACCTCATTTTAATGACAAGTGCTTAATATGCTCAGTTCATTGAACTGACCCATGCAAGTAATTTTACAGATGGAACTTGATTAAAACGAAGACATGGCTATTTTCTGATGCTTCTTTTGATTGTCTGAAGATGAATTGTATTTGTTAGTTATTATTCCTCTACGAGGAATTGTGAAAAGAAGAAAGTACATTCTTTTATCTATGAGTTGTAACGTTGTTTAATATAAACAAGTCCAGTCATTTGGATTGGCAGATGTATGGATTATGAAATGGATTGATGAATACAAAATCAAGTGTGATATTTGATAACTATATCAGTTTGATATTGTTGATTAAATTGGAAATATAATGTTATTTCTGGATTTGGAATTATTTAATTGTCCTATGATGGATTTAAAAGGAATTGATATCTATTCTTACCTAAATGCAACTTTTAAGTTGAAATGTGCAATTAGTTCATACTTTGGGTTAAGATGAATTTTTAATTGACATTAAAAAGGATTAGGAAGAACATGATTCCATAACTGATAGGTATTCAGGATTAGCTTGGAAGCTAAGGAATATCAATTAACTTAGGAGCAACCGAACTTCGTTTTTCGGACTCTGTTAATAGCCTCGAATGTTAAATTCAGAAAGTAAGGATATGGGAAAAATATATCCAGGGCTATTAGACCTTAACTATGTAAGATTAAGGAGAATAAATGAATACATTTATTGGGAATTAGACCTCGTTTAAATGACGTCTAATAAGCTGGAATTATGAATTTGGTTACAGTTGTGAAAAACTTGGTTAAGTTTAATAGGTTAAACTTATCACGTCCGTCGGTAACGGGCTGCTTAATCCAATGATTAAGAAGAGAACCAAGTAGAGAAATGCAACCCTTCGGTATGAAGGAGAAGATGCATAGTAAGCTAGAAGACAGATTTAGTCTTTCTTAGCTACATACAACTGTAACAAAAATGAGGATAAAGGATCAGCATGGTTGTTGAAAGTTGATCTTAAATATTAAGATCATATCCGAATCACTTGATTAGGATGTGTACTCTCGATGGGAGGATTCCGTAGGACATTGACATATGCCAGCTACATCATGGTGTCTTCATGAAGACGGGGTCTTCATGACGACACAATGTTATAGCTGACATATTACAATGCCCTCCCGAATTAAAACATCAAGAATACATAGGCTGAATGTTAAGTTCTTGGATGGGGATAGGAGTATGATCACGTATACGGAGTGACTCCGGAGGACTAAAGATAACTAGACACACGGAGTTGTGGGGAACGACACCGTATGTCTGCGTATCTTTAGTTACCATGAGTGCCTTCCTATATTCGTTCATATTGCTAGTTGGAAATTGGAAGTTAGAATCTGACCTTAAATTGAAAGGACTGGTAGGAACCAGTAAAGACCATTCTAGATAACAGGTGAAGTGAGGTGAAGGACGTATTCCATTGGTGTGTATCATATCTAGGAATATGATCATGCAAAGTATGTGAAAATCTTTGGCCAAAGTATCGCAAGTGCTGGTTACGTTGTCCTAATCACTTAATTTAAGATGCAGGATGTTAGATGAATATCAATAATTGATATTCAGATAGGCTTCTTAAATGGATCACTTCGATAACCGGAAACGGTTAAGGGAACTTGTATATATATTATACTATGCATGAATGAACATGAAGGATCGGTAGTTGCCGAGTCATGAAATGAGAGATCGTTGAAACTCCGAGCCATGAAAATGGGAGATCGGTAGTTCTTCGAGTCATTTACAGTAGCATATAGAATTTGTTATAAGATTGAATGGCACTGAATGTGTGTTCCATATTGCAAATATGTGAACAAGGAACATTAGTTTTACAAGGAAATTGTGTGTTCCAAACTGTATTGTTTGGGCAGAGAACAATTATTAAAACTTGAACGTGTGTTTGAATTATATAATTCATAACAGAGAACGTTTTATTAAAAAAAATAAAAATTCCCTTGTTCTAGTATCTTAAAATGGGGATGTTACACAAATTCTTTCATTCTAAGCCCAATAAGTATATATGTCCCCCCCCCTCTCCTAACGTTTTCTTTTTTACACATTTCTTTATCATTCATGCAGGAAATATTCATTAACTAAAGTAATAATCCATCTACAGACATTAATATCATACTACGAATTTTTCATCACTAGTTTCCCATGAAAAATTGTACATCTCAAGGCTATAATGGAGTACAGTCATGTCCGAACCTTACGGTCTTAGACCCTCCCATCTAAAGACTCTTTTTCCAATTTGAAAATAGTATGTGAATAATTTCTTCTTCCCATAAAGTGAATGTTTTACCTATGGAATTTTATATAAGCAAGGTAATTGCACTTTATAACTCACTTGGAATTCTCATAAGCTCTTATAGAAAATATCAACACTAAAGCACTTAAAGCTCTCCTAAATCTTACCAAAGTAGTTGCACATCAATTAGAGAAATCACCAAATAGATATGAAACACTCAAACCAGATTAAAGAGTCTAGCTTCCTCTATTTCCAAGCACTCAAAGGTCATAGAGCTATGTATTAATAAGAGAAACTCACTCCAAGCATTGTCAAAGGTCTTCAAGGGACAAAAGGGATGGTACAAGCATTGAAAGGACACAACATCACACTACTACCACGTTGGGTACAATTTTTACTCTATAGTTAGCTCACTACCTATGTGTCAAGAGACATAAGAGCACTAATAGGGGGTTGGATTAGATATGCATGTACACTTACACCTACATAAAGAGAACTACATGAGGCTTGCTTCTGCTCGAGGAGATGTAATGCAACACTTGGATTGGATTAGTAGGGGTTGAATGCCAAGAGTAGTCCAACCTCACCCATGCACTGATTTATTCTTTGGTTATCTGATGCTTTCATGAAGTTTATTGCAGAAATCTAGGATTTCTACTTATTATAGGTCATTAACAAGTGGTGTTGGAGTTGTGAAATACCTAGTGATATATAGTGATGTTAAATTAAGGAAAGTGAAGGGAAAATAATTTCATAGAACCCCATTGTGCATAGGTCCAAGATTGTGCATAAGCAATCAATACCGTACCACATTCGAGACATAGTTGTACGATCTAGCATAGGAGTAGTTTTCACTTCCAATTTTAGAGACGAAGCATTTTCGAATCCATATTAACTCTTTTACCCACTCTACACATATATATCATCTTGGCACCACTCTATACATCTAAGTACTCATCCCTTTGTGTGTTTTAAACAATCTTTATATTATTTTAATATAATTGCAAGTATTGATTCTTTATTATGAATGTACATGGTTAATGCTTATTAATTAATTCAAAATAATCATCCTATGAAATTCTTTAATATTTTCTTGATTCACTCTTCTCACAATTAAATAATTAGGAATAAGTTAAAATATGTTGATGAAGGTTGATTGTGTGGCCCAAAACTCCTAAACAGTGCCACTTGTCTCAATCTCATAGACTCACATCAATTAATATGAGTAAAAGGGGGGATGCGAGGGTGAAGATAGCCTATGACAACAAGCTCCTAAATCACTATGCATGTCACAACATAATGTACCAAAAACCTACAAGGGAAGATGTTGATAAGAAATGCAAGGCCAAAGATTTCGAAAAGGAGGAGCTCCTAAATAGTGCCACGTGGAACAATCTAAGAAGCTCGGGTTTTAAAGAAGATAAAAATTAGGATTTTACAAAGGTTATGGAGGTTAAAAGGAAGACAATCCTAGATTACGCCACATGATCTTGCTACATGTGATGATTGAGAGATATAAAGATATGGAGTGATCTTAGGAATAACCTTGAGCCATTAGATGGTGCCACGTGGACCAATATCAATAGTTGAGGTTTAATTATGGGCCAAATTTGTGAGGAATGTTTAAGGTGTTTGGGATCACCCAAAAGTGAACCAAAAACTTCCCACGTGGCACTATAAAATTAATCATAGCATGCTTAGTGGTGTAATGTAAAAATTGGAAATGAACTATAGTTATAAAACCAAAATTTTGCACAAGTTTTAATATAGCAGGTTGTATTACAAAGTTATGATTTTTTGGTGATAACTTTTGAGTGGAGGCTCCAATTAAGGAGTGGTTTGAGGCATTAGAAAGATCATTCAGAGGGATACACTGTGGTTATAAATTTGGGAGGAAATTTAGAGAGTTTTGTAAGGATTTCATGATAGAAACTCCAAACTTTCTTGGTCTCTTCCAGTGAATTAAAAAAATGTGGAGCTTCCAAATTAGATTATACCTCCAATTTGTTATCAATTGGGAAGTTGAGTAATTCGTTCATTGAAAATAAATCTTCCCTATTGGATACTTGTGTAAAATCGAGATCTTAGGAGAAGTGACAACACCATTATACACCATTCCTTTGATTTCATGACAATGCCCATTGTACATGCTTCTCTCCATCTAGGATTCATTTGTGATTTCTCAAGGCTACATTTTGTAATGTAATTTGCTTGTTTCCATGATTTTTTTTTTCTTCATCCATTTTGATTTGGTGCTTCAAGCTATTTGTATTCTTCTTCATTAATATGGACATGATTTTTTCTCTTCACTCATTGGCTGAACAAATAATATCCTTTGGTGATAACATGTTGAACTATCCCAAACTTTAATTACTGCCCAAGTAGAATATTCTAAATCCCTTTTATTTCCACTTCCACAAATTTCAACAACACCACAATGCAAATGACCAAACTGAATCTCCTTATGTACACTAGGTGTATGAATTCCAATGTCATCATCAATCAAAGAATGATCAAAATCCTCATAAGAAAGATAGGAGAAAACATACAACCTAGATAAATGATCAACCTCTCTAATAAAAATTATTTCCCTACCATGAAAATCCCTTATGATCACTAAATCATGTGTGGACTTAACTATTTTTCCTTTACCACATGTAATTTGATAGACGAAGAGAATATTAGTGTACAGAGAGGGAACATACAAGACATTATTAAATGTACATCCTTCTGTGTTGACAATACCCTTCCCAAAAACTCTCATGTAAGAGTTATTACCCATCATGATAGGTGGTGCTAAACAATTCTCAAATGTAGAGAACAACTCCCGTGATGTTGCTAAACAATGCTCAAATGTAGAGAACAACTCCCGTGATGTTGCCATGCTATGTGAAGCTCTTGAATCTAGAAACCACTTAGTTGTTTTAGGATTTGTAGATACAAGAAGTACTCTTCCATTCATCTTATCTTGACCATGATTTGACAATGATGGTGATGATAAATAAGAGGAAAAAGAATCTAATGACATGGTTAAATGCAACTTGATATTGTGCTTCTATAGGAGTTGTTTCAACTCGTACATTTGTTTTGCATAACACTTATGTTCTTCATGTTCAAATTTCTTACAATAGGCACATTTATACCTCTCTTTCTTCGAAGATTCCTCTTTGGAAGAGGAAGATGTCTCAAGAGGTGATTGTGATATTGATTCCTTGTCTTGCCCATCTTTCTTATCCGTTGTGCTTTTTTGTTTATTGTCCTCGCCCCTTGAATTATTTTACTCCTTTGCAACAAGGGCATGTGAACTCTTAGACTTCAAAGTCCCCATTTCTATAAGCTTATTTTGATCCCTAGCAAGAGAGATAGAAAATGCATCAAGATAATGCATTTTTCCAAGTAGGACTAAGAACATCCTTATTATCATGAAGTTCTGGGCACAAATAATAAATAAGCATAACCCAACTTAACAAGAATAGAAAGAACCAACTATGAATTTGATTTCTGAA
Organism: Taxus chinensis; assembly: GCA_019776745.2. NCBI lineage: Eukaryota > Viridiplantae > Streptophyta > Pinopsida > Cupressales > Taxaceae > Taxus > Taxus chinensis. The sequence continues at coordinate 223,984,578 of CM034154.1, forward strand.
TACCACACTGTGTCAATTATAACCTCAATGATTTGAGCTTGGTGAAGAAGTCCTAGATGGTGTCAAAGTTTCTAGGATATAAACTTATGAGTTCATTTCGCAACTGAAAACCTCTAAAAGTATCTTATTTCCCAAACAAATCCTCTAATATAGTGCATATCTTATTGGGTGTAGAACAAGACTCAATGTGAAAGAGGAGATCAGGTGACATTGACATACTCAAAACACCAAAAGCTTCATCACACCTATTAAACCATCTTGATTTTTCAACAACGAGACTTGGCTCTAATTATTTACCAATGGTTATTTGGTGTAACCCTAGTCTCCTTAGGTATATCTCCGTTTTTCTTTTCCATTCAACATAGTTATATGAAGAAAGAATGGGAACATGATTATGATCCATGATGAAAATTACAACACCAACACATAATACAGGAAGATATTGACTTTGTAATAAGAAAATAACCTCCTTCGGAATTGAAATTTTGATCAAAATATTGCCCAATGCCAAATCCAACATATCATTATTAGAGTGCAAACAACAAAAAATAGTATCTGACATACAACATCTGAAAAAACCCTGATAGAATGGATGTAAAGTATCTCATGTCGATACCTTTCCAACGCCTATTTGAACTCAAGAAACAGGACATTGTGGTGAAATTTTATGGCTTGTCGAAGTTTACACGCAACCACAAGCTTCAACAGATAAAATCTAGAAAATAACAATCAAATATGGAAAAATAACCTATACCACAATGAAGATCTTAGGACCATCTATTTATTTTTGATTGAAGGATAAACATCCTTATCCATTAATATCAAACACACAAATAATCAACCTTTTATATTCAATAAAAAGTAAATAAATATTCAACCTTATTTGATTTAATGGTCAGATTTGAGAATTTTCATTCAACCATTAAACAAAATTCATATTGTTGTCTTCTCACAGTCTTTCTGGAATAGGCAATGGTTGGTACTACTCTGTGGTTCTGACTATTCCCCTTAGCTAAATGTCAAACTCTGCATTCTTGAACAAACTTGCGCTTATTTGAACTCATGCGTTGCCAAAAGTATCTTTTTGCCAAATGTGCATGTGTCTTGTCATAGCCAAAATGTCCTGCTAATCCACCACTATGTTTTTCCTTGACCATTTTTTCGTGCATTGAACCTCTAGGTATGGAACAACAAATCCATCTTGAACAAAATAGTGTAGCTATGGTGTTCTATCCACACTTACTGGATTTGTGCATGCTTTCTATGCTTCATTGAAATCTTCAGCTTCAACATACTCTGTTTTCATAGCATTGAACCCCATGACTTCAGCTCTCAATTCATTCAATAACAAAACTCTCTTGCTCGAAGCATTTATGATTCTGTTTGGCTTGTCGCTTCTGTGCCACAACACAAAATAATAGCTTTGCAAGAACTCAACCCACTTGATATATCTTTGGTTCAGTTTACCCTGAGCTATTGATGAACTGTAACATGCGATGACCAATACATAGAACAAACTCCTTGGGTAGCGAATAATGTTTCCATTTCTTCAATGCTTGCACTGTTGCGTAGAGTTCTTGATCATACACAAAATGCTTGCGCTTTGCGTCATTGAGCTTCTCATTGAAAAATGCTATCGGTCTTCCCTCTTAAGACTGCTCATATTGTTGTGCCATTTGCATTGCAATCTACTTGAAATACCTTGTTGAAATTCGACAACGCCAATATTGGCTGCTTAGTCACTTTGCATGTCAACTGTCGAAACTTTGTTCTGCTTCTGCTGTCCATACAAGTTTCCCTCTTATCCTTGTTCATTACATATGTAATCGCTGCACATATTCCACTGAAATTTTTGGTGTACTTCCTATAAAAACTTGCTAAGCCGTGAAAGCTTCATACTTAAAAAGTACTCTTAGGTGACGACCAATCAACAATTACGTGCACCTTTTCTGAATCCATCTTCAGACCACCTTCTTTTTTTTTTTGATTGATAAATGCTTTTGACCGGAGCTATGAAACCGGTGGGGAGGGGAAAACCCCATCCCAACAGCAAGAAGAAGTGAAAGGAGACAACGGAGTGAAGAGAGGAAATGAGAAGAAGAGGAGGGAGAGGAAAAGGAAACGACAGACGAAACATCTTCAGACCTTCTTGGGACTGCAGTTCTTCAGGTGTATGAGCAACTTCTTATCTCACAATCTTATCAATACTTGATGCAAATGTTTGTTTGATTTACAAAAAAATTAAACTACCATCTAAATAGACAATTAAAAACTTACCGAATTATGGATTTACAACCTCATTCATAAAATGCATGAATATACTTAGCACATTCATCAACTCAAATGGCTTAACCGACCATTTATAAAGTCCTCGTGTTTTGAACGCTGTTTTCCTTTCATCACTTATGCTTGTCTAGTGATATTTGCTCTTTATGTCGATCTTTGACAAATGCCTCACACTACTCGAGCCATCCATCAGATTACTCATCCTTGGTAACCTTAGTCACCACATTTGCCCATTATGTCACAAAAAAATCATTGGAACTTGCAATTTAATTCGACATGCAAGTTTCTCTTTTCATTTTCCCCCTAGTTGCATTGTGTAATGTTGCAATACTAAGGAATGGATTGTAACCTTGTAAGATTCGTTTTGGAAGTTTGAGGTTGGAGTTCCACTGTGCTAGTTGCTTCTAGTGTTTGTGTTAAGTCATAGACTTCACTGTGTGAAGCTGTTGTGAATTTCTAGGTGTTGCCATGGACCATGGACTTGCAGACACTATTAGGGTTTTGATTATCTCTGTAGATCTTTAATTTCGATATCACAACTATTCTATAAGTTATAATTTTATAACTTTATAAAATATGATACTATTTTTTAATTTAGGTTTAACTTCATAGAAATATGATACTATTTTTTAATTTAGGTTCTAACTTCATAGAATATAATGTTGTTTTCTAATATTAGGTTTAACTCTATTATTTATAAAATATATGCTATTCATCAAATAGAATGTTTCTAAATTTTAATAGTTTTTAATATGTTGTATATGGTTTTGTAAAAATATATGCATATAATATAATATTTTATACAATTTATTTTATTTGTGATTAAATTCTGAAATTTTAATAGTTTATAATTTATCCTATGGAATTTTATTTTATACATATGTATTTAAGTATATTTATTTTATGCAAATTTAATCATGAATTTTATGGTTGATTTTTTTAGTAACGATTTTTTACGAATTTTATCTTGCACAAATTGAACACATTCAAATGCGGCGACTAACTTTATAACTGTTTTGTGCAAGTCTGTAAGATGTGCACAAGTGTCATGTAATAATTGATAGTTGCTTTATGATCGTGGCAAGTCTTGAAGACCTAGGCAAGGTTCATAACATCTTCATGTGTCTAGATTACCTTTCAGGAGATAATGCATGTATGTCAGTAGCACAAGTAGATTTTTTCCATCAAAGGTAGTCCTTGCTTAGAAAATCGCCTTTTATGTGCATGCCATCACAAGGAGTACTTTGAGAGTTGCATTATTAGCGCGAGTTCTCTTAGTGATATGCATCTACTGTAGAAACTGCAAGGTCATTGGAGTTGTATTGTGATAGCACGCAAAGATTCAATAATGGAGTTACTATGCAGTTGTATGTGTAAGGGCGTAATGTGGCATGTAACTTTTGAAATTTCAAAATTTCAACATTATTCGAGGAAGCCAACATGAGTTCTTCTAACTCATTATAGTAGTTATTGAGCCAACTTATTGTTCATCGAGTGGAGCCATCACTTGGGCCCTATTCTTTTATAGAGGATTGGGACACATCTAATGTCATATGGGTCACATGTTGTTTCAAATCATAATGTAAGGTGGTCATGTGTTTATATAAGTATGTCATCATATCTATGTTAGGGATGACTCTCGCACAAGCTAGAAGTATAGTCTAAATTAGTTAGTTCACTTTGTGTATTGTACCTATATTCGCAAAGACTGTGAATTAACGAGTTGAGATATGCGAGTCTACCATGTATTTGTTGAGAATCTTGATTTGTGAGATTGCTATATGTATTGTTTTGTAATTCTCTCCTATCTTGAAGCTATATATATTATGAGTTTCCTTGCATGTGTTTTGTGTTGAGTTGCATTTATGTGTAATTTTGTTGAGTATTCTGAGGGTAGTGTGGTATAAGGCATCTCTTATTTGAGAGACCCCTACCAACGTTTGCATCAATTGTTATCAAAGGCAAGATTATGTTCCTTGTGAAGTTGAGTGTATCTTTTGGTATTGTTGCTTTTCACATTTATGAGAGTGAGCGGAAAGTAATTGAAGACGTCTTCCAAAGCAAGTTAGAAAGAAGGCATACAAGGTCATTACCAATTGGCACCCAACGATATTTTGAAGAAATCTTCCGGAGAATGAGTTGGATAGATGTTGTAAAGGAGATCGGCATAAAGGAAATCATTTATGAAGAAATAACAAATGAGATAAAAATGTGAGAGTACCATGAAGCAGAGGTAATTTTGAAGAGCATTCGGGCTTACAGATATGCTAGGTTCAATGAGAGATATACAAGCTCGTCTCGAAGCTATGGAGACAATGTAGTGACTAGGTGGTGCTGTTGTAGACGATGCAAGTGACATTGAAGTTGTTGAAGAAGTGCCTAAACTCACTAAAGAAGAAGAGGTTGAAGAACATGAAGACACATTTTTGAAAGTTGTCACAAGATTGTCAAGAAACCTAAGTTGGATATATGTAGTTACTTTGGAGAATATAATTTTGAATAAGTCACTAATTGGATAGTCGAGTTAGAAAAATACTTTAGAGGTATGAAGACTTGGATAGATCCTAGGCGAGTCGAATTTGTTGAAGTGAAGTTGGAAGATCATGCATGTCTATGGTAGAAATTCCTACAAGTTGAGAGATTGCGAGAAGGCAAGAAAAATATGAAGACTTGGAGTAGATTTGTTGCAATGTTGAAAGCCACATTCAAATTAGAATATAAGGTTTATAATTAGTGTTAAGTTAATATTAGTTAAGTGTTAACTAATAAATGGTTGTAACCACTTCAACCATTTTGTAACCATCTCTCACATGATAAAATGATGGACACACAATGAATAATGTGTGCATTCCGGTTTCTCTTCATTCGTTCTTTTTACATTCTAATCTTTCTTTATTCTCTCTCTCCACATATTCTAACATTGGAATCAGAGCCCTTGGTAATCAAAGGGATCTGCAAATTGAGGAGAAAGAGTAGGAAGAAGCATTTGGTATATTTTTGAATGCATCTAGGGCACATGACATAAATTTCAAGTTTCAAAAAAATACAAAAGATTTCAAGGAGAAGAATGAAGAAAAGCACAAGTTTCAGGTTCGAGAGAATATAATCGTGAGGTTTTTCGGAAGGTTATTTTCAAGAAAAGCAAGAAAATTGAGGGAAAATAGAATTTTGAAGGGCAAAATAAAGAACAAAAAGGCAATCATGAAAGGGTTTGGGCTCACGAATACAGGAGAAAACGTGAATAATTTGCTAATTGCAAATCCCATTTCCACTATTACGAGGACTGGAAAACTCAGAAAATTAGTTGTAAAAGGGCACAAATTTGGCGAGTTTCGAAGGGTTTCAAAGGGCACACACGAAAGCCTGTCTAAATTGTGATACATGAAAAAGTCACCTCTTCTGTGCCATTGCAACAAGGCACAAAGTTGCGGATCATTAAAACGTGAAACCCTGTCTAGAAATCATGAAAATGATTTTGTGAAGGAAAAAAGAGATATACAGTTGGTAGGATCAGAAGATATATCAAAGTTGCAACCAAAGAAAGACACGCTAGTCGTGAGGGCACACACAAAGTCGTGAATCAAAGGAATGCCAATGAAAATACAGTCGCATGCTCCTTTATTAGGGCATGGTCCACGCTCCAATCGAAGACAATCACTTTCATTTTTCTGCATTATTTTGTGGTTTGGAAATTAAATTTGAAGTGAAAAATGGATGACGAAGTCACCATTTCTAGCCTCATTTACAATTTGAGGTCCCTCATCAAACAACCAACAAAAGTCAATACTATTGTAGATGATGAAGAGGTCAAAGCCATTTTATCAAATAGTCTGCCTTCTAAATACAAAAAGACTCACAAACAACTCAAATGAATTTAATTGTTGAAGATCCACGAGACAGTGAAAGTGATGAAGAACTCATTAATAAAGAATACCTATTTTAAAAGAAGCCCTGCACTTTGAAGATAGTAAGGGATTCAGTGTAGGTAAGACTCGACATGGATGGCTGCCCAGATAATTTGGGAGTCTGTGGATCTCAAGAATTTACCCTTACAAGGGTCATGAGACAACTTGATGGAGCACTGTGGAAGTAGTTCAGTATGGATGGTTGTACAACAATTCAGAAGATTCTGTAATCTGGGAGTTCGGAGAGGTGGAATCCGGAAACTTAGGAATTCAGCTTGGGAACTTCCCCTTTAAGAGGGTCATGGAGGCAACTTGATGGAGTTCTATCTGGTCAAAACATTATTTTCATAGGGAAAAACTTCTGAAGAATGCGTAGTCTTGTTTGGTTCTATTACTTTAATCTTTTGTCAGTATATTCCATAGTGTAGGCCTTAAGAGGGTGTAATGTCCCCTTTTTCAAATTAGCACCAATTGAAGACTTCTTGCCATTCGTCTTCCCATGGCCAAGAAGGAATTGCACAAGGGAAGTCCCTGGGTTTCGTTTTTTATTTTCTTGTATTGTTATTAATGTTTTTCTTTGGTGTTTCACTCCTTAGGTAGATCAGATGGGATTATAATGCTCCTAACATGAAATTAAAAGATAAAGTTAAGCCCATTAAGAGGTTGACAAGATTGGAGAGTTTCCAACATGGAAATAGAAGATAAAGCAAGCTTAAGAGGTCGGTCCTACATCTATTTGGCCTTTGGCACCAAGCCAAGGGATATAAAAGAGAGTTGTATGGCCTCATTTGGAGATCATCTTTTGACGTATATACACTTATACTTAGTTTGACTCTTAGGCTAATTGCTCAATACCTATCCAACTCTAGTAAGGACGACAACCCTCTTGTGTGGCATCCAAGGAGGACGGCAACCCTTCCTTGTGGCCTTGGTGGAGAACGGAAACTCTCCATAGTGGGTTGAATGTGAAGGAAATCTACTGAAGATTCTTTTGTTGATTGGGATCTAGGGCATCAAGAAGAAGACCTACAAAGAACTTTTGCATATATTTTTGGAGCCCCTCTCCTAGGGAGCGACTAGGGTTTGAGTGTGATTTTAAGTGCCTTCTAGGGCACCATAACTCATTCATTCTTTGATATTCTGAACTTATCATAATTTATCAGACGGGAATCTATTCATATTTGGTTATTTTTGGAGGAGTTTGGAAACCCCCATTATCGATTATTCAACCCTTAGTTTGTGGTTGTCATGTTGTTATCATAAATTTAATAACAGCTAGGTATCATCTCTGAGTTTTCTCCATTTGCTTTGATGCAAATTGGATGGATAATTGTTGCCTATAAGGTTGATAATGATTATTGTAGAAGTATTTTTCAGGCTGATATGTGCATGGTTAAATCTTGGTGAATTTACAAGTTGTCCCTAAAATCAGACTGTTGCTACCCTAGGGTTTTAAGGAATATTAAAGTTTGCTTATCCAAAATCAAAATTTACCTCAGATTGGGGTTTGTGCTGGCTTCCTCCTTTTTCAGTTTCAGCCCTAGAAGGAGACATTACAAAGTGGTACTCCTAGAGCTTTGGTCTTCCTTGAAAATTTTGGAGTTTGGTATAGGCAAATGCCAAGCAATACATAGCATGGTTTATAGCAGGTTGCTATCAGAGGATATTATAAGTCCTGAATTTCAGACCAGCATTATTAAGGATGTGAAACCTGCACATGACTAGTATGGTGTCCTGCAAACTCGATTCTACTTATGATAAGTTACACTTATTTATCCTAACCTTTGAAACTGCTTGTGAGTATTGGCAATGTTTATTAATCCTCCATTGAAACTTTTTATGCCCTAATTCTTACAGATTATTTATCCTAATTTGAAACTTCTATTTTTTACTTCTTTGATGAGTTGGATCTGCTAGACATGCCGTATTAGCTGGAAGTACCTGCTCTCGATAGTACCTTTTTGATCAACTCACGTGACCCAATCCACTTGTGACTTCTTTCCTTCCAAGGGAATGATATGCTTCATTATTTTTTTAATTAAGGCTGCTCATATGTTTGCTACATTAGTCATCTTCTAATTCTATGCTCATGCATGAAGACATCAGCATTTTCGATTGAGCTTCAAGGTTGTGTGAAACTCAATGTGTTAGAAGAACATTGGGATAAGTACTAAAACTACAGGTCATTATTGATTGTGCCAATTCTGAATTTCAATTTGGTTGGAACAAAATACAATGGAATACTGTTTGATGTTTGCTAGCAAGACTTGTCTTGGTCTCTTCATTTGGATGGCTTAAAGCAAAGGGACAACCGTTGAACATGGCCGTGAGCAGTCTTGCCCCAAAGTCTCAATAACACTAAACCACAAGAAATATCGCCAAATAACGATAAAATAAAGAAAGCGGTTTCTCTTAAAGAGAACCTTGAAAGATGGAGTTTGAATCAAATAAGAAATGCAAGAGGGTTTTGCAACTGTAAGTCCCAAGAAAACTACATTGAAGGACATGCATAGCTAAGCTAAACCAAATCTCGCATGAAGAAGCCACACAAGGGGACTTTGATTGTATCAATTAATCACCTACAGAACCACTGGAAGCAAGTCACAGATTCATGAGCCAAGGAAAAAAGAAAATGCAGAATGGGCATAAATGGCTTGAGAATTAGAATTTAGTCCAGACTTCAGAAGCACCATCTAAATTTGATGCAAATAACCATGAGGGGGGCGAAAATTTAGACCAATAATGATGAAGACTAAGTTGGGGACATGGTCTTCGATATAGAGACTTATAGCGTCAAAAGTCCACCCTAAGAAGATCTAATTTATTTGTTTCTAGGCTCATGCCCCATGATTTCTTCCATTACAAGAAAACTTGAGGTGTTGATGTATCCGCTATATTTGCTGAGTTCTTTTTCTTCTTTCAAGACTGCCATCACTTTCGGGTTTGACTTAGTCTCACATCCTTGTAGTCTTGGACTGTAACCCTAGCAGCATATGCTTTGATCCATGCACTGGCTGATCCCCTACGTCATTGAAGCTTTTTATTGTGCAGAATAATCATTTTAACTAAAATATGTTGAGGATCCTTCTGTTTAACTTGACATCTAGGAAAAACTCGGGCCTTGACCAACTCAGTGCTAACTACCTATGAATTCCAGTCATTTGATGGATATTGCATCATGTGTGTATCTATATGTGTCCGAATTGTAAATCTTGAAAATATGATGCATAGTTGACCAGAATGATGTGACCCACTGCACTGCTCTAATTGCCCACACATTTCAGAGTAACTTCTTCTGTAAACATTTAGTCAAGCAAAGTTTAGGTCGCCAATGTATTGAATTCAACCACTCAACGATAAAGTTCCCTTTCACTCATGTGTCCAATGTAAACTAAGCCTTAAATGTTAGCTGTCCACCCTATTTGATAAGAACATCCCTCCAACTGATACCACATGTTAAATGCCCCTTTTGGGGCTAAATTTGAACACCAAAGTAACTTGCACAAAACCAAATAGTAAACTAAAACAAATCTGAAATTAAATTCTCACAGCCCTAGTAGCAGGCTGTAAATATAATTTTATGATAGCAATCAGTCACAAAACTTGTTGGAAACAATATAAATACAAGTCAAAAAATTATTCTTGAAAGCGGGAATTAATTGCAAGGAAAAGTACTAGAGGATACATCTTTTCTTTCCAATTTAATATCAGCTGGAAATTAATTATCAACAGCAACAAATACCCTTTACAAATATGGCTGGAAATGAAGAATTCTAAGCCCAAACTTAAGTACAAATGAAGATTCCAGCTGCTAAAAATAGGAGGAACACAATGATGATTGAATTTGAAGTTGTTGTGCCCTAGAATACCCCAAACCCCACCCTATGGCAAGTCGCCACCCTAGGAGAGGGTCTGAAATTAGCCAAACAATTGGTCCAAAACCTTTGCAAGATCAAACACGGACTTGTGTGGCTGTCCCACACTCAAAACTAGCTGCGAATGATGCCCTAGCTGCAAATGATGCCCTAGCACTAATAAATCTGTCTTGAACCTCTGCAAATCTGATTGTAGCACAAGTGTGACCTCTGTATGAGATCACCAATGAATATGTGAGGGTTTCCATCCTCAAATCTAAGTGTTATTGAGGGATCTTGTCCTCAATAGATCTCCATGGAGGGTTTCTGTTCTCAATGGATTTGAGACAAAACAAAGTGTGCTCCAACTCTAAGAGAATAATTTCCAAAGCAAGTATAAACATCTTCCAAGCCAAGCGATCCCTTTAAATAGCTAGAGGTGGTGCCAAAAACCAAATAGAATCTTCTTAAGGAGGACTGACCTCCTTGGAGACATAATAGGTCCTTTTTCTTCTATTTTTCCATTGGCTTTTCACATTTTTCCCAGCCAATTGACTTCTCTAAACTATAATTAGAAAATTACTTAAAATAATAAGAATCTACAAAAACAATTGAAAATTATGACATTAAACACTTTCCTTGCTTTTTGCCTTTAAGCCCATAGGAAGTGGAATGGGTCCAAGGTCTTCAAACAAACTATCTTGGAGAAGGGGACATTACATTCACCTCATCCTTATGTACAGACACATTAGCTGTGTGAAGCAAGAACACAGATTGGTTTTCAAAATGTTTTGCAGGAGCTTTTGTGCGTTGCCCCTATGAATGCCGATAAGAAAGGATTGCTCGCATTACTCCTCGGTGGGGAGTGTAGCGAACGGTGTCTATTGTATTGGGTAGGTGATTGTTTGCATCGGAAGGGAATCGCAAGCTAGTACCTTCTCCTAGCCTCAATTTTGTAAAGGCAAAGCCGAAGGTTGTGGTGCATGAACACCAAATTATTGATCTACTTTTGGCTCAAGTAGGTGTGTTCTTTGGAGTGTATGTGTTTAAACACACTCCAAGATCACTTGCAAACAAAAGAACAATGGGGCTGGCTCAAAATCGATATTGCCATCCACCAAAGTGACTTCTTGCCAATGTAATCCCACAATTGCCTTAACATTTAATTATTTGCAAAACCGAAACATATTATAAATTCATAATGTATCTTAGACTTTAATGACATTTAATAAATTGAATTTAATGAAACTTGAAACTTAATATTTGGTTTCAAACTTTTCCTCGAATCAACAACACATAAATTAGAAAAAAATCTGTTTGCTACATTGGGAATTTTGCAATATTTATTTATTGTTCCTCTGCATCAGGGAAAAATATTTCAATGCATTTGAGTAAACCCTTTGTCGCCTCTACATCATCCTTGTATCTTTTGTTATAAAAGAATGTTGGATTTAAATAGTATCCAATGGCATGAAGGTAGTAATGCATTTGTTTGTCCCACTTGGCATTATACTTATTAAAATATAAGGTTTATTTATTAGTGTTAAGTTAATATTAGTTAAATATTAACAAATACATGGTTAAGTTAATATTAGTTAAATATTAACTAATACATGGTTGAGACCACTTCAACCATTTTGTAACCATCTCTCACACAATAAAATGATGAACACATAATGATAATGTGTGCATTCCGTTTTCTCTTCATTTCTTCTTTGTGCACATTTTTCAACATTAGTATTAGAGCTTAGGGCACAAACTGAGGATGGGAAAACGTTGAAGAGGACATGGTCGTGCGAGGCTTCAAGGACAAAATACAGTTGATGCCATTACAAAGGTGCAAAAAAACCTATGAAAACACCATTCGAGGGCACAATTTTGGTTGTCTTTCAGTTGAATTTTAGAGCATTTCAAAGTGCTAGGGCACAAAAATAGGAATTTTCCTTTTTTGAATTTTTTTAGGCTGTTCATGCAGTTAGGGCACGAAAATAAGAGATTTTCAGGACAAAACATGACAAGCAGACTACAACAGAGAAAAATGTGATTTAAGGCACCTTTTTTGTAGAAAACACAATCCCGAATCACAAGAGGAATAAATGTGATTTTCGAAGGTAGCTAGTGCAAAACAAAGAAAAATACAGTCATGCATTTCCATATTTGCAATTTTTCAAGAGTTATTCGCTGCTAGGGCACACAATTTGGCAATTTCTAGACATAGCTAGTCGTCCAGGACATAAACCTACCTGTCATATAAACAACTCAAGATCTCTTCTTAGTCGGTTAGCAAAGGTTAAAGCTTCAGTAGATGACGAAGATTCTAAAGCCATTCTTTTAAAAAATTTGCCCTCTTCGTATAGCAATGTCATTTTTACTTTTAGTCAAATGCCTTCTCAAAGCCTGCAAGATATGATTTCAGCTCTCTTGGTTGAAGAATAGAGAACTGCGGACAATACAAAAGGTAATTCTTCACATGAAAGTGCACTATACTCCCACATGAGAAATAATCATAGAAAATTAGATAAAGACACCGGCGAGTGTTATAATTGCAAGAAAAGAGGTGATACAATCTGGAATTGTCACATTCGAGCTAAGGAAAACTCAAAGATAATCCAAAAGAAGCAAATGTGGCCTTTGTTGACATTCCACCGAACGTTGAAGATTTTACTGATTTAAAAGATGAATATGTACTCTAAAAAGTTAGCGTTTTGAAGATAATAAGCGATCCAGTTTAGGTAAAACTTGGCATGGATGGTTGTTCAGATAGTTCGGGAGTCTGTGGATCTCGGGAATTTACCTTTACGAGGGGAATGATACAATCTAGTGGAACACTGTGGGAGTAGCTCAACATGGAGGGTTTTCCAACAACTCGGAAGATTCTGTAATTCCGGACTTCGGGGAGGTGAATCCAGGAACTTGAGAATTCCACTCAGGAACTACAACTTTATGAGGGTTAGGGAGACAACTTGATGGAGTTCTACCTGGTCCTAGAACTGTTGTTCAAAACAAAAGCTCTTGAAGATTGTAATTCTTTATCTTGTTTTCAGTGTAAGCCTTAAAAGGGGGTATTCAAATTAAGGCTTATTTATTAGTGTTAAGTTAATAGTAGTTAAATATTAAGTAATAAGCGGTTGAAACCACTTCAACTATTTTGTAACCATCTTTCACACAATAAAATGATGACACACAATGATAATGTGTGCATTTCGCTTTCTCTTTATTTCTTCTTTGCACGTATTTTCCAACAATACTTATCCCTATCATTCTCTATTTTTGATCTTATTGCCTCGTTCGCTCTATCCATGGCCTCATAAAGATAACCCATGGGGGGTTTTCCCCAATCAATCATTCCAACAAATTGCATAAGCTCATGAACAATAGTCCAAAAGGACTCATAAAAAACAAGGCTTGAAATGGTTGAACCCTCAAATTTGAACAAACATTTGTTTTAGGTTCATCTTGTGTATGTAGATTTTGCAATCCATAAAAGTGGGTTGCAAATCTAGTCACACCTTGGTGTACAAGCTCTAAAACAAGGTAGGGTACTTATCGAATGTTTGCCCACAATCACCAATTATTAATATCATTTGTAATAAATTGCACTGCATATTATGGCCTAGCCTTGGTCACAACTTCGTCAAACAATTAAAAATTGTACTTGGCGATTTTCTTTTGTTTGATGCATCCATGGATTTGTGGAAGATCATGCCAATCTCTGTTGCCATAAAGAAATTGATCAAGCTACGGTTCCTTATATATGTTCACACATCGGGCATAATAGTACAACTTGTCTTTACCCACTCTTTGTGATGCTCAACAAGTACAACACTCACAACTTGCATTGCTTCTTTTAACATATTAACCTTAAGGCTTTCATATGATGGGGCTTAAAAGCTAGGGCCTGAAACAATAATTGGATCAATCATCACTTGCAACATTGGAAGGGATGCTACAGTAGTACTAGAAGTTGACTATTGCCTTTCTAGCTTGAGCATGTACATTTTTCTTCCACCACGTGCCCTTCAAAGTTGGTTGAGATCTAGGTGTGGTACATGGCGCAAAAATGGCATCCACATTGTCTCCACCAGTATTAGGTATTGTGGAAGAAGAAGAAAGTGTCAATACATCAATATGATTATGCGGCTGCAAATTTATCCTCATTAGCATCATGCCTATGAGAGGACCTCATGGATGATCCAACAGTAGCATTTTTCTTTTGCCCCCTTGCTTTTTGCAAAGGCTCCAAGAACCACTAATGTTTGGTGGGTTACAATATCAGGATATTATTTACAAATCACATCATCATTGCCTAGCAGCTTCGTCAAATGCCATTGAAGCGATTAATGCCCCCACCACACTCATGACCGCAAAAATTACATGTCATTTTGGGTAAGTTGAGCCACTGGTTTGCAATAGGCGCATGCGAAATCCCTTTCCTACGACAATATTTGCTAAGCAATAAAAAATGCATAGGGTTAGGGTTAGTAAAAGCGGAAAAAATATTTACAATAAATTAGAAATTTATTCAAAGCAAAACCTAAAATATAAATGCCCTAACCCTAACCTTTAAGTATTTTTTGAATTTTCTTATTTTATGGTTAGTACATACTAAAAATAAATAACAAAATGCCCTAATCCTAATCTGAAACTAAATGTTTTTAGTTTACAGTTAGAGTTCATACATTCTAAATATAAAGCATAAAATGCCCTAACCCTCCCTAAACTAAAACATTTAGTTTGGGGTTAGGGTTAGTAAATGAAATAAAAGTTAAGTTAAAACTACAAAGGTTAGGTCTAGGGTTAAGGTTTGACCTTGCATTTTAAACCCTAACCCTAGCACTAGTATATTTTAAAACAAAAAATAGAAAAAAAACTATAATTACCTCTTTTGCGTAGTTGTCGTGTAGAAGGAATGTGCAAAACAGTGCAAACTACCATGCCCTTGTGGAGGGGAATGTACCCTAACTATTCTGGTGTAGACTATGGCTTCAAATCTTCAATTTGAAAATCTTTCAATCTATCAGAGCCTTGTAATTTTCTACTTTAATTAAAGTGTGAAAATAAGAGCAAAACAACAAAAAGGAGTTTTATAGCCCAAAATAGCATCTCTTTGAAAAAATTGCAAAAAACTGGTGAGCTACTTGATAACCAATGATTAATCACAAGTTATTGAAAAACTCGTGGGATTTTAGTGGGTTTATTAATTACTCGCTGTTTTTTTTTGCTGTTGACCACTATTCTAAGAAAAACTCGCAACGAGGATTTTATTTGCACGGTTTTGGGGGTGGTTAGGGATTACTCATGAGTATTTGTCGGTTTCTGCCTGTATGATATAGAAAAACATTGACAGAAAATTAGATAGAATACAAAAAAACTATGTACAAAACGCACAATAAACACCATTCATAATCATATCAGTAGGAAAAAGTCATAGATCAGACACGTTGTATGGAAATGACATTTTCATTATCATCATTTTCAATATAAATTATCTCCAGAATGCATGGCAATCTGATATAAAGAGAATATGAAAGATTGATCTTTTAATGTCCACAAGGCCAAAAAAATCTATGGGGCAGCAGACCCTGTCATTTTCGCTTTCTGAATTTCTGATCTCTTGCTGTTCAAATTGATAATGAATTCCTTCATTTTCTCCACCCTCTCCTTGGTGAACATATCCTGCGACGGAGCTGCTGTTAAATCACTTGCATATTCGGTCCGGATGTCATTGTAAGCATTACACTCCAAAATAAAATGTTTTTTCTGATTCCATTACCCCAGCGGTGCAAAAGATACAAATTCTCTCTTCCCATGCCTTTTTTGGCCTTTTCCATCTCCCCATTTCACACCGAAGCTGATGTAAATTTGTCCTTGACTGAGCTATGAGAAAATTTGCTCGCCAAGGGATATTAGCCCCTATATAGGCCTTTTGTTGATGATCACAAGTGGAGTTAAATTCCTCAAGGTAATATTTCTTCTCTCTCTAATACTTTATCCCACATAGACTTGCGGAATCTATCCATAGACTTGCAGAAAGAGATCCCCAACGATCATTAGAATGTGAGCATATAATATGGTAACAAGGGATGTGTCAGTTGGTGACAAGGACTCGGACATTATCAGGGGGATTTTGTTGCAATATATTTTGTAAGCATTTTGTACATTGCACATTGAAAAGTATGTAACTTTTCAGTTTTTAGTCACAGCCATTAGTTAATAGATAAATCATTGAGTCAGTTTGTTAAGTAATAAGATAGTTCATAGTTTTATCAACTTTTAACTAATAAGAATCAACATGTAATTGAGCATGTTCTGAATATATTGGCTGATTGTAGGACTTTGAGAAGGTTAGATGCATTAGGTTTGGGAAATGGTATTGTAATTGAGTCAAATCACCGGGTGCAAATTCTGTATGTTTTTCCTAAAATCAATGATAAATCCTACTTCGCCCAGCTTTCCCAAAATGATGGGTTTCTTCATGCTATTTTCTTATTTTCTGTTATGTTTATGAATGGTTCCTTTGCATCCCCGTTAAACATATACTACAGATTGTAAATGTTCTGTATTAGGGAATAGACTACAACTAGTGTTATTCTTATTGGAATGGGTCTGTCTGAGAATAGCACTAAGAAACATCCTGTATGCAGTTACCCAACATAGGTAAAAATTGAATGAAGTCACATGTACATTGCATAGCAACTTGATATAGGCTCGAACATAATGCATATGTTTTATTTCTTTATTTTTTTACAGCTGCCATAACTTTGGTATCTTGTTTAATTCCTACATCTATCCCCCTGTAGGTTACAGATTCAATTGTATTGAGATTTATATGATTCTGACTTTTCTTCTTGTCACTTCTACAACTCCTTTCTTCGTATGCTTGTTGCAAGAGGGAAATGCCTTGGGCTAGTCACTTAAAGAAGTGCCCTCTAGCTACTGGTTGGCCCTAGCATGTTTGTAATGCGATGGCTCCTGTGACAGTTGCATTTGCATAGTGCATAATTGGTCTTGCTTGAAAAAATATTTGATTTGACTAACCCATGCGGCAGGGCCTGGATGTTATGCCAGTTCTAAAATTGGGACGTGAGCATACAATTTGCTAAGTATGCATAGCATATATATGTTTCTGACAAGGTTATTTTATGGTATGCTAAATGCATGGAATTGGTGTATCATGGGCATTATAAGGAATCTTTACACGGGTGGGGAAACCTAGCTAAACATGGAGAGATCAGCCCTGGTGGATGGTTTTGGCTCAGAACCCCATCATGCTTTGAAATCATTGTCTTTGTTACCTTTTCCTGTTTGCGTATTCTTTTTGACAATTCCTGTGTTGGTAGAATTAAATTCATCGAGGGGTTGTCATTGGTAAACATTGCAGGTCTTTGAAGAGAGAGCATACCTTGTTGGCATTGAGCAAAGCGGAAATAGTAACTTGTTCAGTATTACAGAGTCACTTGATGAATTATCCCAACTAGCTGACACAGCAGGACTGAATGTTGTGGGATCTACATATCAAAAGTGTGTTTCACATTCTCTCATCTTATGTGGTAAAGTTTTTGCTTATAATAAGTGCTCAATATTGTGTCTTGATATGGTTCTCTGTTTTCTGTGCGAAGAATTGAAAGTCTACTATGAATCTTTATATTGAGCTAATTTACAGGTCCATGGTGTGCAGATGAATATGCGCATATAAGATCACCCTGATTCCCTATGAATAGAAGAAAGCATTTTTCTTCTTAACAGACATAGCTTTGCTTAAACGAATGATGGACTGGTTAAGAACCCGATTTGATTGGATCCTTTTATAATTCAGAATTTTTTGCCCTAGATTCATTTTGCTCATGATCTGTTGAGTGTTCAACTCCTTAACACTAAGATGCACATGCGTCTACTTTTATACTATCTGTTAACAAATAGCTGAAGCATGCAGGTTAAGAATCAGCTGAACATTTTTATCATCAACATTTCATCAAGCTATCCATGTACATGTTTCTTTGTGATGGAACACGAAAGAGCTGGCAATTTTAGGATTGATTTTGTATGCTTCTTTCACATCTTAATTTATTTTTCTATTGCTCTTGTGCTATTTTATAGAATGATAAAAAGTACTATGTGAGGAATGATAAAAAGTACTATGTGAGGAAAGAGTAGTGATTTTCTTGTTGCATTTACTAACTATTGAGTGGATGTTGTTCTTAATTGAGTCTAGTTGGAAAGATTTATACTTTTGATATATACACTAAAGGAATTGTAATTAAGGTCACTGGAAGGGTAGACTATTCAATGATGATATTGAGACATGACAATAGTGATGCCTATAAATAGGGGAACATAACCTAAAGTTAGGGTTCTCACTTAGTTGATGCCTTCAGTCGGGCTGAGGAAGTCAGTTAGAAAGAGTTTCTGCTAGACGTCCTTGGCTGGGTTGAGGAAGGCTTTAAACAATCCAACAAAAAGTGGAGGAAGAGGAAAGGTGATGGAAGACACTTGGAGCAGATGGAAAGGTGATCTGAAGGTGATGTAAGGAGGTAGTATGGAGGTATAAAGTGGTGGTACGGTGGTGTTAGGAAGGGTAAATGCCACAGTGATATCCCATGACGTGCTACGAGCTGGCTTACCCCAATCCTGATGCACCCCTTAAGGCATGCACTCAAGGAAGATTAATGCATCAACAAATTGCAAAGAGAAGTCGTTTTTAGTGAAAAATAAGGTGTATATAAGATCCCCTTTCATAAAAAAAAAAGGTGTATACATATGATTCAACCAAAAATTATTGTGTCGCAATAGTGTAACATTAGATGGTCTTCAAAAAAGAAACTTCTTATACTGAAATCAAAGTAAATGATTGTAAATGAAGTCATAATGAGAAGCTAAACATAATGAAATATATGTACCTCAACATACCTTTCTGTGAAAGTGGACGCACATTAAACCTCTTGTCTCGATTGTGGAAGGCGCAAAATTTAATTAGTAACCCTAATGATACAAGACTAAAAGAAGACAACAAGAATGAATGAGCGTAAAAAGTAAGTATAATCAATGTAAAGAGCTCTCATTGAAGGTGTTGGTGTGGCTCTAGATATCCTTTAAAGGTAGGCTAAATTATGTTTGAAGGTCCAAAGAGGTCATACAATAGGTCTTAGGTCAGGTCTATATAACCTATAAGGAAAGGCTAATTAGGTCTGGGAAACTTAGGAAATGGTGTACTGTGCATAGATGGGGAATAAATTGGTCTGACATGATTGAAAATAGTGTAAAATAGGTAAATAAAAGGGTTTTAGGTCAAGTCCAAATAATTTACAAAGCGAGACTAAATTAGGTTTGGGATACCCAATAAATGATGTAAGATGCATAGACGGGAATCGTAAACTAGTCTAGCAGGCTTGAAAAAGCACCAAAATGTAACACTCATAGTCTCAAGAAAATCTAAGAGCAATCCTAGAACGAAAGAGCAGTGATTGAGAGACATCATCTGGAAAGCTTGAAGATGTAACTAATATTGAAGTAAGAATGATTTAAAGGAATGTCCTTAAATCTTAATGCTTGTTGCAATGCTAACATGTTTGAAAGGTATGGAAAAAATAATATAAAAGAGAGGGGAAAGACTTAGAAACTAGTCTTTTTGACAAGGGGGATGATGAAATGGAAGGGAGAGATGGGTGTCATCAAGGCGAAAACGAGTTCTCTACAGGGATCAAGACACTACTTAGATCGGCGAGATTAAGAGTTTTCAACATAAAGGTGTGAAGGAACTGAAAATGTAAGGTTTGGCTTGGACCAACCAGTGAAATACAAGACTATCCCATTTCATCTATGAGATGCAAGAAAAGTAAAAAGTGCTTACCTTCCCACGATGTCTTCCTTGTCTTCAAGACCTAAAAGAGCCATCGGCCAAATCTGAGGATTAGGTACTTGTATGAAAAGGCGGGCAACATAATA
Source organism: Taxus chinensis (assembly GCA_019776745.2). Lineage (NCBI taxonomy): Eukaryota > Viridiplantae > Streptophyta > Pinopsida > Cupressales > Taxaceae > Taxus > Taxus chinensis. The sequence goes on from CM034154.1 coordinate 224,004,565, forward strand.
TATATATATATATATATATATATATATATATATAACCTCATATCCCAGTCTAATGGCCTACTGCACCCAAAAGAATCTTCGGCACTACTGTGAGGCCAACCTTGGAGTTTGAGCTTTCAACTAGGATAAGGGGTGCGCCAATGATTTGATCACATTTTGTTTGCTTGTGACTGACGTTTGACTCTTTCCCCCCTTTTTTTGCTATTGATATTTTGGCTTTTTCTGTTCCTCCTCCATACGAATTTGGAACCTTGATCAATGGGTGTGAAAGATGACTACATTAGAGAGCTTACACCTAGCCTCTATAGAAAACCTATAAACTGTGATGCTTAGATACTTCTACTCTCTCACCTTACAGTAGAATGCTATCCTTGTTGTGGTCAGAGGAAGTGTGAAATAAGGGTAAGATAATGGGTATTAAGTGGGTTGCACCGGTTAATGTGTATAAAATAGTGATACAATGGTGGACAAACTTGAGACTTTTGTTGCAAGAGGGTAAAATATGGATGCCCCAAATGCTCATCCCATGTCATGCTATATATCAGAATATCATCAAAGAAGACCAATACAAACTGCCTCAACTGCTTATTGAAGAGATGGTTCATACATGACTGAAATGTAGCAGGTGCATTGGTGAGTCCAAAGGGCATCACTAAGAACTCATAGTACCCGTAGTGACACCTGAAGGTTGTCTTGTGAATGTCCTCATCCCGAACTCGAATCTGGTGGTAGCTTGATCGAAGATCAATCTTCGAAAAATAGATAGCTCCATGCAACTCATCTAAAAGCTCATCAATGCGAGGAATAGGATACCTGTTCTTTATGGTTTTCTTGTTCAGTGCACGGTAGTCAATGCACATCCTCATGGTCCCATCCTTCTTCTTCACCAATACAACTAAAGAAGCAAAGGGACTAGAACTAGGACGGATGTGTCCCATCTCCAAGAGCTCTCTAATGGCCTTATCTATCTCATCCTTATATGTCTTAGGATGGCGATAAGGCGTAGTCATCACGGGTTTAGCACCCTTAAGCTCTATAACATACTCAAACCCTCTATCTGGCAGTCTACCTAGAGGAATGCCACCAAACACTGGGCCGTGCTTATCTAGTATGGACTGGATGTCTATATGAAAGGGCTACTCACTATCTGAAGAAGATTTGGATGAAATGAAACATTGGGCTGCCCATGCAACCTCTCCATCTTTGATAATGGACTCCATCATGTGTGTTGAAACAACTCTAGGCCCGCCATTTGTAAGAGCCCTAAGCACAATCTTCTTCCCATCTGCCATTAACTCCAACTCCATCCATCTGAAGTCCTGCACATACCTACCAAGGGACTGTAGCCATTGAATACCCAAAATTGCATCAATCTCCCCAAGACCAACTACATAGAAATCATCGGTCAATGTGTAGTCCCCCAACTGGATGCTAAGTTGAGGAATCTTCCTAGTGCAACTCATAGCAAAACCATCTGCAACCTGTACACTAAACCCCTCAAAATCCTCAATTTGTAATCCCCGCTTCATCAAGGAAGTTGTGTGTAGCGCTACTATCAATCAAACAAACTACTCGCTGCCCCTTAAGTACTCCTTTTAGTCGAAAGGGATGATATCTAGGAACTCCAAAAAGTGTGGCAATAGTACCTGAACCTGGTATCTCACTCTCTCCAAGCTCTATCTGGGGCTTCTCCTCAAGTGCACCATGATCACCATCATTGTCCTCTGCATCTGTATCTGGTGAAGGCTCCTCCTCATTTGAAATCACCTCAATGAGATGCACCTTGCCTTTATCAAGGCAATTATGTCCAGGCTCCCAATGATCCTTGCAATGAAAGCAAAGCTTCTTCCTTCTCAACTCATTACGAGTCTCCTAATCCATCTTAGGAGGGCGAATACTCTTATGCTGAATAGTAGACCGCTTGTGGGAAACTTCATATTGGGCTGATAAGAAGTAGGCTGATAAGAAGTGGGAGATGTCTCTAAATCCAATGCTGTTTGGATGGTAACATGCAATGTCCTAAGCTTAAGAGCCTTGACCAATCCCCTCATCCTGTTATGAAGCCCCTCTATGAATAACATTACCACTCTCTTCTCAGGCATCTCTAGCACCATCACTGCTATACGCTGAAATTCGTTGATGTAGGTATTAACGGTGTCTGCTCTGGTGGAGCTGTGCCAAGTCTCTGTAGTAAAGCTCTACATCCTTGCGATCAAATGTCGCAATCAACCTCTCACTAAACTCCCTGTAAGACCGCAGAAGATCATGATTCTATGTGACTAGCCCATGATGCCACCAATCGTATGCCACTCCCTCAAGGTGCAACATGGCAAACTGGATAGCCTCTTGCTCTTGCATAGGCTTAAAGGTGAGGTATGTGTCGAGCTTGTGAATCCATGCTCTGGCATTGATCTTCCCACTACCATCAAAGGTGGAAAGGGTCACCTTGTTGGTGGCTTACTTCAGCTCCCTGTTTTGATGTGCTTTAGGTCTTCGATCCTGTATGGCGCTCAAACTGTCTCTCCTCTGGGCACAATACTGTGGAAGTAGAAAGGCATCCCGCACATGCTATGGTAAAGCCCTCCATTCATCATTGGCTGCCATCACATTGTCTCCGGAAAAGCTACTGTGCCCTCAAGTGCCGATACCTCTACCCTCTGGTGGCTCGTCTCTAGGCAGAAAGCTAGGCTGCATAGGTCTATCCGTAGTCCTGGTAGATCTTGTCTCCTCTGTATGTGTGTGTCTCCTCTCACAGTGAGGGGGATCCCTCACACTACCAATCTCTGTAGGTGATCTGCTATGTCTCCTATGACTGCTGACAACTGATATAGACCTATCCCTCCTATCATGTTTGTCTCTTGGCCTATCTAAAGCCAATTTGTCTAGTGTAGCTCCCATCCTCTCCATGGAACGAATCAACTACTGCTGAGTAACGACCAGTGTCCTGAAAAGTTCACGATCCAGATCTACTTGCTCATCCCGGGGAGGGCTACGTGATCCTTCTCTTCTATCACCCATGTTTTCAAGCTCTCTTTCCTGTCACCTCCTACAATACCTGCTACAGAGACGTGCTTGTCTCCTTGTGTAATACCTGTGGGGGCCCTACTTCTCTATGGCTTGCATTCAAAGCTGATTTTTTTTTAATACACTCTTTTCTTCCTTCCCACATAGGCTGGGAGGATACATTGCTTTGATACCACTGAAAGATCCCCAATAGATCCTATTTGCCTGAATATAAATGATATTTTATATTCCATCTTGCAAATAGTAAGATATAATATTTTGGAAACTATGGCAAACAACACCATAGGCTCAAATTGCTGAGATTAATTAAATAGGAAATGCAAACCTAGGGTTTGGGAGTGAATCCAATGCAAATGGCTCTCAAAAAATTAACTTTTGATCACAACATGATTGCTTCATAAATAATTTAGAAACCCAAATATATAAAAATCAAAATTTTTAGATGACTAAATCATTAGCTCAAAAACCAGATCTAGAAATCTGAATATCAAACTGCCTAAAAACCACTATTGTCTAAAACCCAGCTAAAAATGGATTGAAACTTCTTTTATTCGATCTTCACATATATTTGAAGCTAGATGATATTTGACAATAGAAATCAGCATCTAGAATACCTTAAAAACAATGCATAAAACAACTGCCCAAGACTGGGTCGCTCCACTCTAGTAAGAAGTCTGTAATGCCCACTGCTGCAAATTTAGTTCTCTTTCACACTACTGTAAATAACTAAAAATCTGATTGCATACAATGGGGATTTCTGAAGTGAGGAAATGCTCACAAACTGGTCTTGGGGTTTTCGTCTACAAGAGGATAGAATTCCTAAGAGGGTTTCCGTCCTTGGATTTTTTCTTCAAAAGCTTAAGAGTTCTAATTGCCAAGAGAAATTATTGTATGAAAAATCTGGATATCCTCGTGGCACGAGTCGCACTTTCTCCTTATAACCAGGAAAAATGGCCCTTCAAATCGACCTCCAAGTCGCACTTTTTCCAATGCAACATTCTTTGTTTTTCCCTTCTCCAGGCCAGTCACATTTTTTTAATGAGGCCTATTTGATTCACTTTTCTATTTTTATGCCTCATATGCAAGTCGCAATTTTTACCTTAGATAAATACACATTAAAATAATTGTATTAATTGACTTAAATATACTTTTCTAATTTTCTATTTTCATATTAAGCAGTCTATTAATTTATTAGTATGTGCATTTAGTAATACTTATATTTTTATGTTTAGCACAATATAATAACATTAATAAACCACTTTCACCCTTGGACTCACCCTTTGGCCATCGGGTAGACAAAATAGGGCCAAAGGTCTTCAGATAAAAGTCACTCGAGAAAGGAGGGACATTACAGCACTCCTTCATGTGCATATCATGATTGCTGCTCTAAGCCTACCACTACAGAATCAAACATGAGCTTTGATCAATTGTTAACCCCATGTACATGTCTCCAACCTTATAGAATGTGTACTGCAATATGATATAAACCAATCGGATGGAATATGGAGGCATAATTATCATAATTAGTCACACTATATGCGATACACTCTTCCATACTTTAGAAATTAAAGGCAGCATGGTATGATCTAAAAGGCAATAGGCATGCTCAGATGACTTCAAATTTCAGTAGCTTCTTGTTGTGATAGTGCTCCAATGGAATAGGGTTCTTGACAGTTTGCTTTTGACTTGATTAGAGTGACAAATTGTAGAGGATCTCCTAAATGCCCTAATAGCTTAGAATGGATGTGTATTTATATGTGACCATTCATATGATTTTTCACTCAAGTGACCCAAAAGTACCACCTAGAGAAATTCAATTAAGTTAAGATCATTCCACTTTTGAAATAAGTGGTCGTTAAAAGTGCAGGGAAGAAGGTTTATGGAAAATTGGATTGGATCATGGCCAAACCATTCCTATGGAATTGAAAAGCCTATCCAGGGTATGAAACACGGGGTTCTTAGTCTGTATAGGTATGTACATTGTATTTATGATAGTGTAGTTCCCTTGTAGGGAGCCGAGCTTGAGAATAGTTTTTGTTTAGTGGAACTAGGATGTAGGATAGAGTAGGAGGGTGCCTTAAATTGGCCATTTGTATATAAATGGGATAAATGTCAGAACAAGTACCAAATGCAAGGATTGCCACGTGACTGGTTCAGATGTTGGATACTGTTAAAGCAGTTTCCCCCCTTTTAATCTACATATTGATAACACTTGTAGGCTCTGATTAAAAGAAAATGCAAACCTCACATCTCTTTCATAGGATGGTGACATAAACTCTTGATACGGAATGTTTGCAACAATCCAGGTAGTGAAATACTGCTCAGATCACATGGCACAGATGCCCATAGCCTTTTGCAATGCTTGATAATGATGTAATATGCCCATACAAAGTTGTCCAACTTGAATCTTTGAAAGACTAAAGATAACACGAAATGCTTGCTGAGCTAAAGTGAAATGTGGACAGAAATGACTACACCTGATTGGTCATGCTGAACCATGTCCCTAGTTTGCTGAATGTGAAGAGTGTGGTGGGGCTTTCTCTATATCCATAGCATTGTGAGTGCCTCATCAAGGAGTCATTGCTGGTAATGGTGCCTTGTAACTTATTGGTAGCATGGAACATTTACTCAACTTAATAGCCTTGTTTGGTAACTAAATGAAACTCTTGCTGACTTAATTTCCTTCATATAGCATGAAATAATTTTGTCGGACTCGTAATAGCAACATTTCACTATGGAATATTGCTGAAATCTTTGTTAGTAGCTTCCAATATGGCTATGCAACTCTATGGTTCAGTTGTGGAAGACAATGGTGCTTAGGCTACTAGATAGCCTATATTGGCTCATGAGTACTAACGAAGCCAAATATTATCTTGGGGTGATGAATCCAAGTGATCCACTTTGTGATTTATCTGTAAGAAAACTTTCGCCTTGTCGGTAAGCTGCTCACGGATGAACTCTATGAAAAGTAACCAAATCTGATTTGAAAAGTGGCCAAATTTGATCAACATATGTGTGTGAAAGATCTGTCTAAAACTAGCTGTCCAAAAGTGAATAACTATGTTCTGAACTATGTGATAATGTGAATACTTTGATTTGAACTATGTGAAAAGTGAATAACTCTGATCTGAACTATGTGCAATGCTATCAATCTTTTTGAATCTGTGTACTCTTAAAGATGAAATTATGTATCGAAAAATACTTCTATGAATAAGCCTACAGTATGTGCCCCCTTTTGGGATGAGGGATGCCACAGTGTCACTCAACGCCCAAAATAGAAAAATGGTCAATCATGTCATCCAAAGTTCAAAGGTAATATACCATAGAAAGCATATGTACCAAACATGTGTACTAAATCATAGTGCATAGGATATGATATATAGACTTAAACATGATATGTGTCAACTACAAGAGTAAACATATTGTAACTACATCAACTGTTTTGTAATCTATACAAATCAGTACTTATAAGTATAATAGACGTACACACTAGTCTCAAATGTGTGCACATACACACGACTCTTCTCTTCATGATCTTCCTTGGTACTACATTTTCATAACATTGACTAGACATGACACAACTGGCCTGACACAAGACATTTGACAAGAGAGAAGGGTATGAAAACTCTGCCAACAATTATTTACTAACGAATCATCTAGGAAGCGTAAGGAGATAAGATAAGATAGATATAGATAGACATATATTAATGTCCAACGAATCTTGGAGCCTAGAGCGTAGAAGTGTTATATGGTAGAGATCAAGCATGTGTCAGACAATATACAAAGTGCGAGCAGGGGACAACTCAATGTACGAGTCCCAAACACGCCATAAAAGAAGAGAAAAGATCAGTCACGAAAGGACAACCCGAAGCATCAAATAGTCCCCCACAGGCAATAAGCAATGGAGCAAGCAGGGGATAAAGTAAACGAGGTCATAGAGCAAACATGAAGGGATATACAAGAGGCTAGGGACAAACAAGGACCAATGGTCTATATCCCAAGAATGCATGTAGCCACACCCCCTATAGAAACATTAGAGGCTGAAGCGATAATAGGCAAGCTCTTGATGGATTGACAACCCGACGAGGGGGATGGAAGCCTCCTTCCCTGCTGAGTCATCTGAGATTGACAGCGACAATATAATATCTAGAGGAACGTACATGGAGCATGGACTATCCCTTTGTGTAAAACATGTAGTACATCCGATTTTGCTGGCGGTGATCGAGAGAAGTGTGATCAAGAGAAGTGTGAGGGTCCAACCGGCTTGACGAACTGTATCTATGCACTATATGCCCCTAGGGTCAGGCATGAAGGCTCAATGTCGTTTAGTACCCTCCACCAGTGGGTAGAACCGGAAAGAAGGCCGTAATCCGTCTTGTGGGGACGACTCTCGGATGTGGGGATGAAGAATCTAGTCTCGTATCCAACAACCAGGACTCACGTATACCATAGAGGGCAAGGCACCGCTGCATCAACATTTTCATTTTTGATTTTTCAACAAAGATCTAGGGCACGCTGAAGAAGAATTTTGAAGGTCAAAATAAACAAGTCGTACCTGAAGATTTGGCAAGGTCGGAAATCTAAGGCTCACAGTTTAGGGCATGAAATTGAAAATCAAAGGCATGTTGTTAGGGCAAGGAAAAAATAGAGTCGCGAATTAGAAAAATAGTCATTTCCAGAATTGCAAATCAGAAAAATAGTCATTTCTGCTGGAAGACAGTTGTTTTTTTTGGCATGAAAATGCTGTTATCAGCCAATTTTGACTGCGCAAAATTAAAAAAATAAATATAAATAAATAAATAAAATAAAAAATGGAAATTTTGAAATTTTTCAAAAGTGTTACTTTGCGTGGTTTATCACCCTCATGACGACCGTCTCCTTTTTGTGATCGTTTCGGTCTTCGTTTCGTCCTTTTCGGGCGAGAACTCTTCCTGCCAGGCTTTAAATCGCATTAAAATTAATTAATTAAATTATTAATAGTTAATTAATTAATTGCTCTTTGTTTGATTAAATTAATTTTTTTAACTTGGAGTATTTAATTAAATAAATATTAATTGAAAGTTCATTCGACAAATTTTTATTGCCGGGGAAGTAAGCTTATGCTTCAAACTACCGGGAATGCCAAATTGGCTTCCCAAACCCGGATTTCCCCTTTCCTGGCGATCTTTTTTTAATTTCCCGCTTGTGGGATTTTCTCCACCATTTGCCAAATCATGGATTGGCTAACGGGCAAGAAATTTTCCAATTTCCCACACGGGGAAATTGAATGGGGATTGCCAGCCCACTTTGCCATTCCCGTTGGCAATTGGCTGTTGCTTTTCCCATTTCCCCCTTGACACTTAATTCCACTACTCGGGAAGACGAGAAGTTGGATTAATTCTCATAACTTCCTCCATCAAACTCGTTGGAAAGAGTCGTGCGAAGCTTTCTGATTGCTTCTTATTTCTTCCGAAGGACAATATTTTGTCACATCCCACAATACTGCAAACGCCAAGTAAGAAGGTTTTTGTATTATAGAGAAATCCACACCTGAGAATGCAACTAAGAAGTAAAGAAGGAACATTTCCCACGCACAGCCAAAATCAAACAAACTCCCACGCATGAAAGGGATAAGGAGGTGAAAGATCATTACCCACGCAGGGAGAGAGAAAAAAGAGGACAGCAAATTAATTTGAAGCCAAAGAATCTTCACGCGCCCATCCAAGAAAGTTTGTCTAAATCCACGTAGCCTATCAAAGGAAAAGATCAGCATGCAGTTGGTAAAATACAATAATCACAAGACATTTTGAGATGTCCACACATGCACAAGGAGAAGACAGCAACTTTCTCTTGCCAGGGGTAAATTCTGTTTGTGATCCATGTTGTCAAAGCATTGGAAGAGGCAACCAGGAGGAGACACACTAATTTTAGCAAAGCCCACACATTGGGCAAAGGGGAAGCTTTAAATTCATACATATACCCAAAAACATTTTCCATGCACTCTCCAGAAGCTTTCCACGCATTCATCTAGACAAGTTTCCAAAACCACACGTTGAAGGAGGACAGTTTTTCCATGCGCCCAGCTGAAAGAGGAATCCATGCATTGAAAGAAAAGGCAAAGAACTAAAAAAAGAATTTCACGCGGAGGGTAAAAAAAGAGGTTTTCCACGCAGGAACAGTCCAAAAATCAGAAGAGAAGATCATTTTCACGTGCTAAGCAAAGAAGGAATCAATGCCATAGTCAAATAATATAAAAATAATAGATCCCACGCTCAGTCGAGAAGGAAAAATCCACACATTAGTTGTATCGTACAGGGACCACGCAGCAAGAAAATTGCAAGTTCAAAGTATTTGTTAGAAGATCAAAGTAATTGCCACGCCGAAGCAACTTGAATCAAGCGAGGCGAAGAAATAGTGGATTAAGAATATTGAAATTGATCCTGCACGAAGCCATCGCAGATCGAGAGAATTTGATTAAAAATAAATATTATTATAATTTTGCTCGATCTAGAATTCAAGCTTAGTCTCGATATTTTTGTTTGTGTTGATATTTAAATTTTTTTTTTGTAATTCGGGACAATTATTATTATTATTTTTAAAATAATAATAATAATAATATTATAACGGAAAATATTTTTCTTGCATCAACGGGGTTTCGGAGACTGAGACCCGGCCTTGTTTGCGTTGTCTTGCGTGCCTGAGTCATTCTTCTGTTAAATTCATAATGGCCGAAATCTAACAAATCTGCGGGGAGATCGAGGAAGCCAGTGGAGAAATCTAACAAATCCGCCCTGAAGTATGAATTCCAAGGAATTATCCCTCCCAGTTCCATTAAGTCAGCATATGACAACATCACTGATACAAATCTAGGTCACATCAATGTGCAACAGTTCTGCGAGAGGGTGAAAACTAAAGGCAAAACCATTTTCTCAGATAGACTTTACCATAGTGGTCTACCCCAAGCAGCAACATTTCCTGTCTCGGTGCAGTGTCCGGAATTGGTTATTGCTTGCGCGGAGCATTATGATCCTGAGAGACGAGGAATTTTTAAAGATAATCGCGAGCCTTTCCTCTTAATCACACCAGAGCACATTGAGGAATTGCTCGGCATACCTGACTTTCCCGAGAATGCGGATATCACTCGCCAATCAACACAAGAATTATGGGATGAAGAACCCCTGAGATGGAGCAAGATGGTTAACAACAACTGGTTAGTAACCAAGAGACCTCGAATTGACAGGCTTCCCAAAGAACTGTACCGCATTGAGTTCGTGGAAGAAATCGGGGACATGATTACTCTCCTAAGTCGAGTTTTCGGTCTACCTTCTGCTAGGATTTTCCACCCATGGATGTATCAGTTTATCTGTATCATCCTAGCCAAGAAAGAGTTTGTGGATTGGGCCACCATCATCAGTAACACCCTTCACAAACAATTGATAGAAGTTAAGATGACTGGATGCTTCTACATGACATCGTATCTGACTTATGCGGTAGCAAGAAGAAAGCTATTTTCGGGACTTGAAACGAGAGGAGTCATGGGGCCGTCGAACAGTGTTTTTCATTATTACCCTCAACTCAGTTTCAAAAATAGTTCTCACCATTTTAGAAGAGTCAACGATGCATTCACCTTCCGCGTGATCCGGAACCTGAATCGGAATACTGAGGAAAGGTTTTCTAAAGAAGCCATGAGTGTCATTTCCCAATGGGGACCCTGGTTTATTCAATTTTCATCTTTTTCCAACATTCGCGTGAGTGGCTTTGCTGGTACCCCGTGGAAACTTCCTAAGTACGTCAGTGACAGATGGGCATTAATGGAGTTGGTGCGACAATTATTCCAAGTTCACTGCCTTCTTAGTGACAAGCACCGTTCAGGAATTTATTTCCAAATTCAAATCGGGGAATACCAATGTCTAAATCTTTTCAGTGCACAACTCATGGAAAAAGAGTTCGCTCTCATAACCATCCATCCATATGTGAAGAGAGCCCAGTTTGATATCAATGGATATATGCAAAAGATTCTGGGAGCAAAGTACCAACATAATCCTACCATGGAAGATTTCTGGGCTGCTTGTTCGGATGAACATGAGGTAAGAAGACGGGAGTACTCTTGCCTAACACTTGCTCAGATCAAGGCCTTCCGCATCAAGAGCCCTCCCGATTCATTCATAAATGATGATGAGGATGTCATGATCCCTCATATGATGCCGTTGCCTTTACCCCATTGCCTCGAATCGACTGGACCAAAAGAGATGAATTTTCTCTTGATGGCAAGAACCAACCAATTATTGAAAGAAGCATATCTTGGTATGACAGAGAACTTGCCAAATTGCAATCCATTCCAGATCATGTTTCGGGATCACAAAAATTGCCAATACGAGGGCGGCTCCATTCAACCAAAGTCTCTTCTCGATCAACCTCATTACCATCCAATCATACACAACAAGCAAGAAAGGAGTGGTTGCCAAAATCCACTTCGCCAAGTAACGTGTCACAAGGAGAAAGATCTAAAGATCCTAACCCCGAAGAAGGAAGAGAGCGTGTGTCCGGATTTTCTACCTCGAGTAGAGATTCTTCTACCCACATCGTTAATAGTGCTCAGAAGCTAGTAGCAAATGATCCTCAGCCATGCTTCAAACAAGCATCCACTCAGGTGCAGGTAATTCAAATATCAAACACTTCGGAGCATGTAGTTCATGAAGGGATTTCCCAAAATCTCCCGAATAATCAGGAAGTGGATATTGAGGTTGTGTCTCCTCAAATCGAGGTCGTAGATAGGATTCAAGCAGGATCTCATGATGTCGAGAATAATGAGAATATTGATTCGAGCTACAGGATTCTGTATATGCTGAAATAGTGAATGATACTCCTTGGGTTGATTCCGAAGTAAAGAAAAGGAAGAGAGTTGTCAAGCCAATTGACATTGATTTTGATGCCCTTTTCAAACTTTCGAATGACGCCATTCCTAAGAAGCCTAAGGTGCTTTCTCGAATAATGGTGGATAATGATGGAAACAAATTTGCAGACCTTGCCATTCCACAAGTGGATAAAGAGCGCGATGCTATGACACCTGCCGACTATGAAGTTTCCAGACTTGGACTTGGAAGATCTACATTAGAAAGTGATATGGCGATGGCTCAAGATTCAATTGATATCGTGCTAAAGAGACTTGAGAAATACAAGTCTCAAAATTCTCAGCTCAAGGCCGAAAAGAATCAATTGGTGGAATATGTTCAACATTTGATAAATCCCATATCATCCACCTTCCCAGTACCTGATGCAGTGGCTGCCCCAGATGAAGATACTCTCAATTTGTCAAAGGAAATAAACACATTGGGCCATGTCACTAAAACTTGGCTTTCAGAGATTCTTGTTTTAGGCCAGGGGACGATCAAGACCGCAGTTAAGCTTCATGAAGATGTCAGTGCGTATCTTGATCCAATTCTTTCTTTCAAAGAAACTTTTGTTTCTACTATATCAAATTTGGATGAGATATTGCCCAGTCTATAGGAGATGACAAGTATGGAATCTTCAGTTTTAGCTATTGAAGGAATTCTCGAATTTGAACATCGAGGGACACATTTTCTTTGGTGTCTGCATCTCAAATCAAGAAAAACTGCTTCTCGAGGATTCTATGATCCATTATGAAAGCATGTGCAATGAAGCCTTCACTTCACTCTCCTTGATTCAAGAATTCATGGCTGAGATTCCTTGTAACCTTGTAAATGAGCATAATCAAAGGTGTTCATCGGAGCAGGTGGAAGAGCAATTTTCACAATTGTTTAAGGACATGTACACTCCCGCCAACAATTTCTCATCAGTTTCAATGGAGCGGTGCATCAAATTAAAGAACTTATTTGAGAACGCTCAATCCAAAATTGTTAATTTAAATGATATGCCAAGTAGAATTCTTGAATTGCAGGTATTTTGTGAGGCTATTCTTCGACCAAGTGAACCTCCAGAAGAAGAAAAGATGTTTGAAACTTTGGGAAGGTTTAGATCCTTTCAACTGGCAAAAGTGGCAGATCCTAATTTCACCGGTGGTTCAGGGAGTTGATTTTCTTGGTATCTAACGAAGTGGGAGAGTCCATTTCTCATACGCTTGAGATAGGCGGACCCCATTTCAATGGATAAGGCACTGGTTATTATTGTATATTTTAAAAGGTGTTGTTATTTGTTTTCAGGAAACAATGGATATTTTAAGTAATTTCTATTTTTGAGTTGTCTTTAATAAAGTTGTTGAAAAAGTCAAAGGTCACTTAAGTGCCTTATTTAATGATCATGTAAAACCCTAACTACTTTGTAACCAACTTTTGGGTTATAAAAGGAAGTGAGGGGCTCATTTGTAAAGGGTGACTTTGAGAGAGGAGAAGAAATACTTTTGTGTGCAAGCTTTGTTTCAGGAAGAAACTGTGTTCTTTTGTGAAAACATTTTGGAGTTAATGAAATACGAACTTTGTGTCTCATTCATTGTCTCTTGTAACATTTGATGTTCTTATGTTCATTAGATGTTAGGTGTTTGAATCTTGCATGCAAATATTATCTTTGATCTTATTGTCAATGTTATTAATCAGTTGTTCTAGTTCACAGTGATCAAGCTCTGATTATCTACTTGCTCATGTGTGTTCCCTTTTACACGTTCTTGTTTGGCTAACTCAAACTCCGTTTTATTTGTGTTGGTTATTCATCTTTCCTTCTTCATGCAATATTAGGCTCTGTTTTTACCTAACTCTTGCATGTTCTTTCAGTTCATTCCATTCCACTCCTTTCCTTCATTCCATTCCATCTCCCTCATTCACTTTTCTTTCCATTGATGTTCCAAAACCCCCCCCACATACAATTTTGAATGTACAGATGTAAATACAGTTTTGGTTTTCAATAAAGGCAGCCTCACCTTCATTGAGGAGGGACTTCGTTCCCACACTGTTGCATGTCATTTGCATGCGTGCAAATCCATATGCTAACAGGTTCGTAGTATTATGATTCCCTTAACAATCACATCAAACCCTTGAAATGTGATGCATCATCGGGTAATGTGTAGGTTTCAACTCGAGACTAAGTGTTAGTATAATGAGCTTTGTAAACTCTATTGACTAGTGTTTCATGCACACAAAGAAAACACCACAAAAGGAGTATATAAACCCACTCATTTTGGAACCCTTGCTGGGAATTTGGGTTCAAGGTACGAAACTCTTGAGACATCAATTACATTGAAAACATCATGATGAATACAAATTTCCATTTTGATTCTAAGAACATGCAAGTTCTACGAGTTCTAGTTGAGAATGGTACTCCTTCCTAGTAGAATTAAAGAAACATCACTACAATACAAACTTTTAACGAGATTTTTTTATTGCCTTTTGATTTTGAAGCTAAAGCTCTATGAGTAACTATAGTTAGTGTGAAGACTAGAAACACAATGGTATCTTCTCAACATTTTTTTTTTCATTGTAGCATGTGTTGAAATTTAAAAATTTGACGCCAATTTGTAAATCAGTTCAATGAACCTGAAATTGATGTAGAGTGTGGTATGATTTGAACATCATCTCCAATTTAGTTAGTCTAATTATTCTAATTGTTTGACAAAATCGATAGTGATGGGACCCTACATATGATTCACATTAACATATCAAAACACTAAACATGATAAAAACACCAAACAACCACACATCTAACCAAATATATAATAGAATCTAAATTGAATTAGTGTTGTGTTGGCGAGAAAATTTGTCGGGTGGACAAACTTGTGGATTTCTTGCCAACGCTCTAGGAAACTAAGTCCCTCTACTTAACCGGTGCAACTACCGTATGTTCATGTGCATGAAAAGGTGGATTTCTATGGTGGCCTTTCGACTGGGGATCAAATAGGGGCACTCCACTGACCCTGAGGAAAAGCTAGCAATCTCTTGTTATGGAAGACTTTGTCTAAAGGTGGGAAAGGGAGTGAGAATAGAGGTAGGACAAATAATGTTGCAGGTAGAAAATCAGATTCTTGCACACACACTAGTTAGAAACTTCAACACATGCATTTATGGGAAGAAACAACTCTGCATGAATAGCAGCAAGACCAAATAGAAGCTTCATTGATCACCAAGTATCGAGAAATCCCTTAGTCGAAGAAAGCTAGAAACTCCTTCTTTTATTGATTTCTCAAATCAAAGTTGTACATAATGTGAGAATGGAATAACTTGAGAAGTGGAGGAAAGTAGAAGAAAATTGGCTATCTCCTTTACTTTCTCTAGGTACAATACACTCTTGAGTTTACAAAATCAATTACCAACCCTTTGCAATGGGAATGGCGTTACAATTTATAGAATGAGAGGTGACTTATCGTCTTCCTCATGACCCTCCATATGCCTTAATATGACTTAAGATTGTTCATATTCCACTTTAAATATTTAAGTCCCTTTTATAATAGCAAGGCAACTTAATTTACATTATATTTCTAAAGTCGTTTAAGTCATATTAAAAAGTGCAACCCTCAACGCAAAAATATAACATTTGAAAAGAGAGAGTGTTGTATGAGAAGCGAAGGGTGAGAGAAAGAAGAGGAAGAAGAAGAACTATGCTGAAGGATGAGTTGCTGCAACGGACTTGGCTCCATTCTTTGACTGCTCTCCACTTCGTGATCCTGAGAAGGCTTCTGACCCATCCACTTTGGCTTCATATCTCCCTTATAAAAATCAACTTGCTATTTTTAGTAAGTATGAGAAATCAAGTCCCTGATCTTCAACTAGATGCTGTGGCTCAGTTTTCCTCTCTCTTTGTGTTCCTCGTTCCTTCTGGATCAACTTTCTATTTTTAGCAAGTTCTCGAGGGCCCACTTAAAATGTCCATTCTGGTGAATTCTCAATTGTAGTGCACCTCCTATGTCTTCATCTCCTTCGTAGGCTCTTCTGTTGATGACTTTCCCGAAATAGCAGTTCTTATGTAGTAGACCTACTATTTTTAGAAAGTTGGCCTCTGGGGGTCGGATTGACGTGGAACGAAATTTTTTGATATGGGTTTTCGCCCAATATCACCCCTTCTGAAATTTCGGGCCCGCCCGCTTAAAAATCTAGGAGATTTTAAACTTTTAATTTTCAGACCTGGCAGTGCTTCTGGGTACGGCAGGTATTAATGGACCTCAAAATTGTAGGTCTGGTTTTCTCCTCCGTTTGCGAAGAAAATCATATTTTTGATGTGGGTTTTTTCTTCTGGTGTTTCACGTGCGATCTTACCTCAATCCGGAAGCCGGTTTGACGGGAAATCCCACTTCTTTCTTTGTTGAGCCAAAAAGGAGATTTCTTCGTTGTGGATGCTCTGTCGCACGTGGGGGGAGTTTGAAGGTGTCTTTTTTATGGTCTTGGATAGAGGAATGAATAGCAATAAACGGTTCATTGATTCGTGCACTGGTTTGCAAGCTTTGTTTAGATTTTCATTTTTTAGCTATGGGGATTTTGTTGTTCTCTTCTTTGTTGTTCTTCGTTTCTCCTTAGCTTGATGAGGATTCCTTCTTAGACCTGTGCATCACCATGGGAAAAGTATTTCAATTCCTTTGTTGATCTGGTCTAAGCATTTGCAATGGCGGAGTGATGGTAGAATGTTGTAGAGGAAGAACGGAGGAATGGAGTGCACATATAACTGTTAGAAGTTAGAAGCGGGAAAAGCGACACTTGGAATTTTTAAAAAAAGATATGCACAATTAGGGCTTGGGCGCATTTTTCTATGCTTGATGTCCCTGACCTCAAGGACGTGAGGGACATCAAATTCCACGGTCTTCAAGAGCATGACATGTGGCGTTTGATCCAACAGTAGGGAATGAAGGAGGAAAAAGTTGCTTTAAAGCACTGGGAGCTGAAAGGAGGTCACATGGGTGTCCAGAAGACTCCCTATGGGGGCCGGGCACATTTTTCAAGGTCTGATGTCCCCCACCTCAGGTGCATAAGGGACATCAGTTTCTACGGTGGTCCTGGAGGTGACACGTGGCGCCCGATCCAACGACAAGGAATGGATGCTCCAAAACTGCACCTGGGGGCTGAACGGCGGTCATGTGGGTGTCCAAATGACTCCCCATAGGGGCTGGGCGCATTTTTCAAGGTCTGATGTCCTCCACCTCAGGTGCATAAGGGAAATCAAATTCCACGGTGGTCCTGGAGGCGACATGTGGTGCCCGATCCAATGGCAGTGGATGAATGCTCCAAGAATGCACCTGGGGGCTGAACTGTCAAGTCTGAAGGTCATATGAGAGCCCCAAAGGTCACATGGGGGCTGGGCGCATTTTCCAAGGATTGATGTACCTGACCTCAGGGACGTTGGGGACATGAAATCCCGCCAGGCTCCTGGTGCTGACACGTGTCCTCTCGAAAAAATGACTAAGTCTTGAACTGCCTTTGAGAGGATAACTTGGATTGCAGATAACTTGAGCTCCTGGTGGAATTTCTTGGTGAAATTTTATATGATCCTGACTAGAAATGACATTTTGAATCCAATTATGTGGGTCTAATGTCTTAATTCAACCATATGTTCCCTGAAAAATCGGATTTTTGATCTAGGACTCCACTTATGCCTGAGAAAAATGCCTTCCAATCATATGCGCCAAGGTGTTGTGAAAAATATTATTTCACCATCATGTAGGTCTTGGAATCCTCTTTCCGAAGATGTTTCGTTTTATTTCCAACTCCATTTGGAGCTCCCGGAATCTTCTTCTGAATCTCAGCAGTTGTTTTAGGCCTGTTTACTGCCTAGGCTTGAAAACCTTGTTTTTCACTCAAACTGCTCCAAGTATTTCAAAACTTCCCAAAGCCTTCCAAAATAATTTCCTTGATGTCATAAGGTATTCCATTCATCTCCATGTTGATTTTTTCCCTTCCGTTCTACTCTAGGGGGTTAATCCAGTCCTGGGAAGGCCAACGACAACCCTTCCCATGACTCCCCAAAATTTGCATTTTCAATGAAGTCCTAAAATCACCTAGGGGAATGAATGGAATTTCCTAAATCACCTAGGGGGATGATATAACATTGGTTGGGAGGTAATTTGGACTGACTGGACAGAGCTGGGGTTGCCCAGGAATGATAAAGCATGAAAATTTCGGCATAGGGGTATAGTCGTCGTGCTTGGAAATTTCCAATTTCCCTGTTGCACATTTGCACAACAACATGTTGGAAGCACATGTTGCTATTGAGTTGATGAATGCAATGCCCATAATCAATAGAAAGCAAATCCCACACATCAATAGATCAATGCACAAGAATGCCTAGATATGGTGGATTCCTTTGAGATATCATAAACATGATATACTCAACATTGAATCATAAAATAATCAATGTTATACCTCATTATATAAATATAGGTAGGTTAAAGCCATTTATTTATACACCCTTTTTTAATAACATGTTGGGTAAGCACTCTATTGCCTACTTGGATGACATCAAACCAGAGAAATATCACAAATATTGGTAACTTTATGGGCTTGGTATGATAATTTTTATAGCTCTAGTATCCCTCCTAAAGCACAATTTAGATGGCCCAAAGAAAGGTTAAATTTACTTAATGAACCTTACCTCCAACATCCCCACTTTAAGAGGAATCATGGAAGGTGGCATTTACTTGTCAAACCTTCCCTCTAATTCCCCTCTAAAAAAGGAAATATAATAAAATGTGTCATAAAATAAAGTTGTCACTATATGTTGGCTAGATTTTCTGCATAGCATAAAACCTAGGCAGTCATGAGATAAATCTCCCTCATTTAACCGGTGAGGCTCCTGTGTCAGATTTGTCAATAAAAATGTGTTATTATCTATCAGGGGTTTTACTTTAACCACTTAGTTCATGAACCATAACTAAGAAGTTCTGCAGCAAGTAAGCAGCTGTTTAAGAAAGGAAAATTATAGAAGCAAAGGAAATACAGAGAAGAAATGGGGAAGATGTGCATCCCAATTAGTAGATAGCAGAGCTAATTGCATGCACATAGAAGAAACATAATAGATATGAACACACAAAATTATAAAACAAAGGTAGCTCTAGATCAAGATCTATAATAACACAAAGTTTACTAAGAGATCTAAGATTAAAAGCAAGAAACAAAGTACACCGTGACACAAAGTTCTCCGGAAACCTGCTCCTTTGTATTCCTTTGCTCTAAGTTGCTCTCAGGGGTTTAGCACAAAGCCTAGAACACAAGATTGTTGCTTACAAATTCTGATCGATCATTAACTCGGAGGTTCTTTTCCTACTTATAGAATGTAGGAGGAAAAGTACAAATGAAAAACTCAAACTGAACTAAAGCATGCACAACAAGTAAAGATGACATTTGACAATCATCCTCAACTAACTTCTTCTTAAGTGACACTTGTATCACTTAACTAATAGAATGGTTCCACATGACTTCAAGTAATGGTTGTAAAATCAACAACTTAGAAGTTTTATAATTTCATCCGGGAACATAGAAAATAGAAGAAGTCATGCCAGCTGTAATGTCTACATCTTCTTGTTCTGATATCTGATATACTTGTCGAACATATAATTCAGCATCCTTCCATCTGTTTTAGCCACTGCTTCTTTCTCTGTCCTGAATTGCAGCAACCTTTCATTCAACACTTTGATGCACGCTTCCACATCTTCCAAACTCGGCCCAAACCTTGCAATGTCTGCCTGCAGCGCCACCAGTCTACTGATAGAATTCATCGTGAAAGGGTTGGTAGCTTTATCAATTCTCTTTTGTACCATCAGAAGAGAACCTTCCAAGGAATTAGGCACCTCGTTAGAAACAATCCGCACGTAAGAAGTAATGCCTCCGACCACATCCTCTTCCGTGAAAGAAATGATACTGTCGGGTAAGGATGACGTCCTACTTTCAAGTGCCTGCATCCTTTTTAACAAAACTCTGTAGATTTCCAAATGGAAAGATACTGCAAATTCTAACTGCTTCCCCTTCTCGACTGATCCGTCTGGTACAATTTGTTCCGCAATCAATACATCTCCCGGCAGCTTGTTGATCTCGGCCAAAATACTCAGGTTACTCTCTGCAACTGTATTCATGCCTTCTATGTTTGCCATTAGTTGCTTTAGTTGATTTGCTGCATCGTTCATAACCTTTAGGCGGGCTGGCACTTCCCCAAGTTGTACAGAAGCTTGACGAATAATCAAATCCTTCCATTCGTCAATGGCCTTTACCTGATTGCTTGTATCTTCCATTTTCTGCATAAGATGATCACTCACCTGCTCTGAAATGGGCTGAATGGAAGGTTTAGCAACCTTGGCTATGATCTCACATAATTGAGATACTTGC
This sequence comes from Taxus chinensis, assembly GCA_019776745.2. Taxonomy (NCBI): domain Eukaryota; kingdom Viridiplantae; phylum Streptophyta; class Pinopsida; order Cupressales; family Taxaceae; genus Taxus; species Taxus chinensis. The sequence continues at coordinate 224,024,835 of CM034154.1, forward strand.
TTCAGCAACTCTTCTTTCTCCGCCTTCTCACTGTCAAGCCTAAGGAATAAAGTATCGATCAATGTTTGCGTATCCTGCTTCAATCCTTCAGTGGTGGCTTGACCGAGTGGTACTTTGGTCACTGTCACATCTTCTGCCGTGAGCTCCTCTTCTATCTTTCCTTCTGCCGGAATTGATATCTCAGCAAACTTCTCTCCTGAATCCTCGATGATCAACCTAGAAGTTGCTTTAGCAACTTCTGCTCAGATCCTGGAGTAGCTGCAAGTCATGCTCCTCTAAGTTCATCTCCATTCTTGCTTCTGGAACAAACTGCAAAGCTAACCATTATGAGAAATTACTTCTCGGAGAGTGAGAAGTCGCTGAGTGCACTACCATCTCCCGCTCTGCATCCTCTCCGTCAGAAAGTGCCATAGTGTTATGGCTGCCATCTTCTGAGTCATCCAAGGACAAAGCCCTTTCAAATTCCGCCATCTGCAGCTTCAACGTATCCTCTGGAACAGGCGTTGAACGAAGTGGCTGAGGGGAGAAGATGAATGTCGCTGGATTCAGTGGAGGCATGGAAGCATCCTGCTGCTGCGGTGCAATAGTTGGTGAAGCATTGGGTACTGGAGAAACCGGAGTTAAAGTCATGGTCGTAGAAGTGATCCTCTCCTTGGATTGAGATCTTCTATGCACTTTCAACTTCTCGACTCTCCTGCTGCTTTCTCCTCCATGCTTTCGCTTGAGGGAATCTCCTGCGCTGAAGTTGCCCATGACTTGATTCATCAATGCTTTGTCAAGGCAATATCCCTTCGTCAGCAACCAATTTGAAGTATTCACCAACACAGCTCTCGACCTTTCTTCAATTGTGTTGCAGCCTCCTATGTTATTCTGCAGTATGGCTTTATCTCCTCCCATTTGATGGTAAGTTTCAAGTACCACATTCCAATCATCTTTAAGATCCGCAGGTATCCGTGCTAGTCCAAAGTCGAACACTTGCTTTGCTGACAGCCTGCTGAAATCTCTCTTTCTAACCTCGTATTCACTTCCGCACTTCATCCAGAAATCTTCTAATGAAGGCACATGTGCGTACTGTTGGGAGATTGTCTTCCTGGCTACTCCAAATAGATCGAAGTTCAGCTGTGCAGGGAAGAACTCTTACTCATACTCGGATAACATTTGCGCTTCCATCCCTCGAGCTCTGTGAATGCTAATGCAACTGTAATATCCCACAGTGATTGGGAAGAAGCCCGTAGACTTGTGCCGCTTTGACTGAAGGTCGTGCAACTCCACAAGTTGCCTGCGCAGCTCCATGGCGATCAATCTATCATTCGGATACCTGGGCATCTTTGTTGGTTCTCCAGAAAAGCCCGTGACCCTGAGGTAGGTGAAATCTGCAAATTGAATGAATAGACTGCCAATCTTGGACACAGCTTCCCACGCTTCCTTGCTTACCCTGTTGGCCTTCAAGTCTTTGTCTAGCCTGCAGATGAAATCGTAGAAGAAGTCATTGTTGATCACTTTGAAGTCTTTCTCGAATGCAGGTGCAGTAAGCTGCGGGTAGCATTCGAAAATGGGGTCCTTGGAAAGAACACCACATCTATCCAGCTTAGAAAAGACGCCCTGTGAAGTTGCGACATACACCAAGTATGAAGTCATCTTGAAGCTGAAAGTACGTTTCACATTCCGGAGTTGCTCACCGATGTTGTTGCTAATAATTTCCGACCAATTGATTATAGAATCGACCTTGTTGATTTCAATGGTCCTGATGAAAGCATACATCCATGTACGGAAAGTGTAAGCATTCGCTTCGCCATTCATCCTGCATAGCAATTTTACGACATCATCTATTTCCTGCACCAAATTGGACCGTGGAAGAGTTCTCGGGAACTTTGAAGGAGATCTAGGCTTCTTCATGTATCGGCTATTCATGATGCTAATGCAATCAGCTCTATGCTTCTCCCATCTTTGTCAGCATCCTGAATGCTAATAGAAGTCACCACCTTTCGTATTGGAATCTTCAAACAATAATTGATGAACTCTGCGTCCAAACGAATTATTGTCTTTCCCGAAGCATCACGTACTGATCTGGATGAAGGATGATAAGATCTAGCACACTCCATCACGAACTCTGGCAATTGGGCTGTACATGGAAAAGCTGCAGCTCAGATAATTCCACTGCTTTTGACCGCACGCATGAGTGAAGTCTTTCCTACTCTTGATCTATCTATCAAATCGGCAAGAGGTTCCGGGCCTAGATCTGTGTCTCCTATGTCTGCAAGTTTGGAAGCAATGCAGGACTCCATCGTGCTTTCTTTTTCATCTCTTTTCGCCATAGCTTTGTCTAGCTTCGTCTGAATAATTCTTTTTCTTCTTACTTGGCTGGATTTCTTCAATACTGGTGCAGATCTGGACAATTCTTCAGATTCGGAGGATATTTGCAATGTGTTGGACATTGATAAAAACTCCTTTTCTTTTGTAAAGCACCTGTAATGAATTCATGCAATTTTATTCAGACAAAAATGGCCACCGGAGCATGAATAGTGAATTTAAATTGTAAAAATCTGCACTTTTCAAGCCTGCTACCCCAAAAAATGGTGTTTAATTTGCACATAAAGAGCATAAATCCTTTCAATCAACACTTGAGCTCCTGTAACACTTGTGGAAACAATTATGCAGACAACCTCCTCTAAAGCATGCGCCAAATCTGGAAGCTTTTAGCCTTGTTGTCACTTTGTCTGAGCAAAATCCTTCCTCTAATGGGGGCACACTTTTCCACTTGGTTGCAATTCTTTACCTGTGATTTGAATACTTCACCCATATGGCTGCCCATGCTTATATAACCTTCACAATTCTATAATTAATAATTGCCTTAACAATTAAAGACAATTAATTAATTAACAATCATGTTTTTCTCTTTTAAAAATAGCATGTTTAAGGACAGCCATCCAATAAATTAAATTAATCCAATTTAATCCTTCACACATCACTTCACTTAAGCTTCACAGTGTGCTTTGACCATAGCCACTGAAAATAAAAATTAATTTAATGTTTTAATGCCTTAAAAAACATTAAATAATACCCAAATGGGGCGCACTTTTTGAGAGGAAGAGGGCAGCCATTAAATAAATTAATTTTAATGCTTTTAAATCCTTTCTTTTATTTCCTCTTTGACTTGTTGACTTCCTCCAAGCTTGGGCACACTTTTTGAGAGAAAGAGATTAATTAAAATAATCAATTTAAGGTTGCCATTCTCTCACCAAAGGGGGCGCACTTTTTTGCACATGTAAATCTATTTTTAAGAATTTTTCAACAATGAGATTCTTTACCCTGCAAGGCAGGCACCAAAATCCTGTGATCCACTTAAGTGATTTGACTTTGACAATGAGATTATTTACTCTGCAAGGCAGGCACTAAAATCCCATGATTTCACTTAAGTCACTTTCCTTTTATTTTATCATGGGAATTTTTACCTTGCAAGGCAGACAATAAATTCCCTCCTGCCTGCAACCTCTATTTTTCCCACTGCAGCTTAAGTGACTTTTATAACACGGGAAAAAGTACCCTGCTAGGCAGGTATAAAATTCCCACCCTGCCTGCGGCTTCTATTTTTCCCATTGCAACTTAAATCCTTTGTTTTCCAAAAATGCGCCCATCCCCGCAGGAGCTTTTCTGTGTACGACTTCGCTTTTTCCCAGTGATCCAGACCTCTGATGGTGACATCCTCCGGGCATAATGTGCGTATATGTTTTCTAGCTGCTCCAGGCCAAAAATCGGGCTTACCCGGCAAAGGAATTGTTCCAGAGAAATTTCACAGAAAACAAAATGGGACACCACAAAAACACGAAAAAATTGCCAAAAATTACAAATAAAGCCAAAAACCTAATACAAGTTAAAACCCTTATGGCACATAGGAATAATAACATATTCGCTCATAATAGAGTTAAAACGGAGCGCAAATAGCCTCATACAGGGCTCAAAATAATTAAATACAAATTTCCCGCAGACGAATCCCGACGACAGAATAAAACAATTTTGGGCATCTGGATATTTGGCGAAAAAGGCTGATATGGCTCTTTAGGATTATCTTGACACAATACAAGAACTTTCAGGCAATAAAAACACAAAATGACCCATTATTTTAAAAGTACGAAATTTTTTCAGATAGGGTAGTTGCAGATTTCAGGGTGAAATCTGGGTGACACCACTATACCATCTCGTAATAATAACTAGGATATCCTTAAACCGCACCAAAAACTGTTTCACATCCTTACAATCCTCGAACTTCCAATTTAAACAAGTCTTAAGAGAATGACAACAAAAATGTTGAAGCCAACTATGACCCGACCGCTAACATCTCCCCTTAATGACTAAGACATTCTTCAACCACTCCAACAATGGGTCCATAGCCTTACAATCCTCAATCTTCCAATTTAACCAAGTCTCAAGAGATTGATGGCAAAAATGTTGAAGCCAACTATGAGTCGACCACTAGCATCTCCCCTTAACAACCAGAATATTCTTAAACTTCTCCAATAATGGTCCACAACCTTACAATACTCAAACTTCTAATTTAAACAAGTCTCAAGAGAATGAGGGAAAAAATGTTGATGCCAACCTTGACCTACTACACGAAAACCTCGAGGTGTTAGTGAATTCGCACACCATGATCATAACATCCCACCACATTTCGTAGCCCAGACCCCGGGCTAGATTTGTGCTCGTATAGCGGGACCACGTCCAACCCTATACGAGCCCTAAGCGAACACTACAATACCGACATAGCTACCTGCATTGGGACTCGAACTTGTGTGGTTGATTTTTTTTGCAAAAGCTCAAAGCTAACTGCCGGGAGAAAATAATTATAATCTGGAATCCCCTGGCACAAGTCGCACTTTTTCCTTATAACCAAAAAACCCTTCAAAGATGCAAGTCGCACTTTTTCCAATGCAGCATAATTAATTTTTTCCTTCTCCAAGCAAGTCACATTTTTGGCTTATTTAATTCCTCTCCCAAGGCAAGTCACACTTTTTACCTAGGAAAGCACATTAAATAATTTATTAATTTATTTAAATGTACTTTCCTAAGTCGAAGTCACTTAAACAGTCTATTAATTCATTATATGTGCTTTAGTGATACTTTACTTTATTTTTAGCACGATATAATAAAATTAATAAACCGAAGTCACCTTTGAAATCACCCTTTGGCCGTCGAGTAGACAAAAAGGGCCAAAGGTCATCGATCGAACTATTCGAGAAAGAGGGACATTACAGCACACCTCCACTGATGTCATGAATGCTGCTCTACATAACACTACTCCAAAGAGGGATCAAAACCCATGTAATTCTCCAACCTTTGATGAGATGCATATGATATAAAACAAACAATGGAAGATGGAGGCCTTGATCCGGTTCTCACACTTTGCGATACACCCTTGTACTTTAGTTTTGGCCCATGGTTGATCTAGGGCAATAATATAGATGACTTCAAATTTCAGTAGCTTCTTGTTGTGATAGTGCTCTAAGGAATTGAATGCTTGAGTGTTTGCTTTTGACTTTATTAGAGTGAGAGAGTAGAGGATCCCTACATGCCCTAATAGCTTAGGGTGGATGTGTATTTATATGTGACCATTCGTATGGGTTTTCACTCAAGTGACCCAAAAGTACCACATAAGTTGATTAAGCTAAGTTACCTTTTGAAAAAGTGACCGCTAAAAGTCACATCCTATATCCAAGCTTTGCCTTGATGTGCCGTACCCTGGGCATACTGATCAACGTCACTTGGCAATCATTGATGCCTCCTCTGTTCCGAGCTTTGACTTTTGGCTTAGCTTCTTCGTGCTGATGGGTGACATGTGTCATCCATCGGCATCACCGCATCTCGCAAGTCTTTGGAGACTTTGGCTTTGGCAGAAGGTTTTCTCATAAGGCGATTTAAGACAGATGTCCATGGGGACAACTGCCTCAAATCAGTGTGAGTTTGATCCTGCCACAGAGATATATTAATTAGTTAAAAGTTGACGGTTTCAAAGGAATATAAAGTGTTGGTTTAAACCATCAAGTGAACGTTTTAAGCCCGTTTTTCATCCCAAAAATGGCTAACTCCTGGATTTTCTTCTCTCTTCTTTTTGTACACATGATAGACACGAAGGCCAATTGTGAAAGCACTTTTAAAGATATAAAACTTGTTCATTAAATTATAAGCAAGGCATTACAACTGTAAAACCAAAAACTCAGCTATTTTCATTTAAGACTGATGCTTCTCATGTTAAAGTAAGTCAGAGTCATTCACAACTCAATGTTAAAGGCTACAAAACATGGTCCAACTCTATGTCTTTGTGCAATACGGTTTTGAAGCTCTAAAACTCAGTTTATGAATCATTAAAATCAGGGGGCTCCAATTTCCTGTTTGAAAGGGAATGGGGGTGTGTTGGGTAGCAACAAACTCAAATAAAAATCATTATTGTTGAAGTAGAAAATGAATGCGATAAGGAGTTATGTACAATAAATAGTAAGGCAGAAAATAGTAGTACATGAGTATTTCGTCAAGTGGGTGTTTATGCGGAGGTCCTGGATCAATAGGTACCTCGTCTTGTTCGAAATAAAAATCTAGCATAGTTATTGTGTCTTCTCCGTCTGGGTGGAACACTATTGTATAGCGATAATATTTGTATGCGAGGCATTGGGTTGCATAATCTACTATCATTCCTTCGCGGTTCAACCAACTTTGTGCCATTCTTATTGGAAGTTCTGTGGGGATTGTTATAACACAAAGGCACATGCACGAATGTCCAATACATTGCTGTAGTGATCTCAATGAAACCTTTAAAGTTTTCCAAGTGTGCAAATGCGTGCCATGTGTTCATTGTGCATCTTAACTGTTGATAGAAGACAAGACTACACATTGAATTCAATTTTGTCATCAATCAAGATGTGTTGCTGTTGTGTCCCTCCTATGATTGTAGCTGTGTATATGTGTTTATGTGAAATTGGTAGTGGAGCTAGTATTGCACGTGATATTGTAATGGTAATAGCCTTATTCGTAATACTGCCATTGTTAATAAGATCTGTGATATTTTCTTGTAATGCAGCACAATTACCCATATCGTGTCCAATAATTCTATGATAATTACATAAAGCTTTGTCTTGAGTTTTTGACAAACGAGCTTTAGATTGATGTCAAAAGGAGGTAGTACAACTAGATTCTTATCAAGAATGAGTCATAACATTTATCATGGTTGCTTAAGTACTTTTTTCCTTTTTGTCGACATTGATGGTGAGGAAGGATTGTCATCAAGCTGAGGTGCGTGACATAGGGTAAATGGGGTGTCTAACGTGATATTGTCATATTTGGATACCAAAAGTTGTGTAGATGGCAAAGGTTCAATAGTAATGTCCTCATGTTCAGATTTTGGAAGTTGTGCATATGGTGGAGTGTTTATAGTAATGTCCTCTTGTTTGGATATAGGAAGTTGTGCAAATCGAGGCTAAGGCTCAAGTTTGGAAGGTTCATGTGTAACCTTTACCCCAAGTTGAGGGAGTCAGGCTTTATAACAGTTTCCTTATACTCAATTAGCGGCTTACACTGGTGGTCAAAGGAGGAATATTATGAGAAAAGGGCCTTAAATATAAGGCGTGGGAGAAGATGCCTACCAAGAAATTGTCATTATTCTATTTTGGTGGGTTGATAAGGGAGACTGGTTAAGACATCCTTAAAGCATTTGATCTATTTGCGTACACTTTCGTTTGGCTCTTATTGAATTTAAAGAAGATTTTTAAAGTATACCTCATAGTCTGCATTGGCTAGGAAGTGGGTGAAGAATTCTTGTTTTGGCTCAGGGAATGAGTTAACTGGAGCGAGAGATAAGGAAAAGAACCATTCCTAGGCCGCACAATAAGCTTTTGGGAAAGGCCTTAGGTGAGATAGTTGTATTATCATTGTATGCATCAAAGGAGCTTACAAATTGTGAAAATGTGCACCAGGATTTTGTGGGATGGAGCAAGAGTAAAGAAGACATAAGAAAATATGATGGATAAGGAGTATATAGGACTGTGGGATGCAAAGGTTGATTATGGTACAGTCATTCCATCTTGTTAAGAGGGGTGTTAACACATTCTTGGGCTCATCTAAGGTTGTGCTAACCTAGTGAAAGATTTTATCCCGCCATATCTGATTTTGTGTAACTATGTCATCAAGTAAATTCATAAATTCATTCCCAACAAACGGATTTGGGTGTTTTAGATCTCTGATACAGAAATCGTGATAAATTGCCGATAAATGGCAGACAGCAACAAAAACGATTTATCTTTGAAAAATTCACGATATTTGTTTTGGCAATTTATGGCGATTAAAATCAGTGAAAATCGTGAAAAATCATCCATAAAATCGTGAGCATTGTTTAAAACGTCAAAACAGGAAACTATGTGCCCATTTCCATGCGTTTTGAGGTCGTTTTCTATTGTGTGAGTTCAACATCTCTGTTTCACTAGGGTTTCGACTGGGACGAGCAGGTTTCAAACACCATTAATAGGTTTGGCATTTGCGTTTCAAAATTTCACGTTTTCAAGTTTCAACTATTGCATCCTGTTTCGCTAGGGTTCCTTGTCATTTGGGCTGGATGTATTATTGCATCTTGTCATGTTGAATTATTTGTCAGCTAAAGTGCTCATTGCTTTGCAGCGTTGTTTTGTGTACTGTAGCAGAAATCAAGATGTTTTAGAGAAGTCAAGTGAGTAAACTAAATGCTAAATGCTAGCAGCAGTGATTTGCATAAGTCATCTTATTGTCAAAACATATGAATATATTTCCATGGCTGGCCACATTAAACTGCATGTGAGTACTGTCTGGAAGAAAATTACTAGCTCTTAGTTTGCTTTGAAGTAATGTTGAACAAATCATTTTAATAGAAAATATACTTATGGGCTTATGACATTCTATAGATTCACTTTTTGTGTCATTTAACAATGTTTTACATTTAATTTAAGTTTATTTAATGAATTTTAATGTTTTTTAAAGTAGTGATAAAGTTGCCAAGAAATTGCTGATTCCTGATTTCCGAGTCAAAATTTGGCCTGCCGATTAATTGCTGATAATGATTTTTTGAACTATGCTTTAGATACAGGGGAAGTAATTCCTTGAACCTAGCAGTCAACTCAAATGTTTTAACACCCCAAGGATCATCAAGAGCAAACATTTTGCAGTGTAAAGTATATCCAAGCTAGGGAGGGTTTGTGAAAAAAAACCCTAGGATCAGAAAAATCAGGCTGCAAGCTGAAACCGTAAGGGTGAAGTATGAAACCCTAGGTTGGTGTACTTCGATAAAAGTGGGTTTACCAAGCATTCATTCTATATTCAGTGCAATAAGGATAATTCAAAACTAAGACAAACAGTCCTAATGGTCCTAAATTATGTTACTCTTGCATTTGCCAATAGATTTGCCAATGATAAATCAATAAAGTACAATTACGGTTAGAGAGAGGAACTAGATTATGCTTGTAGGAGATGTGACAGTGCTAAGAATGTGCCCATAAGAGGATTTGAGTGTCTTCAAACTTCCTTGTAAATCTCAAAACCTAGAAAGTTGTGCAAGATATGTTCGTGGGTATCAGGACACCTTCATGGCCAAACTTGTCTCCTAGGGCTACAAACTGGTCCTTTGGATCTGCTTAGTCAATATGAATGTTAGGATTTGGTTCACTCGTATTTGGAGATCCAATTTCTTGGTCTGTATCTGCGCAATAACTATGTTGTGATGAGATATGGCTTCTTGCTTTGAAACCCTAATCTTGTGCCTTGGACTTGAAAAGGGGATAGCAGATTTTGGGTTTGACTGCCTCATCCACCATCATTAATGTGATAAGAATTGCGCTACATACCACTATTTTGAAGCGGAATGAAGCCCATATAGTTCCCCAACCTATGATGAGAGGCATGCTATATAGAATAAACAATAGAAGATGGAGCCCTTGATCTGACCCTCACACTTGGCAACACACACTTGTACTTTAGTTTTGGATCATGGTTGATATAGGGGGAAAAGCATTATAGATGACTTCGGAATTTTTGTAGCTTGCTGTAGTGATAGTGCTATTGAATTGAATTTTGTAGTGCTTACTCTTGACATTCGTAGAGAGTAGAGGATTCCTAGATGCCCCTAATAGCCTAGGGTGGATGTGTATTTATTTGTTGTAATATCCCCTTGTGGGATATTAATGATTTATTATTAATTACTTGCAAAACAAACAACTTAGAAGATAAACCCTCTTAGGTTTACCTCAACTAACCCTAGTGTCAGCTTCAATACAACCCAAATAGGGTTGGAGTGAGCCAAGGCGAGGGTTTAGATGGGCAATCCAGTTGGTATTTACACTCCTTTATCCAATACACTTTGTAGAAGTAAAAATAATAAATAATACTGCTGAAAATTAACTGAAACTTTGGAAATTAATAACTCCCAAAATACTAACTCTTTTGACTTGAAACCAAGTGCAGTAGAAAGGGAAAATTATGAGCTTCTATTCACAATAAATATCAGATCTTTCTATACACTAGAAACCACTCAACACAGCCCCCAAAATCCCAAACCCAGTCGCTAGGGTTAGGGTAAAATCTGCAACATAATTCCAACACTTTTTCCTTCTCTTTAAGAGTAAATAAATGCAGTTCCAGATCTGCACTTAATAAATCTAAAACAACAGATTTATAATCACTTTAAAACCCCTTCCAAACAAACCAACAACATATAATAAAAGATATTCATCATAAATCACACTCCAAACCCTCAAAGCAAGCTTATATCTTCTCGCAAAAATGACGCCTTATACATGTATAGAGAAATGATTGCAAAAAACTTACTACTTCAGGCTCATATGGGCACACACACTTCACAAATGGTGGTGTTAATAAACACCTTTTGTTTTGATCATAAGTGGGCATACATCCCTTCTCCAAGCATGAAGATAAGTTTTATAAACCGTCAACATGCCAAAAAAGGAGTAACCACATTTTGTTTTATAGCTTTTGCTTACACATGCTCCAAAGTTCTTCTCCATCTTTGACGCCATCATCTAGGAGGAAATCTTGTTTAAAAATGTGCTTGAAAGTCACCAACAACAAATATTAAATGCAGAGGGATTTTCAAAAGATGCCCATATGAGTCGACCCATGCTTAGGACTAATCACTTTGTCTCAAATATTAATTATTAAATGCTTCCAAGAAAATGCGACTTGCCTAGTCACTTGATTTACCTTTTAAAAAAAATGCATTTATTATCGCAAGGCGAAGTCGAACTTCCCCTTTTATTTTGATTTGCACAATTTATATATTTTTATTTTAAAATTACATGTGCAAATCAATTTTATCTTCTTTTTAATTTTTTATAAAAAGGGGGACATTACATTTGTTGACTGTTCATATGATTTCCCACTCAATTAACCCAAAAGTACCACCTAGGCGACCTAATCTAAGTTACGCTTTTGAAAAAGCGATCGTTAGAAGTGCAAGGGACACATTTCTGTAGTGATAATGCTATGGAATTGAATTCTGCATTGCTTGCTCTTGACCTTCCTAGAGAGAGAGTAGAAGATTCCTAGATGCCCCTAATAGCCTAGGGTGGATGTGTATTTATTTGTTGACCGTTCATATGATTCCCACTCGATTAACCCAAAAGAACCACCTAGGCGACCTAATCTAAGTTACCCTTTTGAAAAAGTGACCGTTAGAAGTGCAAGGGACAAGTTTGTGGAGGTTGGACAGGTTTGTGGCTATACTTGTCTTGGGCCTACGAACCTTTCTAAGGTGTGAAGGGAATCAATTCTGAGACACACGAAAGTCTTTATAGATGTTTTGTAGCACGTGCAGTGGTTCTTGAAGAGCTGAGCTAGAGAATATTTGTTGTCTAAAGGGATGAAGATACGGGATAGAGCAAGATGGTGCCTTAAATGTGTCATTTATGCATAAATGATATAAATGTCATAATAAGTTCCAAATGCCATCTTGTCAAGTGCTTGGACCAGATTTTGGGTACTACACAAGTAAGATATTAAGTGGATCTAAAGGAGGGGAATCTACACTCAATATCAAACCTATGGGGATGTGGGGTCAAATTAGATGCTAAGAGGGTGGCCTTTAGGCCTAAAGAAGAGGTAATGGTAATAAGCAAGAGAAATCCTAATCTAGTAGTTGTAATGCCATTTGACAGTATGCAAAAGATATGAGGGAACTATAATGGAAGAGATAAGGATATGCTACACTATCTTATCTAGATAAAGGATAGAGTATAGGGTCAAATATATTATCTTCAGAAATGTAGTCAGCGAATTAATCCCCCTCTTTGGCTTGTAGCACATTGTGGTAGATTGTTGTGGGTGGATCTCAAGAAGTATAGGAAGAAGGCTTAAGTAGACTAAAGTTGGGGACTCCAAAGGCTAAGTTACTGACTCATCTCTTATTCTTGATGTTCCTAGTAATCCAATGCTCTAATGATGATCTCCAAGTGTATGCTCTACTAAACCCTAAGACCTCTTTTAGACCTTTGAGGGCAGATTTGTGAGCAAAGGCAAAGTAGACTATTTGTTGATGATATTGAGGACTGACAATAATGACGCTTGTAATTAGGGTAACATTACCTAAAGTCAGGGTTTTCACTGAGTTGACGCCTTTGGTCGAGTCGAGGAAGTTGGCTAGCTAGCGTTTTTTGCTAGATGTCCTCAGTCGGGCCAAAGAAGTTGGCTGCAATTAGTCCAACAAAGGGTGAAGGAAGAGGAAGGGGAGGAAGCATGATGGAAGACACTTGGAATAAATTATAAGCTGATATAAGAAGGTAGTACATAGGTATAAAATGATGGTAAGAAGGGTAGGTGCCACAATGATTTCCCATTACATGCTATGATACGACCCACCTAATACCAGTGTACCCCATAAGAAATGCATTCAAGGAGGATTAATACATTGAAAATTTGCAAAGAGAAATCGTTACTCGTTAGATAAAAAGAATGATAGCAGTGCAACAACCTTCAATGGTGAGCATCTAGGAAACAAAAGCATCTATGGAACTCATGTCAATAATGGCAGAGAATATGTGGCCTAGAGCCCAGCATATTTCTATTAATTCCTTTGGCGCTTCTGGAGGTCAAATTATCCTATGGGACCCACGATCAATTTCTGTTATCAACTCTTGTGCAATGAAAGGACTGATTTGTCTGCATGTCCACGCAAAAGAGGAGAACCAACAGTTTCTGATTTGTAATGTTTATGCTCTTATCTCTGTTGACGATAAGAGACAACAGAGAAAAAGTATGGACTATATCATCCGATCTTTTCCTCATTTACCGGTTATACTAGGTGGAGATTTTAATACTATCCTCAATATGACGGAAAAGAAAGGAGGTAATCCTCATTTGGATGCTAGCTCAAATGAGCTGAGTCAGTTCATACAAACTCATAATTTAGTTGATGTGCCTACTGAAAATGGGATAATGACATGGTCAAATAGGAGACAGGGACAACAACGTATTTTAGAAAGGTTGGACAGATTTCTGATATCGGAAGAATGTCGGCTAAATGAAAATGCTCCAAAAGCATGGATTCTTAACAACAGTGGATCTGATCATTGGTTTGTTTGCTTGCTAATAGGAAAAACAATACGTGTAAAAACACCTTTCAGATATCAATTAATGTGGCTTCGACATGCTGATATACAAGATCTTGTTCGTTAGTGGTGGACTGAAGGAAGTCCTAGGCATGGTACGAATATGTTTAAGTTTGTCAAAAGGCTGAAGTACCTCAAGATCCAGCTTCAGAAATGGAATTGGAATGGGTTTGGGGATATCTCAAAAGAAAAAGATAAAATCCAAAGGGAGCTGGAAAAATCAATGAGGCACACTGTATATCAGGTATTTCTATGGACCTCTTTAAGAAGGAATGCAGTCTGAGGCAGAACTTAATGCATGGGAAATCTGTGAAGAAATTATGTGCAAACTAAAATCTAGAATTTAGTGGCTTAATGAAGGTGACAAAAATTCAACATTTTTTCATAAGTCATTATTAGCTAGAAGAGCTCATAATTACTTTCATTTTTTATCTAAAGAAGGTGGTGCCAAGGAATCTTCAATGAAAGGTATGAAATAGGTTGCTAGTTAGTATTTTCAACAATTATTTACAGCACAATCTCTGGACGTGATAGCTCAACGAAAGCTTTTGGATTTGATTCCCAAACAAAGCAGCCAGAATGATAATGAACAACTGACACAACTGGTCACAGAAGAAGAGATTAGAAAGATAGTATTCACCATGCAGAAAGGAAAAACCCCTAGGCCAGATGGATTCCTGATAGAATTTTTCAAGCCTTTTGGGAAATAATTAAATCCGATCTACTACAGGTGGTCGAGGAAGTGAGAACAACCAAGACCATTCTCAAAGAGTTGAATGAAACTTTTATAGCTCTCATACCTAAAGCTAGAGAGGTCGAAGATATATCTGGTTTCTGACCTATAGCTCTATGCAATCTGGTGTACAAGATAATAACAAAACTTATAGCAGAGAGATTGAGACCATTTTTTACACAAATTATATCCCCTGAACAAGGTGGATTTGTTCCAGGTAGACATATTCATGATGAAATTGTGCTGGCTTAGGAAATTTTGCATTCAATGGAAATTCAGAAAATGCTGGCAATGTTCATCAGGTTGGATTTATCTAGAGCTTATGATCGGGTGGATTGGACTTTCCTTGGTAAAGTTTTGGAACACTTTGGCTTCTCGCCAAACTGGATACAATGGGTCATGACATATTTTTCTTCTGTATCCTTCGCTGTGTTAATCAATGGATCTCCGTTAGAATTCTTTGGAGCCTCAAAGGGTATTAGGCAAGGTGACCCTTTATCCCCTTTTCTTTTTATCATTTTGCTGAATGTTTGGGGAGATTGAGAAAAAAAGCATATCAGGAAAAGAAAATCAATGGAGTGAAATTGGCCAAAAATGTCCAACCTTTATCAATTCTTCAATTCGTGGATGACTCTTCTATGATGGGTTGAGCTAATACAATAGAAGCTAGGCAAATTCAAAAGACTCTTCAAACTTTTTCATCGACAACAGGTCAGAGTATAAATAATGCAAAATCCAATATTTACTTCTTCCATTGCTCTGAACGACAAGAACAAATTTTGACTATACTACAATTCCAAAAAGGAATACTACCTGTGAAATATTTGGGTATTCCTTTAGCACCTAAAAAGCGGAAAGAGTGGAAATGGTTTATTGATAAGAGTTGAACAAAAAATCCAAAAATGGACAAACAAATGGCTGTCTACAGGAGAAAGGATGACTCTAATTAAGGCGGTTTTCCAAGCAATGCCGGTTTATGTGGCGTTCGTGTTGAATATACCAGGTACTATTTTAAAACATATGGATTCCATATGTCCAAAGTTTCTATGGAGTGGAGCTCAGGAAAAAAAAAGTGGACACTTGTTAAATGGACATCTTTATGCAAAGCAAAAAAATAAGGGTTGGGCTTTCGGCTATCCACTCAACATAATAAGGCTTGGGCAGCCAAGTTATACTGGAGGCTAATTGTTTTTCCCGACGAACTATGGGCTGCTAATTTCAGAGGTAAATATGCAGAACACAACAGATATGAGAAGATAATTAGGACAGCCCTTCCTAATAATGGATCTCCAACATTAATGTTTACTAAACGAGGAGAAAATCTGATTAAAAAACATCTTTTTGAATTGTTCACAATGGTCAATCTGCTAATTTTTGGATAGACTCACGGGATGCCAAACCCCCAATTTCAACAATCGTCCGTCAACTTAATCCTATAAAGGAGCAAATGTAAACAAAGGGATGGATTGAGATAAGCCACTACATTCACACAATCATTCAGCCTTGGGGTACAGAGACACGATGGGGACTTCTTAATGAATGGCTCATGCGGATAGAGAATGAAGATCAGATTTTGTTGAACAATATTTTGGCAGAGCGACCTCTTCTTTCTTCGTCTGATCCTGATGAGTTAGGATGGGGAGGTAGCTCTTTAGGGGAATATGAAGTAGCTTCGGGATACTTATCCCTCATTAAAATCTGCACTCATCCCCAACAAGCCTTGTTTCAGCGAATATGGCAGCCAGAGATATGGCCTAAAGTAAGTTTCTTCCTGTGGCTTATCATTCATAAAAGACTTTTAATTGGAGATAGGCTACAAAAAAGAGGTTTCATGGGTCCATTTAGATGTGAACTTTGTACTCAAAATGAGGAAACATTGGATCATATTTTCTTTCACTGCCCATGGGTTTCTATATTGTGGAAACAATTGGCTGGGTTATTCAAACTTCAATGGATCAATTTGGGATCCCTTGCACAAATTAATGACACTTGGAAGATAGCTATTCCTATAGGAGAAAATTTGCTCTCAGCTCTTTAGAGTGGTATCTCACTACGTCTATGGAATACGTGGAAAGAGAGAAACTATAGAATATTTTGACAAACTAGGAGAGAAGTTATATATGTTTGGGAAAAACTAAAGAGTAGCTTGACAGAGAGCCTCAAACATAAGGTTTCGCTACCAGCTCAACCCTCTCCAGTATGGGAGCATATCTACAAACAACTTTCTCTGGATCTAAAGGAAGCCACCATGCCTCGCTTTCACAAAATTAAAAAAGCAAGGACTGCAACTCAAGTGGAAGATGGGATCACTTATGATGGGCTGATCAATACAGATGGTGTTTCCAGGTGTAATCCTGGAAGAACATCCATGGGAGGGATTGGCCGTAATAGAGAAAGAGAAGTCCACTTCCTCTTTGCAGAAAATTTGGGAATTTCTACTAATAATGTAGCAAAGATCAAAGCCATCCGGAGAGGAATACAAGAAGCTATTAAAATAGGTTGGCGGAAGATCAAGATCCAATCAGACTCCATAATCATGATGAACTTATTGAATAATTCTAACAATGGATATCCTCCTCAGTGGTGAATTGCGAAGGAAGTTTGTGAAATACGAAATCTACAGCAGAAAGTCCAAGCAATTCAGTTTATCTACATCCTCAGACAGAAGAACAAGGTTGCAGACGGATTGGCAAATTGGTCTCTTGACAACAATGATATCCTTTGCTATGGGTTACCTCCTTTATGGTGGTTTACTAAGATTCAAGAAGAAATCAGGAAAATCATAACCCTTGACTCTTTTCAATGATTGTAACTCTTGCTATTTTTGTTTATAAGGCTAGTGATATGGCCAATAGATTCCATGCTTGGCATGGTAGAGTATGTAATTGCAGATTTCTATCAATATAATGGTTGACTGTTTTCTTTAAAAAAAAAATCGTTACTTAGTAAGTGAAAAATAAGATGTATACAAGAGGCAGTTTCTTTGAGGGTGTCATTCTCAAACATAGAGTGTAACGGGGGACTCTAAGGACTCCCAAGGTGATTACCTCCTTTTAGTGAATTCCAATCATTAGAAAATTCAAGTGCTTTGTAATGTCCCCTTTTTCAAATTAATGGACATCAATAATATTTCTAAGTTGGGCCTGTTCAATTAATCATTTAGGGGCAACTGTAAAGTCCCCATTTCTGAGCAGGTAGTCTAGGAGGCCTTTCATTCGTCTTAGCCTTGGTCATGCCCAAGGGGCTAGTGACGTTGATGGTTATTGGGTATGGTTTGCACCTTCATTTCACTTATATATTATGTTTTGACGTTGGGCACGTACTTGGAGGTGACTTAAGTGAAATAAGGTTGCGTGATGCTCCCCTAAGGTACTTTATGTTATATTTTGTAGACGACTTAAGTGATGGGTGAATATATGGTACTTTATTTTCTATTTCTTCATTGGGGGTAACTTAAGTGTACTTTTGGCATAATGGTGATAAAGTAACTTAAGTTATTTTTATTATTATGTGGATTTCCCCAAGGAGGTCGATTAGGGTTCTTTTGGGCCCTTTGTTGCAATGAAAAGTTATAAAAGGAAGCGCTTGGGGGAGAAAAGGGAATTCATTCATACACTCACTCTTTTATGATATTCAAGCCATTGCTGGTTGCATGTTTTTTGCTTGTGGAGTAAGATCCCACATAAACCCTAGCTTCGGTGGTGAGAGATCCACTCCTAGCTAGCAGAGCACTATTCGGTGGTGAAAGATCCTCCCTAGTTTGCTATTTTGGAGCTTTATTCAATTTTTTGGATCAGATCTGGAGAGTAATAAGAAATTCAAATTCAGAGAAAGAGGACAACCATTCTTCATCAAGGGTTTCAGTTCAAACTTGGAACAACTATTTTCCAGTGTTACGCGAGGATGCGTCCCGGAGGTTTTCATCACGCCTGGGATGTCTCAGGGACTTGGGGATGGGGACGGGACGTTTCCCTGCCGTCCCCATTTTCCAAAAAATAAGGGGGACGTTCCCTGAAAACTAGGAACGCACCCGAGACGTCCTGGGTGCAAAAATTGTTTGGGAACTTCATTGGGGACGTCGAGGGACGTTCCCAATGTTTTTCACGCTGCGCCAAAGGTAAAACAAGTTTTATTTTATCATTTTTATGTTTTTTAAAATATTTTTTAAAACTTTTAATGCTTTCTAATTAAAACTAACATGACCTAACCCTAAAAGCAACAAAAAAACTTATAAAAAGAGCATTTCATACTCATTTTAATCACACCAAGCAAGAGCAAAAAAAAGAGGAGCAAGAGTAAAAAAAGAGAAGGCACGAGCAAAGAGCAAGGAGCAAGGTGCAAAGAGCAAGAGCAAGAGCAAGAGCAAGAGGTATGTACATACATTACTAATTTACTACCATTCTTTGTTTTGTTTTTTTAATTTCCAAATGCAAAGTTGAAAGTGAAGGCATTGCATTTGCTTGTATTTTTTTCCCTATTTGGATTAGCAAGTGATGGAATGAGATAAAGCATAAAGGGAGGACATTTTTATTGTTTGTTTTTTTTAATTATTAAAAGTATTCATCACTGTTTTTTTTTTAATTTTTAAATGTATTCAAAAATTGTATTCATTGTTTTATTGTATTGTATAGTTATATTGTTTTGTATTTTAATTATTGCAGCTTCAAAATGAGTTCCGATAGTGATTATCAAGCTGAATATGAGGTTGAAATGGGTGTGCAAGGAGAAGGAACACAATTACAAACACCTAATACTGCTACTAGTTCACAAGGGAGTGTGGACAAGTTCAGTTGCCCCTCTGAAATGTTGAAAAAGTATGCTAGGGGGCCTTCTGATAAGAAAAAACTTTTGAAACAATTTGGTCAAATTATGTAGGGTCCTAGATCAAACATTTCAAGGGGCACTAAAATATGGAAATGCAACATTTGCTCATTATCTTGGTTAGGCAACATTACTAGGTTGAATGCACATTTATTGCACATTGCGGGGAAAGGTGTTGGCATGTGTGGATAGCTATCACTTGAAGAGAGGGCAGAAATGGTGAGGTTGTATAATGGAGATATGGTGGAAAAGGTTCTAGAAGTTCGTGGCTGTCATGTTAGTGGCATTGGCAACCCTTCTAGTTCTGTGAGAATTAATACCGGTAGTGTTACAGGTGCATCTTATGAGGTGTCTGAATTGGATGCTTTTGGTAGTAGTAGGGGGAAGAGGAAGGTTGTGGCCTCCAATCCAGTTGTTGAAATGTATGATACAAAGGCTAGAGAAGAGGCTGATGATGCCATTGGAAAATTCTTTTTTGCTACTGGCATTCCATTTCATGTTGCTCGATCTCCTTATTTCAAGGAGGCTGTGGCTAAGATAGCTAAAGCAGTTGTGAGTTATGTGCCACCAAGAGACATGAAGTTGAGAACCACAATCTTGGATAAGAACTATTCCAAGGTTAATTTACTGATGGAGGAAATGAGGTGCACATGGGTCTCTCACGGTTGTAGCATCATCATGGATGGGTGGACAAATATCAGACACCACCCACTCATAAATATCATTGTTTCATGCAGAGAGGGTCCTTACTTTTTGAGGGCAGTTGATTGTTTAGGGAAGAAGGATGCAGAGTTCCAATTCACCATTTTTTGAGATGCTATTGAGGAGGTTGGCCCTGCCAACGTTGTGCAGGTTATTACAGATGCAACATATGTGTGCAGGGCAGCAGGTAAGCTTGTCGAGGCTCATTACCGACATATATATTGGACCCCATGTTGTGTGCATGCCATGAACAATGCACTAAAATATATTGGAACAATTGATTGGGTCAAAAATGTAGTGGCTGATGCTAGAGATGTACAGATGTTCATTTGCAACCACCATACGTCATTGGCACTCTTCCGTAGCTTTTCGAGGAAGGAATTCCTCAAGCCAGTGGACACACGTTTTGCATTGTATTTTATTTTGTTGGATAGGATGGTTGAGTTGCAGGAATCATTACAGTGCATGGTCATGACATCAGAGTGGTCTAGGTGGGATGGGTCGAAGACAGAGCAGGGGAAGAAGGTGAAAGCAATTGTGGTGAATGAAACATTTTGGATAGATGTGAGATATATCACATCCATAATATCTCCAGTTTTTAGTGTGATAAAATATGGGGATTCTGAGAGCCCTAGCCTTGGTGAGATATATGAATGTATTGATAGTATGCTTGGCTAGATGAAGGCTGCTGTTTGAGCAAGGGACCCCACCTTGGAGTTCTATCATCACCATATTCAGCCTATCATTGAGCGGAGATGGGAGAAGTTGAACACTCCTTTACACATGGCTGCATATGCACTAAATCCGAAGTGGTATGTTGAGAGGCCTAACAGATTTCTCCCAGTAGATGATGAGGAGGTGAGGAAGGGTTTCTTGAAAGCCCTAAAAAAAATGTATAATGCAGAGGATGCTTTTACGAGTCAGAATTGATTGGCTCAACTTTGCTTATCTGAATGGCTACAAAAATTCATCAAAGATAGACAGGACCACATTGGCACATGAGAGTCCAGTTAGCTGGTGGCGATTGTATGGACATGTAGGATTGCTACGTACACTTGCTATTCATCTTCTTTCTAAGGTTTCTAGTTCCTCTGCTTCTGAGAGGAATTGGTCAAAATATGGGTGGATCCACTCTCTTAAGAGGAACAAACTTACCTCTAAGAGAGCAGAGAAACTTGTTGCTGTACATAGTGCCTTGCGTCTCATGGATTGCAAGACACCTATGTATAAGGAGAGCCCAACATTGCGGTGGGATGTGGATCCTGAGGATGCAAGGCAGGTTGATGAAGATCAGGAGTAGCGAGGACTGGTTGAGGAGCGGTTTGCAACTGTTCCTTCGGAGGGCTCTGATAGTAATTTTTGAGTTGTACTTGTCACTTATCATTTTGGTTATGTAATGTCATTTTGGTTATGAGACATGACATAATATTTCATAGCATATGTAATGTGGGTGTAGTTGTACTCTTCTCATGTTGATTATTGAAGAGTAAGAGTAAGACTTGTTTTAAATTTTCAGCTTTACTATTTACTATTTAGTTTTTCATTGTCATGTTGAAGTTTTGAACATTGAATATAATATATATAGCTGTAGCATTTTGGGCCTTGGCTTATGTGATGAATAATTGGATTAATCATTAGTGGTTTCAATCTTCAAACTTTCAATTTTAAGTTTTAGGTTATTTAATTATTCATGTTATATTTGTAAAATTAATAAATTATATATATATTTTTATATTTTTTATTAGCCGTCCCCCCGCCATCCCAAAATTTTCAAAAAAATTGGTCCTGGAAACCTCGTCCCTACATCCCGACGTCCCAGAGTCTTAGGTAACTATGCTATTTTCTAGGGTGTTTTCTACTCAATTCCAAATTTGAGTAGTTTTGGAGGGGTTTCTGTGGTCCAATTGTGGAGATTTCGGAGCTGGAGATTGTTATTATCATGAAGATGCCCTAGTATTCATTTCCATCATTTTTCTATTGGTATTTTGGAAATTACGGTAAGTTGTATTTTTCTCTCAGTTTTTGCCCTAAAATAAATAAATAAAATCGGATTTGAGAGATTAAAATTATTTTTCTCTTGTTTATTGATCTATATATTTATTCTGGGTTGTTTGAAGCTTTTGGGTAGTGTTGGAAGTCATTAGTTTGCAAAATACAATAAATACTTCATTTCTGCATATTGCTGTCATAAAAATCAGAAATTCAGTTCGTTGTTATTTTATACATATTTTTTGAATTTCAAGTAATATCCCACAAGGGATATTTCAACAACTTAGTAATATTATGGTATAAGAATGAAGGGTATGTGTTAAATACTGGCAGGTAGAAGACCCCTTTTGGGCCTATTTTCCATTGTCATATAAATGGCTAATGATGTGTGCTTGAGTAAAGGAGGCATCGTGCATCAAGTTAATCCCTAGTACCAAAGTAAGTTCTTATTAAGCTACTACATTACGGAATTATTACAGGTGGGTGGAATTAGCAAAGTCATATTAAAATCTATGCTCAAGTTACTGGTATGTATTTACCATAATTGAATGTTCCTCACTTGTAAAGTAAAGTTTCAATAGTATAACAAGGAGGTGAAGAGGGGGTTCATTTAGCCTTTTATAGCCATATATCTAATTTCACTTTGGAGAGTTGAATGCCTATGCTTTGAGTTTCATCAATGGAAGGACATGAACCCTCCTTTGTATAGCTGTCTATGGCCATATGGTGAGTACGACATAGCAATTTAGATTTGTCACTAGCAAAATCATCAAGAATATGATCTAGCATTGAACTTCATTTAGTGGTCGACATTTGGGTTTAGCAAATCCAATGCGGATTTTAAAAAATAGGGAGACATTTTCCGGACAAAGATTGAATGCATACTTTCCACTTACATATCTGCATTCCATATGAAGATTTTGAGCCAGTGGAGACACATTTGCGAGGGTTTCAAGCAGTGACAACTAGGTCTCTATTTTGCAGGTGTGATTTAAGATCTATCCTTGCACCATGTGGGATCATTTCCCATACCTGACCCATAGTGGAAGGCTTGAATGGGAACACTTCTTCGATACCGGGTTGTCATAGTGAGAAAATGGGGTGTCCTTGCCACCTAGGTTGGGCAGTTATAAGGATTAAATATTTCTGTAATCATCCACGGGTATTTTACTTGGTTTTTGGGTGTGAAAAATACCAATACATATCCTTTCCTCCGATTCTTCCTTAGGAAGAATCACCTATCTTACCTGATCTCATGATCCTAGAGGTTTCATGTGATGAACTAAGTCCTTTTGGATGATTCTATGAGTACGGGTATCTCCATCCATTTGATTTCAGCCCTTACGTATGCCTTTTCGTAATGCTCATCAAGGTCAGGTTGAATTCTGTAAGATCAGTGTTTTTTGTTCCTACCTATTCTTGGCTTTCTACAGCATGACTTGCTGTCATAACTTTTCATTCAAAGTTTTTATATTTCTTGGTAAAAGGTTTGTGGCATTCATGATTAAGCTAATACCCCAGGCTACTCGTCCATATTCGAGAATTTGTTTCACTCCATGTGCACTTTCTCCCTTGCAGACTCTTCTTCCTTTGCAGCCCTAGGCACCTGTTGCATACTTCCATGATTTTCTATTTTGGGGTTCAAGTAGCATAGTAACCCGTAATCATAGCATAATTGTAACTCCTTGGATACTGAAAGTTTGACCTATTTTTGCAGTAGTATCTTGTAGAGACAATGGACGCCTTGATTTGAAGTTGTCTGTAATTTGGCGTTTTTGGGTCCCAATTCTATTATTCCTCCATGTTCAAACCCAAAGTGGATCGTCTAGTTCCCAAAATTGCACACCCATTTAGCAACACCATTTAGGGTGACAAAGATATGACCCAAATAAGACCCTAGTGGTCTTCTCTATCCCACAACTCTGCAGGATCCTTGGCCATTTGTTTTGTAGTGCATATAGGGATTTCGGGAGGTCCACCTTGTATTCTTTTAGCTGTCCAAACATGTATATCCTGGCTAAGGTTCATCATTTTATGGGCATCATCAGGTCCTATTGTATGGCCCTTATCTTCTTAGGGATGATGGAGGTGAAACTACCTTCATATTTTTCCACAACAATGGTTTAAGTCCCTCAATGAGACACCGTTGATCTTCAAGCTGATCAAACTAGTGCCCTTATAAAGTTTTCCCAGCAATTCTTGAAGTCTTCAAAGATATGAACACATTACTACTTTTCTCTATACTTTTGGAGGATCATTGGCCATGGATGTTAGGATACATTTTCGGGAGGTGTACCTTGCTGCCTAAGGAGCTTGAATCCATTTTTAAAATGGCTTACGTAGTTCGCCCCAAGAGGTCTTTTCATTCTGCTACGAGCATCAATACAGGTCCAATCTATAACCATCCCCCTCATGCATGGCTAGAGGGATGATGGACAATCAGTGGTACTTTCATTTGTCAAACTCATTCGTTAGTCCATATGATGATACATGTTCTGCAATGCTGCAGCCTTGAGTTTTCAGATCTCGTCTACTTTTGTTCTCATTAGGTTGACTCTTTTGTAGACACCTACCTTTAACCTAGCTACTTGGTATTCATATTTGGATTCACACACACTTCCTCTAGAAGGTTTATCGGAAATCCTATCTTGCAATATCAACCCACCCCTGCAACTTGCAAATAGCATGTAGGTTCAACCGCATTCCAGGCTGAACTGCAAAGAACCCTTGGTTTCAACTTTTGGTTTCAGCTTCAACACTTTGTCATGCTCACAAAGTTTCAACTTCGGTACCTTGGTCAATTATACTCGCAAACTTGTCTTGAACACCACACTTTAGAATTGGTTACCTCTCGCAGCTTTTGTAGTCCTGCACTAGCAAATTGCAACGCTAGTTTCGGTAGTCTTGCACACCTCTTAATGCAACACTCGCAGCTTCTGCAGTCTTGCACAACCTCATTATTTAGTATTCACAAATTTTGCAATGCCGCTCACCACCTTGCAGCCTCCACATCCTTTGTGTAGTGCTGCGCAGCACCTGGCACCCTCAACACGTCAACACACTTGCGCATTGCTTCTTCGCATGCCAAATGTTGCTGCAGATCTGTGTAGGACTGCTATATTCAGTGTTCGTTTGTCAGCACTTCATTGCCATGCGGCACACTAGGTGGTACACTCCACACCCGTGCCATGTCAGAGCATCTCTTCAGCATGCTGCACAGCAGATCACAAGCATTATTCTGCTAGGGAAGATGAAGCGTCTTGCAATTGTTTCTCCTGCAACCATTGCCAATTGTAACTGCCTTCTTTGTAACTGTACATGTATAAATATGTATATATTCAACCCTCAGGATAATGAACAATGGGTTACTCAATCCCAAGCCAGATTGTAGGAATACTTGCATGCTTAGTGTATCTTATACTTCCCACACTGCTTTGTATTTCATTTCAGTCTAAGAAAATCAGTAAGGAGGCATTCCCGTTCTGATCACAAGGGCTTGCACTCTTAGCCTTTCTGAACCATTGTACACATTTGTACTATCCCTGTTCTTCCATTAAATAGAAGTTGGATTTCTCCATATAAGTCTTCTGCATTTGACTGTGTTGTCCGTCTTATCTCTTCTGTGCATTCTATAGTTTGTAGCTTAGCTCTAAGCACAACATTGTCACTTGCACAATGGTCTTGGGCACCCCCATGCCGATCATATTAGATTACCAAAGAGAAAACAGCTATTTGAGTTATATTATGCTGTTCCTCAAGAACTCAGTTTCCTTAAAAGATCTTATTAGCTATACCACATAGAAGAAAACAAGTCAAACTGCCTCACCACTCGATATTCAAATTATCAAGCCTTAGAGGTCACAAGTTACTTAGAAATGCAAAGGCTTTTACTTATCATTAATGCATTGCCAAGATTAGACCATCATGAAGTAAGACCGAGTTTTAGTCCACGACAAGGAGAGACTAATAGTATAAGTTGCTAGTTTAGGATGAATTGGGGCTTAGCCTACAATGCTTGTTTTCGCATTTAAAAGTACCAATTAATGAAAAGGCAATTTCATACAAAGCAATTCCAATAATATTGTGTACTTTTCAGAGAAACCCTACTAAAGTATCACGTTCCTTGCATTATGCAACTTAAATATTCTGTTCAAATAATACTTAAAGAGTTACTTTTAGGAGAAATAGGGCAGAATTATACATCAATAATCTAAGAGTGATATCTCTATTCTCTTTCCAAGAAATAGAACTTTCATGTTCATCCCTTTGCCCTGTAGGAGACTTTGTTCGTAACTCTACATGGAAACCATCTCATTATAGAAACCACAAATCATACAACATGAACAAAACATACAAATAGGGATCTAGATCTTATTACTTTGCCTAACTTTCCAAGGGAATTGTACAATGAGAAAGTTATCTAATATACAAACTAATGCTTCTGAGAAATGATTTTCTTCATAATATTTTCAAATAGAGACTCATTCATAGAATATGAGTATTCATTACTATAAGTGTTCAAGCCTTAAGAAGTGGTTTATCAAGACAACAATTTTTTTTCCAACTATGCAACCCCATGAATGCAACAAAGCAATAGTTTCATTCATAGACAATGTATGTGTAATGACCCTTTCAAGGGTTTAACCACACACAAGGGAATTTAACCAAACACTTACATATGCAGATCTGAATTCTAAATTGCAGCAGACTGGAAATGCAAAATCAGCGACTATATCTACCATGAAATATGCCAAAATACACCATAAAACACCTTAAATCCACTTGCCACAATTTTATATGTATTTTCTGGAAGAACAAGAGCCAAAACCACAAAGAAATACTGAAGAACTCATTGCTAGAAATTAATTATGAACTGATTACTGCAGCCGCAAAAAAATTATAGATCTAGGGCATAGAAACCCCCAAAAATCACCAAAATTCAGATTCCGGCCTTAGAAAATATCACAAATCAGATTATCAATACAAATTACTCAAATAGTTCACCAAATGTTCAAAACCCTACCCAAGGTAGGTCGCTTCACCCCTAATAAATCAATAACAAGATGAAAATGACAAGTCTCTCTCCAAATCAGCCTCAAACATCAATCCCAAGCCAAGGAGAAGGGTTTTCGTCCTTCCCTTAACCTTTAGAAGGGTTTTCATCCTTCTAGGCAAATACACATGAGGGTTTTCGTCCCCAAGTTCAAGAACAAGGAGCTACTAGCTCACAATGCTCAAATAAGATAAAATGCGCCAAGTCTGGATTTCAAATGAACCCTCTAATCTTCTTTTATATCCTTCTTTTGGCGCCAAGGCTCGGAATAGCAAGACCGACCTCTTAAAGATGTTCTTTTCCTTCATTGGCTTCCATTAATTAATTAAAATCCAAGCGACCTGTTATAAGAAAGAAAACACTAAAAGAAAATATAATCCCACCTTTAATTGTATAAATAAGTACAAGTGTGTCATTGTATAGAAAATTCAATCTCCGGCTATCAAAATGTCTTTTTATGAACCAATACTTCAAGAGGAACAAACTGAAAACGAATAAATCAGCAGACCCCTTTGGTGGAACCATCTTCAATTTGACCCTCGGGTCAAAGTATTTGCCATCTCATCTTTCTTCCATGTTTATACCATTGATTCCTTGGGAGAAATAGCACCATAGTGATTGAATGAGGGCTGCAAATTGACTACAACAACCATGAAGTGTTCGGTATCTTTTCAACCATGTGCTTAGAAGCTCCTTCTTTGGTAACTTATAAGTAAACAAATGGCTGAAAAATTTGTCATCAGTAGTAGAAAGGAGAGTACAATAGATGTAATCATGACATACCTTCAAAGTTCCCTCTATTGCTTCTCCTTTATTGCTCATGCTTCTATGTACCATGAGGGAAGTTTGGAAAATACTTCTAGCACATTTGTAGAACTGATCTAAAAACAAATTTTCATGATTACCTGGCTGTAGCAGCACCTTAGGCCCCTTAGCATGAGTGATATGGAGTTGCATTTGGGTGGTTTTGGGCTGCCTCCACAAAACCAATTCTAGTGGAGCTGTTACCCTTTCAAGGGCCCCTCGTTTGACTCTAATTTCCAATATGAACACACAAGTTCCTTTATGCCAAAAATATTTTATTGAGTACCAATCACTGCTGTCATGAGAATCATGGTAAGTATGCATAGGATTGCAAGACATCTGAAAATAGTGAGTTGGAACCCTTCCCATAACATCTCCAACTTGCTTAGATTTGAACACGAAGGGGGGCAAGCAAATATGGGAAGCAACAATGCTTCTATCACACTCAACAACATATAGATCAATCATCCCATATACCTTTTCTTCATGGGTATCCAGCTGGTATTGAATGCTTGTGATGGCGAAGAGGAGTCCACCAATCTCAACTTCTATGCCCTTCTTTATAGGCCCTTTGTTATCCCCCTTTCTTGGGTCTTTCTTAGCTTCTTTGACATGGTGACATAGTGGAAATCTACTCCTCAATGACTGTTGTACTAACTCAATTGGAAACGGAGAGTTGTTAGCATGTGTCAACCATAAAACAAGTGAAACTTCCTTTGGATGAGATTGCTGATAAAAAACGGAATGAAGGAGCTTGTTTTCATAACATATCATCTATGAAAAGAATGGAATTACTTCAAGATAGGACTGCTGTAATAAATCTGAGTGTAGAGGATAACTCACATCATATCCAAACACTGTAAGTGCCGGATTTACCTCCTAGAGCAACTGCTGTAGCAACATAGGGTGCAAAGAGTTCCTCTCATCATGGATTATCCATGAAAGGAGCTGAATTACTTTGTAATGTGACTACTGTTCCAAAACAGCAACTTGAAAACCCATAATGGCAAGCTTAAAACACCACAAATCAACCCTTTTATTGCTTCCAACATATCTCTCAGCCCAGTTGAGTTACAATGCCCGGATCAAAGGAATAACACTCATTCCACTTCGATTCAAACACTGATTTCATGCACACAACCTAGGAACTGAAAATCCAAATCAAATGACTATTGAACAACAAATGGAAGTGCGGAGCTTACCAGGTGCCTCCCCAAAGCTAGCTCGAATCATGGGTGTCCCTTGGTGATGAAGTTACTTTACATCATCTCATTCTTCACCAAGTGGTGTGAATGCATGGCATCCTCTACAAATTTTCCTTCTAACTGGCAGGTGGGACGATTAGTCCGAGCACGGGAGAATACTCGGCAAGTTTTGGAAAGCTATCCAATATTTTTAATTACTAATCTGTCTACAGGCGATCAAAGCTCATGATTCTTTCAGAAGAATGCAAGAAGTTGCTTGGTCCAAAAAGGTGTAAAAATGGATTTTATGAAAATAAGAAAAATATTGCCGCCAATGCATAGAGCTCGAGAAAATATGCACTTTTAGAGAAAACGACACCTAAAACGGAGCCACAGAATGAAAGTTATGGCACATGCAAGTTTTTGCTGCTACATCTTCCCGGACCCTTTCCAAAAATGGCAATTTTTTTTGTCCTTGTGTTTTTTTCACCAAAAAATCCAAAAAAGCAGAAAATTTCCAAAAACGGAAAAAAACGTGAATTCAATCGCGATTTTCAAAGCATTGTTAAAATTCGGCGAATTTCGAATTTTTTCCTTGAACTTCGCCAAATGCGGCAACACTGAAGCTAACCCTCTGTTGCCAGGGTTCGTCCCCCACCCTCCCGTACCTGCCTGGATACGTACCCAGTACGGACACGTCCCGAGTACAGTATTGATACGTCCAGGTATGTCCCAGGTACATTTTGACGTACCTAGGACGTACCTGGACGTACCCGCATGGTTGGGCAGTGGGGCGGGGCTCTAATTTTTTATTTTTTATTTTTTTTAACTTACAAACTTCAGAGTTTATCGAGAACTACACTAGGAGGGCATGGCAACCACAAGGAAACCTGAAGATTGTTTAAAATACCTCTAATTTATTGAAGAGAAAATATTCAAAGGATATCAAGAATGTTTGAGGTAATTATTTAGGATCGTCACAATTGGCCAAGGAAAGAAGCTGTTCATAGAAATTTGGACATGTATCTTAGCCTCTGTACAAGTTATTTATGAGATCAAATCTCATGTGATCTTCAATACTAACAGAAAAAATTGGAACCGCAAATTGCATAGATTAAAGTTTCAAAGAGCATCCTTTCCCAGAAACTACCGAGGCACAACATTGACTCCTTCCCGCATCCTTAAGGAGGATTAGAAGGTGATTTTTGATAATATGAATGCAAGAGACCAACCATTGGTCTGATATTTTTAGTTATCATTGGCAGGTTAGAGTCAATCTCATTAAATAGGTCCTTTAGGAGCTCCCTATATATATCTTTTATGGCCACCATCGCAACACAAAAATTAATCTCAAAGGAAATGGATGAAACACAAAGGAATACAATATTCGTATATCATAGAAAATGTAAAATCTTAAGTATATTGAATGTTTTGAACATTGATCATACTATATATTTCAAGTTTTGTATTTCTTATGGACTAATAAATGAGTAAAATGAGTAAATGTATAAAATTTATTATTATTATTATTACTATATGTATGTATGTATGTATGTATGTATGTATGTATGTATGTATGTATGTATGTATGTATGTATGTATGTATGTATGTGTACGGACGTATCCAAGACGTATCGTACCCAAGGGTTTTTTAAAATCGACATATCCATGTATTGAACCCGTACCCGAACCTGTACCTGTACCCATATCCTGGCAACATAGGGCTAACCTAGTGGTCACATGAAATACGAAATCCAGAACTTTCTCAACAGATGCTGCTCAAAAATTTTCAGAACTATTTGCAGATTAAACAGTCACACGCAAAACATTTACTTTCTACATGGCTACAGGTTTTTCGGATTCTAGATGCTAAACTAACTTATTGCAACAAACTTAATGTCAAACCGATCCCACTTCCACCAACAATAGCGAACATACTCTGGGCACATGGAAGTGAACCCAAAAGTTTCTTCTGGGGTGATTGGTCAGCTGAATAGTTTCCTCCTAAGTAAAATGTTATTTGGCACAACCAGTACTAAAATTTATCTGTAGTTACTGCAAACTTCTAGGCTCCAGCCTTTAACAGAAGCTGAAATTTTCTTTCCTCAAAATGGCTGCTCCTAATTTTCAGGCTAAAAATCAAACTCTTGGAGTTTATTAATTATTTTTACTCCATGTGATCACTTGCAGCATCAAGAATAGGAGCTGTGACCCTCCATGGGACCCCAATGTAAGCTACCATGTAGCCAAGTGTAAGGGACAACCCACGTTTGATCCACCCCAAAGACATGCAATGTATTAAAATATGTGATGTAGCATGTTCAAAGCTCTCATCAAAAGCATTTACCTGATATCAAAAAAGTTCATGCTCTTAAGCCAACATGCATGTTTGTATCAAAGTGGTTACAGTTCACTGGTTACGACACTGCAAATGTAGTGCCCACCTAAGGTTCCATTAGTGCTGTAAGCATTGTGGCCTGCAGACAGCTGTCAATATTGAAAATACATATGGCAAGACATAAAAAATCCATGGCAAAAATGTATATGGCTAGATAACAAAATGCATTTGCCTGATATTAAAAAAAATACTCTTCAGCAAAAAATTCATACTCTTAAAACAAAATGCAACGCAGTTTTTGAACCCTTGTATTGGTTTTGCTTTTACTTTTATAACTTTGCTCTCTCAGTCTTTGATGCTTTTGATTCTCTCTTGAAAACTTTTATAACTTTGCTCTCTCAGTCTTTGATGCTTTTGATTCTCTCTTGAGGGTTTGTTTATGATTGCTTCCCCCCCCCATTCCACGCTCTTTTCCATCAAAATTAAAGACCTGAGCACATGACAGGAAAATGCCCCCATTTTTGACTATGATGCCCGTAAAGGCTCTCAAAGTTAGCCCTAATGCTGCCTGGGCTCTTGGTGAGCTCGTCTGACATCTCTGACAATTATACGGAAGAGGTTAAATCAATTTTTTTGGATTGCTTTTAAATATGCCACGTATCTATTTTAATGGTTTTATTATTATAGAAGTACAGCCACCTTTTACCTGTTTCTTTAGCATCATGTGCATAGGGCAGGGTAAAATGCCCTATGACAGCACTCCAACCCCGCATCGATGCCCGCTTATTTATTCCTCTGAGCGCAGGGTATGATAACAAAAATTGCAACATGTCATCCAAGTGGCTGTGGGTTCAGTGGTTAAGATTTTCTTTTACTCATAAAAAGCATGAAACGCAACATCCCATCCAACTGGTTGAGGGTTTGCTCATAGGCTGTGGGTTCAGTGGTTAAGATTTTCTTTTACTCATAAAAAGCCGAAACGCAACATCCCATCCAACTGGTTGAGGGTTTGCTCATATAAAGCCCACCACCGTTCCATTTTCGCTGTAAGCATTGTGACCCAAACGCCATACGATGTAATGCGAGTTGAAAGTGTATACGGTAAGATAACGGCAAAAAATAATGGCTTCATAACTCCTATCAATAGCGTTACCTGATAATTCATGCTACTTACTATGCCAAAATGCCAGATCACTGGTTATGCTTGCCGTGTTCATTGTGGCCAGTAGACGCCCGTTGACTTGTTTAATAATGAATGCTGAAAGTGTCTACGGCGAGATACCAGGAATCTTTAGAAATGCAAGACTCTAAGCCGAAAACAAAATATCACCAGTTTTCCCAGATCTTTACTAGAATACGATAGCTTCAAAGGAAATTGACGAGAGATCGAAACACATAGCGCACTCTTATCCTACGTACTGCCAAAATGGCCGACAATACAGAAAACAAAAACCCCGCCATTATTAAGCAAAAGGCTCCTCAAAATGGCCGACAAACTAGAAAAGAAAGCAAAAGCTCCGCCATTAATAACCAAAAAGGCGCCACATTTTACATCCTACCAAAACGACCGACAAACTAGAAACGAAAGCAACACCGTCTGTAGGCAAAAACATGCAAATTTGGCAAGATGCGAAGAAAAACCAGCATGATCACCAAACTAAGTTTCAATTTATACGAGATCTCAATGATCGTCATATAACCTTCACCAAAACTAACCAGACATTTCATGCCAAAAATAATCTAAAAGATCGGGACCAAAATAGACAAAAATATATATGATCTTTCAACATACCATAAGCTCTGACCCGGATTGAGCGACCACAACGCTTTACAGGCAAAATATCCGCGTTCATTGTCCTCGCACGCATTTGCTGTCTCCATAGAGAAGAAGACGAAGAAGATATCATACAATCTCCAAATTTAGCGGCAGACGTCTGCGTCGCAGCCAAATTTAGCGGCCTGCTTAAAAAGGTTCCGCATCCCTGAACGCGCTTCGCCCCTGCAGAGGATTGAATAATGCCTTGCTTCCTGCTATGGCCTGCATTTTCTGTCCGAAAAAAAAAAAGTCGAGTTCCGCCAAATTTAGAGCCGCTTTCTGAGATGGTGTCGAAATTGAAAACGAATTAAAAATTAACACAAATGAAATGGCATACCGAAAAAAGAGCCTTTTCTTTTCTGATTTTTTTTAAAGGCGGAAGAGGAGAGAGTTCGCTTGGATTTGTAACCCGAAATGCAGAATTTTCACGCCGGCGAAGTCGGGCCCACTGACGGTCTCGCCGGTTGAGGCCGCCGGAAAGTACAGAGCGGCGTAGGGGTAATTAACAGGAGAAAAAATTAGAGGGTATTAAATATCTGACGGGGGATTTTTTTTCAGAAGTTACCCTCGCTTGGTTACTCTGGCCTGCAGCGCACTGATAACTATATTGGATTTCAATTTTCCGTGGTTTTTCTTCACGGCGACGTGGGAAAACCGGCGGCGTAAAAAGAGCCGGCGGCGTAAAGAAAAAAAACCGGCGGCTTGAATCGTTTTTTTCTATTCGGCGTAAAAAGGGCTTGTTAAAGGGGAGACTGGAGTTGGTGTTAGATTTGGTGCGAAAGTGGAGAGGGTTTGAAGATTTGTGGTGATGACGTTAGTTGGTTCGGCCACGTGGTTGTTGGTGGTGGGTCCCGCTTCACATAACCAGGTTGGCAGGGGCCCGGGGGTCGCTTTTGCGGGTTTCTCCGCCGGTTGCCGGTAGATTTGATGACGACGTGGCTCTCGCCGATGTTTGACCTGATTAGATTTAATTTGGATAAGTGGTGGGACCCATCTAGGTACGGGATTTACTTTGTGGAAAGTTGTGGATATATACGTCGACTACCAGTCGTGTGGGGGCCGCTATTTGTGCGGCATGGGTTGTTTGTATCGGGCGGAGGTCTCCACGTGACTTTGGGCTTAGAAGATGCCCGCGGATTGTGGGAAAAAAAGGGTCCTTTTGTTTTTCAATTTTTTCTTGCCATTTTTCCCCTCCATTAATTAATTAAAACCCAACTGACCTGTTATAAGAAAGAAAACACTAAAATAAAATATAAAATATTAGAAAAACAATGCAAATAGAAGCTTAAGGTGCTCCTCCTTCATATTTGCTTCTTTGCCAAGGAGAAGAAATGGTAAGAAGACCAAATATCAGCTCTCAAGTGGGAAAAAGGGACATTACAATATGTCAGCATTTCCATTTACTTCTTTAGATTCGTACTCACAACATTACTGTTCCTAGTTTACAAGATTCAATTAGAAATTGACAAGATTATGTCTATTTCAAGTCATTACCCTACAAGGGTCTGCATTTCCCATCTTACCATTCATGTTTACTAAATTCATCTCTTTCCTAAGTCTTAACTCATCAATTTGCAATCTTTTAACAATAGCATTAGCCATAGGTGATCCTTTAAGATTATGCAAGTCCATCATGCACTAACAGAACTGTCAAACTTTTGAATGTATCTCTAATATCGTTGTGCTTTAGGATAATAGATATACATCAAGCACTAAGTACTTATATGAAATTATACAATAATATCTTTCCAATCAAAGAATGAGACCTTGAGATGAGCAGCTAAAAATTTGATTATAGCAAAACTACAACATCCATTCATCTTCAAGTGAGTTCAAACAGAGCATCTATTACTCTAACTTAGGTTTAACTTTATAATGAAGAAAAGCATTCATCTCAGGTCCTTAGCATTGTGGCAACTCAGTCCTATCCATGATTGTGTTGACATCAGGATGAGGTAAGCACACTTATGACACTTTACAACTCTATGCAAACACGATCAAAATTAACAATAACTTGAACACAGAATGTCTAGAAAACACCCATCAGATCTCAGGCTTTCATTATAAGAAAAAGTCAGATTTACACATTCCTCAAAGATATCTAAAAGCAACCTTCATAGAACCTTACAGATCGTAAGACTGAAATTTCAGTTTCAAAGTAGACACAAAGTTTGTCTCTTCCATTCATGATGCTCAACTTCCATTATAGGATCTGCCATGATAGGCTTCATTTTAATAAATAATTAGTCTTTCTCAATAGAAAAAGTTCTCAAAGGATCAAGAGAATAGTATAGGCTACTATGATGCAATTCAAAATACAGTCTAATTTTGATTATGCTTTCATTTGATGATACAACAAATGCCAAGATTGGCCCAAATACAAGATCCCAATTCCTAACCCAAAATGTCCATTTCATAAATTCAAGACCTAAACCATCCATGTGGTTGTCTCATAAGACAAAACAGTTCCTTTCAAGTAACTCAAATATGTATATTACTAACTTGCTTACAACTGGTTAGACAAGTTTCTCTCTCTAGAATGTTTTCAGATTTATTTGCATGCTCTGACCTGATTGATCATTTTCTTTCCCATAGAACAGAAAACACCTTAAAATGAATGTAAATCATAAGAGGCCAGTATGCATCTAAGTAATCATGCTAATTATCTTTTAAACTAGTCCTGCATCAGTATATGTGGTGAAAACTCATGCAAACTATAAGATACAAGTTCAGCTAGGTGAATAGGAAGCAGGTATCCCCTTACAAGACTTCATAACAAGAGCAATAGTTATCAACCAGCATGACAAGATCAAAGGTGTAACTGGCCGCATTCATGCTTCATACAGTTGAAATACTCCTGTGCGGCTCCGTGTGCTGTGGTGGGGAATGGTGGACGATGAGCCCTCCAAGGTGGTCCATTCTACCCCATATATAAGTCAGGTAAACACGTGACACCATCAAGGACATTGTGCTAAACAATGTGACTACTAGAGTTTGGGTCCAGAACTAAGTCTAGTTCTAAGCATAGATTAATCAACTATCTAATCATTCAGTCCTAAATCAATGCATGCATACTTGAATCAAAATAATTCTATTGGTGAAGGCAGGTCTGCAACAGAAGATCCAAGCTCAACATGTGGGTAAGCCACTTTTAAGGTTCCACCACAATATATGAAAACCAAGTCCCTAATTAAAAGATTCCACCTCAATAAGAGAAGATCAAGCCCCTCATCTTTCGACAACCTTTTTCCGAAAAGTTGAGAGGTAGTTAACAATAAATAAGACAAGTATTAGGATCAAGAGCTATCGGGGTATTGTGTGATTCCCCATGCCTTGTCCTTATTAAAATACGAGTCATTTGTTTGTTGCAACTCCAACAAACCCACATGCAGCTATCCTACCTCCACCATGTTTGCAACTAATCTATCTTCTACATCTGCATTCAATGCGAGTAGATCATCATTAATAGCAACAGGAAACTCAACAAAACCCTATTGGTTTTACAAATACAGCCATTATAGTTTTCTCAAGACCCGAACAAGTAATATTTTCCTTTCATGTAGTATTTTCAGAACCCTAGTGAGTTTCCAAACACAACAAATGCAGTTTTATTGAAACTCAGTGTGTATTCCCATGATAGTCTCAGTAATAAGTAATAACAAACATTTCAAATCTTGCCATCCGATACAGTTTCAACACAAGATTGCATTTATCTACAAATAGCTCGTACATACTAACTTTTCTTTATACTTATTCGTAGTGTACTAACCCAGTTCACATTTAGAAACCCTACTGATATTTCCAAGCTCCTCTGCCTTTCTCCAGACATCCATTTCTTTTATTTTCTCCACAGCATCCCATTCCCATTCTCTCTTTTTTATTTTGTCGATTGCCCTAGCTACCAGCTGAATCTTCTTCTTCCAAAAGCTTCTTCTCACTGTTTTTCTCTGCAATAAATAATGCAAGCTAACTGTATTGATTAAATCAAGGGCACTCAACAGCTTATACTCCCCGTCAATTATACTCATGGGTGCATTCTCGCAGTCTCTTCCTTCTCTTCTTCCACTCCTCTCCATTATTCCTTTCAAAGATGAAACTGGCTTTTCCACTTCTTCCTATCATTCCTTTCAAAGATGAGACTATGTCAAAAATCCACATGAAACTCTATTTTCACTTTTTCATAATCATTTTCAATCCAATATATCCATGTTCAAATTTAAAACAAAATGCAGACCCTAAACACAGTTGCATGATTATATTCTATTCCACAATTAGCTCGTCCCTTTTTAAAAGTCTAAAATAATCAAAATTTGGTCCTTTGAAAAAGGAATCACGACTTAAAGTTAACACCCCCTCTAGGTAGTTAAAAGCAAAACAGTCACTTAGTTCCCTCCAATCTAGGTGCATGAAATTAGTCCATCCATAGCTAATCTATTTAACTACCACATAGCATAAGTCTCAAACCAACTATCATAACAAAAAACATTTAACGCAGCACGAGTCAAACTGCCATAAGGGAACAAAGAGTAAAAATGATCAAGGTAAAGTCCAAGTCTAGTATGTAAGCCATATGGCAAACTGGGCCTAGGTATGTCATCTAGATCTAGGTTGTCACATGTTTTCCACGTCCCCTATGGTGGTGCTACTGGTGTAGGCCTCAGCCTAGTTGGTCCAAGATCATCCTCACAAGCACCTATACTTGTGTCCACAAAGAAGCTAGTAGCATCTGACAGATGAAATAAAACAATTATCCTCATAAAGTAAAATGCAACAACATATGTATGAATGTTGAAGCAATGAAATTATAGTATGTCATCTTCAATTATCAACATGATCCACATATAAATATAATTGTCATCTTCATAATGTAACATATCCAATAATGTCGTCATCACTCAAATGTATCAAACCACCATATCACAATTTTTTGATAAAAAACAAGTACCTAAATAGGAGAAAAGAAACAGATAACAAATACATACTGTGATTTTACTTTTAATATTTTCTTCTCACTGATGTATCCAAAGAACTGTTGATCCTGAAGTTTCAGAAATACAAAATAGTAAACCTTTCAAATGTACATTTGTGATCACAAACACGTTGAAGCTCTGGCATTAGTGATCATTTTAAGAATTTAGACATTTTCTTTTCTTTATTTATATGTTTTTAAAATTTTATCTGACATATTTAATGTGCAAAAATTGTAAGACTAAGTATATACAAAACCATGTTTATTAAACAAAGTTAAGAATTATTAGGCAATTTTTTAGTGAAGGAAAAACATTTCTCAAAGTGATGAAGAGGCCCCAAATTTGAGAATTTGTGTGTATTAGTGGCAACACACTTGTGTACACGTGATATCGTTGTGTGTACTTACTGGATATTGTTAAAATATAGAGCATTATATAGCCTATAATGCAGTTATGTAGTTGTGATTCGGTTGGTAACTGTTCAACCAAATGTAACTACCTCTCTCATAATAAATACACCTTGCCTGAATCATTTGAGCAGTGCAGTTTGCCTTTTTTGAATTCTTTCTTCTCTTTGCATATGCTAACAGTGGTATCAAAGCGATTAGTCACCATTGGAGGGCACCATTGTGAGAGGCGAGATCAACAAAAGGTACGGTCGACGCAGGCTGGAGTTGGCAGAAAAAATCGTGGTGCATGCAGGGGCAGAAGAAATCGTGGTGTTGTAGAAGCCCTGTTACAAAGGAACCCTGTCATGAAGAAAACATGGAAAGAAATCTGGTGCTGCAGATTCGAGGAAAGCCTTGTCCAAAAGTGTGGAGAAGAAAATAGGGCAGAGGAATAAAGTTGGAGCAAATATTTTATAACGTGTTTGTATAATTTTTCTCCCTGCCATGTATTTGCATAAAGTAACTCTTTTATTAAAGTGGGCAAAATACTTTATTAAAGTGACTTCCTTTTATTAAGGTGGGCAAAGCCACGAATTTGCATAAAGGGGCAAAATACTTTATTATTTTCATTAATTTGGCATAATAAAATGGCGAATATTTCAAATCTTATTCTGCCTGACTCATAAAAATTAACGGGCACTAATTTCAATGTTTGGAGTCATAAGATTTTAACGCTTGCGGAGTTTCGTGATTGTGATAAAATAATCACAAGTAGTGAAAGTCGACCAGCGATGAACTTCGCGGATTATGAAAAACGTCATAAGAAAGCGTTATTACTTTTCAAGTTGTCGGTGTCGGATGATATGATACCGAAAGTGTGGAATGCCACTGTGGCAAGCACATTGTGGGCTAGTCTGGAGGATAAATATCAAACGTTAGAAAAGAGTTGGGTTTTATACTTGAAAAATATGCCCTTTTCCATAAAATTACATGAAGGTGGATCGCTATCTGAGCACCAACTTCGGATGAATGATCTTCGAGACTAGTTATCTTCCATAAATAAAAATGTGGATGATGATGATATGGTGGCTTTGGTTCTAAATAGCTTGCCTTCTTCGTATGAGTCATTTGTGGAGGCACTTCATTTAATGGTGGAGAGTCAAACTCTTACGTTTGACAAGGTGAGTTCCTACCTGTTGCAAAAGGAACGAAGATGGGCACAGGCTCAAGAGTCCAGTTTTGGATAATCTGAGAGTGCTTTTTCTGCTCAATCTAAAGGAAAGTGTAAACGATAGACTGAGACATCCTCTTCCTCTTCTAAATATCAAGTGAAACGTTACTATTGTCACAAACTTGGTCATGTGAAGGACTGTTGGAAAAGACTCAATGCCCTTAAGAAGAAGAAGGGGTAGGGACATGTGGCTACAGTTGAACACGAGTCAGAAGAAGAATATGCTCTCATGGCATCTTGGACGGGTAATGACAACCCTACTCGATGTTGGTTCTTTGACTCTGGAGCATCACGGCATTTCACATGTCAAAAAGACTTGTATGTCAATTTTAATTCTTGTTCTTCTGATTCAACTACTTTTGGAGATGGAAGATCACATGCTGTAGAAGGTATTGGGGATGTTCATATTATGCTAAATAATAATACCAGATTGCTTGTAGAAAATGTTAGATATGTGCCTAACATGAATAAGAACTTGTTATCTATTAGTCAACTAACTGATAATCCCAATATCTCTGTAAACCTTTCTGGTAAACAATGTATTGTGTTTGACATCAAGCAAAATAAGGTTGTTGGCCTGAGAATTGGGCATGGTGGTCTATATAGATTTGTTGATCCTGCCACAATCAACTTGCATGCCTTAATAGTGGAAGGCAATACCAGTGTATTATGGCATTAAAGATACGACCATCTCACCATTCAAGAAGAATCTAATTGTGACCATTCAGAGAGTGCTCTTGTCACTCAGTCAAAGGGAAAGTGGAAACTTCATTCTGGTGAATCATCCACTTGGTATCAGGTCACATGCTATTACTTTCACAAGGTTGGGCACCTCAAGAAGGATTGTTGGAAGCGGAAGTATGATCTTTCACAGTAGAAAAAAAAGCCATTTCTCACATATCTGTTGACTTGGATACAGGTAACCTACATGCACCTATTGTGGAGGGAATATCCACTATACCAGATGTACGGGAGGTGGACATGCCTTGGGAGGATGGATTTCCTCATTCTAAAGAACAGTTGGTTATGGATGGAGACTCCACTATTACAAATGCATTGACAGTGCATGGTGAGATGGCATGCCCAACCACTCACTCAGAAGTACTTGCTTGAAGGACAATACAGCATGAATAGTTTGCTCATTGTGTTGTGAAAGATCTTTCCCAACAGAGGGGTATAAATGAGCAAATGGATGAGGAGGAGTTGGTTCTCACTCCGACTACTACGGAGATGGTTATTTCTCCTACTATTGCGGAGTTGGTTCTAACTCCTATTGCACAGATGGTCACATTTCTCTTATTGAGAAAGTTGGATGAACACTACATGGTGTTGCAAGGACATGATCGAGGTGACTTCAATTGCAGGATAACTAAGTCTTTGTATAGACTCCAGCAGGCTACACAAGCCTAGAATAGATTTTTCAATCCACCTCTCCGAGGTTTTGATTCCAACACTTTGGAGATGGGGCTGACACTCTCAGCCATTGGTGATTCATCACTGGTCAATGAATCACGTAACTAAGAACTAGTGGACCACTTGCCATATCCTTTGTTCACGCGACCAGATTTTTGTTTTGTGGTTCTTCTCCATTCGACAATCGCAACACAATCTTGGACTGCTGATTTTGAAGTACGACCTATGGCACAGTCTATAGATGTAATGACTAAACATATGGGCGTTAGGAAATTTGTAAAATTTCGGGACAAATTTGGTATTGTTTCCAGTTTAGTCATTAAGAGGGGGTGTTAAAATATAGAGCATTATATAGTCTATAATGCAGTTATGTAGTTGTGATTCGGTTGGTAACTGTTCAACCAAATGTAACTACCTCCCTCATAATAAATACACCCTGCCTGAATCATTTGAGTAGTGGAGTTTGTCTTCTCTAAATTCTTTCTTCTCTTTGCATATGCTAACAGATATTGGACACAAAATAAAATTGAGATGTTGAAACTTGTGGTACAGATATTTATTTCTACTGTGCTCAAGTGCATCAGCATTTTATTAGATAATCATCTGATTTTTTGCAATAGAACTCAACTTATTGCTTTTGGATTATTTTTCTAAGAGTATTATCAATGAAGAAAGTCTGTTTGTATGTATAATTCTGTGGGTGAACACATGTTTGCATGAATGTACAATGTGTGTATGAAATTGACATGCAAACAGAAAAAGATTAACCTATAGAAACTTATGGTGAGGATAATTTCTTCTGCTCTGTTCTACTGCATCGGGATCTCATCTGATGAATAACATGCTTTAATTGCTGTAGAGTTCATTCGTTTTCTTAGTGGGTTTATTTTGTCATATGCAGCATAGCAATTTTTTTTCCATGCAAAACTTGTAAAGCATGTTGAGCAGGGTTTCTGCAGTGGTTAGACTCTTTAGGTATAAAACAATGGTAATGAGATTCAGTATTTTCTTCATGTGCTGTACTGCGCCGTATTCCTATTAAAGTTTTCTTCTCATAGGCTCTCTGTACAAACTTCTCTTTGAAATGTACCTGGATTGACAATATATCCTTCACAGTTCTGCTTATTTTTCTCAATTCTTTTTGCCCACTGTGCCCATCCTTCAGTACTGCCTTATGGTGGATCCTTGACGTGCCTTTGTCACACACACAAACATTTGAAAAGATAATTCCAGGATTCTGGCTGGTTAAATTTTATGGTGCTAAATTCTTATTGCAGTAGGCTTTCTATGATCCATTGGATATGAATTCCTGACCTTTACAATATTTTTTCCCCAACTCATGAATGTGACTAGCAGGACTCTCGATATTAAAACAAAACTGAGAACTATGAGTGCATTTAGCTCTCAGTATCAGCCTGATGCCTATTGTCTTGATGTTTTTTGAGGGTATAATAATACCCATATACTAAATAAGGGCCAAATGTGTTTGGCTGTTTCTTCTTTATTATAGAAGTGATCATTTTGAAATAGTGGAAGATGTGAGCACATGCTAACATTGTTCAACTTGTTTACATAATTTTGATACAGGTTGGACAGACCAAATCCTAGAACATATATCGGATCTGGTAAAGTGGCGGAGTTCTTAACTGCTATTCGAGCTCTGGATGTTGAGACTGTAATATTTGATGAGGAGCTGTCACCAGGGTAGGTTTTGCTTTATTCTCTTTATGGGTGCTCGATAATAAAAGTCCATTTTCCTTTTCTTTTTTCTGCTCTTTCCCTTCAAATATAAATGCAATAGGTCAGTTTCAACAGTCGCTACAATGAAACTTCTTATGTAAAAAACTGTTCGATAAATTTAGACCATCCTTGCTTTGCATCCCTCGACTCCTGTTTGGTAACTTCCAACACTGTGCATTCCCTGTCGAAAGTGCTATTAAGAGTTCTTGAAATCATCGAAATAAGAAATACTAATTTTGGGAAAACTTTTGCAATAGAACTGGCTTTCAAAAAATCTCCTTAGAAGCTTAACTCAAATTACTTATAGTTTATAGTTTCTGGATGACCTCTGTAGTTTTTTGGACCAACAATAACTACACAGGTCAACCAGAAACTATAAGAAATATGAATCCCTGAAAAATACTTTATTCACCAAACTTGTTCCATTTCAAAATCAGCACATATATCCCCAAAAGGGTTTTGGTCTCGTTACATTCTTCACCAGACCTTTTTGGGTTCTTGAGGTAGTTTTCTGGATTTTTCATATCTGATTCTGTACTGGTATACATCAACAATGAACATGCTACCTCAGAGCTAAGAGTTGAAATAGTGAGACGACTCAAGAGTAAATCATGATGATACATTATAATTAACACGAGAAGAGTATACGTCATAATAAAAATAACCAAAAAACATAGTTTGCAACTAAACATGGTGATATTCTGGAATGGTTGAGCTTAGTTATAATTATTTGTCTGTGGTAAACATAACCATTTTATTCATGCAACAAAGAGAGAGACAATAATTACATTATATAGAACCAGAACTTGAAGGCCAAATACAAAAATAAGACCCTTCTAAGAGGCACAGGACTTTTGGCAAAATATAGTTGAACCACAAAACTGCTGCCTTACTATCCTTGGACTTTCCATGCTACAACTGACTTCTATAGGCGACCTCATCTGTGCTTCCCATTACAGCAATTTCTTTCTATTGGAAGTGATTGGTAATGGAAAAGCCAAAAGCTTTCTCATTGCAAGAATTAGTATTGAAACAGTTGAAGGTCAAAATAGCAAAGAGGTAAAAGAAGCCAAAAAGGTCATCGTACCAAACACAAACCCAAACTTCAAGTCTAAAGTTGTTCTTAGAGAAGGAAGCTGGTCCTCAGAGGGCTGAAAAAATGTCAGTTACAGAGCACTTCAAAAAGAACTAGAAAAGAAAGAAGCCTCCAAAGGGAGGCTAATTAAAGGGAAATCATTGCTTGTCAAGGTGCGAAAATGGAGGTCTGAAGAAGAAATACAAGAAATTAGAACAAAAATCTTCTCCATTGAAGGTGAGAAAATAGAGCTAAGGAGAAAAAAGGTGGGATTAGAACAAAAATATTCTGTCTTGCAAAATCTTCTCCATCATGGAACAGGTAGGATTTCAATCAGAAAATCTAGTGTCGGTGTTGTTCTCTTCTCTTCACCTTAGGACTGATCAATTCTAGTATTTTCCTCATGGAGGATGGCCGTAGAGGGCGTGTATAGGGAAACTAATAGTCAATCAAACCTCTATGGAAAGAATGCCAGTGCTGCATGCCCTTCAATTGTTTTAAAG
This sequence comes from Taxus chinensis, assembly GCA_019776745.2. Taxonomy (NCBI): domain Eukaryota; kingdom Viridiplantae; phylum Streptophyta; class Pinopsida; order Cupressales; family Taxaceae; genus Taxus; species Taxus chinensis. Next base: position 224,069,224 of record CM034154.1, read on the forward strand.
CCTTTTTTTTCATTTTTTTGTGGTTGCTGCACTCAGTAGCCGCAGGGGATCCGAAACATTCCTCAAACGTCCCGGGAATGTCATAGTGCCCCCTGTGGCATCCCCCAAGTTTTGAAGAACCGGGGACACCACGGAAACACCCCCGAAATTTCAGAGACACCCCCTTTAATTTTATCTTTCACAGGTGTGTTGGGTGGGAAGGCGGTGGAGGGGCATTTTGTCCTTGTCAACAAGACCTAGAAATGCCCCGAATGTTTAGGATGGTTGGGAAAGGGGGGGTGGTGGGTTTGAGGTGGAGACAAGTCCCTACATAACACTAATTTACATGTAATATATGAAGAAGTGATTACTTTTTGGATACAAAAAGAGAGGCATTTGTGAAAATATCAAGTTATGAATTGTTATATAGGGTTTGATCTAGTGTTTTTAAAACCGCTCTAACTGAAACCGAAACCGGCCGGTTCGACTGATTCATTATTTTTTTGCACTAAAACCAGTCCAACGCTTTTATACAGTGCTAAAGATGAAAAAAACAAATTTTAAATTAAAACTATAGCTTTTTAGCTGATCTAAACCCTACTTTTTGCTATATAGAGCCCCCCTCTATTCACCTCACACCTCTCTCATTGAGCATTTGTGAGCAAAAGCATTTGGAGTATAACATTGAAGAGTTTCGGAATCTCATTATTTATGTGTTTTGTTTCAGAATCTCATATATGATATATGTATTGTGTATTGGACTTGGAGTTCGTGCCATTTTGCTATAAACACCTTTCTTACATGTTATATAGTATATACATGAGCAAACTTTGCATATTTTGTGTGTAATTGTTGGAATCATGGTTTCTAATCTTTCAAATATATTGTTTTCATTAAAAATGTAATTTTTAATGTGTTTTTTAGTAAACTGGTTCATAAAATTTGAACTGGTCCGATTCCGGTTCCAGTCCAACTTGTTAGAATGAGGGGTGGAATAATCATTAATCAACTTTATTAAATGTTAAGTTAACATAAATTAATAAATGGAAATATAAATGTGCACATTATAGTAAAAGTAAATAACACGATAAAACAAAATACACAGTGACATAGCATGTGATGTGGAAAACCTCTAAATGGATAAAAACCACAAAGAATTAATCTACTATTTGAGAAACTTTTTACACAACTAGTCCAGTAACTCCCTCCTCACTTCTATTCCCTGTTTTTACCAGTATTTACCTTTATATTTAATATTCGAATATTATTATCTGATTTTTACGATCGATATGCTGAATAAATAACCCGAAGGGTTATGACCTTCTTAAGTGACGGGGTACACCCTTAATTAATTTGTTAGTTAATTAAATTAACCAGCCACCTAATATAAAGTTTATATTTAAATAATAAGATTATAGATTATTCTATATTATTTAATTATAAACTAAATATTATGATACACTTAATATTATAGTTCTAACACCCCCCCTTAATATTAAGTGGGGATCCATATGCCAACATTACCTGTTTGTACAACATGATTTACAAATCCATAAACCCTAAAGGTTTAGGCTAGCATATGTATTTGTGAGACTAAATCTCACCGTTTATCGTGGAAAAATTCTTATACCACATCTCTAGGAGCCTTTTATAACACAAGGACTTCCTTGACAAATAGATGCACACTGGATTGTATTTTTCGTAACTTTATCAGTTTACTTGTAAACTCTATCAGTTCACACAGATCATACAAGATCTTTTTATAATGCTTTTAAACCAGAATAGAAGTATAGAGGAGGAGGAGTCAACAACCGGCCGACCGCTAGGAGGTGGCATTGACATGCACACTCCCCCTCAATGGCAACTCTGAAAGGCCAAGCATTGCACTGAACTTGCAGAACTTTGCAGCACACAAAGGCTTCATGAACAAGTCTGCAACTTGATCTTCAGTCGAGCAGTACAGGAGATCTATATCACCGTAGAGAACCTTCTCTTGGATAAAGTGCATATGTATCTTGATATGCTTCGTCCTTTGATGCTGAATTGGATTTTTAGCGAGAGTAATGCAACTGTGTCTATCACACAAAAGAGGAGTACTTCCTTTAGCTTCCATGTGCATCTCTTCCAACCACCGCTTTAGCCACATGGCTTTTTTTGTTGCTTCCATTGCACTTCTATATTTGCCTCAGTAGAAGAAATGGAAACTGTTGGCTGCTTTTTTCTGCTTCAAGTAATAGCACCTGCACCAAACTTGAATACATATCCAGTTGTAGATTTGCGATCTATCACATCACCAACATGGTCAGAATCACAATATCCATATAAATATGCATTGTTAGAAGAAATATAATGTAAACCAAAATTAATTATGCCCTTAATATAACGCAAAATTCTTTTTGCTAACTTCCAGTGATCCTGATAAGGTTCCTGTATAAACCTTGAAGCAATCCCTACGGCATAAGTAATGTCAGGTCTAGTAATAGTTAGATAAATCAAACTACTTACAAGTTGCTTGTACAAAGTAGGATTAGCTTTTTCACATACAACTTTAGGATCAAGTTTACATCCAACTTCTATAGGAATAACAACTGGTTTACAATCAAGGATATTAAATCTTGTAAGTAAATTAGTTGCATATTGTGATTAAGATACTAAAATAGAATTTTTATCTTGAAATACAACCATGCCCAAAAAATGATGCAATAATCCCAAGTCTTCGTGCATCGATTCCATTCGTGCCCAAGCCTCACTCGGACTTTCTTGGTTTCCGATATGAACATAAAATCATCTTTACGCTTCACAAGATTATGGACATCACTTCTTGTACTTTCTGTTGATACTCAACAACGTTGTCAGTAGTTGCTTGTCTTCTGGTAGGTCTCTCTCAGTTCCATTCACAACTGCCCATAATTTGCGAGCCATGAATTCTGCCTTCAATCGAATCTTCCAAATGTTGTAGTTGTTCCCATTCAACATCTAAGATTTATCAATTGAAAATTGATTAGACCCCATTTTTGTGAAAAATAGAAATAATTAATAAACAAGGTTTAAAATAAGAGTTTAATAGAAGTCCCCCTGTCGTATTTTAATCCTCGCAATCGAACACGATTAGTTTTTGCCAAAAAAGGTCATGTGAATTGAATAATCTATACACGAATACGTGAGAATGACATCAAAAATAAATTGAAATGTAAGTGATTTTTTTTAGTTTTCTAACAAAATGACGACCAATCCAACAACATCCATTCCAACCATATGGAGAGGGAGGGGGGTTAAATATAATTTCAAACAACTTAACCACCTAACTTCCCAACCGTTACAACCTTAGGATTTTAGGATTAAATTAAATAATTAATCCCGCTCTGGTACCATGTCAGGACGAGGGGTGGTATAATCATTAATCAACTTTATTAAATGTTAAGTTAACATAAATTAATAAATGGAAATATAAATGTGCACATCATAGTAAAAGTAAATAACACGATAAAACAAAATACACAGTGACACAACATGTAACGTGGAATAAATGGGTAAAAACCACGGAAAATGAATCCACTATTTGAAATTTTTTTTACACAACCAGCCCAGTAACTCCTTCCTCACTTCTATTCCCTGTTTTTTACCAGGATTTACCTTCATATTCGATATTCAAATATTATTATCTGATTTTTATGATCGATATCCTGAATATGACCTATGGTCATATTTAAATAACCCGAAGGGTTATGATCTTCTTAAATGATGGGGCACATCCCAATTTAATTTATTAGTTAATTAAATTAACCAACCACCTAATATAAAGTTTATATTTAAATAACAAGAATATAGATTATTCTATTTATTTAAATATAAACTAAATATTATGATACACTTAATATTATAGTTCTAACACAACCCTCGACCGGTTTTGATTTTAAAACATTGGTTTGATCTGTCATGTGAAGACTTTATCCATGTAGTATAGGAAATACAAGTAAATATGTACAACCAAACCAGATAAATATACACGGAAGTGAGAATAGAAATTTTGTTCTTTATTAAATATACTCAAATGTCTGTGTACACTAATATCCTCAGATTAGGGAGAAACACAATGAGAGCTTCTCAAATCATCTTTGGACCAGTGTTTTTAAAACCGGTCGAATCGGAACCGGAACCGGAACCGGCCGGTTCGACTGGTTCAATATTTTTTTTTTTTTCAAACCGGTATACAAATCGGACTGATGGACTGGTTTGGTACCGAACCGACCGGTTTCCATAAAGAACCGGTTGATTCGATACCAAACCAGTCCAACCGGTCCGGTTTTGCTCTAAACCGGCCGAGCTGGAAAAAGGACTATAATACGGTGCTAATTTTGTAAAAAAAAAAATTTTTAATTAAAAGTTCAGCTTTTTAGCTGACCTAAACCCTAATTTTTCTATAAACTCCGTTCTTACATGTTATATAGTATATACATGAGCAAACTTTGCATATTTTGTGTGTAATAGATGGAATCATGGTTTCTAATCTTTCAAATATATTGTTTTCATTAAAAATATAATTTCTTATGTTTTTTTTAGTAAACCGGTTCATAAAGTTTGAACCGGTCCGGTCTAACCCTCGACCGGTTCCGATTTTTAAAACATTGCCTCAGACATAACTGTATGAAAACCAAAAGTGCCAACCAAAATGTGTATCGGTTGACAACTGTTGACAAACATCTTTGGGCATATCTTCCATCAATGAAAATAAAACTAAGTTTTGTCTTGACGTAACACAAAAAATTAATAGAATATAAGGCTTATCGTTTATTATTAAGTCATTTTTAGCTATGTATTACCAATGTATGGTTTTTTACCACCTGAACCATTTTGTAACTGTCTCTTGCATAATAAAATGACAGGTACACAATTTAAAATGTGTGTATTCTGGTTTCTTTTCATTCCTTCTCTGTTCAAACCTTGTAACATTGGTGTCAGAGCCGGACAAGCGAGGACGATGTAAGCAAATATTTTGAGAAGAGAAAAGACGAAGATTATAAATAGCGAGTTTGATTTGCAAAGCATTTATGCAGGCACAGGACAGGAAAATATGCCTATAAATCGCAAATGTATTCATTTGAACCACCCGTTTAGGGCATGGCACAAAAGCATGCAAAAATGCGATTAGGGAATTCATGTGGAGCAATATATAGTCTGAATTTTTACCATTAAAAACAACAGGGATAAATGCAGTTAGGGCATTCACATGGAGCAACATTAGTCAGTATTTTCACCATCAAAACTGGTATTCCGCCATTGAAAACACACGAATCTGCCAAAAATGCAAAAACACAGCCGCATGAATAGAAACACAAAAAGAACTTGCCGAAAATGTGAAAATACAGTTGTAGAACTCTGTTTCTAGGGTTTGAGCAAGGGCACAGTAGAATAAAACGTGAACAGAATTCTGTCATAAACTCACAAACGCCATTTTTCAGTCATTATAAATCACAAATAGAAAAAAATCTCAGATTCAAAGTGCACAGTCCAGCAAAGAAGACAATAAGACACAAATTTCTGACAAAATTTTGGCCTCAACTTTTACAACTGGAAAGTAAAAATCCAGATGCAAGTGATGAACAAACATTTATGGGGAATAGTAAACGGGACTGAGAAACCACCTTTTAACAGCATGGAGCCGTAGCATTTGAGCTACTGATGTTATCAAGGGAAGCTCAAAAGCATACCAAATGAAGTTAATATAGCCATTGTTGACGATCCGTTGGATGCTGAAAGTGGTGAAAAGTTCGCTCATGAAGAATACATATTTTAAAAAAGCCACACTTTGAAGAAAGAAAGGGTTCTAGTGAAGATGGAGCTCAACATAGATGCTTGCGTAGTTAGTTTAGGAGTTTGTGAATCTTGGGAATTATACCCTTATGAGGGTCTTGAGACAACTTAATAGAATAATGTGGATGTAACTCAATAAGGATAGTTGTCCAATAATTTAGAGGTTTGTAATTTGGGAGTTTGGGGAGGTGGAATCCAATAACTCCCGAATTACACCTTTATGGAGGTTATGAGGCAACTTGATGGAGTTGTAACTAGTCAAAGAATTGTTTTCAAAGAGAAATCTTGTGAAGAATGTATGACCTTGCTTGGTTATGTTATTTTAATCTTATTTCAGTATGTTTGTTTTTACTTTCTGTAGTGTAAGCCTTAAGAGGGGGTAGTATTTGAATATAAGGCTTATCATTTATTATTATGTCACTTCTAGTTATGCATTAACTAGTGTATAGTTATAACCACCTCAACAATTTTGTAACTCTCTTACATAATAAAATGACGGGCACACAATCTACAATGTGTGCATTCTGGTTTCTCTTCATTCCTTCTTTGTTCAAATCTTCTAACAAAAATGATTTGATTGACATCTTTTATTTATCACGTCTTTATCACATCTTTCATTTTCTAATTATGACATTAATAAAATATAGATTATATCTAATTTATACAAAATAACTACCTATGTATATTCCCTACCAAATATGTCAGCGTCCTTGTCGACACTCAATAACTAACTAGAGGGTGTGTGGCACCGAGATCATTTGGAGCTCTTGGGATAGCCTCTATTGTAGACAACTCAAATATTTGGGAAGGTTGCACAAATGGGGGAGTTGCTAAAAGAAATTATTGATCATGGAGACTCATATATTAAAGTATTCAGCTTTTACAGTTCACTCTCCACATGCTTATGCTCACTATCCTTCCTCTTCAAATCACTCTCTTTATCTTGCTTTGTAATTATATCCATATCTTGGTTTGCATTGAACTCAAACTTCTAGCTAGACTTGTTCTTTAGTTTTGACTTATTCTTTTGGCTCATTATGTTTCGACATCATGCTGACATCTAGACTTGGATGTGGCATTCGACTTGCAACCACACCTTCAACTTTGACGGCACAATTTTAGACAAGTTTCACTTTATATACTTCTCCTTGGCTGAAAATATCTTTTATTACTTATTTCTTGCTCACTTTCTTACCTATCTACTTGCATGCATACATTATACATGTATTTTCATGTCCATCTACGGTTGTTCAAATTGTTCCTAGGTTAACCATCATTTTCCTCTTATGTTTTGCTCTCTTATAGAGAAATCTTCTTTTCGTATGCTACAAAACTTTAATGGTAGATGTACTAAACATCATAGTTACCAGATCCAACCGGATCTGCACAAAATCAAACCGGATTTGGATTTTTCAGGTGACCCGAATAAATTAGGTCCAGGTCGGCCTTGTTTTTTTCCCAAAAAAAAATCTTTTTAAATTTTTTGTGCAATATAAAGACACCTAACACCCGTTAATATTATTTAATAATAAATGTATTAACATTTTATATTATATTATTAATATTATTTTTTATTTGGCAATCTTTTCATATTTATAAATTATGCTCATATATAATATGTATATATTCCGCATCAAATTTTTCCGAGCTTTTTCAAGAGTTCCTGATTTTTGGATTTTTTTCTCACGAACGAATCCGGATTTCCGGACCTAGTAACTATGCTAAACATTGAGAGAAAATATTATATGTTAGCTCAATCACTTCTAACTTGCACCTCTCTCCTATTATGGTAGAAAAATAAGGCACATGCCATGACTGTGATTCTTTGTCAGTATTGATTCCTGATGGCCTTGTTGCTCCTAATACCCTCTACCAAACTATGAGCAACATTTTCAATCTCAATGAATTCACCTTTCACTTGGTATCTGGGAAAGCGAATACTTCTTTCTTCATCTTGGTGATGCTGAGATTAAAAGATCATCCTTTTTTGGTAGAACATTCTTGCACGGTCTTGTGGCAGAGTTCCCTCCTAAGAATTTCCAAATGTGTTGTCACCCACTCCTATTACCCAAACTTGAGAAATTCTCGCAGCCAAGCTCTATGCCTCTTGAGTAGGCTTTGGACATGCTTGCTCTTTTGTCCGCGTTTGGTCAAAATTTCACATCCATAATGACTATGGCAAAACCTTGAAACCCCATGACTTAATGCTTGATAGATTTTCAAACATCAACTTTATACTTGATAGATTGCAACCATTCTTTCTAGGTTCTCTATTCCATGATGCAGGAGCATCCATTAGTGTATGGGAAATCCTTATCACCCAATTTTTTGTTTTCGGATATTATTTCAATAAGTTCCTTTCTAGCTTGCTAACATTTTGATGTAGTGATGTTTCACAACTACAAAGGGTCACATTGTTTTTTTGGCATCTGCAACACAATGAAAAGCGAATGCGATGAAGCTGTGTGTAAAAGGAACGATAACAAGATCGTACCAAGCTAAGAACACAGATGCTAATCAAACATCACGATCAATAAGATGAAAGCAATTCGCTAGAATAACTTTACATAAACCTTTGCAAGCAAATGAGCAGCAATATCATATATTATTATGGAACTCAATGAAATACAATGAGAATGGGCCTTACTTATATAGGTAAGGAATAACAATCTAAGAACCAGTCAAGGTCGTAGATCAAGCCATAAATCATGGAAAGACCTAGTCAAGTCCAAAGATTTATGAGAGAACTAGACATCAAGGATCTAGTCAATACCATAGATCTAGAAAAGAACTAGTCAATACCATAGATCACGGAAAGAACTATACCTAACAACTAGATAATATCTCCTAATATGTAAATAAATAAAAAGAAATATCCACACACATAAGTGGGTGAGGATAAATACAATAAAGGTAAATAATGTACCTAGGTGAACAGGAGCTAAGGTAAATACCTACTCTAACACCCCCCCTCAAGTGAAGCTAGGAGCCAAAATAGAAGTGGCATGTCCACAGTATGAGTCCCGGTAACTAGGCCTGATGAGGTACTCATGTACAATATATCCATGAAGAAATCTCGAACCAAAAGAAGGAAAGAATCTTGCTAGAAGGAAAGAGAAAGAAGAAGAAGGAAGATGTTCTCACGAACACCCCGCAAGAACAACTTCCGAAACCCCAAGCATTCCACGCAACTCAAGGTAGTGAGGTGATGCAAAAGGCTTCGTAAAGATGTCTGCAACCTGTTGTTGAGTCGGAATGTACTCCAAGCAAAGAACTCCATCCTGAATGTGCTGACGAATGAAATGGATGTGTATTTCAATATGCTTGGTTCGCTGGTGCTCAACTAGGTTGCGAGAAATGTGAATTGCACTTTGGTTATCACACCAAAGTATAGTCGGTGAATCCTGTGGGAATCCAAACTCTGTCAATAACTGGTGAAGCCAAAGAATCTGCTGACTCCCTGTAACTGCTGCCCTATACTCTGCCTCTGAAGATGAAAGTGCAATAGCCTGTTACTTTTTGCACGCCCAAGCAATTGGAGAAGAACTGAAATAGAAAAGATAGCCAGAAGTGGAACGCCTGTCATCAATAGAACCTGCCCAATCTGAATCTGTATACCCAACCGAGTAGAGCCCGTAGTGTAGTGTAGGCCAAAGTGGGAAGTGCCATGCAAATAGCGCAAAATCCTTTTAGCAGCATGCCAGTGACTACTATGAGGAGAATGTGCAAACCGAGATACAAGCCCTATTGCAAATGAAATATCAGGGTGAGTATGGGTCAAGTACATGAGATTCCCAACCAACTGCCTATACAACGTAGGATCACAAAGTGGTGTAGTACATGTGGATGTAAGAGTAACTCCAGACTAAAAAGGAGATGGACTTGGCTTGCAACTAGCCATATCAAAGCGCGCCTAAGAAGATCATGGGTGTACTTTTTTTGACTCAAATGAATCCTTGAATCTGTCTGAGAAATCTGTAAACCAAAGAAATAATGCAATAGCCCAAGATCTGTCATGTCAAACTGTGTAGAAAGAGCCCTCTGAATACTCTGAATGTGGGAAGAAGAGTTGCCAGTAACAGATCATCAACATACAAGACAAGTATCATAATATCTTCACCAACATGCTGGAGATACACTGTATGATCAGAGTGACAATGAACAAAATTAGTAGATAGAAGAAAAGAATCCATCTTCTCATACCAAGCTCGAGGGGCTTGTTTGAGACCGTAGAGAGACCTTCGGAGCTGACAAACAAGAGAAGAATCCTGAACAAATCTAGCCAGCTGCTCCATATATATTTCCTCTTGTAGATCTCCATGTAAGAAGGCACTTTTCACATCCATCTGGTATATGGGCCACCCCTGTGATGCAACAATAACGAGTACAAGGCGTACAAAATCCATCTTGGCAACGGGTGCAAAAGTCTCAGAGTAATCAATACCTTCAACTTGTGAAAGACCCTTTGCAACAAGATGAGCCTTATAATTGTCAATGGACCCATCAGCTGCGTATTTGGTTCGGTATACCCACTTACACCTAACCATCTTTCTTCCTTTAGGAAGAGATACCAAATCCCAAGTATGATTCTTCATCAAAGAAGAATACTCAGCTGCCATCGCATCATCCCACTCCTGTATCCCATGAGCCTTTGAAAAAGACTGTGGATCCTCAGAAATTGCCTGACACAAAAGCCCAGAACTTGTAGAATGTGCGTGATGATGCCTAGTGGGTGGAAGATCCTCTATGAAAGGTGCTGCCTCAGAACCTGTATTACGAGCCCACTTAGGCATAGTGACAACATCAGTGGGAACATGATCCTCAATGGCATCTATAACCTCCTCATCAATCTCCTCAAAGAAAGGATCCTCAAGATGAGATGAAGAAGAAGGAATGTAAGAAGATGAAGAATCATGAGGAGTGAAACACTCATCAAACTGAACATGTGTTTGAAAAAGAACATCATGTGCATCAGGATCTAAAAGACGATAAACTCTCATAACCTCACAATACTCTACAAAGATCAAGGGTTTACTCTTCTTATCCAAAGCTTTCCTTTTCTTCGTTAGCACAAAGGCCCAAGCATAGCTCCCAAAGACTCGAAAAATGAGACATCTGGCTTAGTGTTGGACCAAGCTTCCTCTGGAGTCAAATGTTCAAGTGCTCAGTGTGGTGTGCAATTCTGAATATAGTTAGCACAATTAACTGCTTCTACCCAATAGATAGGAGGTATATCTCTAGAATGCATCATACAGTTAGCCATTTCCTTCAAAGTTCTATTCTTCCTTTCTGCAAAGCCATTCTGTTGTGGAGTATGAGGAACAGAATGTTGGTGAATAATGCTTTGAGTTGCCAAAAAGTTAGAAAACTCATTGCTGAAGTACTCCCCCCCATTATCAGTACGAAGGTTCTTTATGCTACTAGAAGATTGTTTTTCGACCAAAGCTTTGAAGACTTTGAAGTGTGAAAAAACATCATTTTTGTACTTGAGAAAATAAACCCAAGTACGCTTCGAGAAATTATCAATAAATATAAGTGCATACTTAGCTCCATTGAAATATGGGGTAGAAAAAACCATCAAGTCACTATGCACAAGCTCAAGTGGTGAAGAAGTTTTCTTAGACAAATTCTTAGGAAAAAGATTTTGGTGTTGTTTCCTTAATGCACAACCATGAAAAACTCCCTCAAGACAAGAAACTCTAGGAAGACCATCTACCATACCATGAGTGCTCAACTCCTTCAAATATCTGTAATTGAGATGTCCAAATCTTTCATGCCAAAGCTTACTCTCTAAATCTGCATGAGAAACCAATCCTGTCCCTATAGAAGAAGTGTCATCAAAACCCTCAAAGTGATATAGTCTAGAACTATGATCAACAATACCCCGAGCAACAAGTGAATAAGGCTCCAACAAAGTTCTTACTTCTGCCCCATGTGGTGTAAAAGTCACTGTTTTCCCTTGACCAGAATGACAAATTTGATATACAGAAAGCAAATTTGTAGTGATGTTAGGAACATATAGTGCATCTTGAATATTGCCACCATCAAGTTGTATATCACCATTTCCCTCAACAAAAAGAAAGGAAAAATCTCCAACCTCAATTTTGGAAGTAGAACTCAAACCTAGAGAAACAAAAGACTCCTTGGAAGAAGTCATATGATGAGAAGCACCAGAATCTACAACCCAATTGTCTGCAAGTGGTGACTGAGATCTTCCAACAACATTAAGTGCTTTTCCATGCTGATTAGGAGGTGGAGCGGAGATAGAAATTTTGTGTTTCTTGACTACATTCTTTAAGGTTTGCATTCACTTATAACACCTATGTTCTTCATGATTACTACGCCCACAAAAAGAGCATGAACGACTAGACTTATTCTTGGATTTAGAAAAATCCTTGGGTTTTGAGTTGTTTTCTTTGGGTTTAGGAGCATTTTGAGTTGGAGAAGGTGTGGATTTGGTTTTACTGTTTGGTTTTCCCTTGCCCTTAGGATTAGATGCAACTAATGCCTTTTGAGAGGTAGAAGATTCAAGGTGAGACAATTTGGATTCTTTCCTAATAAGTCTTCCACAAAATGTTTCTAAGTTAGGCATTTTGAATGTGTCACCTAAGGCATCCATGCTAGAGAAAAAGGTAGAAGCAAACATTTGGAATGGTCCTCTCAACTTGGATAGAATCAAGTAAACACACTCTTCATCTTTCTTATCTCTTCCACTCCCCTTCAACTGTTTCAACAAATGCTTGAACTTGGTAAGATAGTTTATAATTGTTGGAATATAATTGTTGGAAAATCTTCAGGATTAAGAGAGGTGATTTCAATGTCAAGTTGCATGGCTCTCATATGATCCACCTTACCAAATAAAGCCTCCAATTTCTCCCATATTTTGAAAAGAGAGTCACACTTTTCTAAATAAATAAAAATAAATATCCACACACATAAGTGGGTGAGGATAAATACAATATAGGTTCTGGCACTTTATATTGAGTGCGTGTTATAATATGGCACTTTATAATTATAGTGCGATTCTCAAAATAAATATTTCCAATAGAAAGAGCATGGAAAACAAGAACTTTTGCAAAAAACGGTACTCAAAACTGAGTTATCGATCAAAAGTTACAAACTTTTCAATATTATGCTTTGCTATTTATTTTAGTTGCCACTAAAACAAAATAAAATGCTCTTGCCTTCACCACACAAATAAAATGAAAGGGGGCTGAAGTTAAGCACCTGCTAGTAGGAATCACAAACTTTAAGCCCTCATATGACCATACTATATGACCAGGGGCTAAGAACCGCAGCAACAAAATACGAGCAAATCCCGAAATATATGAATATATAAAAAAATTATTTGCAAAATAAAACTTACAGACGGATGTCAATAGCAATCTCCTGCTCTGATACCATAAAAAGAACGATAACCAAGATCGTACCAAGCCAAGAACATAGATGCTAATCAAACATCACGATCAATAAGATGAAAGCAATTTGCCAGAATAACTTTACATAAATCTTTGCAAACAAATGAGCAACAATATCATATATTATTATGAAACTCAATGAAATACAATGAGAATGCGCCTTGCTTATATAGGCAAGAAATAACAATCTAAGAACCAGTCAAGGTCGTAGATCAAGCCATAAATCATGGAAAGAACTAGCCATCAAAGAACTAGTCAAATCCATAGATTTATGAGAGAACTAGACATCAAGGATCTAGTCAATACCATAGATCTAGGAAAGAACTAGTCAATACCATAGATAAAGGAAAGAACTACACCTAACAACTAGATAATATCTCCTAATATCTAAATAAATAAAAAGAAATATCCATACACATAAGTGGGTGAGGATAAATACAATAAAGGTAAATAATGTACCTAGGTGAACATGAGCGGGTAAATACCTACTCTAATAGTGTGTTGGGTTTATTAAACCATTGCATTCGTCAGTTATCACAATAACTTGCGCAATACGGGTTCACGGGTCGTAATCAAATGAGCCAATGTGATAGCAAATAAAGTGGAATGTATAAAAGCATGCATTCATGCGCTAAGGTGGCACATCACAAAAAAGGAAAGTGAATAATGAACAATCACTTGGACTCGATATTGTATATGATGGATTTAATAATCCATCGCATTTGTGCATATGAGGGGTACACAATAGGTTAGAAGGTAACAACTGCAATGTGATGAGGCGTAATAGCGTCATGTGTCACGAGGAGGTCACAATGAGGCAACAACTAGATGCTTAGAGTTTATGTTGGATTGGAAAATCCAATGCGCTCACACATTGTGCGTAAGAAGTTGTTCACCACTCGGAAAAGTGGACGCAAATATAAAGACTGACAGTGAAATCCTCATATTTGCACAGGCTATCTAAAAGCAGACTGTGGCAATGTGATGCAAATGGATGCGGTTAGTGTGTTAGGGTTGATTACATGAAGTTATTGCATCTGTGCGGTTTGCTAGACACAATTGTGTTCACTGACACTACCTTAATGCGTGATTGTGGTAACATAAGAATATGCCACGTGGATCATTGTGATATAAGGTGAAATTATGAAAACTCTTGCATCCACACAGAGGGTTAGTTTGTGGGTCACTCAGGAAGATAAAGAGTCACTCATGTGAAAACTTAAGTAGTTGGGATGCGCTGATGGTCCAAGAGGAACAAGGACATAATCCTTAAATCATTTAGGATGGGGAGGTTGGACAACTAGAGAATGTGGAATACAAGGTTGTTCTCAAAAGTGAGACTTGTGGGAGGTGCGTGGTCTAAGTAGAGCTATAGGTTAACCGAATTCATGAATGGATTGAGATTGTAGCAATCTCCAACGCCACTGGTCCAACGACTTATATTTTCCCTTTGGCTAGATGAGTGTTCTCTACTAGTTATAGATCGAAACTAATATCACATTCTCTGACAAGACTGGATCAGCAATCTTTTTGCCCTCTAAGAGGAGACCGAGGAACATTTCATTTTTAGATGTCCCATTTACTATGAGATCTGGGGACTATACCACTGCCTCTTCCAAGATTCAAGCAACACTGTCAATTTTCCTTAAATATCCAGACCAACAATTCTTGGCTCTTTATCCTCGCGAGGTTGTCTCCCTTTGGTACAGATCCCAACAAGAGTCTAGAGGCTTTAGAGCCCCTTTGCTAATCACCTCTTTCTTCTATCCCACCTCTGCAACAGGCAGCTCTAAACTCCCTTTGGACACGGGTGCTTCACATATCATAGCTAATAGATTAGTTAGGCAGTGCTTCTCTCACCGCAACAATACTACTCTACTTGGACCCCCCAACCTGCTCTCCCTTGGCCTCGCGGCTCTGGTTCCTCCTGTTCGTGTGGCTCTGCCCCTTCTCAAGAACATGGTTCTACTACTTGCCGCTGCCCCCAAACCTCAAGTACAGACTCATATTACGAGCTTCAATTCTACTACGGCAGCTACACTGGCCTTGGATGTTTGGAGAGATTTTAGGGCAAGCACTTTTCTTCCTCCTAAGATCTCCCATCTTGGCCCCTTCGACCTTGGATACTCCCTGACCAACAATGTCAAATCTTCCACAGCAGCTGATGGTGGCCCAGAAGACTAGTCCACTTTAGGCATAGAAAAAGATAATCGATGAGATTTCCTTGGAGTTTTTATTGGCACTTGCTTTAGGGGATATTGTTTTCCCTTCATTGCTATTTGTATTGATTTCATCAGCACTTGTGTTAGTGGCACACTGCTTTATTTGTCTTTTGTACTTTTTGTTATTTTACTTCTAGGATAGTCTCTTCCTAGAACTTTCTATTGATAACTGTTGCATCCTTGAGTTCCATTGACCTATTTTTGATCAGCTGTAGACATTAATAAAATTTCTTTCTTTCTTTTTTCTAGGCATCTATATAAAGGCCTTCAAATCTTCATTTTCATTTGATTTGGCATATTGAAAATGGACAAACAACTCAGTTCTGGTATTCCAGTGTGAATGAATATCCTTCTCTCTCCCACAACTTTGATCACTCATATCAATCTCTTTTTCAGGATCAGGATTCACTTAAGTTGCAGAGTATTGTATTGGGGATCAGCATGGTAATAGTTAGTGGGCTCTTCCTCCATTTGTTGATCTGGCCACCTATCACTCTTTCCAACCGTACTGCGGCACTTGTTTGGCCATATACTACCTCAGGGATTGTTACGGTAGCTTCGGAGTATCACATATTCACTCAACAAAATCCAAGGCACCAGGTAGAATCATCTATGGAGCAAAAAGGCCTAAAAAAATCAAACTTTCCTCTGGCTTGTTTAATGTAAATTAATTATTACTGTGGATAACCTGCAACACCCTAACTTAATGGGTCCTTCCATTTATTTAAATGGAAACCAAGCTGCTGAAACAATTCAGCACCTTTTTCTTCAATGTCCATTGGCTGTCACACTATGGAGTAGAGTTGATTCTTGGTTCTACCTAGGAGGGAGGCACTCGGGAACAATGAATCAGACATTGCACCAATGGTCCCAGCTCTCAATAGACATGTCAATGATTTGCCAACTAGCTTCAGTAGCTCTGGGACATGCTCTTTTGTATTTGTGGAATGAGAGAAATTCTCACGTTTTCAATAATGAATCACACTCCATTCTGACCATTCTTCAAAGGCTGAAGGCCAATATCCAAACTACTGCTTTGTGCCATTTCCAAGCTAAAGCAGGTTGTTTGCTATCTTCCAGTATGGCTGATTTATGGACTGCTAAATACTGGAACATTCCCCTTCATTTCCACCTGAGGTGGATTACAGTTGCTTCCACAATGCAATTGGATCTTCCACCTTCAGGGTGAAATAAACTGAATTTTGATGGAGCGGCCAAAAACAGTCCGGGTAAAGTAGGAATTGGGGGCATAACTCAAGATGACCAAGGAAAGTACTGTATAGGTGATGCCCACTATATCGGTTTGCAAACAAATAAGTATGCAGAGTTGTTAGCATGTCAATATGTAATAAAACAGACTCAAAGCTTCAATGTCACTAAACTTGTAGCTGCAGGGGTCTCCCAGCTCATCATTAATATGATTTACCTGGCAGTTAATCTTCATAACATGCAATCACGAGCATCTCACATTCCTCTTAACTGGGAAATCGAAAATGTAACCCATCAAATCGTGTTACAAACACATGATTTACTGAAATACATTTTTCAGTACTAGCTAAGATTGTGAAATCAAGTAGCTGAAACATTGGTCAATTTGCCTTTCTGATCTACTGACCAGTCTGGTACTCATATGTAATGTCTCCCTTATGGGACCAATGAGAAATGGCAACAAAAGACTAGAGATCAACACCCAAAAGATTAGATCAATCAAGCAACACTGCAAATTTTCTTGTCAGAGGTATGAGGAATGCATAACCAGCCGATAAACAAATGAAAACTTCATGCATTCGGATCAAACCCAGCCCCTAGAACAAATGTAAAGATCCCTCAGCTAGATTGCTGCCAGTGTGGTAAAGCAAACTAACAACAAATAACATCACTCAGAAATTTGTGAACCTTGACTGCTGGAGCATGAGATAATTTCCAGAATTCGTGACTTACTTGAAAGCAGGCCCAAAGATGGACAAAATACAGATCTGACCCATTAGGAGGATTAAACCATCAATGAAATCACTTTTGAGTCACCAAATAAAATATGTAAGTCACATAATACTTGCCAAGTGAGTCCAATACAGTTCGCTGTCAAAGGGAGACTTTTTCATGCGTCCAACACACTCTAAACTCAGTCGATCCACTTAGGAAAAATAACATAACAATATAGGATGAATTCGCTGTCCATAATTACGTAAAATTGCACCATAGACAAATCTGGAACCTCCTACAACAGCCACTAGGAAGGAAGAGAATGGGCTGACCTTGAATACCATTAAATTAATTCGCTGGACATGGAGAAAGTGCAATGCATTCTTCTCTACCAATTGTTGCACCCAAAAGACCCTTGAGTTGCTTTGAAAATGCTACAGACAGGTCGCTGCAAAAGAGATCTCAAATCATCCTAAAATCATGCAAACTACAGCTTGCAGGCAAGGAGTATATCAGCCAACAAAGGGAATATTTATTCAAGGTGAAATCGCTGCAAATAAATATAACCTCGCACAGATTTATCTTCCCAAACCAGTCGCTAAGCCACAACAAGGATGCATCAGCCAAATAGATTCAACAATGAATAATAAACACACCACAAATGCAGGAGTAAATTTGCTAGCACTAGATCATTCAATGTAAACAATATTCCAAATAGATGACTCCAATACCAAATCGATTTGCTCAGCAGAGAATTCGCTAGGGCAAAGTGATCATAGAACACAAACAACTCCTATTTGGTCTTCGAACCAACTTCAATGCAAACAGATATTTCAACAAAAGAAAGAGAGAGCAAGAGCATCAAGTTTGGGTATACATCCCTTCTCCACACAGGGAGCCAATTTTAATAAATTCATCAACATGCCCAAAAAGGAAATGCGACCCCTCTTTTATAGAATCAAAAGGTGCAATCTCCAAAGTCCGATCATTTAATGTTTTCATCCTAAAGGATAATTAAAAATAAAAAATATTTAATGGACTACTATCATGTGCACTTTATTTAATTTCTTAATTTAATATTAAGAAAATTACTATTCTATGTGTATTTTTCTAAATTAAAGAACCCTCTAAGGGGTTACAAAATAGATAACAAACACATTTCGAGCTCAATCCTCGAACCCATTGGGTTGAGGGTCTTCAAATCTTTAATATAGAAAATGTCTCGAGAAGGGGACGTTACAGTCCTCCCTTCCCAAGATTGCTTGCCCTCAAGTAATATCAAACTCGTGCATCCAAATGCAATGATGTAGCACTCCGAAAGTTGTGCTCCCATGCCCATTAAGTGATGAAGCATTTGTTACAACTTGTGTTGCTTCTTTCTCTTGCAAGTTGGGAGTGTCTTCAACTGTAACTTCTTCTCCAAACTTGCACATGAAGCAAACATATTAGAAAAACAAGTGTTGAAAAACACTTTTCTTGTTGCCCCATCAAGTCTCCATGGTGTGAAGAGATCACAAGTCCCCCTAGTGTAGGAGCTGCCCCCACATGTCACCAAGCTGCCCCATCTACTGCTGTAGCCAAACTTTTCCTTCTCGTGAATCTGAGAGATGGTGGCTGCCTTCTCCAAAATAATCATGCAAACAACGACAATCACTATGTGCCAGGAGTTCTTCAGTTGAATGGTAGGAGAAACCAAATAAATGGAAATGGTTGCAACAATTAAAATCTCATAGCAACAACTGTTATCCTTCAAAACTACTATCCAACCATGCAAGATTAGCAAAGCAATAGACTCATACACGTTCTTTATCATGATAGCAACTTGAACAACCCTTTTCCAAACATTAATGTCAACATACAGGGCAACAAACTTAAGAGATAATAAGCTGAAAATGGGTAGCACATCAATACTATCCTTCATGGCAGCCAACACACTCTTATATTTCTCTTCATTCTCCCTCAAGTTTTCATCACCAATCTGATTTCTCTCATGAAAAAAATCCATACCTTGATCTCTATGCAACATGTGACATTTTACATCAATTTCTTTTTTTACTTCGTCATAATATGTGCATGCACTAGGATCAACCTGGTGGCGGTTATAAAAAGAGAAAAACTGTAATCATGGAAAATATGCTCATGATTGTCCCAAAAAATTCAACAATACATACCACTATATTCCTTGTCTCATTATCAAACTCAGCCATCATGATCCATGTAAAATATGTCATGAAAGTGCACCGAAAGAGAGACCCTAAAACATGAAAGTATATGTCAAGTAAGAGCTCATCATAGGCTGAAAATATTGAATCAGTCTTACCATAAGGAAACCTTATACCAACCCCTTCCTCTTCTTCCCAAACTTTTGTGGAAGCCCCCATGATTATGCTCATGTAATCAATAATGGTAAAGTTATCCCAACAATTGTCCTTCACCCTATTTACACTTGGAATGTTATCAATAAACCCCAACTCAAAATTGATTGTATGTAACTTGCATAACTGAAAATCATTACCTTCCAAAGCTGCCTTTGCATCATTTCCTGCCATACCCTCTTTGTCATGGAGTGTGAGATTGAGCTCAAGTACCCCAAGTGTCCACATTGAATGCACAAACTAAGCTATTAATTGAAGAATGCAAATCTGAAAATGCTTACAAGATAATGAACCTTCATACACAAATGAACCATGATACATATGAAAGTGGAAGATTAACAACCAACCTTTTTTCCCATGCAACTTCAATTTTCTCTTCACATGAATTGGCCCCAATAATGCTATCAAAAGTGAATTGAGTAGAAACAAATTGTAATGTCCCAACTCCGGGATCAATGGAAAATAGACAATCAACAACCCCTTCAATACACCAATCAATTGAAGATAGCAAAACTTAGTCAAAACCACTTGAACCGGTTGAGTAGGTGACTCAATAAACCCAAAGGTAGGGGTTTAATGGCCTCTACTAAATAGCTTAAGCAATTAATTCTCAGCTGGACTAATAAAACTCAGAAAATCAGATTGCTTTCCAATATATATGAAGATCAAACACAGCTGCAAAAGATTCCCAAATCTGGTCTAAATCCACCAACACAAATCGCTAAATAAATATGTATAAATCTGATCTGAACATTCATCCAAAGATCACTGTAAAAGAGGAACTTGCATTGCCGTAGCATCATACCATATTAGAAGCAATACTCAGTCACAAGAGGATATTAAATTGCTGCCAGTATATATACATATATATATATATATATATATATATATATTCTTTTTCAAAATCTGAGTCTCCTAGTGAAGTCGTTGATTTCAGGAAGGTATGGTGGATATTTAGAGGGTGACAAGAGCATGTAATTCGCTGTCAAAAAAGGGATGAACATTATACCCAAATAACATCACCAGATCGCTGCCCTAAAGAGCCCAAAACATATGCTCAAACCAATCGATTCACTTCAGCAGTGGATCACAATTAAATCTGTGAGTAAGGACCTCAAAAACATGCAAAACATGATTTGCCAAAACTGGGTTATAACAGCCATAAAGGAAAGTATATTAACCAATAGAGAGGCTGCCCAGATATCTATTTTGCACACAGATTTTATCCTTCAAACAGCCACTGAATAATATATGCAACTCGCAAAGGTTTAGAGGAGGATTTTAACAAACTATTGCCATAAAAATATCGCTGTAGCTTAGCAAATTAAATCCAATCAATTCGCTGGGCATCATACAAGCTCTAAACATGCATTAAACTATTCAATATTCACTCCCAACTAAGTCGCTCTTAGGAAGGAAAGAACAGCAGTTTGTTTCAGCCCAAAATCAGCCCTAACACACTAAATGAAGTCACTGTAGCTAGAGGACACAATTACACAACCAGACAATCGAATAACACAGAAAATTGCATTTAAATTAGTCCCAAATCATTATGAGGCAAGTCGCTGAAACTGGAATGAACTTCACAGAACAATTACACCCAAATATGCATAGATCTTAGTCGATTTACTTGAAAGAACAATATAAATCCAAGCTGGTCGATTTCACACTAGATATGGCATACAAAACAACTCACAAACATCAATGACAAGTCGCCAAAGCTAGAAAGGGAATCACTAACAAGTAGATTTGCAAATCTCATGAAAATACTTCAATTTCAATATCATAACCAGCGCAATACAACCTCCCACGCACTCGCGCGCGAGAGAGAGAGAGAGAGAGAGAGAACATCAATGGGCATGCATTCCAACTCCAAGCATGGAGTATCAAATTAATTTCATCATAGCATGAGTCTCATAATGATCCTAGCTCTCCGTTTATAAACAAGGAGACACAAAATTCAAAATCCCTAAGAGGGAAATCATTAAATAAAAATAGTTTATCCTCCCTAGGTGTGACGTCTCTTTTTCAAAGGGTGATTTTAAGATTAAAAGCCACCTAAATAATATTTAATTAATTCTCCTTTTAAATTTTTATTTTGAGAATCTAATTAAATAATTAAATACATTACTTGCTCCATAAATATTAAATAATTAAATAAATATTGCTTTATAATGTCAAATTGTTGGTTAGATTTTCTGCATAGCATAAAACCTAGGCAGTCATGAGATAAATCTCCCTCATTTACCGGTGAGGCTCCCGTGTTAGATTTGTCAATTAAAATATGCTAGTATCTATATGGGGTTTTACTTTAACTATTCAGTTCATGAACCATGCCTGTACAATTCTGCAGCAACAAAGCAGCTGTTTAAGAAAGGAAATATTTATAGAAGAAGGGAATTATATAAACACAGAGAAGAAATGGGGAAGATGTGCATCCCAATCAATAGATAACAGAGTTGATTGCATGCACATAGAAGAAACCAATAGATATCAACACAAAATTATAAGCAAAGACAACTCTAGATCTAGATCTAAAATAACACAAAGTTTATTAAAAGATCTAAGATAAAACGTAGAAACACAATACAAGTGACACAAAGTTCTCCGGAAATCTGCTCTTGTATATTCCTTTGCTTTAAGTGGCTCTCAAGGGTTTCAGCACAAAGTCTGGAACACAAGAATGCTGCTTACAAATTCTGATCATTTAACCCGTAGGTTCTTCCTCTACTTATAGCATTTAGAGGGGAAATTAGAAGTAGGAAGCTTTGAGTGAACTTACACATGTGGAAGTTGGAAAGGAAACAACTGACAATCTCACTTTTGGAATTCCTCTTTGCATGACATGCATGATTTGCAACTGAAAATAGAACCTTTTATTTTGCACGTCTGCCACTTATCTCCAAGTAGTTGACTTCTTCAAGTAATGACTTTTAAACAAATCACTTAAGTTGTATAATTTAATTGATCGCTCAATTATTTTGTCGGAGGAAATAATAGAAAGAAAAACAAAGAAGAAAGCTACAGTCTTGTCCTTTTTCATATTCTGCATGCAGGTGATTCTTTTGCCTTTGATTCTCACCAAACTGGATATGGAAGTAGCTGGATCTAGAAGCAAGTGGATCTGGAAGCGGCGGCTGGATCTGGAAAGCGGTTGGATCTGGAATTTTGCCTTAGCCTTGTTTTCCCTTTTATCCTTGAAGCTTTTCTAGTTCTTCTCCTGTACATGCATCAGTGCAATGTTTGCCGTAAATAACTCCTCACTTTTATTTTTAATTGCATATGAGCAATTATTAATTCTGGAAAGCACTCCGGGTGAATGCAAATTCAATGAAGGTTTCAACTGGAAGATTGGGAGCACATGCACAAGATCCTGGAAGAATTTTTTCACGCACTGACTTTTACATGGGCTGCATCAGAAAAAAGAGGATGAATTTTTGTCGAAAGCTTTTGCAATTATGAGATCTGGATCTGAATCTGGATCTGGATCTGGGCCTGGATTTATGTCTCCGATGTCAGCAAATATGGAAGTAATGCATGATTCCGCTGAGCTTTCTCGTTCATCCCGCTTTGCTATGGCTAGAGCAATCTTTGTCTGAACAATTCTTTTCCTCTTTATTCGGCCGGAATTCTTCACAACATCGGTGCAAATCTGGATAATTCTTCAGATTCGGAGGATATGTTCAATGTATCTGGACATTGATTTAAGCTACCTTTCTCTTATAAAAGCACCTGTAAGAATTCCTGCAATTAATTCAGACAAAGATGGCAACCGGAACATGAACTAGTGGATTTTAATCATAAAAATCTCCATAATTCAACCCTGTTGCCCCAAAATTTGATACTTTATTTGCATGCAAAGCAAACATGAATTTTATCAACTTCACTTAAGCACCTGTATCACTTATGCAAACAATTATCCAGACACAAATCAACCTCCTTCAACCTGTGTGCCAATTCTGGAAGCTTTTAGTATTAATTACATCTTCTTCTGAACAAAAATCCTCTCCAAATGGGGCACACTTTTTGTCTGGGCTGCACTTCTCTGCTTTTGAATTAATTAATTCATCCTTATGGTAGCCCCTGCTTATATAATCCTCATGATTTTATAATTAATTAATGCCTTTCCTATTCCTGACAATTAATTAATTAATTAATAAGCTTTACTCTTCAAATGGGGCGCCTATTTTGTGCATGGTCATGGCTGCCATTAAATAAATTAAATTTATTTAATTTTAGACTTCTGCTTCTAGTTAACTCAAGCCTCACAGTATGCTTTGACCTTAGCCACTGAAAATAGGAATTAATTAAATCAATTCATATTTAAAAAAATATTATTTCTCTGCCAAATGGGGCGCACTTTTTTGTCATGAAGGGGCTGTATTAAATAAATAATATTTATTTAATTTTAGAATTTCTAATTCCAATTTCCTTTATCCACTTTTCCTTTGTTGACTTTTCCTCATGCTTGGGCAGCAAAATTGGGTGAATAAATATTAATAAATATTATTAAATGCATTATTATTCACCTAAGGTGGGTCGTAGTTTTTGGCAAGGGTGAATTCTATTTTTAAAAGCCAATTAACAATGGGATTATTCACTCTGCAAGGCAGCTCCGAAAATCCCATGATCCACTTAAGCGGTTTGACTTTCATAATGGGATTATTTACCCTGCAAGGCAGGTAATAAAATCCCATCAATGCCTTAAGTGATTTTTCTTTTATTTCACAATGGGAATTTTTACCTTACAAGGCATGTAAGAAATTTCCACCTGCCTGCTGCCTCTAATTTTCCCATTGTGACTTAAGTGGCGTTGCTTCCATGGGAAAAAGTACCCTGGCAGGTATAAAATTCCCACCCGCCTGCTGCTTTTAAAAATCCCATGATCCACTCCAAACCCTCTTTTTCCAAAAATGCGGCCAGCCCAGAAGAGGCTTTTTGGTGCACGACTTCGTCTTTTCCCAGAGAACCAGACCTCCGATGGCGAATTCCTTCTGGCACAACATGCGTATGTGATTTCCAAATACTCCAGGCCAAGAATCAGTTCAAACTGGCAAAGGAATTGATTCAGAGAAATTTCATAGAAAACAAAATGGGAAAAACCCAAAAACACAAAACGTTGCCAGAAGTTACAAATAAAGCCCAGGATTCATTCCTGGTTAAAAACCTACTGGTATACTGGGAATAATGATATGTACGATCACAACAGGGTTAAACCGGAGCACAAATTGCCTCAAACGGGGCTCAAAATAATTAAATACAAATTTCCCGCAGGCAAACCCCAGACGACAAAATATAACAATTTTGGGCATTTGGGTATTTGGCGAAAATGGATAATATGGCTCCTTGGGAATATCTTGACACAATACAAGAACTTTCTGGCAATAAAAACACAAAACAACCCATTATTTTAAAAGTACAATTTTTTTTCGGATAGGGTAGTCTCAGATTTCAAGATGAAATCTGGGGACACCAGTTTGCTTCGTTTGTGGACATCTTTTTCTCTGTCAGAATACAAGGGAAAAGATGAGATCGCAGCATCTCTGGTTTCGTATCTTGTATTTTGGGCACGGGGTCAGGAAAACAAAAACAACACAACACAAAAACAAAACAAGGAAAAACAAACAAATATTTATTTATATACATACAGGTTTTACCCTGCTTTTCATGTCCGGAATAGCTTCAAGTGTTGCCCATTGAAATACAATGGCAATTCAACTCCATCCTGATGAGCAAGAATGAAGCTATCTACTCCGACGATCTTCTTAATCACAAAAGGTCCTTTCCATAGTGAATCGAATTTTCCATGCATGCCTTTTGCTTCTCTTCTTTTGTCCCATAAAAGGACCCAGTCATTGACTTCAAACTTTCTTTCCCTGACTTTTTTGTCGAAGATGACTTTCACCTTCCTTTGATGCTCTGTCAGTCTATCTCCAACTTGAGTCTACACCTCCCGCAATTCAGTTAGGTACATGATCCTTTTATCAACAACATCAGTGAATGTAGAATCCTTCAGGGCTCTGGAAAGTTGTAGGGCGGGCAGTTCCAAGGTAAGAGGCAGCTCTGTGTCTCTACCATATAATAGCTGAAATGGGGACATACCTATAGCCCTTTTTGGTGTAATTCTATCGGCCCATAATGCATCAAACAATTTCTTATGCCAAGTTCTTTGATTCTCCGTTACTAGCTTTCTCACGATAGTCACCAAGTTTTTGTTACTTGATTCAGCTTGGCCATTCCCTTGTGGATAGTAGTTAGAGGAATGTACCAGCTGGATCCCATGAGTATAGCAGAAATCAACCAGCTCCTCAGAAGACAGATTTGAAGTGTTGTCTACTACTATTTTATTGGGCACGCCAAACCTAACAACAATATTTTCCTTTATGAAATTACACACCTCCGCGGAAGTGGCGTTCTTCACAGGAATGGCTTCTACCCACTTACTAAAATAATCAGTAGCTGTCAGAATATAGTGATGGCCGGCATTGGAAGCCGGGTTGAGCATACCAATAAAATCCATTCCCCAATGCTGGAAAGGTTCTTCAATTACAATTGGTTTTAAAGGTAATGTAGACAATTTTACATGCCCAACAAAGTGTTGGCACGCTTGGCACTTAGATACCCACTCTGCAGTATCTTGAAAAAGTGTGGGCCAGTAATACCTTGCTCTGAGGATTTTGTGTGCAGTGACTCGGGCTGAGAAATGACCACCGCAAGCCATGTCATGAAACTGTTGTAAGAGCTGATCCTGTTGAGCTGTATCCACGCATCGAAGAAATACGCCATTAATCCCTCTTTTGTATAAACCGTTATCCCATAGAACAAAGTATTTGGATTTCAGTTTAATAGTTCGTTTCTCTTTTCTAGAAAGTTGATCCGGGCATTCTCCATAAGTCAGAAAATAGGCAATGTTACTGTACCACTCCACCAGATCTATAAACAGTACCATAGGCAAATCTCCATCCATTGCTTCTTGATCTACCTCTGGCGTTGTTGCTTTCATCTCCGTCATTAGTTCGCACAGACCTCTTCCTCGAACCAGCTTTGTAGGTTTGATATCCAGGTCATATTCTTGAACTTTCGTCACCCATGTGCCTCTTAACAATCCTAACTCTTGTTGAGTGAGGATAGATTTCACTACAGTATCTGGAACCAAGACCACAGTATGTGAGGAAAGAATATAATACCTAAATGCTTTACATGCCTTCACCACTGCATATGCATGCTTTTCCATTGGAGTATATTTCAACTCATAAGCTTTGAGAGGCATGCTCATGAAAGCAATCGGAGTTTCTACATCCTCCTGATTTTTCTGCATCAAGATTGCTAACATGGTGTGTTTGGAGGAATAACAATAAAGAATAAATTCTTTACTAAAGTCAGGTGAAACCAAGACTGGGGCTTTTGACAGGGCCTCCTTAATCTTCTCAAAAGCTTCCTTCCCTTCGCTGCTCCATTTGAAATCTTGTGTCTTCTTCATCATATTTGAGATATGACGGGTTAGCTCAGCAAAGTCAAGGATGAATCTCCTGAGAAAATTAACTTTTCCAAAGAAAGAGTGAACTCCTTTTTTGGATGTTGTAATGGCAATGTTTGAATGGATTTGACATGTTCCGGATCTATCTTGGTTCCTTCCTTGGAGACAATGTGCCCTAGTAGCTTTCCTTCTGTTACAACAAAGATAGATTTCTTAGGGTTCAGAGAAATACCATGTTTGCGGCATTGTATGAAAACCTCTTCCAGATTTGAAATGTGCGTGCTTCTATCTTTGGAAAAGACTATCAGATCATCAAGGTACACCACTATGCTTATATCCTTGAGATGAGCAAAAGTTAAATCCATAGCTCTTTGAAATGTAGCTCCAACATTGATCAAACCAAATGGCATTTTCTGGTAAGCAAAAGTTCCCCAAGGTGTAATGAATGCTGTTTTGTATTGATCTTCTTCAGCCACCTTGACTTGATTGTAGCCTGAGAAACCAACAAGCATGGAAAGCATCTCAGATCCAGTGACCACCTGCAGAGTGTGATCCATGATGGGGATAGAGTAGTTATCTTTCAATGAAGCTTGATTGAGGTTGCGAAAATCTACGCACAACCTAATCTCGCCACTCTTCTTTCTCACAGGAACTATGTTGGCTAACCATTCAGAGTGATGTATGGGATAAATTATCTTTGCATCTAACAACTTCTGGATCTCTGTAAAGATAGTTCCGAAAATGGTAGGGTTATATCGCCGCAACTTCTGCTTTAAAGGCTTTTGTTCTGGTTTTAATGGGATGTAATGTTGAACTTCTACAGGCTGATATGTTTTTAGATCCTGGTAAGACCAGGCAAAAACATCCATGTATTTCTTAAGAAGCTCTGTAAAAGCTTCTCTTTCTGCCTCTGAACAACACTTACCCAGATTTACTAATTTGGGATCATTGCCGGCTCCCAAATTTAGTAACTGTGTATCGGAGGAAGAACCTTCCCCACTTTCTTCATTCTTTTTAAGCATCTGATCATGCTTGTCGAACATTTCCTCAAGAGATACCAAGCCTTTGGGAATTTTATTTCCCTTTAGCTGGATAATCTCCTGACTTCTTGAGACATCTGCATCCATTTCTCCCATAGTAGTTTGCCTCGGAGGTGAATTGCTTCCCTCATAGTAGATCTCTTCAAAGTTGTCCTGTTGGAGAAATGCATCAATCTACTTTTCATCGTTAAAAACTTGCCATTGCTGGACGTTGTCAGGAACTTTCAGGTGGAAAACCATCTCAACTTTGTAATCCCCCTGTCTAAAAAATGTGGGAGGCTGATCTGGATTTAACAAAGCTGCAGTCACTGCAAGTGAATCAGCTCTTGAATTTTGTTCTCTCGGAATGTAAGATACCGAGAAAGCTGAAAAATCCAGGATAGCAGAGTAGACTCTATCTCTATAATGCCGAAGTTTGTCATTTTTTACTTGATAGAGACCTCTTATCTGCTTAACAATCAGCTCAGCATCTCCCTTTGCGTGTAAGAGCTTGATTCCCATTGTTCTTGTTTGCTCCATGCCTAACAACAACGCTTCATACTCTGCTGTGTTGTTAGTATTTTTGAACATCAATTTGAAGGAATGTGCATGCACCTTCCCTTCAGGAGAGATAAGAACAATGCCTGCACCGGATCCAAATGAACAACAGCTGCCATCAAATTCCAGAGACCAAACCTTGTTGTCAAGTTGATGTGGTTCTTGAATCACAGGTTGAATTTCTTCTTTATCCATTTCTAGATAATAGACTCTGTGATCAGATTCTTGAAACAAGATCTGAGATCTAGGATCCTCAGACTTTGATACTGTGTACTTGGATTTCTTCTCAGGTTCTAACTTCTGATTAACTCCTTTGATTGGTATGTGTGCACAAGACCAATCCATCTTGACTTCTCCGCCCAGCTCTTTACAGAAATTTCTACTCAACAACATGCCATAAGAGACTGGGATGTCTGCTACAAGGATAGTCATTTTCAATCTTTTATCTAGAAAAGAGGCAAGTATGGCTTGTGCATCTTTGATTTGCCCCACAAGAGGAACTTGCCTTTCCATTGAATAGCATCTTCCGATGGTTTTTGTCAATGTGAGACCCAAGACATCATCAACTTTGGCAGGCATGATGTTGTCAGAAGCTCCAGAGTCCAAAATGCAATTGCTCAATTTATATCCGTTGATAAACAACAATACATAAAATGGCTCAATCCTTTCCGATGTAGCAGGAGAAGAAATAGAAGGAGAAGAACTTGCAGCCACATTATTTGAAGGAGTAATCTTTGGACTTGACAAGATACCCCGTGAAGGATTATTTGTTGAAGGATTAGGACCATTACTTTGTACATATTTGACCAATCTATTTAGCTAATCAGGAAATGCCCTCAAATACTCAGCTTCTAACATTTGGACCTTGGTCTTCTTGATATGATCGATGATGTCAAAAGCTTGACTTGCTTCAGTTGGATGTGTGTTGGCCCTTTGCTGCGAATTGAAAGAATTTGAATATTTATCTTTGGGCGCTAATGAAGAAGGAAGAGGGCTGCCTCTTTTCAAGATAGTAACATCCGGCCTAGGATCTTCTCTCTCTTCTTTGGCTGCTTGTAGATGCTTCGGCATTTTGGCGTGTCTGGGACCTTGTGAACACTGCAAATGTGTGACCATCAAAATCTTCAAAAGATTCATAGTAGCCATCGTCAGATTCGTAGTCTAGGTAACCAATATTGGAGTCGTCAGCGGGATCTACAAAGTCTTCATCATTGAATGATTCGTCAATGCCGAGATCCTCTTCATTAGTTTCCAAGTTATTCCTTGGAGCAGCTTCAATCGCCAACCGCTGTGGTGGAACAAGTCTGTTTCGATTTTGATTTTGATTTTGACCATTAAAGGTCTGAGCAGGAGCTAATCTTGAAGGGGTCGCATTTCCTGCTTGAGAGATCCGCTTCTTGATTTGTAGCATGTCATTAGCCAATCTTTGTAGCAAAGGATCTGAAGTACTTGAAGAAGCTCCATCACCTTTTTGAGATGGTTGTTTGAGTTTTCCAGCCATGATTAAGTCATCTTCAACTTCCACGGCAGCATTTTGTGCTTCAAGTGGATTCACAGGTCTTGCCCTTCTTATCTGATATCCAACTTCAGGCAACAGAGCATTTATAAAAAACGTCTTTTGATTTTCATCACTCAATGCGGCGGAAGTAGGGATTTTATATAAAATCCTCTAGAACCTTGCAATAAAGTCCTGCATGTTCTCACTTGGCTCTTTCTTCAACTGAGTCAGTTGAGTGATCAACGTGCTAGCGTCCTTTGCAGGCTTGAATCTTTTCAGAAATTGCTCATGCATAGTCGCCCAGTTGGTTATGGTGCTAGGAGCTAGCCGATAGAACCATTCGCCAGCGAAGTCATGTAGAGTCTCAATAAAGAGTTTGACCGAGATATCTTCACGCTCCACGGCAAGCACACCACAAGATATGAAGAAGGCTGCCAAATGATCATCCGGGTTTTGCTTTCCATCTCCAAGACTTTTGGAAAATTCTTTCTGGATCCTTTTGGCAGATCGTGCATAGGTGGAGCCAAGTTCAGTGGCCCAAAAGCTGCTCCCCATGGGACAGGTACTATCTGGTTCTGATTTGCCATGACGAACGGAGCACGTCTTTTCCTTGTGTAGACTTGGTGGATAATTCCAGCCGCCGGATTATGCTGAAGACGATCCGGATCTGGATGGGTGTGCACTCTCCTTCTTGGTGAGAGACTAGATTTGCAGCTTCTAACTTGAGGAGGATGATTGAAATTGAATTGCTCCTGCAGTCTGAACAAATGATTAGTCCTTCCTTGCGCCTTCACGGATCGGGTGAATGGACATTTAGCCAGGTTGAGATTTGTATGGAAAACACTCTGATCTTCAATAGATAAGCTTTGATCTGCAAAGATAGTTGTTCCCCTGCGGAGTCGCCAAAAATTGTTGGCTAGATTTTCTACATAGCATAAAACCTAAGAAGTCATGAGATAAATCTCCTTCATTTATCGGTGAGGCTCCCGTGTCAGATTTGTCAATTAAAATATGCTAGTATCTATATGGGGTTTTACTTTAACTATTCAGCTCATGAACCGTAGCTGTACAATTCTGCAGCAACAAAGCAGTTGTTTAAGAAAGGAAATATTTATAGAAGAAGGGAATTATATAAACACAGAGAAGAAATAGGGAAAGATGTGCATCCCAATCAATAGATAACAGAGTTGATTGCATGCACATAGAAGAAACCAATAGATATCAACACAAAATTATAAGCAAAGACAGCTCTAGATCTAGATCTAAAATAACACAAAGTTTATTAAAAGATCTAAGATAAAACCTAGAAACACAATACACCATGACACAAAGTTCTCTGGAAATCTGCTCCTGTATATTCTTTTGCTTCAAGTGGCTCTCAAGGGTTTCAGCACAAAGTCTGGAACACAAGAATGCTGCTTACAAATTCTGATCATTTAACCCGTAAGTTCTTCCTCTACTTATAGCATTTAGAGGGGCAATTACAAGTAGGAAGCTTTGAGTGAACTTACACATGTGGAAGTTGGAAAGGAAACAACTGACAATCTCATTCCTAGAATTCCTCTTTGCATGACATGCATGATTTGCAACTGAAAATAGAACCTTCTATTTTGCACGTCTGCCACCTATCTCCAAGTAGTTGACTTCTTCAAGTAATGGCTTTTAAACCAATCACTTAAGTTGTATAATTTAATTGATCGCTCAATTATTTTGTCGGAGGAAATAAGAGAAAGAAAAACAAAGAAGAAAGCTACAGTCTTGTCCTTTTTCATATTCTGTATGCAGCTAATTCTTTTGCCTTTGATTCTCACCAAACTGGATCTGGAAGCGGCGGCTGGATCTGGTATTTTACCTTCGCCTTATTTTCCCTTTTATCTTTGAAGCTTTTGCAGTTCTCCTGTACATGCATCAGTGCAATGTTTTCCGTAAATAACTCCTCACTTTTAATTTTAATTGCATATGAGCAATTAAAAATTCTAGAAAGCACTCCGGGTGAATGCAAATTCAGTGAAGACTTCAACTGGAAGATTGGGAGCACATGCACAAGGTCCTGGAAGAAATTTTCCACGCAGTGACTTCTACATTAGCTGCATCAGAAACAAGAGGATGAATTTTTGTCGAAAGCTTTTGCAATTATGAGATCTGGATCTGAATCTGGATATGGATCTGGGCCTGGATTTGTGTCTCTGATGTCAACAAATCTGGAAGTAATGCATGATTCCGCTGAGCTTTCTCGTTCATCCCACTTTGCCATGGCTGGAGCAATCTTTGTCTGAACAATTCTTTTCCTCTTTATTCGGCCGGAATTCTTCACAACCGGTGCAGATCTGGATAATTCTTCAGATTCGGAGGATATGTTCAATGTATCGGACATTGATTTAAGCTACCTTTCTCTTATAAAAGCACCTGTAATGAATTCCTGTAATTAATTCAGACAAAGATGGCAACCGGAACATGAACAGTGGATTTTAATCATAAAAATCTGCATAATTCAAGCCTGTTGCCCCAAAATTTGATGCTTTATTTGCATGCAAAGCAAACATGAATTTTATCAACTTCACTTGAGCACCTGTATCACTTATGCAAACAATTATCCAGACACAAATCAACCTCCTTTAACCTGTGTGCCAATTTTGGAAGCTTTTAGCATTAATTACACCTTCTGAGCAAAAATCCTCTCCAAATGGGGTGCACTTTTTGTCGAGGCTGCACTTCTCTGCTTGTGAATTAATTAATTCATCCTTATGGTAGCCTCTGCTTATATAATCCTCATGATTTTATAATTAATTAATGCCTTTCCTATTCCTGACAATTAATTAATTAATTAATAAGCTTTACTCTTCAAATGGGGCGCCTATTTTGTGCATGGTCATGGCTGCCATTAACTAAATTAAATTTATTTAATTTTAGACTTTTGCTTCCAGTTAACTCAAGCCTCACAGTATGCTTTGACCTTAGCCACTGAAAATAGGAATTAATTAAATCAATTCATATTTAAAAAAATATTATTTCTCTGCCAAATGGGGCGCACTTTTTTGTCATGAAGGGGCTACATTAAATAAATAATATTTATTTAATTTTAGAATTTCTAATTCCAATTTCCTTTATCCACTTTTCCTTTGTTGACTTTTCCTCATGCTTGGGCAGCAAAATTGGGTGAATAAATATTAATAAATATTATTAAATGCATTATTATTCACCCAAGGTGGGTCGCAGTTTTTTGCAAGGGTGAATTCTATTTTTAAAAGCCAATTAACAATGGGATTATTCACCCTGCAAGGCAGCTCCGAAAATCCCATGATCCACTTAAGCTGTTTGACTTTCATAATGGGATTATTTACTGTGCAAGGCAGGTAATAAAATCCCATCAATGCCTTAAGTGATTTTTCTTTTATTTCACAATGGGAATTTTTACCTTGCAAGGCAAATAAGAAATTTCCGCCTGCCTGCTGCATCTAATTTTCCCATTGTGACTTAAGTGGCGTTGCTTCCATGGGAAAAAGTACCTTGCTAGGCAGGTACAAAATTCCCACCTGCCTGCTGCTTCCAAAAATCCTATGATCCACTTCAAACCCTCTTTTTCCAAAAATGCGGCCAGCACAGAAGAGAATTTTTGGTGCATGACTTCGTCTTTTACCAGAGAACCAGACCTCCGATGGCGAATTCCTTCTAGCACAACGTGCGTATGTGATTTCCAAATACTCCAGACCATGAATCAGACCAAACTGGCGAAGGAATTGATCCGGAGAAATTTTATAGAAAACAAAACGGGAAAAACTCAAAAACACAAAACGTTGCCAGAAGTTACAAATAAAGCCCAGGATTCATTCCTGGTTAAAACCCTACTGGTATACTGGAATAATGATATGTACGATCACAACAGAGTTAAATTGGAGCGCAAATTGCTTCAAACGGAGCTCAAGATAATTAAATACAAATTTCTTGCAGGCAAATCCCGACAACAGAATATAACAATTTTAGGCATCTGGGTATTTGGCGAAAATGGATAATATGGCTCCTTGGGAATATCTTGACACAATACAAGAACTTTCTGGCAATAAAAACACAAAACAACCCATTATTTTAAAAGTACGATTTTTTTTTGGATAGGGTAGTCTTAGATTTCAGGATGAAATCTGGGGACACCACAAATGATTAAAATCACTCTCTAGGCAATATTATCTAATTATTTAATATAATTTTCCCGTTGCAACAGCCGAGAAGCCCACTGGGATCGATAGGCTAAGGATCTTCAAAAATGGGGACATAACACAAATTCAAGTAGCTTACCACAACTGGGAGTCATGCACTTGCTGCCCTTACTTTTGTTTGGACTGAAATCTAGAAGGTGTTGGCCTTCTAGCTTTGAATTCGGATCTCCCAAATGCAATCCAATACTCATGCCCTCCAAAAATAGCTCTAAGCTTACACTTATGTTCAGAAAATCAGTCATAATGATCACAAAATCAGAATTGACACCTTTTTTAGAATGTAGGAAATCACCCGGATTCCATACCTAAGGGTGCCTATGGATGAGACTTTGAACCCGGGAATTTCTTTGCCCATTTTTGCTATCCTCATTCTTTGTGTCACCATTGTTTTTCACATGAAAAGTTAAAACAAATCTGAAATGGCAAGACATACAACAACAAACTTACCACACTTGTATGCTTCTCATGTGTGGCTGATCCGGAATGCACAAGTGGAAAACCACTATCCTCCTTTGGTGTTTCACCCACCAAACTTGTCTTTTCAATGTGCAGATCTGAATCTTTCTGCTCTTCTATTCTTAGGCCATCATCCATGCAAATCTGTGAATCAAGCCATCCTTCCTCCTTTAACTCTTCCTCCATGATTCCTTTTTCTGTCACTTCACTATGCATGCAAACATTAGAAGACAAAGAAACCTTTTCAATCAACAAAGAACCTTTACCTTGCTTATTCCCATCCGGTGGTTCTTCTTCCTTCACTTCCTCTTCTTCCCACCCTAAAGGTTTGGCATGGAAGGTTCTTGTGGGAGGAAATGCGGGTGACTCCACCTTGCCAATAGCTTCTTGAATGAGCTCATCAAAGAGCACATCAATTGGAGTTATCCTTCTTGATCCACTTTTTCTTCTTCTTAAGTCACAAAATCCCTTGAGAGATAAGAGAGCTTGGGCCTCTTGACTTAGTGCTCGGTATTCTTTGCAATATGTATCAAAGTCATGCTTGAGCCATTCCTTCCATTCACCGTTACTAGCAATCTCCATGATTCAATCTCTGCAAACAACACCCACAAGGAGTAGAGGAAAGTAGCTCTGATACCGCTATAATGTCCCCCTAATGGGACCAATGAGAAATGGAAACAAAAGACTAGAGATCAACACCCAAAAGATTAGATCAATCAAGCAACACCACAAATTCTCTTGTCAGAGGTATGAGGAACGCATAACCAGCTGATAAACAAATGAAAACTTCATGCATTCGGATCAGACCCAGCCCCTAGAACAAATATAGAGATCCCTGAACTAGATCGCTGCGAGTGTGATAAAGCAAACTAACAACAAATAGCATCACTTAGAAATTTGTGAACCTTGATTGCTGGAGCATGAGATAATTTCCAGAATTTGTGACTTACTTGAAAGTAGGCCCAAAGATGGACAAAATACAGATCTGACCCATTAGGAGGATTAAGCCATCAATGAAATCACTTTTGAGTCACCAAATAACATGCATAAGTCACAAAATACTTGCCAAGTGAGTCCAATACAGTTCGTTGTCAAAGGGAGACTTTTTCATGCATCCAACACACTCTAAACTCAGTTGATCCACTTAGGAAAATAACAAAACAATATATGATGAATTCGTTGTCTATAAGTACTTAAATTTACACCATAGACAAATCTGGAACCTCCTAGAACCTGTGTTGCCGCATTCGGCGAACTTCAAGGAAAAAAACCAATATTCGCCGAATTTTAACAGTGCGTTGGAAATCGCGATTTAATTCGCGTTTTTTTTCCTTTTTTGGCAATTTTTTCCGTCTTTGGATTTTCGGTGAAAAAAACACAAGAATAGAAAAAAATTTGCCATTTTTGGAAAGGGTCCGGGAAGATGTAGCAGCAAAAACTTGCATTCTGTGGCTCCGTTTCAGGTGTCGTTTTCTCTAAAAGTGCATATTTTCTCGAGCTCTACGCATTGATGGCAATATTTTTCTTATTTTCATAAAATCCTTTTTTGCACCTTTTTGGACCAAGCAACTTCTTGCAATCTTCTGAAAGAATCATGAGCTTTGACCTCTTGTAGACAGATTAGTAATTAAAAATACTGGATAGATTTCCAAAACTCGCCGAGTATTCACCCGTGCTCAGACTAATCATCCCACCTGCCAGCTTGGTCGCAACCTACGAGCACATGTTTTTTGAAGTTTTTGCTTTCAATCACATTATTGTAATAGCTACTTATGAAATCAATGAAATGAGATATTATCTCTCTTTTGAAATGTGAATTTATCTTTTGTTTTTATATATTTAATAAAAATTGATCATTGTCTCACTCTTAGGCATCTGATTGAGAAGGTTTGGGACACCCAAGGAGAAGAAGCTTTTTGTTGTTTTGTTGATTTCAAGAAGGCTTTTGACACAGTGCCTAGAAAGAAAATTTGGGATAGGATGGAGGAGCTTGGGATTCCAGATGAGTTTAGAGCAGTAGTTCATAAATTGTATGAGCAGGTCAGAGCTAAAATTAGAACCAGAGAAGGTATGTCCGAATGTTTCGGTAGCAACATCGGTGTCAAGCAAGGATGTCCTCTTTCTCCCACATTATTCGGGTTATACATTGACAAGCTTGAAGATTGGTTAAACAAAAATGAGGGAGGAGGTATTCAGTTAGCAAGTTACGTGGTGAAGTTACTTCTATATGCTGACGACCTTATCCTAATTTCAAAAACAGCCCAAGGTTTGAGGGAACAGTTAAAAGCGCTAGAGCTCTTTTGTCAAGAAGTCGGGATGCAAGTGAACACCAACAAAACAAAAATCATGATTTTCACCTTGAAAAGGAAAGAGAGACAAAACATCTTCCTTTTTGAGGGGAGCCCTTTAGAAATAGTCACTGAATACAAATATCTTGGGATTGACTTTCACCACAAACTTAGCTGGGAGACTTGTAAAGCAAAAAGGATTCAGGGAGGTTGGAAAGCATCTTTCCTACTTCAAAACAGGTGCAGGAAAGCTGAACTTTGGGACTAGAAAACTAAAAAAACCCTTTTTGGATTGTTGGTCACGCCGGTTGTTCTATATGGCTGCGAAGTTTGGGGAAGTAGCATGTCAAATCACGGGTGGAGACAGATTGAGAGAATCCAGAAACATTTAATCACAAGCTCCCTTAAAGTCAAATCAACTGTTCCTTATGAGATCTTGTTGGCTGAAGCGGGTTCTTTCTCGTTGGAAGCTTCGGCAATGTCTCGGATGATAAGCTATCTAAAAAAAGCTGAAAACATGGACAACCTTCGCTGGCCCAAAATAGTTATGAACGACACTTTAGAACGCAGAAAGAAAACCTGGATGAATCAGAATACTAAATGGATGTACAAATGGGGCATCAACATGCAGGAGTGTCCTAACAGAAACAGGGAAATAAAAAATTATGTGATAGAAAAGTTCAGGACTGCCATGTGGACGGGTCAGATTG
The DNA here is from genome assembly GCA_019776745.2 of Taxus chinensis. Taxonomy (NCBI): domain Eukaryota; kingdom Viridiplantae; phylum Streptophyta; class Pinopsida; order Cupressales; family Taxaceae; genus Taxus; species Taxus chinensis. Next base: position 224,107,169 of record CM034154.1, read on the forward strand.
GTCGAAAGAAAGCACATTATATTAGAGAATTCAACTACACTGGGGAACATGATGAAAAAGCTTATCTAGGGGCAACTATCAAGGGTAAAGCAAAGATTCTAGTGGCGCAGTTAAGAACTGGATCGCATCATCTTCGATGTGAAACTGGTAGATGGACTATTCCAAAGGAAGATTGGGAAAGGAGAATTTGTCTCTTTTGCAGCAAAGGGGTCGTCGAGACAGAATGGCATTTTGTCATGGAGTGTTCAGCATATGAGGATATCCGTATTCAGTACAAAAACAACCTAAAGGTGGACAGACTAGAGGAACTCTTCGAAGGAACAAAGCTCCCAGCGACGGCGGGCTTCATCCTCAAGATTCACAGCCGAAGAGCGGATATTGAGAGGAGACTGAAATCTGATTAAAATAATTGTTTCTTGTGGTCCCATAGACTCTTTAGTCTCGTGGACGTCATTAAAATCTTTCATTTCATTTCATTTCATAGTCGAATTTAATCACTGATTTTTGTACCAGTGAATTTTTCACGAATTTAATCATCGGTGAATTCGAACACAAATTCGAATGCGGCAACTTAGCCTAGAACAATTGCTAGGAAGGAAGAGAATGGGCTGACCTTGAATACCATTAAATCAGTTCGCCGGACATGGAGAAAGTGCAATGCATTTTTCCCTACCAATCGTTGCACCCAAAAGACCCTTGAGTTGCCTTGAAAATGCTACAGGCAGGTCGCTGCAAAAGAGATCTCAAAACATCCTAAAATCATGCAAACTACAACTCGTAGGCAAGGAGTATATCAGCCAACAAAGAGAATATTTATTCAAGGTGAAATCGCTGCAAATAAATATAACCTCACATAGATTTATCTTCCCAAACCAGTCGCTAAGCCACAACAAGGATGCATCAGCCAAATAGATTCAACAATAAATAATAAACACACCAGAAATGCATGAGTAAATTTGCTAGCACTAGATCATTCAATGCAAACAATATTCCAAATAGATGACTCCAATACCAAATCGATTTGCTCAGAAGAGAATTTGCTAGGGCAAAGTGATCATAGAACTCAAACAATTACAATTTGGTCTTCGAACCAGCTTCAATGCAAATAGATTCTTCAACAAAAGAAAGAGTGAGCAAGAACATCAAGTTTGGGCATACATCCCTTCTCCACGTAGAGAGCCAATTTTAATTAATTCATCAACATGCCCAAAAAGGAAATGCGACCCTTTTATAGAATCAAGAGGTGCAATCTCCAAAGTCCGATCATTTAATGTTTTCATCCTAAAGCATAATTAAAAATAAAAAATATTTAATGGACTACTATCATGTGCACTTTATTTAATTTCTTAATTTAATATTAAGAAATTACTATCCTATGTGCACTTTTCTAAACTAAAGAGCCCTCCAAGGGGTTACAAAATACATAACAGACGCATTTCAAGTTCAATCCTCGAACCCATTGGGTTGAGGGTCTTCAAATCTTTAGAATAGAAAATGTCCCGAGAAGGGGCACATTACATAATATCTTCCATTCTCCAGATATTCTTATGGGGACCACCTCCTATAACTGGTAGCCTTAGAGCACTCTACCACAAGATTCCAATCTAAATGATTCCCAATCTATTACCATCTGAATGGAATCTGCTGCTTCATAGCTATGCACAACGATATTGGAGACATTCTCAGGCCGTTTTTGGGTTAGTTCAAAACTCTCACATGAGTATCCATTTGTGTATGAATAGGAATGCTAGTCATATCATTATGTTTGTTCAAAATCAGATTGGTGCCGTGTTTTTTCATAACACTGCCTTTAAGTTTATACCTCAGAATCGTACGACCTACTATCTTTTTTCTACATCTCATTTTTGTCTTTATCTGGGTTTTATCTTAAGCCTAGGAACCTTCAGGTGTCTTTTACTTTATCCCAAACCTATCGCCTGTCCCCACATTCCTACCAGCAGATGCAGCATGAGACAAAACTCTTTTTTTCTCCTGTCCGCTGCCTTCTCCCTTGCATACACCCTCCATGTCGACTTTGTCTAGCTGCTCTAGATCAGAATAAAACTTCTCTCCTTCTCCCAGCTGTCACTGTCTCCCAACTCCATGCTACGTGGAGCTTTTACAAAGCCACCCACAATAAGATCAGATTAATGCATAATATCAACCATATGAAGAATGTAGAGTATCACCCGCAGATCATAATATTTCTGACACAAATCATCTTCCCTCTTACTTGATCGAAATCTTGCACATCTAGACACATGGGTATTGGGAAGAGTTGGAGGGAGTGACAAGCTGCTATTCAAGACTAGATTTGGAAATTTGACAGGTCCTACTCTTTTTGGTCTATTCTCTCTGTGTATTTAATTTCTCACAGCAGCTCTGTTTTTTTTGTTGTTGTTAATTCCCCTTGTTCTGATATAATATGATTTTACCTTTAGTAAAAAAAAATAGTGATAGTAAATATGTCACAAACCATTAAAACAGTAATATTTATGACTCAAGATTCAGAGTAAATAGAAATATCAAGTAAAGATGAGGAAATTAAAGGAATAAATACGAAGCTATACGGGTCTAATATGAACTCTTTTGAATTCTCAAAAGGAAACACAATAGTTAACATTCTTGTCGATGATTAATTTGACACTTGACATCAGAAATCAGAAATCAGAAACAAAGAGAGAAAGAATGATGCACATGAAAGGAGAGCTTATAACTGTTAACATTGTCAAAGGTTTCACAGAATTGGAAATAGCTGCTTTCAAGCAGTTTGGTTGTGTTGATATTTTCTGATTTTCTCTTCCTTCAATCAGGCAACTTAAGAATCTAGAGAAGGCTTTTGGCCAAGAGGTTCGTGTTTGTGATCGTACGGCACTTATTCTGGACATCTTCAACCAACGGGCTGCAACACGTGAGGCTGCTTTACAGGTTAAGATTACCACACCTTGATTGAGCTACAAGAACATAAAGCTAAAAAAAGGAAATCCATTTTCGTTATTTTGGCTATTTTGATGTCAATATTTATAATTGTGATTCATATGCTTTAAGAGCATACTGGTATCTAAAGATTATGTTATAAAGGGGCAAGTAGCTCCACTTTATCTTATTTTACTCCACAAGAAGCATTTTGATTATTTCCTTTCAATTGTAGACAATCACCTATTATACTTGTTGAGGGGAATTTGGATGTTAGTGAATTTTCTTGATTTTTTACACACATACTAATATGAGCGAGACAACTAGGCAACAGATAAGATAAGCTACTTATATGAAATAATCATCTCAATGCACATACAAAGAGTCAACGGTTAACTTTGGGAGCCTATTCTTCATGAAATTATCTTCACTGATATCTTGGAATCAGTACTTCTCATCACTTATGTCTTGTCTTCTAAATTGAATTTGGAAGTTATATTTGAGACAGAAGTTGAAAGTTAATTTGGAAGTTGTATTTGAGACAGAAGTCGAAAATTAATCTATTCTTATCTAATTGCAATGCTTTGGTCCATTTGATTTAGTGTCAGTGATTTGTTGGCCATGATTTTCTAGAAAGAAAAAGAAACTATATTAGTGAAGAACCAAAGTAGGTCAACGGGGCTCGAAAGTACAGTAAATTACTATAGCATGAGAGGGTTAAAAGACCTAAAGAGCTGGAAAAGTAACTGATCACCAAAGCCAGAAGATAATAAAAATCCTAAGGGGGGGGGGGGGGGAACCCAAAATTGGCAAAACCTAGACAGTGCGAAAATATAAGGCCCTAAGGTCCAAATACAAATTCATTTATCCATTGCATGAAGAAGATCACTCAATAAAACAAGGAGACAAAAGCTGGAGATCAAAGCTGGCACACATATGTATCAAAGTTCAAATCAGGTCTGATGATGTCACCATCCACTACTGCAATAGGTCCAATAGATGAACTGATAATGTCTACAGGAGAATGACCTGGGAAGATGGGGCTTGACTGGATATCCTAGGAGGAACCAAGGTGCCTCTAGAACCTTGCCTTACATCCAGGACTAATGAATCTATCGTGGTAGAGATAAAACTAGTAATATGCACATGCCTTATGGCCTGATCTACGAGCAAGTACTACTAGAGAGGAGACTTGATTGTTGCGGGTGAGCTTGGTTCTTAAGTTGTTCTAGAACAGACCCTAACCTTTTACTTGAATGCTATAATTTTCACAGCCTTGCAAAAAGCAGAGTCCACTGGGGTCACTAGTTGCATCTTTGTAAAGGTAATGATTTAATCAGTTCCAACTTATTATTCCTGAGCTCATTGAAAGGGGAAATCTGAACAACATACTTATTATGCAATGTCTATTTACAAACTAAGAGAAAGCGAAGAAAGAACTGTAACATCAGTTATAGTGCAAATGAAAATACAGGTGATCAATCCATCTAACTTTTTGTAGAAATGGCATTGTTAAAAGACATAATGAAATGGATACAATTTTTAAGGGATTTATGAGGCTAAATAGTGGAACTGTTTCCTATGGCGCACAACTGCCACCAACCCCAAACTACCACTAAAAGTTTGCGTAATTTAGTGTAACCAAATAAGTATATTTGGTGTCAAAATGAATACAATGAAGCTAATTCATTAATACATCAATTTTTTTGATTGATTAAACAAGGGATTTTTGGGGTCCTCACTCGTGCAATCTGGGCATTTACCAGGCCCAGCTGGTGAGGTCACAATCTTGTTTGTGGGGTTGTACAAACCTGCTGTACAGGCCTTATCCTATCGTGTGGCTTTGCATGCCCTTCCATGGGACACCTAATGTATTATTCTGTTTGTCCTTTAGTGTTCCATCCCGCAACATGGAGTGAATCCACTGGACACTAACTGTGATGTGCAAAATTCTGACATAAAAAATTATAAAATCAGATTGCAATAGTGTTATAATTTTGTTCCATCACTATCCAAGTATGTAAAAGTGCATCAAGTCAAATTGCATCATGTTTGTGTGGAATTAGAGAGTTTCCTGTCACCATTTTTCTATTACTAGTGCCTTAAGGGGGAAGTCTTGCATTCCATACCTAAACAAAACTGTAGCATCCGTAGCCCATCTTGTCATCACTAAGTATTGTCATAAGCATATTATTAATTACATGTTTTGATAGCGGACTTTGTTATGTTGTTAATGGTTGTATTGTTGTCTTTAGGTAGCGTCCCATTGAATCTATAGCTATGAACGGCTGAAGTTGACAGTTTGTTTAAATCGAAAACTGTTGGTTCTTTTGTCTTATAAATAATAAGATGATGTCAGGGTAAGGGGGTTGGTGTGATAGGATCTCCCTATATTGAGCAATTTTTTAAAACACTACCTTTGGTCCTGTGGACATAATTAAAACCATTTCATTTCATTCATTCATTATTCAATAAAGTTATTATTATCTTATTTCTGCGATGCTATGTTATTTAGTAGTGTAACTTATAGTTCGCATACTTGTACTCGGCGAATACTTGGTAGACCCAAAAAAATTTGACTCGACAAAAACTCAGCAAGACTCGGCGAATACTAGTCAACTTAAAAAATATGCAAATTTCTTTAAAAAACATAAATTTTAAGCAAAATATAGCTACAAAATGTATCAAATGAGTCCATAAAATGTTGCAAAAGTGTTTTCTATTAGTTTTGAATACAAATACAATACAAAATCGCATCATCATGCGAATACAACAGTCGGCTGATAACTTTTACCCACATTGTTATAGTATGAGGGAGGTAGTTTCTAAAGTACGAGCTTTTGTTTTTTGTATGAACAATTTTGATGACTCCAACAAACTTGCTTTTACTATTGCATACAGGAAATTTCAACATAACTCAATGGATCTCACCAATTGTATTGTAATAGGGGCAATTTTATTACTTGTAAAATATCACTACCAATTAATATGAATTTACTCGCCAAAACTCAGCAAAAACTTGGCAAAACTCGGCTAGTCCTTTTTGGTGAGTTTTTTAAACGAGTGCTCGTTTGTAGTTTTCTTTGGCGAGTACTTGCCGAGTCTTCTAACTATGGTTGTAACTTTTATAAAAAAACATTTCAAGCACTATTGCCTTTGTGAAGTCTGGTCATACTGAAATAGTTGAAGCGAAAGTTGATTAACAATACCCATTGATGAGAAGGTACTACATTATCTTATAAAGATCTCCGTTTCAAACTTAATCTTGAAGCACGCCGACAAAATAGTTTATAACAATATGAAGAGAGGTTTCGTGAACAAGGAGAAGGATTTAAAGATCGATGCCGTATGAGAAAGATATGATGCCATTGAGCCCAAACAAGGCGGTAGAAAAGACAACAGGTTCAAAGAGTGGGCCGATAAAACAGACGGTTTACTCAATTGTTGGTGGAACAACAAGAAAGGAGACAGAGGCTGTGAGACAGAACCAATTCTAAAAATCTGTCAAGAGAAATATGGAGCTGAAATGAAATCCAAGGCTGAAGCGTAAGTAGGAGTCGAAGTCGGAGGTGAAATCAAGAAAGGGTTCAGCTGGGACCCAACGACCCCATGCCACTCATGAATGAGTAAAAAGTGGGTAAAATTGCAAGACATTTGCCCCTTTCCAAGCAAGGCAGTGCAGACTGTGCCTTCTAGGCTGGGTTGGAGGGTCTTGTAGAAAAATCCAGTGAAGAGTTCACATAGCTCCCCTGCTTAGTGGAAAGTCTTTATCCTGAAATAGAGTTTGATTACTTGTTGGGAGAAGAGAGAGAGGCTTATGAAACAAATATTCGCTGTATTGATGATTTACTGATTGATGAGATCAATCCAAGCACAGTTGGAGTGAGGAAATTGGAGTGAGCAACGTTAGAGAGGCTCTTCATGGAAAGAAAAACAGTGTATGGATCCTTGAGACTTAAGAAAGGGTCGAGGATTGTGACATGTTCAACAGTACTCAGGAGCGTCTAGGATAGACCTTTCCAAGGAGGAGGTTCGTACCTAAGTTGCCGCATTCGAATTCGTGTTCGAATTCGCTGATGATTAAATTCGTGAAAAATTCGCTGGTAAAAAAATCAGCGATTAAATTCGTGATTAAATTTGACTATGAGAAATATACATTTTTATTACATATATAAAAACAAAAGATAAATTCACATTTCAAAAGAGAGATAATATCACATTTCATTGATTTCATAAGTAGCTATTACAATAATGTGATTGAAAGCAAAAACTTCAAAAAACATGTGCTCGCAGGTTGCGACCAAGCTGGCAGGTGGGACGATTAGTCCGAGCACGGGAGAATACTCGCTGAGTTTTGGAAAGCTATCTAGTATTTTTAATTACTAATCTGTCTACAGGCAATCAAAGCTCATGATTCTTTCAGAAGATTGCAAGAAGTTGCTTGGTCCCAAAAGATGCAAAAATGGATTTTATGAAAATAAGAAAAATATTGCCATCAATGCGTAGAGCTCTAGAAAATATGCACTTTTAGAGAAAACGACACCTGAAACGGAGCTACAGAATGAAAGTTATGGCACATGCAAGTTTTTGCTGCTCCATCTTCTCGGACCCTTTCCAAAAATGGCAATTTTTTTTCTACTCTTGTGAATTTTTTCACCAAAAAACCAAAAATGGAAAAAATTGCCAAAAAAGGAAAAAAACGCGAATTACATCGCGAATTTCAACCCACTGTTAAAATTCGGCGAATTTCGAATTTTTTCCTTCAAGTTCGCCGAATGCGGCAACTTAGGTTCGTACTAGAAGAGTTGTGTCAAAGCTAGAATCAAAGTCAAATGAGATAAAAAAAATCATGGTTATTGGCACTCTAGTAAGTTTAAATTTAGAGAGATAGAAGCTACTGAAATTTACTGGCACTAGACATGAGGATCCTGTGTGGTACTGTAGAGCATACTTTATTATTTCGATTGCCAATGGGAAAAAAATGAGAAACAATGGTTGTGGTCATTCCCATCCACTTTGAGAGGGGCGGCTATTGATTGGTACATGGACGTACCAACAAGTTATAAGTCATCACGGACAAATTGCGGAAGACATTTGAAAAAGAATTCAAGATCCTCAGGGATGACAATGAAATTGTCACAAAGATTTACAACATTCTGCAAAGGAAACATGAGAGTGTGAGAGCTTATAATAGAAGACTCAAAGAATTACTAGGTGTTATCAGCCAATTTTGACTTCGCAAAATTGTTTTAAAATAATTAAAAAAAAATGAAAAATTTGAAAAGTGTTACTTTGCGTGGTTCATTGCCCTCGTTGCGACCATCTCTTTTTTGTGGTCGTTTCGGTCTTCGTTTCGTCCTTTTTGGGCGAGAACTCTTCCCGCCAGGCTTTAAATCGCGTTAAAATACATTAAAATTAATTAATTAATATTTAATTAATTAATTGCTCCTTGTTTGATTAAATTAATTTTTAATCACTTGAGAAGTATTTGTCTAGACACCAGAAGACAGTCAAAACATTCCCATGCAGGTATTAAGAAAGAGGACAGTAGAGGAGACCACGCATTTGTCTGGACACCAGAAGCTTTCCATGCATGCAAAGGATGAGAATGCAGAAAGCAATTTTAAATCCCAGGCCAGAGCACTTTCCAAATAATGAGGAGCAGCCTCCAGTCCTCGAACGGAGTAAATGCCAACCTGGATTACATTTTTGTCAAAATATTTCTTCACCCAACAAAACAAAAAGAAAAAAAAAAATCAATCTTCCGTGATTAGGGTTTGATAAGAAAAAGATTGAAAAGAAACTTACACGCAGCAATAGAATGGAAGGCGTTTAAAGGGAGCTTGTTTATCGCGATTTGTGGCGCCTCCCCATTCAGTGGCTGACTCCGTACTGGTGATAAACATACCGTACAGGTGATAAACATACGATCTTTGCTGTGCTGTTTCTTCCCCATTTTTCCTTAAATGCTTCTCTTCAACAGGTTATTGCAATGGAAAATAACAAAAATCCTTTGTCCTCTCATTGAATTCGATGGAATTGTGCACACCGTTTTTCGAAAGAAGATTCAAGTCGAAATTTGTTTGCTAAATTAAACCGAGAGTGAATATTTTTGAGCTGGTACAAATGGAGTTGGGTCTGCTAGATGGCAGGAACCCTAGCCCTTCACTTTGGTGCAAGGTCCACCAGGGACAGGAAAGACACACACAGTCTGGGGAATGTTGAATGTTATTCATCTTGTTCAATATCAACACTATTATGGTGCATTGCTTAAGAAACTTGCTCTTGAAAGCTACAAGCAATCCTACAATAATGCAAACAGTATTGGCACAGGATCAGTCGATGATGTTCTTCAGAGTATGGATCGCACACTGTTCCGTATGCTTCCGAAACTTTGCCCTAAACCACGAATGCTTGTTTGTGCTCCATCAAATGCTGCAACAGATGAATTGCTACAGTGTGTTCAGGATCGTGGATTCATTGATGGTAAAATGAAGGTCTATCGCCTTGATGTTGTGCGGGTGGGTGTGGATTCTCAAAATCGTGTTGCACAGGCAGTATCAGTGGAGCGTAGAATTGAAATTCTCCTAGGAAAGTGCCGTGAGGAAATAATTGGCTATATGCAGGCATGTTGCAGTATAGTAGAAGCCTTTTGAGCGCTTCCAACAAGCAGGTTGTCCAACTATGTTGTTATCTGTTCAGTATCGAATGCATCCTCAAATTCGCGATTTTCCTTCAAGATATTTTTATCAAAATCGATTAAGTGACAGTGAGAGTGTTACCAGGAGACCTGATGAAATTTATTACAAAGATTCTCTATTGAGACCTTACTTGTTTTACAATGTAACTCATGGAAGAGAATCTCATAGAGGTGGATTTGTTTCATATCAGAATATTCATGAAACACCATTAGCTTTGCAATTATATGAGCATCTTCAACGAGTCACTAAGTTGGCAGGCATAAAGGTTTCTGTTGGAATTATCACACCTTACAAGCTACAGCTGAAATGTTTGCACCAAGAGTTTGATGTTGTCCTCAAATCGGATGAAGGAAAAGGTTTATATATCAATATGGTAGATGCCTTTCAGGGCCAGGAGCGTGATGTAATCATTATGTCTTGTGTCCGAGCTTCAAATCATGGGGTTGGCTTTATAGCTGATATTCACCGCATGAATGTGGCACTAACACGAGCTCACAGTAATTTTTTATTGGTAATGATATCTATGGACATGTTATGGGCATGAACCTGGGTCATCATCATGGCAGCATTAGGTCTTTATTGGTAATGGCATTTTCTCATCGTTTGGAAGGTACGATTGTGCTTATTATGGCTAAGCCAAAACATTCTTACGACAAGTGTTATATAATAAGGAAGAACCATGAGCATTGTGGTAAAACCAGTCTTTTCAGAAATGTTGGGTTAAGCTTGAATTCAAAGTAGTTGAGCTGAAAAGCTAAAAACAATTCTGACTACACTACAACAAACTTAACTATTATTGACGAGAGTTAAGTGTAATCATGGTGGCAAGGTCAATCCCTATAGATGTTGGTTTAAGCCTATGGATGAAGACCATGCTATGATTTGAATTTGAAACTTTAGGAAGGTTTAGATCCTTTCAACTGGCAAAAGTGGCAGATCCTAATTTCACCGGCGGTTTAGGAAGTTGATTTTCTTGATATCTAACAAAGTGGGAGAGTCCATTTCTCATACACTTGAGATAGGCGGACCCCATTTCAATGGATAAGGCACTGGTTATTATTGTATATTTTAAAAGGTGTTGTTATTTGTTTTCAAGAAACAATGGATATTTTAAGTAATTTCTATTTTTGGGTTGTCTTTAATAAAGTTGGTTGAAAAAGTCAAAGTCACTTAAGTGCCCTATTTAATGTGCATTTAAAACCCTAACTACTTTGTAACCAACTTTTGGGTTATAAAAGGAAGTGAGGGGCTCATTTGTAAAGGTGACTTTGAGAGAGGAGAAGAAAATACTTTTGTGCAAGCTTTGTTTCAGGAAGAAACTTTGTGTTCTTTTGTGAAAAACATTTTGGAGTTAATGGAATACGAACTTTGTGTCTCATTCATTGTCTCTTGTAACATTTGATGTTCTTATGTTCATTAGATGTTAGGTGTTTTGAATCTTGCATGCAAATATTATCTTTGATCTTATTGTCAACATAATTAATCGGTTGTTCTAGTTCACAGTGATCAAACTTTGATTATCTACTTGCTCATGTGTGTTCCCTTTTACACGTTCTTGTTTGGCTAACGCAAACTCCGTTTTATTTGTGTTAGGTATTCATCTTTCCTCTTCATGCAATATTAGGCTCTGTTTTTACCTAACTCTTGCATGCGCTTTCGGTTCATTCCATTCCACTCCTTTCCTTCATTCCATTCCATCTCCCTCATTCACTTTTCTTTCCATTGATGTTCCAAAACAACCCCCACATACAATTTTGAATGTACAGATGTAAATACAGTTTTGGTTTTCAATAAAGGCAGCCTCACCTTCATTGAGGAGGGACTTCGTTCCCACACTGTTGCATGTCATTTGCATGCGTGCAAATCCATATGCTAACAGTTTTTGGCGACTCCGCTGGGGATTCAGGAGTCGTTAACCAGTGCTTGGTTAAATCTTTATGACTATCCCCTCTACACAAGCTCCAGTTCTTCAACCAAACCTTGTGCCCGATGAAGATTTCCAAGGAGACATTGCTGCCAACCTTCGAACAGTAGCTTGGGAAAACTGTGAAAGCTTGCAACAATTTGTGGTTATTGATAGAGCCATTGACAGAGAAATCTACATCGAAGACCTTAGAAGAAGAGCACTCGCACTTGTGGCCAGAAGACCTCCTGGACACGTGTTGATCGTTGTTCACCGATGCGGTCCTCTTCCACCAAGGTAATAAGTTGTATGACTATTACAGGTAACCCACCTATCTTGCAACCAAATCTTGTTTTTGCAGATACTCAAAAAGATATATCATCAGATTTGAGGCAAGCTATTTGTGAAAAGCGCACAAGTAACCATCATTTTTATCTCGCCACATCAATACTAGATAATGAAGAAGAGAAAGCCGCGAGAGTTGCTAGAGTTATTCAGGCGCAAATTGCTCAAGAAAGAGAACGAAGAGAAAAGGCTAGAGTTGGTCGAAACACATCAGTGATCCCTTCACCATAAAGATTCCAAATTGGAAGGAAAGAGGTTTACACGAGGAGAAAAAGCTAAAGGTTGATCTGACCCCACTTTTGACTTTCAAGGAAAATTTGGTTTCAAGTTATCTCCTCCAAAGAAGAACACACCTCGTAGATCTACAAGCCTTGCATCAAGTCCTGAAAGAGCAAGCAAGGAAGGAATCACTACCAGTCAAGCACTTGTCCTTGCTCACGTTGTTTTACCTTCGCATACCACCTTTCCTCAAATGGCGGCCAATGTACCATGGGGAAATGCCATAGGCCCATTGGCCTTACCTGCTTGACATGAACTCCCACGAGGATCAAGAAAGATTTTTCCTAAGTTCGACAGAGATGGGAAGACGTCACCAGATGATCATATTTCTGCCTTCTTCGCTGCATGTGCTGTTTTGTCGGTAGAATATGAAGATGTTGCTATTCGTCTCTTCGTCGAAACATTGCATGATGTTGCTGCAGATTGGTTTCATCATTTGCCCAATGGATGTATCACAAATTGGAATGATATGAAAACTAAGTTTGAAAATCGATTCAAGAATGTAGAAGATGAACATGCTCTTCTTGCCCAACTATCTTAGGCGAAGAAAGAGCCGACAGAACCCATGAGGAATTTCGTGGCTAAATTCAACAAGATGGTGAACAAAGTTCCCGCCGGGATTCGTCCAAACCTTGATGGACAAAAATGTTTCTTTATTAATGCACAACTACTAGAAGTGTGCTATCAGCTGCGAAGGGCTAGGGTGGCTACTTTGGAACTTGCTTAGTCTTTGGCTATAGAAATTGAAGATGTCTTAATCATGGGAGGAAAATTCAAGAAAAATTCCCTCAAAGGAAAGAGTCAAGAAACTCCCAACGCTTTAGAAACTATACTCACTAAGTTGGCTAATGATGTGTTGGCCTTGAAAAAGCAAGTTGCTCAAAGTAGTAAACCTGCTCCTTACAAAGACATCTCAAGAAAAGGATGCGTTCCCAACAAAGCCAGGATTGCAGGCGCTCCAACGAGGCTTGCTTTTGAAGCAGCTCCCGCAACTAGTTCCAAATGTGATGTCATTGAAGAAAGCGATGATGAGATTGAAGTCGTTGAGGTGGATGAAGAAGAGCCGGATTCTAAGACATCTGAACTTGAAGTTGAAGATCCTGAGGGGGAAAGTAATAATCATTTCTTTGAGTACTGTTCCGATGAGGAAGATGAATACAAAGAAATTATAGAAGATATGAATAGTTAATCTTTCGCCGTTTTCACACACTCTTAGAAAAAGGAGCAGGATACCACTAAGGCGGGAGATAAAGAGGTTTCCAAGGAAACTCCTAAAGAATCCAAGACAAATGAGGCTCCTAAAGAGTCCAAGGTGACTGAGGCTCATGTGTGTTCCCTTTTACACGTTCTTGTTTGGCTAACTCAAACTCCGTTTTATTTGTGTTAGTTATTCATCTTTCCTCTTCATGCAATATGAGGCTTTGTTTTTACCTAACTCTTGCATGCGCTTTCGGTTCATTCCATTCCACTCCTTTCCTTCATTCCATTCCATCTCCCTCAGGCACTTTTCTTTCCATTGATGTTTTAAAACACCCCCCACATACAATTTTCAATGTACAAATGTAAATATAGTTTTGGTTTTCAGTAAAGGCAGCCTCACCTTCATTGAGGAGGGACTTCGTTGCCACACTGTTGCATGTCATTTGCATGCGTGCAAATCCATATGCTAACACTAGGCAAACTCGAGAAGGAACCAACCGATGGTATAAAGAAGCAGTGGTTCATTGAGGGACTTGTATCCTCGTTGTAGAGGAAGATGAAGGTGGTTTCACCTTAGTCTTACGAAGATGCATACAATAAGTGATGGATATTGAAAGTGAAAATAAGACATTCACGCACTCAAGGAAGAGGAGTGAAGATGATGATTTGGAGTCCACGATGATAGTAAATTTGGATCAGTGCGAGCCTTGAAAAGAGACATTTTTTGAATGATGAAAGAGCCAAAAAGAGATACCAAGAACAAAGGAAAGGGTCTTTAATATATTGACATCAAAGTAGAAGGTCCCACCAAGGAGAATCACCTAAAGAAAATGCTCTTTGAGTTTTGTCAAGTTACTTGACATTTATTGAAGGATTGCTCATACAATTTGGGGAACAAGAGCACCCAATTACTCTTCACACAAGGGGAGCAATCAGCACCACCCACCCCGCTGCCAAAGCCAAATAACATTCGACGTCAAATTAATAGTGGTGGTGGTATTTAGATTCAACATCACTCCCATGAACTGATGATCACGTATTATCAAAAGTGTAACTAGTGGGGATGTTTCACACAAAATTTGGACTTTTTTGTAGATGGTGTGGGCCAGGGGATCACAATGAACCTGATTTTTTGAAGCAAGCGAATGTCAACATGATTGCTGCAGTCGAGGACAAAGAAGTAATCACAATTACTCGAGCACACTTGAAGAAAGCCATATACTCCAACCCAAGAACAAAGAAGGAAAGACTTGTTGAGGCTAAAGCAGAATTCCAAGAGGCCATGGTTGAAGAACAAAGGCAATCCCAAGTATTTCCTTCTTTTTTATTGGGTCGTGGTATATGGCAAGCCTTAAAGTACTATGGCTATGGCCATTTAGAATCCACAAAATAATGAATAATGGCGTAGTGCAACTTGCAAAATCAGATGGTATGATGTGTAAAGGTGCAAGAAATGGGTCAAAGGAAAAATTATACAAACTTCAGACAGAAGCAGTGAGCATGATTGACTTTAATGTCTAGAATAATAATGTCAAAGGGGGGACAAGTATAGATGGGTAAAAAATCTGAGAAATTTCATTAAAACATCATACAACCAAGAAACAAGCATTGTGAACAAAATTTGTGAAAATTGTGAAGAAAAAAACAAACTAGACGAAGGTTTTATTGGGTTTGCTGGGTCACTTCAAGTGAAAGGAAAATTGCTAGAAGAAAGAACAATTATTGGACTTCTGATTTTTCATGTTTTACAGAAAATTTGACAACCTGTTAATGGAGGTGAGGGTTTGTGTGAAGCAATTCAGATTGGGGGAAGTTTTTATACAGATCATCCTATGCAGGATTTTTCTGTGTATTTTCAGCTTACTATAATTTATAAATCTAGATTTTCCTCCTCAAGAAAGGGTTTTCAATATTTTAGGGTATTTTCAGGAAGACAAGGGTTCTTATGTTTTTCCAGCAAATGGCAACAATGGTAAGCAGCTCATGATTGGTGTAGCCATCTTTTCGGGATCTGGATTAGCTAGAGAAATGGTCAGAGGTTCATCTGCTCATCTCTTTATAACTGCAACCCCATCTTTAGCAACAACCTCTCCAAGGATGTCTTCTTCTTCGCATCTTCTATCTCCTTCATGATCTTGTCTCCGGGTTGTGTCAGAAGGCACTCTGACTTGTCTAAAGGGGGGATAATGCAGTTTGTCTTGTTATCATTAAATATTGTCATTAACACATTATTAATTACATTTTTTGGTAGTTTACTTTGTGATGCAGGGGTATTTGGGTTCACAAGCACATTGACCAAAAACAAAGTGTGGTTTGTGTGTGTTTGTCACGATTGATCGTCTTTCCAATATCGTTTTGTGCAGTGAAGATGATCAAACAGGCCAAAGAGCAACCCAGAGACCCAACACTTCAAAAGAAGCATGTTTAGGAGATTTCATCCATCTGTCAGGATCAAACTGTTCTTTTAATAAACAAATGCTGAAACTGCTGGGTTATGTAGGTGGCAGTTTTGAAATTGTGGATCTATGTTAACCGGCGGTTTTGCTCTGCAATGTTTTGCATGCAAAGTAATGACCCAAAAATTGAAATTGACATTTGCTGAGGGTTTCCAAGATGCTTAGGTGTGTGAAGAGTCACTAAGATTGTCAGAAGATGTCAACAAGATTTGAAAGGATCAACTAGAAGGAGTTGGAGGCAGAAGCAAGGAAGGAGAGAGCCAAGAAAGAAGAGAGTTTAGCTAGGAGCTTGCTACAGGATAGTGTTCTGTCTAGAACAGAGTAGTGGCTCTTTTCAAGTCCATCAGGGCCTGTATTGTTTGTAATCTTCTTCATGTTGTTTTCAATGAAACGAAGTAGTGTCTTGAGTGTGTAATTTTTTTAATTCATCCATTAAATGCAAAAGAGACAGAGTTCTGGTTATGAGTCTGAGTGCATGTGCATTCATGAGTTTGTCCATTTGGAGAGTGAGTCTAGGCTGTGGGGAAAGGCTGCCATTCATTTGATCCCCTCTTTCCTGACATGCATCATTTGGTGTTAGAGAAAGGTTGTGTCTTCTTTGGTTGTGAGTTTGTGAAGCTCTAGTGGGTTTGTTGCAGGTGTGAGAGAAGTTATGCTATTGTAGGGTGTTGTGAGAAGAAGAAACGGAACACAGAGGAGTTCCTCTTGGAAGAGGAGGAAGAGCACCAAGAGATGCATGCATGGCATAGATGTTGAGAGGACTCCAAGCTAGATTGGAGGCTATGGAGACTACACAATGGAGAGAAGTTGTAACACGTGAGTGAAGATGAAGAAGCACCTAAGGTTCAGATTGAAGAGATCGTGGATGAATTAGAAGATAGATTCTTGAGGGCCATTGCCAAGATGGGAGGCAAGGCTAGGTCGGACACCTGTAGTTACTCAATAAGTCTATGTGTCGAGAATTTCATTGATTGGATAACTCAGTTGGAAAAGTATTATCTATGAGCAAATAGAAAATCCCAAGAGAGTGAATTTTCCTTGCACAATGTTGAAGGGAGATGCATCCTTAGGAGAAACAAAGACAGAATCAAGCCTTAGGATAGGATGGTTACAAAGTTGAAGGGTAAGTTGTTGTCCTCTATTTATCAGCTAAGTTTGTTCAAGAAATAGTAGAACTCGAGGCAAAAGGATGTGATTTAAAGGATTACACCCAACAGTTTTACAGGCTCACACTTGGACTAGTCATGCTGAAAAGAATATCTCAAGGTATATGAATGGTGTTCATATTTCCATACGAGAATTTGGAATGATAAGATTGCATTCGGTGGAGGAAGTATATTAATTTACTTTGAAGGTGGATGATTTTTTTTCTAGAAAACAACAAAATACAACATGAGGTAGAGGAAGGTTTGCAAGAGGAAGAGGTCAACAAAACACTAGAAGAGAACAACCTATTCATGAAGGAGAAGAAAACACTTCTCACAATAACAGTTATGTACCAGTATCAAGTGGACATCCTTCAAGAGGAAGAAGATACTTTGGTAGAGGAAGATGTAGAGGATTCACAGGTACATGCTATAGGTGTGGAGATGTTGGGTATATAACTTTTGAGTGCCCAAAAGAACAACAAAAAAGTAGTAGAAGGAATGAAGCTAGAAATCACATTGCTCAAGTGGAGGAAGAAAGCATTTCATCACCCGATACAAAGAAGTAACAAAACAAGGAGAAGCTCTCATATGAAGAGAGTGCTGTCAAAACCAACTAAGGAGGAGATTGAACCATTGGAAAGAAAGAATCTTTAGAACTGTATGCAAATCCAGAGGTAAGTGCTAGAAGGTCATTGTTGATAGTGGTAACACAAATAATTTGGTGTCTAATGAGATGGTAGAGAAGCTTAGGTTGAAGAAGATCACAGGCCAAACTTATACAAGGTCTCTTGGTTGCAAAGAGGACATCAAATCTTGGTAAGCGAGGAGCGTTTGGTTAATTTTCAGATTGGGTCATTATAGAGATGAAGTGAAGTGTGACATGATGCCCATGGATGTTTGTCATGTATTATTGGGAAGGCATTGGAAATTTGATAGGAAGGCTATACATGATGGTAAGGGCTGATACTTATACTCTTGCTAAGGATGAGAAGAGTATATAAGGGGGAAAATGTGGACAGCAGTCCCGAAGTGTTGTTGATTTGTGGAAAACGGTTTTTGAGAGAGGTGAAGAAGGAGACAACATGTTTTTCTTTCATTCCCAAACCTATTCAAGTTGGGACAGCAAATAGGGTAAATTAAATTTCACACTAGGTGAAGAGTTTTTTGGGAGAATTTGTTGAAATTATCTCAAAGGACTTGCGGAATTGATTTCCCACCAATGAGGGGCATTAGAAATTACACAGATATAATTGCCATGTCTAGCTTACTGATCAAGGCAGCATATAGGTTGACACCTATGGAGAATGAGGAGGTGAATAAGAAAGTACAAGAGCTGTTGGAGAAGGCTTCAACACGAAAAGCTGGAGTCTATGTCCAGTTCCAGCCATACTAGCAACAAAGAAAAATGGAGAATGGCATGTGCGACATATTCAAGAGCTATCAACGCAGTTACAATTAAATTTAGGTTTCCATTGCCATGGATGGATGACTTGATGGATTGCTTGAGTGGAGCTAGGTACTTCACGAAGATTGACTTGAAGAGTGGATAACATCAAATCTAGATTCGAGAAGGTGATGAGTGTAAAACCGCTTTCAAGATGAAGGATGGATTGTATGAGTGGCTAGTTATGCCATTTGGGTTTACAAATGTACCAAGCACATTCATGATATCTTGATTTATAGTAGAACAAAATAAGAACACTTGATGCATTTGAGGCTTGTATTGCAAATATTGAAGGAAGAAAAGTTTCTTGTCAACATAAAGAAGTGCAATTTTATCAAGGAAGAGTTGGTTTACTTGGGTTTTGTGATTTCACAAGATCAAGAGAGGATGGATCCTAAAAATTAAGAGACTTTGTTGAGTGGCTATCACCGACGAGTATGTTTGAAGCAAGAAGCTTCATGGGCTAGCAAGGTTTTATGTGGAGTTCATCAAGAACTTTAGTAAGATATGTACACCGACCATGCAAACAATGAGAGCTGATAGAAAAGAGTTTATATGGACAATTGCAGCACAACATAGCTTTAAAATTTTGAAGAAGAGGTTAACCAAACAAATGGTTAAGTTTATCTCCAATTCTGTCGGTCTTCAAAATAGGTGAAGAAATTATTAAAAAACATTTGTTTTGGAAAATTGGGAAAGTTGATCAGGCTAACTTTTGGACTGATTCGTGGGATGACCAACCACCTGTGATTGAGTAGTATACGGATTTTAGAAATATTATAAATACTCTTCACAGTAAAGGAAAGGAAAAGGTGATCCATTATATTCAATCATCTTCTTAGGGGACTGAGTGGATATCTCCATCTCTATGGCAGGCCAACTTGTCTGTGGGCCAAATTCAATTTTTCCAGGCTCTCCTTCAAAATAGAATCCTTCGTACTTCCCCTGAAACTGATTCCCTTGCTTGGGGAAAATCTTCGGAAGGGATTTACCTTGTAGCTAAAGGATATAGTACTTTGATAGGTACTCAACTACATCCTTGGAAGGATATTTTCGTTGATCTTTGGCATCCTGCTCTGTGGCCTAAAGTTCACTTCTTTATTTGGCTTTTATTATACAAGAGGCTTCTTACTGGAGACAATTTGATGAAAATAGGGATGGTTGGACCCTTTTGGTGCCCTCTTTGCAAAGAAGTAGATAAAACTTTGATCCACCTTTTTCTTCAATGCCGTTTTGTTATGTCTTTATGGAATGTTATGGTGGGCTGGCTATCCCTCAATTTTAACTCTTCTCTGAATCTTGTGGAAATAGTTAGATTTTGGAAACACACAACTTTCGATACTCAGGACCTAAGCAAAGGAATCTGGATTTCTCTTTCTCTTATGTTGTGGAATGTATGGAAAGAAAAAAATAGACGCATCTTCAAATCTGAAAGTAGAGACATTTACTATGTCAAGGAATTAATTCGATGTAATATAGTGGAAACTATTGAGCATAATATGAAAATCCCCTCTCCCTTACTGGAAAATGGAAAGATTTACTTCAAAAACTCAATTTTGAGTAAAGCAAATTAAAGACCAGGTCCTGCACTAGACTATTGGGGCCCTCTGTGTTGAGAAAATGGAAACCACCCCCGTTTGAATTTGTTAAATTACATATTGATGGAGAAGCAAGAGGCAATCCGGGTCCAGCTAGTATTGGAGGGATAGCTCACGATTCTTTGGGTACTCCCCTCTTCTTCTTTGCTCAACAATTGGGACACTTTACTAACAATGTTGCTGAAATCTTGGCAATTCAGCGAGCTCTCCGGGAGGCAACTAAATTGGGATGTCTTAGAATTATAGTTGAATATGATTCTAAGATTATTGTCAACCTTCTGTTAGCTCAAGAGCAACATAGATCCAATAATTGGCTAATTGCCAGGATTCAAGATAATATTAAGTTTATTACTAGACAATTTCACACCATCATATATCAACATGTTCCTAGAGATTAGAACAAGGTGGTAGATGCTTTAGCTAACTGGGCTTTGGATCATAATAATCTGATCAACTTTGGCCCATTACCGCTGACATGGCTTCCAGAGAAGCGGAAACAAATTGAAAAGATCCTTCACTTACAATTATCGGATGGATAAATTGCAGATATGCTCTCTTTCTTCTTTAATTTTCTGTTGGAATTCCAAGGATATATCTTGGAGTCTGAGTATCATGGCTTGGCATTGTAATTTGGATATTTTATTTCTAATAATATAGTTCTGGTTTTTCTTTAAAAAAAAAAGTATTAAGTTTATGATCACGAGTTTTATGCAATTGTTCAAGCACTAAAGACTTGGAGGCACTATTTTCTACTAAAGGAGTTTGTTCTACACACGGACCGTCAAGCATTATAGTTCATAAAAATCCTAAGTTAAACCAAAAATACATAAAGTGGGGTGAGTTTCTTCAAAGTTACTCATTTGATTTAAAGCATAGAAGCGATAAACCAAATAGAGTTGCTCATGCATAGAGTCGGAGATGTCTTTTGTTGCATGAGATGAGGATAGAAGTCATTGAATTTGACTGTATGGTAGATTGTATGAGGAGGATTTGAATTTTAGGGATGCTTTGGCAACATGCCCGACTAACATGGTTAGAACTCCATGGTTGGACTACTCCATACAAGATGGTTTGTTGTTTAGAGGGCTGTGAATGTGTATGCCACAAGGTTCAATGAGGGAGAACTTGATAAGTGCAAAGCATAGTGGAGGACTAGTTGGTGACTTTGGAGTCTATAAAACATTGGTGCAGGTGAGTGAGAGTTACAATTGGCTGAGGATGAGTGTGGATGTGAAGAAGTTTGTGCAAATTTCTAGCGTTTGTCAACATTCCATAAGTAAAAGTCAGAATACAGGTTTGTATCAGCCATTGCCAATATCAGAAAGACCGTGAAAAGATGCTAGTATGGTTATCATTTTTGGGCTGCCAAGAACACAAAAGGTAACGATTTTATCTTTGTCATTGTGGATAGATTCTCAAAGTTGGCACATTTTATAGCTTGCAAGAAGACTAGTGATGCCATACAAATTGGATCTTTGTTTTTCAAGGAAGTAGTAAGTTTGCATGGTTTTTCTAAGAGCATAGTTTCAGATAGAGACAAAAAGTTTGTAGGTCTTTTTTGGATAACCTTATGGACAAAATTGGGTACCAAGTTGAGTTTTAGTTCAGCCACCATCCCCAAATGGATGGACAAATAGAGGTTGTGAATAGAGGCCTCAGAAACTTGTTGAGGTACTTGGTTGAGAACAAGCCTAAACAATGAGATACAGTTCTAGCAGAATCCGAATTTGCTTAGAACAACTTCGTCAACAGAAGTACAATCAAGAATCCATTTTGGGGTTTGTATGGTTACAGACTTAGAGTTGTTGTGAAGTTGAGAGACACAATTGCTACTAGTAGAAGAAGATTTGTAGCAGATAACTTTGTGGAGCACATGCATGATATGTATCAGAAAGTGAAGGGGAAGTTGGAAAAGGATACTATGAGATACAAGCAACGTGCTGATCTCAAGAGAAAACAACAAGAATCTCAAGTTGAAGAGTTGGTTTTGGCCAATTTGAGGAAAGAACAGTTCCCAAAAGGAATGTATGACAAGCTCAAGCACCATAAGATTGGGCCATATAATATTTTGAGAAACTATGTAGCGAAAGCTTATGAAATAGAAACTCCTGAATGGATTGATATCTCTCCTCTATTCAATGTGGCAGACCTGTACCCTTACCATGAGGGACAAGCATGTGATGGAGATGCAAGTTTAGATCATTAAATGTCAGATTGGAGACACAGCTACCTGAGAAGGTAAGAGAGGAGATAGTGATGGTGATTGATTGCAGATTCATCAAGAAGATGAGGAAATGAGTATAGAGAGTGTTTGGTGAAGTGGAAAGATAAGACAACTGAAGATGCAACTTGGATGAGTGCATCTGAGATTTCCTAATGCAGAAGATCAGTATAAGATCTCATGAAGTGCTCATGAGTAGGAGCTCATGGTTCATTTCACTTACCCACGGTGTATGATGCAGGTGCATATGGGTCCACAAGCGCATTAACCAAGAACAGAGTGGTGTGTTCATGTTTGTTGTGACTTGTCTTGTCAAATCATTGAGTGTGGCAAAGATGATCAAACAGGCCAAAGAGCATCCCCAAAGGCCCAACACTTTAGAAGAAGCATGTTCACGAGGTTTAAGTCATTTGTTGGGATCAGACTGATCCTTTTTTTGGACGGATGGCGACACCGCTGGTTAATAAAGGTGGAACGATGGTCTGCGTTAATTGGCATTACACGACCGCTGAACTGCAAAAAGTGGTGGTTTCACCCACAGCATTTTTGCATGCAGAGTAATCTCCCAAAACTTGAAATCAGTGTTTGCTGAGCTTTTCCAAGATGCTTGGGAATGTGAAGAGTCACTGGAATTTTCAGAAAGTGTCAGAAAGATCTGAAAGGATCAACTGGGGAGGGAGTTGGAGGAAGAAGCAAGCAGGGAGATATCCAAGAAAGAAGAGAGATTTTAGTTAGGATTTTGCAAGAGAATAGCGATTAGTTTAAAAATAGTAGTACCTGTTTTCAAGTCCATTAAAGGGCCGTGTACTGTTTGTAATCTTCTTCATGTTGTTGCGAAGTAGAGTCCTGAATGTGTAGTGTCTGTAATTCAGCAATTAATGCAATAAAGGCTGTGTTTTGGTTATGAGTCTGAAAGTATCCATAATCGACTGTAACATAAACAGAACTGAATTAATATCTGAAATTATGTTGCCAATAATACTGTCATAAATGTTAACAGCGCATGTAACAAATCGTCATCACTGCAATAATAAGTGTCAGAAACATATGATGCAATATAAAGTGCCAACCTAACAAATAGAGCAATAGAGAATGCACCCTGAATATAATATTCGCAATAGTCAAGGTAAAGTCGAGTCATAAATAATGCCAGCTATCTATCACAAAATAAAAGAGATCATATGCCCATGGAACCAAGAAGCAACCAAAGCTAAACATAAAATCACATATCCAGAAGCACATAGAAGAGAGTCCATATCAATGGATATGACACATAGACATGCTCTAAGCAATGCCACATATTGTAAACAACAGAAAACAAAAAGTAGAAAAACATAGAGATATGTACAAGGCAGAGATGCATCCACTCACACCTTTACATTAAAGCCATTCACAGGGAGAAGTTACTGCCACTCTGTCTATCTTGTAGACCATCTTAGCAGTCTTAATAACCTTGAAGGCAACAATATAATCCAACCTGCTGAAAAAGGCCATTTTTATGGATGAGTTGGCTCTCCAATTAGAACCTTCATTATTGTTATGAGCCTGAGCACTAACATTCATGTCCGAATTTCCCTTGAGTGACGATGTTCCATGAAAAACCAAAAAGATGAATGCATAAGAGTGTCAACCTTCTGATAATGCACAACAGAAACATCAAACCCATGTTGAATAGGATCCAGCAGAGCCACACATGACTTTATCTCTGTCTAACTGCTTTTCACAGTGGTGCAATCCCACGTTTCATATTTGGTGACAATCATTTTCAGCTTGTATCTTAGATTCACACTCAAGGAATGAGCAGGAAGG
The DNA here is from genome assembly GCA_019776745.2 of Taxus chinensis. NCBI lineage: Eukaryota > Viridiplantae > Streptophyta > Pinopsida > Cupressales > Taxaceae > Taxus > Taxus chinensis. Next base: position 224,131,189 of record CM034154.1, read on the forward strand.
GGCATCAATACTACGCATATTTGACTTGCATATAACATTTTGTAATGCCCCTTTTCTGGGCTGAAACTGAAAACCAAAGAACTTGCACAATCCATATGGTAAACTGAAGCAAACTGAAATTAAAATCCAAACCCTAGCAGGAGGCTGTAAATTTATTTAGTTTATGATAGAAATCAGCCACAAACTTGTTGGAAATAATTTAGAAATCCTTCAAAATAATATTCTTCAAATCTAGAAATGATTGTAAGAGAAAAGCACCGAAAAATATATCTTTTAACCAATTTAATATCAACTGGAAATTAATTAATCAACATCAGTGAATACCTTTACAAGTATGGCTGAAAATGAAGGTTTCCAAGCCCCAAAATGAAGTACAAATGATGATTCCAGATACTAAAAATAGGAGAAACACAATGATGGCTGAATTTGAAGTTTCCATGCCCTAGAAGACCCCAAACTCCACCTTAGGGCAAGTCACCACCCTTGGGAAGGGCTGGAAATGCCTTCAAAACTGAATACAAGCTTCTTATGTGATCACCCTTTTGCAAGCTTGAGGGGTTTCGTCCTCAAAACAACTAACTATCGAGAGGTTTCGTTCTCAATAGGTCTTCCAAGAGGGTTTTTGTCCTCAATGGATGAGAGAGAAAGCAAACATGCTCCCAACCCCAAGAGAATAAATTTCAAAAGCAAGCATAACCTCCTCCAAGCCAAGAGACCCCTTTAAATAGCTAGAGGTGGCGCCAAAAACCAATGAGAACCTTCTAAAGAAGACTGACTTCCTTGGGGACATAATAGTTCATTTTTCTTCTATTTTTCATTTGACTTTTCTACTTTACCCTGCCGACCTAATTATATTTAAAAAATTACTAAAAAATAATGCAAAGCTCACAAAACAACTGGAAATCATGACATTAATTTCCCTTGCTCATTCCCTTTTTTCCCACGGGAAGTGTAATGGGCTCAAGGTCTTCAAAGAGAATTAGTGTTGAGAAGGGGCCATTACAGTCCTCCTCTCCCAAAATTGCTTGTCCTCAAGCAATTGCAAGCTTGGATGCTCTAATAACTTGGAACTAGTACCTGTCAAATGAAAGAGCTCTTGCCTAAAGAAGCTCATATGCCCAAGTACCGTCATTCCAAAACATTTAAATCCCATAGTTGTCAAGTGGAATAACCTCCGCCAACAATTATTATGGTGTCTACTCCATCCATCATCCACATCTATATGCTCCCCCTCAATGAAGCCTTCTACCCAAAGCATGAGAACATTTTTCATACACTCCCTGAAGGCCAAAGGCTTTCCCAAGTGTTCACTACCATGTTCTTGAGGTACCCATTTGCTCATCTCTTGTGATGAAGCATTACATACACCTGCTTCATAACTATAGCCTAAACTCCACTGAGTCCCATAATGTTACCATGGGCTGATCCCTCCAAAGCATGGCACACCACAACTTGCATATAAGTTGGAAACAAATCATAATAGCCACAAGTTACTTGGAGTTCCAGCCAAATCAGCACTAGGATGGTTGGGAGGTTTGTCTTCGATAGTGGAGCCCCTCCGCTAACATTATCATGCAAGGAGACCCTCCAAATTGCACAAGTGTACAACTGTTCATGACTGAAAATATTAAGACCAACAATATAGAAATGATATAAATATGACAAACCCATACAAAATTCAGTAATGTGATCGATGTAGGAGTGGTGGGTAGCCATACAAGAACTAAAAACTCTCCATTAGTAATCACCAACTGGAAAATTCTCTTTCCCATGACTGCAAATCCTGGAAAAGTCACTTGTGTGAGTGCCCATGGAGTAGTTCGATGGTTGGCAATTAGGTCCCTAGCTGTCATATGATGATATCATCTCATCATTGTTCCCATATTTGTCACCACGTGCTTCTAATGGTTGGAGAAGCATTTCTTCCATCCCATCATCACCAGCTGCAACCTCATACTCTGCCTTTTTTACTAAACTCAGCTGCTCTATCAAATCCTTGTCTTCTTTCTCCTTCATACTCTCTACCTCCCTTCTAGGTTGTTTACACTTCTCTCTTTTCTCCATTCCTGGACCTGCACATATAACAAACCATAGTTACTAGGCTCGGCCGGATTTGTATGAAATCCGGTTCGAACCGTATTTTTTGAAGTAACCGAATAAATCCGGTTCGGTTCGGCCTTTTTTTTGCACAGATTTTTTTTTCCTTTTTTGGCATTTTTTTCCTTTTCGGTGAAAAAACCGTAAGGGCAGAAATTTTTTTGCCATTTTTGGAAAGGGTCTGGGAAGATGTAGCAGCAAAAACTTGCATGTGCCATAACTTTCATTTTGTGGCTCCGTTTCAGGTGTCGTCTTCTCTAAAAGTGTATATTTTATCAAGCTCTACGCATTGATGGCAATATTTTTCTTATTTTCATAAAATCCATTTTTGCACCTTTTTGGACCAAGCAACTTCTTGCAATCTTTTGAAAGAATCATTATGATGATGATGATTATGGTAGATGGATGCTTTTTTGTATGATTTGTCTATATATAATGATATAAGTATACAATAATATAAATTTATAATAATATAAGTGTATATATTCTGAACCGGATTTTTCCGTATTTTTTCGAATTTTTTCGAGAACTCTGAATTTTCGGATTTTTTTGCCCTTCCGAATTTAATCGGATTTCCGAACCTGGTAACTATGTAACAAACAAATTAAAGAAAACAAGCGCTTCCACCCATGTTCCAACAACCTCTCCATCATGCCTCATAGGTATGTTATTCAACTCTCTTCCCATGTTTGCATCCCTTTCATAATTCCCATTCCTGAGATGAACTTCCAAGGGTCCATTCTTTTTTCCCCAAACATAGCTGTAGCTGTACCATTGCAATTTCTTGCTCAGAGTCAGTATTGTGGTGGCTGGAAACTCTTCTAAAACAACGGAAAACAATCCCTCATTGATGGTGGGCACAAAATCTTTCCGCCTTGTGACTGAAAACACTTTTGTGACTGTCATAAAAAGTGTTAAGGTGCTGGTTTTGATGAGGACAACAACAAAAAGGATAAGATAACAGCTGTCATACTTCAATTTTTTCACAAAACTCAGAAATGACAGTGATATAGTTGTTGGAATCAACCATATAGTGACTGAAAACGATTCAACAACATCAACAAAATGAAGATTACTCCAATGTATGTCTGAGACTACTTGTATGGTTGCAAGTACAATGTTGGGAAAGATGAAAATAAGAGGAACAATACAATTTTTTATGACGTGTATTAAAACCTATAAAACATGACTTCTACTACTTACAATCATACCACCAATTTCCAGCTGGGTTACAATGCTTTGGACAACAAGATAACATCCATCTTGCTCACTTCTCAACACAGAAGTCATGAACTCAACATCATCCCCTATTAAAGGACTTCTTCTAAGAGCATGTGTATTGATTAGAAGATGAAAATTTCTATGAAGTGACTGCTGTTTTAATACTGAAAGTGTAGGGGTTATTTTACCATGTGCTGCCCATAGGTCTTGCCTTCTTCTGGAAGTTCTCTCCATTCTCTTTGTTGTAGCAACTTGAGGAGCTCCACTTGTCATGCCTTGAAGCTCAACCTTTTGACCATCAAGTCTAAATCTCAACTCCGTAGTTTGATAGTTTTGGGTAAATTCACCTAAAGGATGCAACCATTGAACCCCAAGCACTAAATCTTTCTCCATTAATACCATCAACATAGTAATCTTCATTTATCTTGTGCCTTCCGAAAGCAATATTGAGGCATTTGACTCTTTTAATGCATAGGATGAAGAACTTATCAGCAATGCAAATATTGGAATTAGGGACTCTATCCTCTCTAGATTCCAAAATACAACTTGGATCCCAAACTCTCTTGTTCACAAAATTTGGAACTTGTATGAATGGATCTATGTGCCCTTTGCCATTCAAAGTGTTCTTCACTCTATCACCATTTCCCCTATGCTGTCCAGGATGACCCCACATCTGAAATGACTTAGTAGGAAGCAACAAATCCACAACACTTTCATACCTTTGGTTGTTCACAACTTGCTCACCTTCCTTTGCTGGATGAAGGATGTTTGAGATATCTTCAACACCTCCATCCTTGTGACTCATAATTTGTGAATTAGGATCAACATTCTCCTTCCTCTTAGCCTCTTCACATTCAACAAGTGAAACCCTTTTTGCCTTGACTTCATCCATACTTTGTTGACACATGTATGGAGCATCTTCATAATTCTTGCTAGAGTCATAAACACCATCAACTTGCTTCTTATAGGTTGTTCTAAAAATTCCAGCCAGCTGAAAATCAATATTAACAATCGGTAAAGCTCTTTTCTCATGTGTATGCCCCTCAACATGGTCTTCTTGGGACTCCACCTCAAAACCCTCTTGCAGATATGATTTTTATTTTTGGTGTTTATGCCCCATGATTTCTTCCTTGACCTCTTGAGGTGTTGATATATCCGTTACCTTTGTTGGTTCATTTCCTTCCTTCAAGAGAAATTCTTATGGGTTTGGCTCCTTGGCATATTCTTGTGGTCTAGGGTTTAATCCTAGCATCTTCATCCATACACCGACTGTCCCTTTGTTGAAACCCTCAAATTTGAACAGTGTCACTTTCCCCAAGGCATGTTGAGGATCCTTCTGTGGCGCTTGAGATCCAGGCTTGGGCCTTGACCTACCCTTGCTTTTTCCTATGAACTTTGCAAGCGAAATGGCATCACGAATCTCTTTTGGAAGAGCCTTATACTCACAACTAGCCGTAATGTTGTGACCCACTGAATGTTGTGTTTCAACCTCTGGAATGACTTCTTTCTTTGGTAAGAACTTAGGTTGCCAATCTACATTGTCTCTCCTAAGTTCCCTTTCACTCATGTGTCCATTGTAGGTTTGCCTCAAATGTTAGCTTTCGACCTTGCAGGTTGGAAGATCTTTGCTATGATACCACTGCAATGCCCCTTTTCTGGGCTGAAATTGAAAACCAAAGAACTTGCACAATCCAAATAGTAAACTGAAGCAAACTGAAATTAAATTCCAAACCCTACCAGCATGTTGTAAATATATTTATTTTATGATAGAAATCAGCCACAAACTCGTTGGGAATAATTTAGAAACCCCTTAAAATAATCTTATTCAAATATGGAAATGATTGCAAGAGAAATGCATAGGAAATAGAACATATAGGCTAAATTTACATCTCCTACCCTAAAAAAGTTGTATAGATTTTCAGCAAGGGGCAACATGGAATACATTGGACGTAGGGAGCATCTTCTACCATAACTTATTTTCTATGCCAAGGGCATACTTCCAAATCATTCAAGAAGATGTTAAAGTTTTCACTCTGATCTATCACAAGAGATTGAACATTAATATTATTTGAACAAATTTCGCTCTCATCATTTTTTATAAAATAAATCCAAGCAATCCTCATTTGGAAGCTCAAGAACCTCCTTACTGCAACATGGAAATGTGAAATCAACATATCTCTAATCTACATGTGCAGAATGTATTTCATCTCTTTATTTTGGATCTTTTGAAAGTTATTGAGGAGGAAGATGTTCCACTTGAAGATAATCATCTATTGGAAAACCAAGATTTAGAAGCTCACAAACATTGCCAACAACTGAAGCACTCAATCGAAGACATCCTCCCCAATATTTTTGCACCTCATCTCCACCAATTTGTACAGTTTATCCAATGCTCTTCAGAGATGATCATTTAAAATAGGGCTCTTCATTTTAAACAATTGCTCAGATGATATTAGTGTCCCTTCTAGGGATTTCAACTGAAAAAAGGAGGAAATCACACAAACCCCAAGATGATTAAATTCTGATTTTAGACCAACAAATTTGAATTTTATGGTAGTTGGAAATCAGCAGTCTGATAACAACAATCCAAAAATCAAGGGAAAACACTCAAATATCATCAACTAACTCAACCAAAATGTAGATAGGTAATTTAGAAAGTATTTAGCACACTTTTTACCAACAAATCTGATCACACATTCAAGTGAAAATTAATTTAGAACAACAAAGTACAACTCATGAAATTATGAAATGAAGGGTTTCCAAACCCCAATAACCAGAAAGAAATATAGATTTTGAATTTAGAAATTATGCCAAATCAGAATATAAAATCAGATTTATAGCTTGTGCCCTAGAAGGCACCCAAATGCTATCAAAGCCTAGTCTCTCCAACTAGGAAGAGCTCAACAATGCATGCAAACCCTTGTAGATGTCTCCCTTGAACTTCTAGTGTCCAAATCTGCATGATGTCTTCAAGTTGTCTTCACTTTCTTTCTAGCTTGCTCCATTCCTAGCAGCAATGCTCCATACTCCGCCATATGATTGGTGTTCTCGAACATCAGCTTGTGGGAGTATGGGAATATCTCATGATCTGGAGATATTAGTAAAACGCTAGCTCCTGATTCAAAAGAACAACATGTGCCTTTAAACTCCAGAGTCCAAACTTTTTCTTCTTCTTTTGCTGCCTCTGGCTTTGGTTGAAATTCTGGAACGCCTTTATCCATTTCCAAAAAGTATACACCGTGGTCAGACCCCTGAAAAAGAATCTAAGATCTAGTATCTTCATATTTTGTCACCGTGTACTTGGACTTCTTTTCCGGCTCCAACTTATGGTTAATCCCTTTGATAGGAATATTTGCATAGGACCAATCCATCTTTACTTCTCCTCCTAGCTCTTTGCAGAAGTTTCTGGTTAGCAACATCCTGTAAGAGACAGGAATATCTGCAACTAGAATTGTCATCTTTAATCTTTTGTCAGGAAAAGTTGCCAGAACAACTTGTGCATCTTTGATTTGTCTGATTAAAGGGACTTGTCTCTCCATGGAGTAGCATCTTTTTATGGTCTTTGTCAAGGTAAGCCCAAGAGCATCTGCAACTTTAACTGGCATGACATTGTCAGAAGCACCTGAATCTAAAATGCTGTTACTTAACTTGAAACAATTAAGCAATAGGGAAACATAGAACGGTTCCACTCTTTCAGAAGATGATGAGGATTTAACAACTGCAGTGTTGTTCTGGGGAGGAGTATCCTTGGGCTTAGGCAAAAGGCCTTTTGATGTATTGGATTGTCCTGGTGATTGCACATATTTGACTAGCCTATTTAACTGCTCAGGAAAGGCTCTCAAGTATTAAGCTTTTAACATTTGAACTCCGGTTTTCTTAACATGATCAATAATGTCAAAAGAAGAAATAGATTCAGATACCTGAGCCGCTTTTTGTGGTTGAGATGAAGAACTCGCATGCTTATTTCTAGGAGCTAAGGAAGAAGGCAAAGGGATGCCCCTTCTTTGCTCGTCTGCTAATGCTTCAGCTTGACGAGTTTGTGATCTTGTAAATACTGCATATGTATGACTATGATCATCTTCATGAAGTTTCTCATTGTCATGTACAAATTTGTAGTTCAGGTAATTAATGTTGGAGTCGCCAGCAGGACCTACAAAATCTTCATCCTCGAGCTGATCAGCATCCGCTTCCTGATCTTCTTTATTCATCTCCACGTTGTTTCTGGGAGCAACTTCAATTGCTAATCTTTGGTAACCAGTAATGCGGTTTCGGTTTTTGAAATTCCGAGTAGGGGCAATGTTGTTGCCTTGAGCCATTTGAGCCATCTGTTTCTTCATCTGCATCATCTCATTTGCTAACTTTTGTAATAGTGAATCGGATGTAGTAGCAGAAGATGAAATTTCGGCTTTAGAAGCACGATTTTTAATCTTTCCAGCCATTATCGGGTCGTCTTCAATTTCAACTGCCATGTTTTGGGCTGCTAACAAGTCAGCAGGACGGGCTCTTCGCAGTTGATAGCTTACTTTAGAAAGTAAAGCATTGATAAAGAATACCTTTTGATTCTCATCATTCAGAGAAGCAAAAGCCGAAATTTTGTACAGTAATCTTTGGAATTTTGCAATAAAATCCCGCATGTGCTCTCGTGGTTCCTTCTTCAGCTGAGTAAGTTGAGTTATCAATTTATTGGAATCTTCTGCTGACTTGAACCTTTTCATGAACGCATCTTTCATAGTAGCTCGGTTGGTTATGGTACCAGGAGCTAACCGGTAGAACCATTCTCCAACCAAGTCATACAGAGTCTTTATGAAGAGTCTGACAGATACATCTTCATGTTCAACTGCAAGCACTGCACAAGATATAAAAAATGCAGCCAAGTGGTCATCTGGATTTTGCTTGCCATCTCCAAAGAATTTTGGAAAATTCTTCCTCGTCCCTTTAGGTAAATCATACATAAGAGGAGTCAAATTCATAGGTCCAAAGGTTACACCCCATGGAATAGGTGTTGCAGGGACAAGTGGCTGATTCTGCATTATGAGAGGAGCACGTCTTCTTCGAGAATATACTTGGTGAATAATCCCAGCTGCTGGATTGTGCTGGACACGTTCCGGATCGGGAGGAGTTTGCACTCTTCTTCCCAGTGAAAGACTGGATATGCGGCTTCTAACTTGAGGAGGATGATTGAAATTGAATTGCTCCTGCAATCTATAAAAATGATTAGTCCTTCCTTGAACTCTGCTAGACCGCGTGAATGGACATTCTGCCAGGTTGAGCTGATAATATAACAAGGAACTAGAAAGAAAAAGCTCCGGTCTTCTAATTTATGTTGTGCTCTAGTAGAGTCGCCAAAAACTGTTGGCTAAATTTTATGTATAGTTAAAAACCTAGGCAGTCATGAGATAAATCTCCCTCATTTAACAGTGAGGCTTTTGTGTAAGTATGTTGAAAATTCGAATTTAGTAAGGGTGAATCTTAAGGAACTATTTTCGGGGGTTTGGACATTAATTAGCAAAGACTCATGAACCATAGCTTAGCAATTCTGCAGCAAGTAAGCAGTTGTTATGGAATATTTGCAGAGAGTCCAGAAATCAATAGAATCTTAGGAAAGAAGATCTCAAGGGAATGAAATGTGTCTGATAGTAACCATATAGTTACCCAGAGTTGAGTCTCATCCACACAAATTAAATAAATAGAGAAAAATCTTCAACATTTAGCAGTAAGGGAAAGAAACAACTTGCCTGACCTATATCTAAGATAACACAAAGTTTATCATAAAACCTTAAATAGAAGTGATGAGCAAAGCATCGTAGACACAAAGTTCATTTGGAAATCTCACCTTTTATTCAAATCCCCCAACTTTCACAGAAATCACACCAAGGGTTTCATACGAGGCAATAGTCTAAAAACTCAAGAATAGCTCTACCTTAAACAAATTTTGATAAACAAATTGTGATCCTTTAACCATGTAGGCTCTTCCTCTATTTATAGTGCCCATCAGAGGAACTTGCTTGGTTACAAATAGAGAAGCACGATCAATGAATGTTCTCGTACAAGTCAAACCAAGAGCATGTGCTACTTTTGCCGGCATCACATTATCCGAGGCTCCAGAGTCTATAATGCAATTACTTAATTTGCATCCGTTGATCACTGAAAATAGACACAAAGAAAGGTTTGATCTTTTCAATTTGAAGGTGTAGTGGCTTTTACACAATATTTTGGGTTTTCCCATCTTTGGGAGTTTTCAGAATTCCTTTGGAGGAATGAACAGTAGAGTCGCCTTTGATAAACTGGACCAATTTCTCGAGTTGATCCTTGTTGGACTTCAAGTACTCTGCCTGTGACATGGAAATTTTTGTTTTATTGATATGATCAATGATATCAAATTTAGGCAAAGTAATTGCACTTGAATCTCAGATATAAGTTCTTTCAAACTTGATGATGGCACACTTTTGACCTTGGCTTCGGGCTTGGTTGACTGGATGTGGAAGAAGAAGCTTTCTTCGTAGTTGGTTTACCAACTAAATTTGATCTAACAAAGGCCCTCCTTTCTTTAAGATAGTCTTGACCTTTGAAACTCAACCTGGAAGACTCTTCCAAAAAGTCGTCTTGGATTCTTTGGGAGTTTCCTTGGAAACCTCTTTATCTCCAGCCTTAGTGGTATCTTGCTCCTTTTTCTGGGAGCGCGTGAAGACGACGTGAAGATTGACTATTCATATCTTCTATAATTTCTTGTGTATTCGTCTTCCTCATCAGAACAACTACTCAAAGAAATGATTATTACTTTCCCCCTCAGGATCTTCAACTTCAGGTTCAGATGTCTCAAAATCCAGCTCTTCCTCATCAACCTCTTCAATCTCATCATGCTTTCTTCAATGACATCACATTTGGAATTAGTTGCGGGAGCTGCTTCAATAGCAAGCCTCGTTGGAGCTCTTCCTTGCAATCCTGGATTTGTTGGGAACATATCCTTTTCTCGGGATGTCTTTGTAAGGAGCAGGTTTATTACTTTGAGCAACTTGCTTTTTCAAAGCCAGCACATCATTAGCCAATTTAGTGAGTAGAGTTTCTGAAGCATTGGGGGTTTCTTGACTCTTTCCTTTGAGGGAATTTTTCTTGAATTTTCTTGCCATGATTAAGTCATCTTCAATCTCTATGGCCATTAGATTGAGCAAGTTCCAAAGTAGCCACCCTAGCCCTTCTTAGCTGATAGCACACTTCTGGTAGTTGTGCATTAATAAAGAAACATTTTTGTCCATCAAGGTTTGGACAAATCCCAACGGGAACCTTGTTCACCATCTTGTTGAATTTAGCCACGAAATTCCTCATGGGTTCTGTTGGCTCTTTCTTCGCCTGTGGATAGTTGGGCAAGAAGAGCATGTTCATCTTCTGCCATCTTGAATCAATTTTCAAACTTAGTTTTCATATCATTCCAATTTGTGATACATCCATTGGGCAGATGATGAAACCAATCTGCAACAACATCATGCAATGCTTTTATGACTTGGAAGAGACGAATAGCAACATCTTCATATTCAAACCGAAAACAAGCACATGCAGCGAAAGAAGGTAGAAATATGATCATCTGGTGATGTCTTCCCATCTCAGGGTCGAACTTGGGAAGAATCTTTCTTGATCCTCGTGGGAGTTCATGTCGAGCAGGTAAGGCCAATGGGCCTATGGCATTTCCCCATGGTACACTTGGCTGCCATTTGAGGAAAGGTGGTATGTGAAGGTAAAACAACTGTGAGCAAGGACAAGTGCTTGACTGGTATTGATTCCTTCCTTGCTTGCTCTTTCAGGACTTGATGCAAGGCTTGCAGATCTACGAGGTGTGTTCTTCTTTGGAGGAGCAATAACTTGAAACCAAATTTTCCTTGAAATTCAAAAGTGGGGTCAGATCGACCTTTAGCTTTTTCTCCTCGCATAAACCTCTTTCCTTCCAGTTTGGAATATTTATGGTGAAGGGATCACTGGCATGTTCCGAAACCACCTCTAGGTGCCTTGCTCTCTTCAAGCTCTCTTTCTTGAGCTATTTGCGCCTTACAATAACTCTAGAAACTCTCTCAGCTTGCACTCTTCTTCGTTATCTAGTACTGAAATGCGTTTGGAGATGAAAATGATGGTTACTTGTGCGCTTTTCCCAAATAGCTTGCCTCAAATTTGATGATATGTCTTCTTGAGTATCTGCAAAAACAAGATTTGGTTGTCAAGATAGGTGGGTTACCTGTAATAGTCATACACCCTTTTTTACCTTGGTGGAAGAGGACCGCGTATGGTGAACAACGATCAGCACGTGTCCAGGAGGTCTTCTGGCCACAAGTGTGGGAGCTCTTCTCCTAAGGTCTTCGATGTAGATTTCTCAGTCAATGGCTCTATCAACAGCCACAAATTGCTGCAAGCTTTCACGGTTTTCCCAAGCTACTGTTTGAAGGTTGGCAGCAATGTCTCCTTGGAAATCTTGCGTCGGGCACAAGGTTAGAGTTGAAGAACTAGAGCTTGTGCAGAGGGGATAGATACATGTAAAGATTTGAACCAAGCACTGGTTAACTAATTTTCCTAATGCCCAAAGGTGGAAAGAGTCACCAAAAACTGTTAGCATATGGATTTGCACGCATGCAAATGACATGCAACAGTGTGGGAACGAAGTCCCTCCTCAATGAAGGTGAGGCTGCCTTTATTGAAAACCAAAACTGTATTTACATCTATACATTCAAAATTGTATGTGGGGGGTGTTTTGGAACATCAATGGAAAGAAAAGTGAATGAAGGAAATGGAATGGAATGAAAGGAGTGGAATGGAATGAACTGAATGAACATGCAAGAGTTAGGTAAAAACAGAGCCTAATATTGCATGAAGAGGAAAGATGAATAACCAACACAAATAAAACGGAGTTTGAGTTAGTCAAACAAGAACGTGTAAAAGGGAACACATATGAGCAAGTAGATAATCAGAGCTTGATCACTGTGAACTAGAACAACTGATTAATAATGTTGACAATAAGATCAAAGATAATATTTGCATGCAAGATTCAAACACCTAACATCTAATGAACATAAGAACATCAAATGTTACAAGAGACAATGAATGAGACACAAAGTTCGTATTTCATTAACTCCAAAATGTTTTTCACAAAAGAACACAAAGTTTCTTCCTGAAACAAAGCTTGCACAAAAGTATTTTCTTCTCCTCTCTCAAAGTCACCTTTACAAATGAGCCCCTCACTTCCTTTTATAACCCAAAAGTTGGTTACAAAGTAGTTAGGGTTTTACATGATCATTAAATAAGGCACTTAAGTGACCTTTGACTTTTTCAACAACTTTATTAAAGACAACACAAAAATAGAAATTACTTAAAATATCCATTGTTTCCCGAAAACAAATAACAACACCTTTTAAAATATACAATAATAACCAGTGCCTTATCCATTGAAATGGGGTCCGCCTATCTCAAGCGTATGAGAAATGGACTCTCCCACTTCATTAGATACCAAGAAAATCAACTCCCTGCACCGCCGGTGAAATTAGGATCTGCCGCTTTTGCCAGTTGAAAGGATCTAAACCTTCCCAAAGTTTCAAACATCTTTTCTTCTTCTGGAGGTTCACTTGGCCGAAGAATAGCCTCACAAAATACCTGCAATTCAAGAATTCTACTTGGCATATCATTTAAATTAACAATTTTAGATTTGAGCATTCTCAAATAAGTTCTTTAATTTGATGCACCGCTCCATGGAAACTGACGAGAAATTGTTGGCGGGAGTATACATGTCTTTAAACAATTGTGAAAATTGCTCTTCCACCTGCTCCGATGAACACCTTTGATTATGCTCATTTACGAGGTTACAAGGAATCTCAGCCATGAATTCCTGAATCAAGGATTGAGTGAAGTGAAAACTTCATTGCACATGCTGTCATAATGGATCATAGAATCCTTGAGAAGCGTTTTTCTTGATTTGAGATGTAGACACCAAAGAAAACGTGTCCCTCGATGTTCAAATTTGAGAATTCCTTCAATAACTAAAACTGAAGATTCCATACTTGTCATCTCCTGTAAACTGGGCAATATCTCATCCAAATTTGATATAGCAGAAACAAAAGTTTCTTTGAAAGAAAGAATTGGATCAAGATACGCACTGACATCTTCATGAAGCTTAACTGCAGTCTTGATCGTCCCCTGGCCTAAAAGGAGAATCTCTGAAAGCCAAGTTTTAGTGACATGGTCCAATGTGTTTATTTCCTTTGACAAATTGAGAGTCTCTTCATCTGGGGCAGCCACTGCATCAGGTACTGGGAAGGTGGATGATATGGGATTTATCAAATGTTGAACATATTCCACCAATTGATTCTTTTCAGCCTTGAGCCGAGAATTTTGAGACTTGTATTTCTCAAGTATTTTTAGCACGATATCAATTGAATCTCTAGCCATCGCCATGTCACTTTCTAATATAGATCTTCCAAGTCCTATTCTGGAAACTTCATAGTCGGCAGGCATCATAGCATTGCGCTCTTTATCACTTGTGGAATGGCAAGGTCTGTAAACTTGTTTCCATCATTATCCACCATTATTCGAGAAAGTACATTAGGCTTCTTAGGAATGGCGTCATTAGAAAGTTTGAAAAGGGCATCAAAATCAATGTCAATTGGCTTGACAACTCTCTTCCTTTTCTTCACTTCAGAATCAACCCAAGAAGGAGTTTCATTTACTATTTCAGCATATAAAATCCTGGAGCTCGAATCAATATTCTCATTATTTCCTGACATCATGAGATCCTTCTTGAATCCTATCAACGACCTCGATTTGAGGAGACACAACCTCAATATCCACTTCCTGATTATTCGGGAGATTTTGGGAAATCCCTTCATGAACTACATGCTCTGAAGTGTTTGATATTTGAATTACTTGCACATGAGTGGATGTTTGTTCAAAGCATGGCTGAGGATCATTTGCTACCAGCCTTCTGAGTGCTATTAACGATGTGGGTAGAAGAATCTCTACTCGAGGTAGAAAATCCAGACACACGCTCTCTTCCTTCTTCGGGGTTTGGATCTTTGGATCTCTCTCCTTGTGACACGTTACTTGGCGAAGTGGATTTTGGCAACCACTCTTTTCTTGCCTGTTGTGTATGATTGGATGGTAATGAGGTTGATCGAGAAGAGACTTTGGTCGAATGGAGACCCCCTCGTATTGGCAATTTTTGTGATCCCGAAACATGATCTGGAATGGATTGCAATTTGGCAAGTTCTCTATCATACCAAGATATGCTTCTTTCAATAATTGGTTGGTTTTTGCCATCAAGAGAAAATTCATCTCTTTTAGTCTAGTCAATTCGAGGAAATGGGGTAAAGGCAATCGGCATCATATGAGGGATCGACGACATCCTCATCATCATCTATGAATGAATCGGGAGGACTTTTGATGCGGAAGGCCTTGATCTGAGCAAGTGTTAGGCGAGAGTACTCCCGTCTTCTTACCTCATGTTCATCCGAGCAAGCAGCCCAGAAATCTTCCATGGTAGGATTATGTTGTTACTTCGATTATGTTGTTACTTCGCTCCCAGAATCTTTTGCATATATCCATGATATCAAACTGGGCTCTCTTCACATATGGATGGATGGTTATGAGAGCGAACTCTTTTTCCATGAGCTGTGCACTAAATAGATTTGGACATTGGTATTCCCCGATTTGGATGGGGAAATGAATTTCTGGATGGTGCTTGTCACTAAGAAGGTAGTGAACTTGGAATAATTGTCGTGTCAGCTTCATTAATGCCCATTTGTCACTGACGTACTTAGGAAGTTTCCACAGGGGTACCAACAAAGCCACTCACGCGAATGTAGGAAAAAGATGAAAATTGAATAAACCAGGTTCCCCATTGGGAAATGACACTCATGGCTTCTTTGGAAAACCTTTCCTCAGTATTCCGATTCAGGTTCCGGATCACACAGAAGGTGAATGCATCGTTGACTCTTCTAAAATGGTGAGAACTATTTTTGAAATCTGAGCTGAGGGTAATAAGGTGAAAAACGTTGTTTGATCCAACCTTGTGTTCATGACTCCTCTCGTTTCAAGTCCCAAAAATAGCTTTCTTCGTGCTACATGGATAAGTCAAATAGTGAGGTCATGTAGAAGCATCCAGTCATCCTTGGAACTTCTATCAATTGCTTGTGAACTGGTGTTACTGATGATGGTGGAATCCAGTCCACAAACTCTAAAATTCTTGGCTAGGATGATACATTCTTAAACTGGTACATCCATGGGTGGAATAATCCTAGCAGAAGGTATAACATGAAAACTCGACTTAGGAGAGTAAAATCATGTCTCCGATTTCTTCTACGAACTCAACGCAGTACAGTTCTTTGGGGAGCCTATCAATTGTGAGGTCTCTTGGTTACATTGCCAATTGTTGTTGACCATTTTGCTCCATCTTAGAGCTTCTTCATCCCAAAACTCTTGCGTAGACTGGCGAGTGATATCTGCATTCTCAGGAAAGTCAGGTATGCTTGAGCAAGCTCCTCAATGTGTTCAGGTGTGATTAAGAGGAAAGGCTCGCAATTGACCTTTAGTAAATTCCTCATCTCTCAGGGTCGCTACATGCTCCGCTAACAAGCAATCTACCAATTCCGGACACTGCATCGAGACAATTTTGGAATGCTTTGCTGCTTGGGGTAATACCACTGTGGTAAAGACCTATCTAGAGAAAATAGTTTTGCCTTCAGTTTTCACCCGCTCGCATTAAACTGTTGCACGTTGATGTGACCCAGATTTGTATCGGTGATGTTGTCATATGCTTTCATACTTAATGGAACTGGGAGGGATAATTCCTTGGAATTCATACTTTCAGAGCAGATTTCTTTGATTTTTCCACTGGCTTCCTTGATCTCCTAGTGCATAGATTTGTATGAGATTTCCATTTTGGCCATTATGAATTTAACAGAAAAGTTTACTCAGGCACGCATTAAACAACACTAATCATTGATAGAATCTCAGTCTCCTACACCCCGTCGAACTACTAAATATATACATGTTATATCATCATCTATCCATTTTAAATACACACTCTTCACCAATAAACAATAAAAACCGGGTGATTTCTGGATAACAATTTAATTCGATATTTATCTAGTTATTTATTTAAAACTAAATAAATTCACCTACTTATTCTCTATTTTTCATTACACAACACAATCGAGACTAAGCTCGAATTCATTTCACAATCATTCAACTTAGTTTTCAAGTCTTTCAAACATTCTTCTTTAGTTAGCTCCACATTCTCAGTTTATATCACATAGTTTTATATGTTATTTTATCACCTTTTATCAACTCTTTATACAACACAATCATCTATACTTAAAAACCAATACTCAACCAAAACTTTTTTAATGTCTCTTCAACTTCCCATTTGCTTCAAATTAATTTGTTGTCCTCTCTATCTCTCTCCCTGCGTGGAAAAAGAAAACTGTCCTTTCATTCAGTTGGGTGCGTGGAGATTTCCCTTTTTTATTTCTTTGCCTTTTCAAAATATGCATGGACTCCTTTACTGGCTGCGGCCTGCTTTTAATTTTTTTTTAAAACTGTTCTCTCAAAAAACGTGGTGAATGTTTTGACTGTTCCTTTGCATGGTGGGAAACTGTTATTTTCTTCTCTTTGACCAATGCGTGGCCTGTGTGGGCTTTGAACCAGTTCTTCCTTGTCTTTACCAATGCGTGGACAATACTGTTGGACCTTCACCCTTGCGTGGATATTTTTAGACTGCCTGGGCTAAGTTAAATGCGTGGAGATTCTCCTTCTCTTTTACTATGAATTTTCTTCTTGCTTTGCTACGCCCTTAATCATATATCTTATATTGAATGTATATAGCCGACTTGTGGCTATCATAACTTCTTATCATTATGTATCTCTTTCATATATGTTATATTTTCATTAGTGGGTCGGCCTTGGTGTTGGCCATAGCATAGGAATAGTATATATAGAGGTTAGTAGGTAGTAGTTTATCATCATTGGAGCATTTGAGTATTATTGTATGGTTTGGAGGTTGCCCCCTCGAAGTGGCGAAGCTATTCTAATTGCATATTGAGATCATTATTCTGGAATATTGTCTTATTTGGTGTTATATTTCTGCTCATGATCTGAATTATACAAGTAATTTCATTACAAGTGGTATCAGAGCTTGAACTCGGCCAACACTGCGTCAAACCCTAATTTTGAAGGTTCGTCCATATCTCAACATCGGTATCGATTTTTTCTGCAAATTTTTCTGTGGTGTGGCGAAATCAGTCAAGTAAGCTTCCCTCAAAATTTTAATAATTTTTGACTTGTTTTGCAAAAGTTATAGCGGTTTTATGGTTTTTCATAATTCGGTTACATAGGGTGCAATTTGTGGAATTTTTCAAAGTTATTTACATTTCCAGAAATAAGATTAAAAATTAGTTTGAGTTCGTTCTTTGAGTTTTATAAAATTTGGCTGAATTCTTATTGAAATCCAAAACCCTAAATTTCGACCTTGATCCTTAAATCTTACCATTTTGGGGCATTATGGCTGGGCCTTCAACAACAGGCAAAAAGAATCCCATCACTCCAGGTAAAATCCCTGATAAGGATGAGATAATAGTTGAGGAGTTAGAGTCAGAAGGGGTATCTACAGTGTCCTCAGGGTTAGGGTTTACTTCAACTGACCATAAGGTCAGCTATCTTGAGTTAGAGTTGCGAAACCTCAAAGGTAGAGTGGCTAGCAAAGAAGATGTAGAAAAGATTGGACAACGATTGGAGGATTTCATTCAACAATTTAGCTACAATATCATGGGTCATCATATCATTCCTAATGAGCCACAACTCAATCATACTCATATTAACCATGGTGGATCTTTAGGTCAAAGTAATAAACAAACTAGTCAGGGTGGATCCTTTGCACAACCCGATGGATCTTCTAGCCAGTGGCGGAACATGATTCCAAAACTGGAAATGCATAAGTTCAATGGGAATGATCCAGTCACCTAGATCCACTAAATGGAGAATTTTTTTGATTTGCATCAAGTCCCAAGTGGACAGATGGTGGAAATGGCATCCTCATAGCTGGAACTAGAAAAGTTCATTTAGTATAGATGGATGTGCGAGCAAAAGAAAATGAAGGGTCTCCCTGTTACCTGGTTTATGTTCACTAATGAGCTCCAAACACACTACAATAACAATATTACAAAGAACCATTTCATCCAGATAGTAAAGCTACAAAAAACAAGGACAATCAAGGATTATTTCCAACAGTTCCAAAATCGGTCCTTTTGTGTGGATGGCATCTCCTGAAGGATCATCTAAATGACTTATGTTCTTGGGTGGACTCAGGGATACACATCCAGACTTGATGTTCGTACCTGTCTTAATCCTCATAAGGTTCGATATCAAAATCCATGATCATGTTACTTGTCGAGTGCAGAGGAAAGAGATTCCTTTCAAGTCGGAAACGAAGGGACTCTCACTACTCATCAAGAGAGCGCATGCATTCCATTCCACCATAATTTCCCCAACCGACACGATTGACTCCTCAACAAATTAAAGATGAGCGAGAAAAATGTTTATGTTACAGTTGTAATAGAAAGTGAAGTAAGGGGCATAAATGTCCTAAGAAGAAATTGTTCTACATTGAAGGTCCTAATGAGGAGGAAGAAGATGGTGAAGAGAAAAAGGTTTTTGTGATGAAGGTTGAAGAATCTCAACAAACCACCTCTTGCCATGCAATTTCAAACACCCCACAAACCCTAAAGGTTGTCGAGTTTGTGACGAAACAAAGGGTAACAATATTAATTGACTCTGGAAGTAGTCACAACTTCATCAATTATAAGTTGGCCTTATGCTTAAATTGCTTCGTTTATCCAACCCTAGAGTTTCAAGTCATGGTTGTAGATGGAGGCAAAGTTAGTTGTTCAGGGAAGTGCCATAAGATTAAGTTATCCGTGGGAAATTCCCTGTTAGATAGCCCCATGTGTGCCATTTCAATTGAGGGCACATACATTATTCCAATGGCTTACTACCTTGGGAACTGTTGAGATGAACTTCCAAGATTTATTCATGTGTTTCCATTCGGAAGGGAGGACTTTTGAGCTGCGGGGGACGAGGGTAAAGCTCCACAATTGGTGAGTTCTCATCAAATACAGAATATGCTTAAGAAGGGTGTAGATGGGTTTGTGGCACAACTATTTTCAGTGGAAGCTCAACCATCAAACAGTCCTATACCATCAAATCTAAATGAAATTATGAATGAGCACTCGGGATTGTTTTGGGGAATATGCCGAAAGGGTTTGCCTCTCGAAAAGAGATACATGATCATGATATTCAGCTAGTATCAGGAAGCCAGACCAGCCAATATTCAGACCTTATCAGGTACCCCTATATGCTATAGAAGAATGAGATCGAAAAGATGCTACAAGAGATGTTGGAAGCAGGTATTATTCGTCATAGTCAGAGTGCTTACTCTTCTCTAGTGGTGATGGTACGAAATAAGGATGAAGGTTAGTGCATGTGTCCAGATCACAGGGAGCTCCACAAATACACACTAAAAGATAAGTTTCCTATTCATGTCATTGATGATTTGCTAGATGAGTTAAACGGTGTTGTTTACTTTACAAAATTAGATCTTTGATCAGGATATCATCGAATCAAAATTAGTGATGAAGATATTCATAAATGGCATTTAGGACACATGAGGGCCGCCATGAATTTCTAGTGATGCCTTTTGGCCTTACCAATGCACCATCTACATTTCAGAGTTTTATGAATTCTATCTTTCAGCCATTTTTGCGAAAGTTTGTCTTGGTCCTCTTTGATGATCTTAATCTACAACAAGACATGGGAGGGACACCTACATCACGTAAATAAGGTTTTGGAAACTCTTGAACAACATCTTTATGCTAAGCCATTTAAGTGTTATTTTGGAGTCAGTGAGGTAGAGTACTTGGGTCATATCGTTTCCCATGAAGGTGTAAAAGTAGATCCTCACAAGATCAAAGCCATGGTGGACTGAAAGTTACCTAAAACCCTTAGAAACCTCAGTAGATTCTTAGGGCTTACAAGTTACTATTGCAAATTTGTGAGGAATTATGGTAGCATTGCAACACCACTCACAACTTTATTGAAGAAAAACTCTGTCGATTGGAATGAAGAAGCAACACGCGCATTTGAGACATTGAAGAAGGCCATGTGTACCATTCTAGTTCATGCTACCCTAGATTTTTCCAAAACCTCCATTGTCAAATGTGATGCTTCAAGGTGTGGTATAGGTGCAGTACTCATGCAAGAAGGTCGTCTCATTGCATTTGAGAGTCATGAACTCTAAGGTAAGAATCTATTAGAACCAACGAATGAGAAAAAAATTATGGCTATTCTTTATGCAGTGAAACAATGGAGATCATATCTCACGGGTTGTCACTTCAAGGTGAAGTCAGATCATGATAGTCTCAAATACTTCTTGGAGCAATGACTATCATCTGAAGAACAATAGAAATGGGTCACAAAATGTTGGGTTATGGTTTTGAGATCATTTATATGAAAGGAAAATGCAGTGATTGATGTGCTCTATCTAGGAGGGATGAGTCTACAGAAGCACTATTATATGCCATGTCCATATTGTAGGTAGATTGAGGATTGGATAGAGGATGCAAGATCAGAGTGGAAAAATGACCCAGAAAGTACCCTCACTCTCATTTAGAACCTCCAACAGGATTCGAGCATGTTAGAAAAATTTATATGGAAGGGAGATGCATTATGGTATAAAGATACAGATTGTAACTTATGCAAGAACTCTAATCCTTAAAAGTCAGGGTTCTATTCTAAGATACATGCTTCTCTAATAGGGTGACCATTCAAGATTCCTAAAGACTTATCATCGAATTAACCAAGATGTTTTCTGGGAAGGGCTAACCCTAAGGGGATGTCCAAAAATTTGTGGCAGAATGCTTGGTGTGTCAGCATTACAAAAGAGAAACCATTAAGACCCCAAATCTCCTACAGCCACTATCTATTCCCAATGAGTGGTGGGAGGAGGTTTCCATGAATTTCATCCCAGGATTGCCAAAATCTTAAGGGAAGATGTAATCATGGTAGTGGTGGATAAACTCGCCAAATATGCTCATTTTTGTGTTGTCACATCCATTTGTTACGAGTACAAGTAGCAGTACGGCCTTATCTTTTATGGATATAG
Organism: Taxus chinensis; assembly: GCA_019776745.2. Taxonomy (NCBI): domain Eukaryota; kingdom Viridiplantae; phylum Streptophyta; class Pinopsida; order Cupressales; family Taxaceae; genus Taxus; species Taxus chinensis. The sequence continues at coordinate 224,152,688 of CM034154.1, forward strand.
TTCAAAAGCTACATGATACACCCAAAATTATAGTTGGTGATCGTGACCCTATATTTTCTAGCAATTTTTGGACTGATATTCTCTCATGTTTGGGTACTCAACCAGCTCGTAGTTCATCCTATCATCCCTAATCTGATGGGCAGCCTGAGGTAGTCGACAAATGTTTGGAAGGGATATCTTCGTAATGTTTTGCTTTAAATAAGCATAGGAGAGATGGGTTCAGTGGTTGCCACTTGCAAAATGGTGGTATAACACTTCCTTTAACACCTCATCCAATATGTCTCCATTTCTTGGCATTGTATGGGTACCAGGCACCTTCGCTCACCTCCATCCTTGAGGGTCCAACCTAAAGGTGGGAGGAGTTGAAGAGCACATTCAACTCCAACAAGAGGTACTCTCTAGCCTTAGAAAGAATCTAGCAATGGCACAAAACCGCATGAAGCAAGAAGACTGATCAGCACTCGTCAGTTAACAGACACTTTGAGGTTGGAGACTTGGGTTTTTGTGTGATTGCAGCTGTATAAGCAACTCTCCTTGAAACAACAGAAGAAGGATAACAAGCTTTCACCTAAATACTATGGTCTTTATCAAGTATTGCAGAAGAATTGGTAGTGTGGCATACAGATTTGAAGTTGCCTCAATCAACTCAAAATTCATCCAGTCTTCCATGTATCTTGCCTAAAGAAGGTAATTGGACAGACAATATCATCCCAGACAGTGTTACCCGAGCTTGATGAAGAGGGCAGAATCATCCTGGAACTAGAATGCATCCTTTAGACATGCACTAAGCGGTTGAGGACAAGGGTCATCATTGAGTATTTGATCAAGTGGAAAAATCTAGACAATGAAGACACAACTTCGGAGATGCAAATTTCCTGCAGCAGCATCTAGATCTTCTCAACATTGGGGACAATGTTGCTTCGTAGGGGAGGGGCATGCTACGCCCTTAATCATATATCTTATATTGGATGTATATAGCCGACTTGTGCCTATCATAACTTCTTATCATTATGTATCTCTTTCATATATGTTATATTTTCATTAGTGGGTCGGCCTTGGTGTTGGCTGTAGCATAGGAATAGTATATATAGAGGTTAGCAGGTAGTAGTTTATCATCATTGGAGCATTTGAGTATTATTGTATGGTTTGGAGGTTGCCCCCTTGAAGTGGCGAAGCTATTCTAATTGCATATTGAGATCATTATTCTGGAATATTGTGTTATTTGGTGTTATATTTCTGCTCATGATCTGAATTAAACAAGTAATTTCATTACATGCTTTCCCACGTGGTCTCCTTCTGCCTTCCTTTGTTGTTGATTTGGTGTTTTTATCAATGCATTAAAATTGTTCTATTCTGCCCTAATGCATGGGCTTTCCTTGACAATGAATCTCCCCCTTGGCATGGAAAATTGCTTGGAAATGCGTTTGGACTGTCCTCTTTGGCCAATGCGTTGAAACTTGATGCAAAGAAACAGATCAATGCGTTGAAACTGCTATTTCTTCATGAAAAACCCGCGTGGAAGTTTTGTTGTTCTTGGTAGAAGGCGTTGAATTTGCTCTCACTATCCCTGGCGCAGCCTACTTGACTTGGGCATGGGATTTTTAGAACTGTTCTTTCATATTTATACAGCTCTCTCTCCTTGGCTGCATGGACAGATCTGGTGGGTGCGTGGAGATTTCCTGCTCCAAAACAAATTTAAACAAAACAATTCTTTTTCCCTTTGTTTTTTAGATTGTCCTCCTTGGGTGTATGCATGGATTTTGATTAAACTTCCTTGTATGCACAACTGATGTATCTTCTTTCTCAATGGCGTTGGAAAAACTATTCCTTCTTTATTTCTTACTTGGCCTTCGCAGTATTGTGGGATGTGACAAAATATTATGCCCTTCAGAATAAATAAGAAGCAAAGCTTCGCACGACTCTTTCCAACGAGTTTGACAGAGGAAGTTATGAGAATTAATCCTACTTCCTCTCTTCCCGGGTAGTGGAATTAAGTGCCAGGGGGAAATGGGGAAAGCAACGACCAATTGCCGATGGGTATGGCAAAGTGGGCTGGCAATTCCCGTTCAATTTTCCCATGTGGGAAATTGGGGAATTTCTTGCCCGTTAGCCAATCCATGATTTGGCAATTGGTGGAGAAAATCCCACAAGTGGGAAATTAAAAGAAAATTGCCAGGGAAGGGGAAATCCGGGTTCGGGAAGCCAAATTGGCATTCCCGGCAATTGGAAGCCTAAGCTTACTTCCCCGGTAATAAAAATTTGTCGAATGAACTGTTAATTAATATTTATTTAATAAAATACTCAAGTTATTTAAAAGTTGATTTTATCAAACAAGGAGCGATTAATTAATTAATTTTAATGTATTTTAACACGATTTAAAGCTTGGCAGGAATAGTTCTCGCCCGAAAAGGACGAAACGAAGGCCGAAACGATCACAAAAATAAGACGATCGCGATGAGGGCAATGAACCACGCAAAGTAATATTTTTGAAAAATTTAAAAATTTTCATTATTATTTTTTTTAATAATTTTGCGAAGTCAAAATTGGTTGATAACAGGTTATCAAGGTGCTAGAATCTTCAGCTGGTTTGAATCTTTTCAGGAATGCATCCCGCATAGTAGCGCAGTTGGTTATGGTGCCAGGAGCTAGCCGGTAGAACCATTCTCCAGCCAAGTCATGCAGAGTCTAACAGATACATCTTCATGTTCGACTGCAAGCACTCCACAGGATATGAAAAACTTAGCCAAGTGGTCATCTGGATTCTACTTGTCATCTCCAAAGAATTTTGGAAAATTCTTTCTCGTCCCTTTAGGTAGATCATGCACAGGAGGAGTCAGATTCAGAGGCCCAAAAGCTGCTCCCCATGGAACAGGTACTGCAGGGGTAAGTGGCTGATTATGCATCATGATGAACGAAGCACGTCTTCTTTGAGAATAGACTTCGTGAATAATTCCAGCTGCCGGATTATACTGAAAATGATCCAGATCTGGATGAGTTTGGCACTCTTCTTTCTAGTGAAAGACTGGATCTGCGGCTTCTAACTTTGGAAAGCTTTGGTTTGCTAATTTGTGTTGTTCCCCAGTGGAGTCGCCAAAAACTGCTGGCTAGATTTTCTGCATAGCTTAAAACCTAGGCAGTCATGAGATAAATCTCCCTCATTTACCGGTGAGGCTCCCATGTCAGATTTGTCAATAAAAATATGCTAGTATCTATATGGGGGTTTTACTTTAACTATTCAGCTCATGAACCATAGCTGTATAGTTCTGCAGCAAGTAAGCAACTGTTTAAGAAAGGAAATATTTAAAAAAGGGAATTATATAAACACAGGGAAGAAATGGGGAAGATGTGCATCCCAATCAATAGATAACAGAGTTGATTGCATGCACATAGAAGAAACCAATAGATATCAACACAAAATTATAAGCAAAGGCAGCTTCAGATCTAGATCTAAAATAACACAAAGTTTATTAAAAGATCTAAGATAGAAAGCTAGAAACAAATTGCACCGTGACACAAAGTTCTCCGGAAACCTGCTCCTTTATATTCCTTTGCTTCAAGTGGCTCTCAGGGGTTTCAGCACAAAGTCTGGAACACAAGAATGCTGCTTACAAATTCTCTTCTTTAACCCGAAGGTTCTTCCTCTACTTATAGAATGTAGAGGGGAAATTACAAGTCGGAAGCTTTTAGTTGAACTGGCACATGTGGAAGTGGGAAAGGAAACAACTGACAATCTCCCTCCTGGAATTCCTCTTTGCATGACATGCATGATTTGCAACTGAAAATAGAACCTTCTATTTTGCACGTTTGCCACCTATCTCCAAGTAGTTGACTTCTTCAAGTAATGGCTTTTAAACCAATCACTTAAGTTGTATAATTTAATTGATCGCTCAATTACTTTGTCGGAGGAAATAAGAGAAAGAAGAAGAAAGAGGAAAGTTGCAGTCTTGTTCTTTTTCATATTCTGCATGCAGCTGATTCTTTTGCCTTTGATTCTCACCAAACTGGAATTTGGAAGCGTCTGGAAGCGACTGGATCTGGAAGCGGCTGGATCTGGAATTTTGCTTACGGGTGTTGCCTTCGCCTTGTCTTCCCTTTTATCCTTGAAGCTTTTGTAGTTCTTCTCCTGTACATGCATCAGTGCAATGTCTGGCGTAAATAACTCATCATTTTTATTTTTAATTGCATATGAGCAATTAAAAATTCTGGAAAGAACTCCGGGTGAATGCAACTTCAATGAAGGCTTCAACTAGAAGATTGGGAGCACATGCACAAGATCCTGGAAGAAATTTTTTAAGCACTGACTTCTACATGGGTTGCATCAGAAACAAGAGGATGAATTTTTGCTGGAAGCTTTTGCAATTATGAGATCTGGATCTGGATTTGGGCCTGGATTTGTGTCTCCAATGGCAGCAAATCTTGGAAGTAATGCATGATTCTGCTGAGCTTTCTCGTTCATCCCGCTTTGCCATGGCTGGAGCAATCTTTGTTTGAACAATTCTTTTCCTCTTTATTCGGCCGGAATTCTTCACAACCGGTGCAGATCTGGATAATTCTTCAGATTCAGAGGATATGTTCAATGTATTGGACATTGATTTAAGCTCCCTTTCTCTTATAAAAGCACCTGTAATGAATTCCTACAATTAATTCAGACAAAGATGGCAACTATCATAAAAATCTGCATATATCAAGCCTGTTGCCCCAAAATTTGATGTTTTATTTGCATGCAAAGCAAGCATGAATTTTACCAACTTCACCTGAGCACCTGTATCACTTATGCAGACAATTATTCAGACACAAATCAACCTCCTTCAACCTGTGGCGCCAAATTTGGAAGATTCCAGCATTAATTACACCTTCTGAGCAAAATTCCTCTCCAAATGGGGCACACTTTTTGTCTGGGCTGCACTTCTCTGCTTTTGAATTAATTAATTCATCCTTATGGCAGCCCCTGCTTATATAATCCTCATGATTCTATAATTAATTAATGCCTTTCCTATTCCTGGCAATTAATTAATTATTTAATAAGCTTTACTCTTCAAATGGGGCGCCTATTTTGTGCATGCTCATGGCTGCCATTAAATAAATTAAATTTATTTAATTTTAGACTTCTGCTTCCAGTTAACTCAAGCCTCACAGTATGCTTTGACCTTAGCCACTGAAAATAGGAATTAATTAATTCATTTAATACTTTAAAAAGTATTATTTCTCTCCCAAATGGGGCGCACTTTTTGACATGAAGGGGCTGCATTAAATAAATAATATTTATTTAATTTTAGAACTGTCTATTTCCAACTTCCTTTTGTCCACTTCCCTTTGTTGACTTTTCCACAAGCCTGGGCGCCAAAATTGGGTGAATAAATATTAACAAATATTTATTTAATGCATTACTATTCATCCAAGGTGGGTCGCACTTTTTGGAATAAGGAATTTCTATTTTTAAAAGTCAATTGGCAATGGGATTATTTTCCGTGCAAGGTAGCTCTGCGTGCAAGGTAGCTCTGAAAATCCCATGATTCACTTAAGCTGTTTGACTTTCATAATGGGATTATTTACCCTGCAAGGCAGGTAATAAAATCCCATCAATGCCTTAAGTGATTTTTCTTTTATTTCACAATGAGAATTTTTACCCTGCAAGGCAGGTAAGAAATTCCCGCCTGCCTGTTGCCTCTAATTTTCCCATTGTGACTTAAGTGGCGTTGCTTCCATGGGAAAAAGTACCCTGCTAGGCGGGAATTTCACCTGCCTACTGCTTCCAAAAATCCCACCTGCCTGCTGCTTCCAAAAATCCCATGATTCACTTCAAACCCTCTTTTTCCAAAAATGCGGCCAACCCAGAAGAAGCTTTTTGGTGCACGACTTCGTCTTTTCCGAGAGAACCAGACCTCCGATGGCGAATTCCTTCTGGCACAACGTGCATAGGTGATCTCCAGATACTCCAGGCCAAGAATCAGGCCAAACCAGCAAAGGAATTGATCCAGAGAAATTTCACAGAAAACGAAACGGGAAAACACAAAAACACAAAACGTTGCCAAAAGTCACAAATAAAGCCCAGGATTCATTCCTGGTTAAAACCCTACTGGTATATGGGAATAATGATATGTACGATCACAACAGAGTTAAACCGGAGCACAAATTGCCTCAAACAGGGCTCAAAATAATTAAATACAAATTTCCCGCAGGCAAACCCCAGTGACAGAATATAACAATTTTGGGCATCTGGGTATTTGGCGAAATTGGCTAATATGGCTCCTTGGGAATATCTTGACACAATACAAAAACTTTCTGGCAATTAACACACAAAACGACCCATTATTTTAAAAGAACAATTTTTTTTTTACATAGGGTAGTCTCAGATTTCAGGGTGAAATTTGCGGACACCATTATTCTTCCTAGCTCATAGGACTTAATTGCCTTGGCCAAAGAGGAGTAATGAAGCTTAGGAAGTAAAAATTAATTAGGCTCTTATGTATTTCCCTAACAAAAGCGACATTGCACTAGGAGGGAAATGTTTTAGGAAAAAATTGCTAATATGGGAAGCATATTGCATAAATGCATAGGGAGAATCATGAATGCTGATTTCCTTCATTTGTCATCATGTAGTTCTCTATCTCCTTTATGAAGTAGGAGGTCGCATTCTTGTGTAAAGCATCCGAAATTTTATACCACATTGTGTCTTGTCCTTGAGCATATTCAGCTTTTGCAAAATCATTGCTTGGAGTGTATTCACCCATTTTTGTTGATATTTTAATTCTTCTTGTGGATGAAAATCTCAAGCTAGTTGTGAGAGGGTTTTTCACTCAGAAACCTTCCACAAATAAAGTATTTCCGGAACTTGATCAATTCATTTGCAGTGATGTCTTTGAAGGTATTTCTTTTTCATAGATTGGAGAAGTATTTCTATCTATTGGATCGACTTCAGTTTCCAATTCGGCATGTGCAATGGAGTGCTTGTTTAGCATCAAAACAACTCCTATAACCCTCAAATATCTCACATTCAAGTACAAACGGTATAGAAAAATCTGAAACAACAAGAACTGGACAAGAACACATTACCTTTTTTAACTCCTCAAAAGCTATATGGGCTGTTTTAGACCAGCTGAAAGCTTCTTTCTTTGTTAAAGAAATCAATGGCAACTGCAAGTTGGGAGAATTCCAATTTTCATAAATCTTTGGTAGTAAGAAATTATGGCAATCAGTTCCTCTGAAAAGAATATAATTTTTTTGAGAGTTGACTTGCATGATGGCTTGGATCTCATCCAATCCCAGTCGCATTTCCTCGTGCATTGATAATCATATGCCCTAATTTTACAAGTATTCAACCATTCCAAACTCACATTTGGATTTGTTTGCGATAAAGTGACTGCTGTTCTAAAATTTGGGCAAACCTTATCCATGTTAGGTGCTCCTCCCAATATACTATAAACCAAAATGTCATCAAAGCAAACTTAACACAAATGTAGGTTCCTCAAATGCTTACCAAAAAAATGATTCATTCATGATTGGAAAGTGGCCGGGGCATTGGTTAACCCAAATGGCATGACAAGGAACTCGAAATGCCTAAAATGACATCTAAAAGCGGTTTTGTGTACATCTTCCTCCCTTACACTTATTTGGCGATACCCAGATCTTAAATCAATTTTGGAGAAGTAAACCGCTCGATGTAGCTCATCCATTAGCTCATCAATCCTTGGTATTGGATACTTGTTCTTGATTGTCTTCTTGTTTAGTATCCGGTAGTCCACACACATCCTTAGAGTGTCATCCTTCTGGTTTTTTACAAGCACTATGGAGGAAGCATGTTTAAGGAATTTGCTAGAACTAGGCCTAATGAATCCCATTTCACAACAATTCTTTGATGGTTATTTCAATATTTCTACCTTGGAGGTCCTTGGGTGAGCGGTAAGGAGTTTTGGTTATTACCGGTTTGGTCCCTGGTTCTAACTCAATAACATGTTGGAATCCTCTATCCAGTGGCAGCCCATGTGGTAATTCATTGAAAACTTTTGCATGCTTATCAAGTATGGGCTGAATATCATCATGAAAGGATTGTTGAATGGAAATAGAAGACTTATACCTTACCAAGCAATGAGCAGCCCAAACAACCTGCCCTTTTTTGAAAGTCCTTTCCATGTTCTTAGCAATCACAACTCGAGGAGTCCCACCTTTCATACCATGCAACACAAGATCCTTGCCTTCTACCTTAAAGTTTCAGCTCCATATTTTGGTAGTTTTGAGAGAATTCACCCAAGCAATGCAACCATTGAACACCCATTACTAAATCTGTTTCACCTATGCTAATGACTTATAAATCACCTCTTATCACATGTCCTCCCAAGGCGAGTGCAAGTTGAGGTATTCTTCTTGTGCATGGAAGTATGAAGCCATTCACTACCGTGACATTGAAACCCTTGAAATTTTCAGCCTTCAACTTCAATATTTTGACCAAACTTTCATCAACAAAGTTGTCTATGTGGGTGTTGAATCAATCAATACCGTCATCTTTGGTTGCCCTTGTAGATCACCCTTTACCAGGAATGGGTGATATCTAGGGGCTTTGGACAAGGTGGCAAGAGTACCATCTAATTTTTCCGGATCCTCTTCCGGAATGCTATCTTGCTTGGCTTCATCTACATTGTTATCATCTTCCTCACAATCTGAAAATACTTCAACCTAATGTACTTTATCTTTACCCAAACAACGGTGACTGGGATTCCATGGATCCTTGCAAGAGACGCACAAATTCTTCATGATTTCATAGCAGATTTCTTTCTCCTTCATGAGCTGGTTTTGGGACATTGCTTACATTATGTGAGTATGTTGGCATCTTTTGGAATGGCATCTCTTGGCTGGTCCAAGGGAGGGCTTCTAGGCTGTCCCAAAGATCTAGTTGGCTGTCACTCCACTTGACATTTCCCTTGAGATAACTTTCTGTTTTGCTGTTTTGTGGGGGACTCCTTCTAGGTCCAAGGCCTTTTTGATTGCCTCTTGAAGAGACAAAGGATCAAAGGCTCTAACCAAGCCCTTGAGTGTGTAATGTCCCCTTTTCCCAATCGAATATCTTTGACCTATTTTGTCAACCCGACGGCCAAAGGAAAAATATAACGGTGACTTAAGTCGCAATAAATTATTATAAAGTGTTATAAAAACATAAAATAAAATTATTAAAGCACATATATTAATTTATTTGGCTCAATAAAAATAAATAATAATCCCTATGGTCAATACGATGAAGGGCCAAATATCATTGTGAAGGGGTTATTATATATTAAAACCCTATTCTTGGGCCAAAGAGGAATAATGAAGCTTAGGAATGATAAAAATATTAATTGTCTTGTATTCCTCCTAGAGGAAAATGCCATTAGGAAGGGAAAAAGTCACTGTTGGGAAGTCCAAAGGTCACTTCCATATTGGAAGTATTAAATCACTTGCATAAGGGAAATCCATTGTCACTTCCATTTAGAAGTCCAAGGTTCACTTTCATGGGAACTCCAAAAATCACTTTCATTTGGAAGTCCAAAGGTCACTTCCATTTGGAAGTCCAAAGGTCACTTTCATTGGAAGTCCAAAGATCACTTTGGGTCCCATTTCCTATATAAAGTGTCGACCTATGTAGAGGCATTTCCAACATTGATTTGATATTTTCTAAGGTCTTGATTTGAACCCTTGAGCTTTTTAGCAAATCTAATCCAAGGACGAAAACCCTCTTAGAGAATGTGAGGGATTTCCACATAGGAAATTCTATTGTGCTTGCAAAGGTTTCTAGTTATTTCCAGCAGTTGGTTTTGAGTTTTTGCATTAAAGGGGTGATGAATAATATTACAGCAGTATTAAACTATTTTTCTCTAATTGAGTGACTCACCTTTTGGATCATACTTGATGTGTCTGAAAGCCACATTCCTAGCTGTAATTTGTTGCTATTATTGTACTAATTTTTAGTGATCAAAAGCAAGTGTTTTTCAGAATTTTTGGAAGGTGTTATATTTTGTTTTTCAGTCCTCTTTAGTCTGCAGATTTCTGAAGGAACTTTCCAGCCATTTTTGCATCCCAAAATATTCAGTATTTTATCTTTGTATGGACTGGTAAAAATCAGGATCAGATTTGGGTAAAAAACGATACAATTTAAATGAAGATTTAGTTGGGCTTTAATCATAAACCCAGTCGCATTTTCTAAAGAAGATTTCAGATTTGTTTTATGCCTTAAATCTGCAGATTTTGGTCTTGAAAAATATCTATTTCAGTTTGGAAATAAAGAGCTAAGAAATAGGACTGGTTTATGTGGGTTTCCTAATAAACCCTAGTTGTTTTCCCCATATTTTATTCAGATATGCATAATACATATCTGGTATCTTGTCTATTAGTTGCATTTCAAGTTTGGGTTTTGCTAAGAATCCGAATGAGAGTCAAAATTTCCATTTGGGGATATTTCAGAGTGGCTCGATCAAATCCTCGATGAAGAGCACTACAAGTCTCCTCTCTGAAACATTTGTGATCATAACGAAAAGCCTCTAAAATTTTGTCACATATTCATCCACCGTACTTTGTTGTCTCAAATGAGCAAGCTCACGAAAGTGAACTTCCTGTTCAATTCTATCAAACTGATCAATGAACCTTCTACAAAACTCCTCATAGGAATGGATCTCGTTGTGCCCTTGAGTCACTAAACCATGAAACCACCATTCATGAGCAATCCCCTCAAGATGTAGGGTTATAAACTTGATAGCATCATCCTCCATTGTGGGTTTCAAGGATAAGTATGTATCAAGCTTCTGGATCCAAACCCTAGTTGTTCCCTTGTTGATCCATCAAAGGTGGAGAAAGTCATCTTCCCCAACACATTCTTTACCTCCTTTTGGGGCATATGGTGTCTTGGCCCGGGCCTAGACCTTCCTCTATTTACACCAATGAATTTGGCAAGTGAATTCTTCATAGCTTGTGGCAATGCTTTGCCCCATAGAGGGCCTTGCTCCCACATCCGGTATAGCTTCTTCCCTTGGAAGAAAAGTATGCCTCGTGGCTAATCCCAAAGGTTGCCGTGCATTATTAGCTTCGAATGAGCTACCATCTCCATTAGGAACCCTAGGTTCAATCATCTTTTTAAGAGATAGGGCTAGGAAATCCATGGTATTTGTCAATCGCTCTTGTCCCACAATAAGCTTATCGAACTTGGCTTCCGAAGGATCTTGGTTGGCCATATTATCCTCCTCTCTCGGCTGGTCCTCTTTTCTTCTTTGATAGTATAGAAAACCCTTGTTGCCATCTTCCATAAAAACCCTAGGCTAGGAAGATCGGAGCTCTGATAGCACTGTAGTGTCCCTTCTTGGGACTTCAATTGTAAAAGGAGAAAATCACACAAACCCCAAGATTAAATTATGATTTTAGACCAACAAACTGAATTTTATGACAGGTGGAAATCAACAGTTTGATTTTTGTAACATTCCAAAAATTAAGGGAAAACACTCAAATATCATCAACTAACTCAACCAAAATGTAGATAGGTAATTTAGGAAGTATTTAGCACACTTTTCACCAACACATCTGATCACACATTCAATTGAAAATTAATTCTGAAAAACAAAAGTACAACTCATGAAAATTATAAAATGAAGGGTTTCCAAACCTCAATAACCACAAAGAAATATAGATTCTGGCTTTAGAAATTATGCAAATCAAAATATAAAATCAGATTTGCAAGTTGTGCCCTAGAAGGAACCCAAATTCTATCAAACCCTAGTCGTTCCAACTAGGAAGAGCTTAACAATGCATGCAAATCCTTGTAGATGCCTCCCTATCTTCTGGTGTCCAAATATGCAAGAGGTCTTCAAGTTGTCTTCACTTCACCCAAGAATGGAGGGTTTTCGTCCTACAACCAGCCACAAGAAATGGTTTCGTCTTCCTTGGAAAACCCACACAATTGGATTTTCGCCCAAATGTGGAATGACAATGATCAATCAACCCAAAGATCAAGTGTGGAGTAAATGCGCCAAGATTGATGATGAAAATGAAGTCTTTGATCTCCTTTTATATCCCTCCTTTGGAGCCAAAAGCCAAAATAGAAGGACCGACCTCATAAAGCTTCTTTGGGGCTTTTCAATTTGTTTTTAAAATTCTTCCAGCCTAGCCGACCTACCTAATAGAGAAAATACTAAAGAAAACATCAAAAATTAGCAAAAGAAAAATGAAATGGGAATGCAATCCTTTCCATAGCTCATTCAACTTCATTGCCACGGAAAGGAAATGGCAAGAAGTCTATTATTAAGCTCTTAAATTGAAAAAGGGGACTTTACATGATATTTCTTGGTTATCCATAAATTCCAGCAAATATTGACAATCTATTTCTGAATGCCAACAATTGCAAGCCCTACAAAATGCACGTGTGCAGTCATATGGAGAACTTTCAGCTTCACAATTATAACAATAATTAGTAAAGCACATTTGGTTTTCTTACTCATGAGTTGAGCAAGACATGATGAACACAATTTTTTTTCCAGGAAAGATTTTCAACAGAGTCGCCAAACAAAATATAAAATAAAATACACTTATCATAAGAGAACCTTCATGCTCAATTTTCTGAGTTCGGTTGCCAGTAGATTCAGAATTCTTACATAAATAAAGTACGCCCAATGGGCAACTCAGATTGCACAAGACATGGATCGGATCCATAAAGTGCATGCAGCCCAGAATGTCAGGACCATTAGATGTAATATCTGTTAAAAATGAGTCTTAATAATGCTGAGGTCAGACCCATCGGCATCTCCATAATAAGTAAAGTAAACTCAAATCTACTATGCAAATGAGCAGATCTAAATATATTTCACATGAGAAGTTGCTTACAAGAAATATTTAGTTTATATCCAAAGTTTTACTAAATACTATACCCATCCGTCCTACTGAGTATACTGAGGACGGTATGGAGTATACTGAGGACACTATTGGAGCGTGCATCCAATGGTGAAGGGCATTCTGAGGATGGATAATGAGTCTGTCACTCCATACTTCTTGTAAACAGTATAACTATAAACTAAAAAAGTATACAGAGGACGGTAAAGAGTCTATATTCATCCATAAACAAGTAATAATCAAGTCTCCTTAGCGGAGTTGAGAATTTTCCTTGTGAAGGGATGCTTTGGATTTGGTCTTGTAAAGGAAGTTAATGGAAGACTTATTGTGTGCCATATGTCCTCCCAGCGATTTTATTTACTTGCAATTGCATATTGAATGGTAAAGGTTATGGGTGTAGCTTGGGCGTAACTCAGATTACATATTTCACTACATGCTGGCTAACCTATGTTGTAGAAAAGCAATGCTGGCTCTCATTATTAAAATTTGAACTTGAATCAAAAAGCCTTGTTTCAGCATACATGGCAGCCAGAGATATGGCCTAAGGTAAGTTTCTTCCTTTGGCTTATCATTCACAGAAGGCTTTTAACCGGAGATAGGCTCCAAAAAAGAGGTTTCAGAGGACCTTTTAGATGTGTACTTTGCATTCAAGATGAGGCAACTTTGGATCATCTTTTCTTTCAATGCGCACGGGTTTCTGTATTGTGGACATAATTGACTCGATTGTTTAAACTTCAATGGAATAGTTTGGGATCCCTTGCACAGATTAATGATACTTGGAAGAAAGCAATTCCCACAAGACAAAATTTGATCCCAGCTGTTTGGAGTGGTATTTCTTTACTTCTTTGGAACACATGGAAAGAGAGGAATTATAGAATATTTTGCCAAACTAGCAGAGAAGTAATATAGGTTTGGGAAAAAATAAAAAGCAACTTGACAGAAAGCCTCAAACATAAGGTTTCTTTACCTGATCAACCTTCTCAAGACTGGGAGCATATCTTCCAACAACTATCTTTGGATCCCAAGGAAGCCACCATGCCACGCTATCACAAGAAAAAGAAAAAGATGGTAGCAAATGCTACTCAAGTGCAAGATGGGACGACTTATGATGGGGTGATAAATACAGATGGAGCTTCTAGGGATAATCCTGGCAAAGCAGCCATGGGAGGGATTGGCCGTAACAGAGATGGAGAAGTTCATTTCCTATTTGCTGAAAACTTGGGAACCTCTACCAATAATATGGCTGAAATCAAAGCTATTCGTAGATGAATACAAAAGGCTATTAAAATAGGATGGCAAAAGATCAGAATCCATTCGGATTCCAGAATCATGATGAACTTATTGAGTGATTCTAGTAATGGTTATCCCCTGCAGTGGAGAATTGCTACGGAGGTTTGTGAAATAAGAAATCTTCAGCAAAAGGTTCAAGAAATTCAGTTTACCCACATCCCCAGATAGAATAACAAGGGTGCTGATGGATTGGCGAATTGGGCTCTTATCAACAAGGATATCTTTTGCTATGGGTCACCTCCTCTATGGTGGTCAACAAAGATTCAAGAAGAAATCAGGAAAATCACATACCTTGACTCTTATCAATGAATATTCATATTGTTATCTTTGTTTATAGTGCTAGAGATATGGCTAATAGCTTCCATGCTTGGCATGGTAGAGTATGTAATTCAAAATTTATTTCAATATAATGGGTGACTGTTGTCTAAAAAAAAAACTGAACTTGAAAAAACTATTGTATTTGTGATTGATTCTAATCATTATTTGTTGTAAGATATCCTATGACTGCATATGGCAGGTACAGAGCTTTTCGATAAATGGTGTCATTACTAAATTGCATGTAGCATGAGACTATGACACTAATTTGTTCTGGATTATTGATATTCTCTTGGACTAAATAACAGTGTTCCTATTCTTATCAAACAGGTTACACTAGCACAAATGGTGTATCAGCTACCGCGGTTGTCACGAATGTGGACTCATCTTGAAAGGCAGGCAGGAGGCATGGTGAAAGGAATGGGCGAAAAACAGATTGAAGTAGATAAGCGTATCTTACGTGACCGGGTAAGTGATTGTGAGATGGAAACAAGCTACAAAACATTTTGATGTGCTTTGGATTGCTATTGAAATGGTATAGTTTCTCATTGGACTTTATAATGTTTCCATGATGGGAACATTAGTTGCAAAAATATTCCATTGACTCATGTTGTTATCTTTATTCTGGTTGAAAAGGTTTCTTCTTAAGAATGCTAGCAAAGATAACAACAGGGATGCAAGGAAATTTTCTTCCTAAGAATGCTAGTAAAGCTAACATTTGCGTTTGTGCCCTGTGACAAGGACTCTACCCCTTCATGGAAATACTTGATTTTTAATTTGACCAGAAACAACTACTCCTGTTTAAAAATCTTGAACTCCCCTAGACCAAGGGGAAATTTCCTCATAAAAGGTAGCCTTACACCTGAATTTCCACAAGAATCCAACAGTAGTAAACTGAATTGTATACCATAACAGTTTGCAGCTGTCCTTAATCATCCTAGTATCCCCAAAGAGAGGTACTAGTCCAACACGGGAGAGTGAATATCTAATTAAATTCAGTTTGAATCCAAGCCAAAAAGTCTTCGCAGATGAACATTTCCAAAAGACATGCTCTACTGTCTCATCTCTATTGCACAAACTACAGTAAAAATCTGTGGCCCCAAATGTTTAAAAGCCTCGTTTTGACTGCTATTACTCGGTGGAGCATTAACAACCTCAACTTTACACTTAAAATAATATTGTACTTTCCAAGTGAGATGACACCTCCTTTGCTAGCACATTTGAGGGTCCATCACCCTACCTAATTCATAATGATCCTTTGTTACATAGCTGTAGGAGGAATTCCATCTATTCCATTTAAAATGTCTCCAAAAAGGTTTGTTTGTTGGAGGGGAGTTGCCTTTTAAAAATTTAACTTTTAGTGATCAATTGACAAAAGGTCTTGTTAGGCTTGTTTTTTCTCTATTCAACTCTTGGGCTCAATTTAAGTTGCACCAATTTTGTCATTGCCGATGCTTGTGATTGAACACATCTCTGTAGTGAACAAAGTTTTTTTAGCCAATCCTTAACCATAAAATCTTGAAAAGATACCAAGCTGCCTGTGTGGAGAATGAAAAATCCAAACTGACGTGCCTTAAGATCCCAAGCATCCTGTGGCCCCTCAAGTTTCCATTGGAGAAAGTTAAGTAGCCAAAATCACCCCAGGTATGCCGGAATCGTTTTGCTGAAGGATCTGGGCAACTCCAGACTGTCCCCAACATTCTTGGGGTGAATATGAGGTATACCCACAGTTTTTTGCTTGTTTTTTATTTATTTTTCATGATGTTTGGCATTCAGTTGATATTATCTATTTATCAGTAGTGCTTTTGTGGATATTTTGTATAAAATATGTATACTGTGTGGTTAATTCAAGTTTATTAGGCTAGAATATTTACGATTTATTTATTCTTTATATATATATTTTATATGGTCGTACCCAAGCTGTAGTTGGGGCAGAAATCAAATCGTTATACTAGTGGACCCAATTTCCTGTATCCGAACCCATACCCAAAATGAACCAGTAACATAGGAGAAAGTCAGACACTATCTTCCAAGCAACCCACACACTTTTAAGCTGTGCTCAACTTTCTAGGAACCTATAATTGATTACTTGCATACCACATATTATCCAATCAGATGGCCATTGAAACTACATTTAATTTCTATGTTTCCCCATTCAAACTTCGTCTGATTTTGTCAAAACATTCTCAGCTATGTGGGGCTTCATGCTGCATCTTTTCAACCATTAAAATCAGTAAATCCATCAATTTATAGCCTGGCTAAAGGGCATTTTGCAAGTCAATTTTACTTTGTATTGTTTGGTTCATAATTATTACTAAATGTAATATTGAGTGATGTTTAATGCCTGATACGAACTTATTACCAGCGATCAACGTAATCTGATGAGAAACGAAGGGGCAACAAAGCAAGCGGCAGGAAGATATAAATCATCAATCTATTTGGGTTCTCAAACTCAAGTTTTGACTAGTTGCAGTATAAGTCAAATGATTTTGCTGCTCATTTGATGAAGTCTTTTAAAAGTTAAAACCATAGAAATGTATTTTTTTAATGTTTCAAGTTAGTGTTTGACATAACTGGTTTTGTAAATCTCATCTTGGCTTACCATGAGGAATGAGTTAATACCTTTTAGATGGCTTGCTGATGTACATGATTTGCATAGAATCTTGGTGGGATGCCCAAGTATTAAAGAAGCCTGTGTAATGACCCTCTATGTCTAAGACTGGATGTCCAAGTCTTGTAATTTAGTAGATTGCACAATAACTATCACAAGTTTGTAAAATTGGAGGGAGGTGCAATGTCCCATTAATCATGGATTGTACGATTATATTTTTGAGTCATGATACTTTTTCTCTTGTGCAAGGGCGGTGAATGTACAAAGCCATGCTCATGTCCTCATGAAATTCAAGAGAAGTTGCCACAGTTTCTGACGGAGTTTAACAATCCATGTTGTTGTAACCAATTTTTTTGCAGTGAGAAAACCCTCCAAAAGTGTGTTCAACATGATCACCATGAAAAAATATTCTTTTTTGTTTGGAAGGTTGGTGAAAATAAGGTTTTTGACCTCAAAGCACAGATGTATTTCTCGAAGTCAATTGGAAGTGTCGTCGGAAAGTCTAAAAGGTGTCCAACGCAACAAAGCAAAAGAGAGCATGTCAGGTGTGTTCCATGGGTCCGCGTGGAACTTTTGAGCAGGGCATTTAGCCTTGTCCAACATGCTTAAGAAGAAAAAAGGGCTGAAAGGCATTTTGGGTGCAATAGATGAGCTCAAGGGAAACTTCCTCGAAGGAAGCCAAGACACGCCAAATGCACCTCACATAGGAAAGAAAACAAAAGCTCTCAAGGTGCGCTTTCGCAGCCTAGGTAGAAGTTCCCAAGAAGAAAAAGATCCGCGTTGTGCTCACAATATGTAAAGCAAGGGGTTGAAAGCATGCTATGCGTAGATCAAATATCAAGGCGGAAGTTCGGGGTGAGATCCAAAATGGTAGGGGGTGCAAGGTGTACTTTCACAATTAGAAGGGAAGTGCTGGTCTAGAAGCGAATCCACACAAAAAGTAAAGACTGAAGTGTGTCAGATGCTGTTCGCAGCACAAAGGGAATTGCTGGAGAAGAATCAAGACCACACCAAATATGTCGATATGCGAAAGCACATGGGGCGTGCAAAATTTGTGAAGCAGAAATGCACCTTGTGTGCCTATATAAGTTTGAAACCCTAAAAATCATCTAATGCCTTACTCTTCTTGATATATACACCGCCTCCCTTCCTAGTATACTAAAAAATTGTGTCGACCTTTGTACTTTAATTTCTATAAGCTCTGTTGTGCTTTTCCATCCTACTTGTGGATTTTTCTCTCGCCCATTCCAATATTCTTGCATTCATTCCGCATTTGTTCCATTCCCACACTTTGCAAGTGCATGTCAAGAATTATTTTGCTTCCATTTCTATATCAACTTGGGTTTTAAGTGTCTCCATTGATTTTAAAAAAAAAACGAGCAATATCTTTTCTTATGGAAGACCTAGTTTGCAAGCCTAAGAAGTTTTTTTAGCAAAACAAACTCCGTCAGCATGTTGTTCTACCTATTTTCTTCATTTCTTCTCGTCAGGCGAAGTTATTGCACAAGTTTGGCTACTCAAAACCACAGGCCTACCTTTTTAGTGCAAAGTGCACCCCAAAAAAGTGCCCAAATTATTCTCTCATTTTAGGCACTACTTTTTTCGAGTTTCTCATGGATTTTTGTCCATTGTGGCTTTACCCTCACAGATCCCCAGACAATTTCAGCCACCAAATCTGTTTCTCTCAAACCTACAAGTACTTGTAGAAGCTGCCATGTGATTACCCTTTTCGTCACAAGATGAGTTCCAATATCATGGGTTTGAACTACATTCTACTTTGGAAACATGTCAACATTGAGAACTTTAGGGAAAAGGTTGGGGCTCCAAACAAATCAAGATTCATCAAATGCTTCTTTGATAGTGGTCTCCTTAAAGTGGTAGATCTCCCCATATTTGTGTAGTGTGCAAAACTAGTGCTCGCATACACAAGGCACTATGACCTAGTGAGAAGGGAGGTATGAACAAAGGAAGGTATTCCCATTGCGAATGGATGGTGAGTCTGTAGATGATACATTCGAAATTCCTCCACTGGAGGCATATGGAAACCTAAGCATAGAAAGTGCACATGTTTATTAGGATGAGCACCACAGCCAATGTCTACAAGACATCAACTCTTCTTGGCTGAAACAAAGGAAGGCGGGCAAATCTATGTTGCCCAAGAAGCTACATAGATCAGATTTCAATGGTGATATCTTAGATGTGATAACCTTGTTAAACAAAGTGGTGGGAAACAAGGCAACTGGTGAATTTCACCCATGGATGTCCCGATTCATAACCACTGTTAGCAAGAACAAGGAGTTCATTGATTGTGGTAAGATAATCAACGATGCCTTGCATAAATAGGTGACAAAGTTGGATACTACTCATTCTTTCTATACAACCTCATGCCTTATGCGGTCCATTGCCAATCTCTTGCCATTATTAGGGTTGAACATAGAAGGGAAATTCGGCACACAAACTAAAATTTGGTCATGCTACCTCCAAGTTACTTTGGAAGAGAGTAAGCGACACTTTACTCAGGTCAATGACGCCTTCACCTTGTTCGTGATGAGGGCATTTGAGAATGAACATGGCACAAGAATCTCTATGGAAGGGGCTGAATTAGTAACTAAGTTCGAAAGCTATTTCATACAATTCCCCATGGTCTCATATATCAAAGGAGGGTTTGATGGAGTTCCATACCAGCGCCCCAGGTTTGCGCTGGACAAGTATTCCTAATGGAGCTATGTAGGCAGCTAGCAGCAATGCACAAGTTGTCCCGGCAGGGCACAAAACCGTGGTACATTTCACAATCCACCTGCGCCATTACACGAGTAGGACCTCAACTGATGCACAAGGAATCTATACGGATACAGCTGAATTTAAAATTTACTTGCATTGTAGTAAATTTTTTCGACAACAAATCCTTCATGGAGAGTTATTTGAGTTCTATGTATGCGCATAAGTCAACAATTAAGGCTTATTGAGAAGATAGTGCGGATGAGTATGAAGTGCACAAAAGAGACTAAGCAAGAATGAGCCTTAAGCAGATGGAGGCGATACTGAAGGTGTGGGTACCAAATGACATGTTTGATGATGGAAACGACTGAATCAAGTCTGCCTATGTCAACAAGGCAATGTCAAGGCCTGTTCCTTCAATGAATTGGTTGCTTCTTTAGGCTACTGATATCGATGAGCGTAAAAAGGATGTAGTAGAAAGATCTATGAGGTGGTTCAACCAGAAAGTGTTAGTTTACATGTGCTGGAGGATCCAAGAGATCCAAATTTTCCAAAAGTCAAAAGACATCATCCACACACCCTAAGGACCTCTAAGGCCAATATCATCAAATCCCTACATTGTCACTTCTTCAAAGAAGAGCTCTTTGGTGCATAAGATTTTGATGTTGTTGCCGTGGATAAATTGAGTGATACTCATATCACACTTAGAGAGCTCAACAAGGAGCTTCCAAGCTTCTATATGGTTCTTCTAACTACTAGAAAAGAAGTGGATATGTGGATCTTGTATTGTAACAAAATTGCTGTCCCACATGTCAAGGTCATCGCGAGTACTCTCAATAGGTTCTAGTTGTACTAGACCCAAGAAGGCAAATGAAAAGAATGAAGGAGTGGCTAACGAGAAAACTGGTTCGATGCAGCCAGTAGTGGCAGTTTGTCTTTAGATAGGGCTTCCTAATGAGAGCTGTCCTAATTTTGAGTTACTTTTTGTAAATAGTTCTTAATTTAAAGTACCTTCCATGTTTGGAATATCTAAATTATTTTTTGTGAAAAGTAAAGTATATATGTAAAAGGAATGTGAAGAATCATTAAGGGAGGAGTTACATTTTCCTATAATAAATAGGAAAAATAACCAATGTAAAAGGATTTGTTGATGCTGTCTGAAGTTTTACTCAAAAGGAAGAGGAACAAGAAACTTTGTGTTCACATCCAACAAGAAAAACAATGATACTTTCTAGAATTTCGTGTCTTGAAGTCTCTTTGGTGATATCATGTGCACTATATCTAAAAAAGAAAGCCTACAAATGCTGCTTCTATTCTAGAAGAAGACGAAGAGTCACTCCTGTTGTCGTTTAGCAGTAAAACCCTTCAACCTAGTTGGAAGATTATTTACTTGAACAAGTAGAGCAGATGGAATTTCTGACCCCTTATTAAGCCTTCAACAATTGTCTAATTTTAATCTTACCCTCGAGAGAGGCAAAAGAATGACTCATAAGTCCACGACCACTCCTTTCAGCCCAAGAAGGAGAGAACTAGAAGGTGGAACTGCGGTGAGCAAGGTTTTTGTACTTTAAGGAACAATTCTTCCACAGGTTATAAATTTTCAAAACATGGTTGCACTATCTTGGGGGGTAGTTGTAGGGCTACTGATTTCATTGGGAACCCTCACAAGCTGCCCAATGCTTCTTGAAAGAATTTACCATGGTTTATAGGAGATGGAAAACAGCACCCAAACGAGCATATCTCGGCATTCATGGACGCATAAGGATGGTCGCGGAGACCTTGCAAGGAGATATGAAATGGTTCTACCATCTTACCATAGGTACTATTGACTATTGGGATACCATGAGAACTAAATTGGAGGAGAGGATTAATGCAGCTGAAAATGAACATGCCCTCCTTGCCCAACTCCCACAAATGAAAAAGAAGCCCAAGAGACCATGAGGGAGTTTGTGGCTAAGTTCAACAAGTTGGTAAAGAAAATTCCCGTTACGACCATGTCTACTCTAGAGAACCGAAAATGTTTCTTCATCAATGCTCAGCTGCAAGATGTGGGTTTTTTTTTACTAAGAAGAGCGCTTTAGTGTGAGACCTTGTAGCTGCTTAGACAATGGGCCACTAAGGTGGAAGATAAATTAATAATGAGTGGAATACTAAATGAGGACTTTTCCCGGATGGAAGGCCAAACTTCAACCCAAGGTTCTACAAAAGAATTGATACAGAAGTTGGCCAATGACGTGTTTACTCCAAAAAAACAATTTCCTTAGCATAGAACAACTCCTCTATTCAAAGATGTGCCATAGAGGACTTGTACTCTGTACAATGGTAATTGGTCCTGCCTTTGAGCTTCCCAACCAAGATTGGCAATTGAAACAACTCCAACAGAGGCTATTGTTAATGTACATTGTGACTATCATGATACTAATGAAAATGACGGTTCAACATGTGCTAAAATGATTAGGGTAATGCAAATGTGCACAGTTACAAAAATTGACAAAAATGATTTAGGTATTGCTGCACAGGAAATACAAGAACCTGATTGCAACTCTACAAATGGATATTTTTAATATGTGTCGGATTACAATGAACATGACGATGTGGTTGAGGAAATCAATAGTCGCTTATTTGTTGTCTTCACCAAACCACAACACTATAAAGAGGAGGCAAAGAAGATGGAGGGTGAAAATCTAGTGGTAAAGATAAAATGAAAAGCAAGGAAGCAACAAAGATACCTTCCAAAATATGCTATTGACAAAATCCGTTCACAACCCAAATTCATCCAAGGACAAGTAGTCAGAGAAGTTAAGCTCTCCTTTAGAGCATGCTCTACATTGCCAAAAACCTTGCCTCCCAACTAAAAATGATCAATATCCTTCTCAAACAAGCACAAGCTCTAAAACCTCCACCTCATCTAATCTTCCTGCCTTTGATATCATTGATTTCATAAATAAAACCAAGATCTCCCAAACAACATATTTGAGAGCTCACCTGTGTCAACTAGTCCGGTTGAGGGAATTCATTAGAGGAGATTAATCCACCGCCTTTAAACATACGCCCAAAGGGATCCTAGCTACTCCTAGTGTTTTGACTCTACGAAACATGACATCTTTTCTCACTAACGGTGGAAAGATGGAACTTTTTATGTCTCCTTGTTCATTGCAAGTTTCAAGGTTAACAATTGTGTTATAGATATAGGAGCATTTGACAATGTAATGCCTGTGAAGTTGGCTCATGCCCTTGGACTAACCTTCATAAAGACATTCATGAGGTGCTTCTCTATGGAAACTAAATAATTCCTTTAACCAGGCAAATCAAAGATGTTCAAGTGGCTTTAGCTTCTTACTCAAAAATAGAGTAAAAATGACCATCCTGGTTGTTGATGTTCAACTAGGTATGGCTTATTGTTAGGAAGGAGCTCCTAAAGAGAATTAGGAGGAGAAATGCAAATGGACTAGTCCCATGCAATGATCCTAGTGAAAAGAGTCAAATGGAGGCTGGAACCTGAAGTAAAAGGTAAGTATATTGTGCAAAAATCAGAGGACTGTAATATCCCCTTGTGGGATATTTTAATTAAATCTGAACTTTACTTATTTTCGATCGAACTTAGAAGGGCAAACCCTCCTAGATCGACCTCAAATAGCCCAATGTTATCTTCTATACAACCCAAATGGGGTTGGAGTGAGCCAAGGTGGTGGGCTAGATGGATGAGCTACTTGGAATTTAACCGTTCTTAAACCAAAATTAAATTGCAGCAATGGAAATAATTAATTTTGCACCAAAAACCAGCTGAACTTCAAAAATTAATTTCTCACTCAAAACTTAACATTTTTCCATGAAACCAATTGCAAATGAAAGCACATAATTTTAGCTTTCCAACAAGCTATAGAACACAATTTTTCGATGAGTAGAAGGTATGCAAATCAACCCACAAAATTTGGAACTGTGTAGATGAAACCCTAGCACATAATAATTAAATATTGCTCATAGATAGTTGAAACTTGGAAAATTCATAACTTGCTCAATATTCCATATTTTCCCTTCAAATAAAATGCAGATGATTCTATAAATTAAGAGCTTTCCAAAGAACTAAAGATCTGAATTTTATGATGACTGAAACCCCTTCAAATCAGCCCCCAAAATCTGAAACCCAGTCGCTAGGGTTAGGATAAAATGTATAAATTGTTTCCAGCTCATAAAACCCTTCCAAAACACTCATATAATCAGCCCATGCATCTAAAATAATTAACTAATCACAACAGCATAAAGATCTATCAAAACACCTTCAAATTATGATGGAACACACCCCAAACCAAGTTGCTATACCTTTAATAAATTGCAGCATTAACAGCAGTAGAAAAGCACCATAAAAACCACTCAAGAACACTTTAATAATGAACTCTAACCATGCAGATCTAATCCCAAACAAATGCGCCAAACCTCCAAGCCAAGTCGCCAATATTAAGATGAATATATCATGCAATAACAACACAAGAAGACTTATCAAAAATCAGATTTACTTCAGCTCCAAATAGAACAAGAGAGTCTTCAATATCTCCAACAATGGCTTCCAATGAAGCTTACAATGAAAGAGAGAGAGCTAGGGCATACACCCAATGGGCATACATCTCATTACTCCCAGCATGGAGTGAAATCAATAGATTCATCAACATAACCCTTCCCTTAATGTCAAATCATATATTTATAGATTTCTCCTAGGGTGGAGCGATTCCCTTTTTGGAGGGAAAACCATAATTTGAAATTATAAGGCATGCTTATAATTTCCCCTTCTAAGTGTGGCATCCCCTTTTTAAGGGTCTTTTTGACATTTAAAAGCCACTTAATATTATTTAATTAATTCCCTTTTAATTTTATATTTTTGGGGAATTAAATTAAATAATAAATTACATTAATTGCTCAATAAATATTCTTTTGTGAGCAATAATACAATTAAGTGGAAAAACCCACTTAACACTCATAATTAAATGAATATTGCTTTATAATGACAAATGATAAAAATCACTCTCCAAGCAATATCATTCAATTACTAGCATAGTTTTCCCCTTGCAACATCCCAAAGGCCCACGGGGAAAGATAGGCCAAGGGTCTTCAAAAAGGGGACATTACAAGGACCCATGTGCTGACATCTTGTATGAAGAGACAAGACATGGTACTTACATGATGATAATGGAGAATATAGAGTCCTCCAAACTAGTAGAGGAGATCCTAATGATGTATGGACTCTGGAATTCAATGGTAACTACTCCTCAATAGGTTCTGGTGTAGGATTGTTCCTCATACCTGAAATGTTTCCGTTTTCATACAAGCTGCAATTCCCAAATACTAACATTGCAACTGAGCATGAAGTGTTGTTGCTGGGAATGAATGTTGGTAAAGAAATGAGCATGCCGAATTTGAGAGTCAAGGTGATGTTGAGTTGGTAGTGAAGTAGGTAAAAAACCAGTTCTAGGTAAAGAATGACTGTCTAAGGCACTTGCCAAAATAGACTGTGGGATTGCGTAGAAAATTTTGATAAGGTTGATGCACTAGAAGTATCTACCTCTTTGCTAATTCCTCATCCTGGGTTTGACAAAAATAAATATATAGTTGAAACAATTTTTTGTCCCAGTGTGCCAGACAACTTAGACTGTTGGTAGGTCTTTAATGATGACCAGTAGATCATTTCCTTCCTAGAAAAGGCAGATAACTTTAGGAACCTATATTTTGAAGGTAGAAATTCCTCCTATAGGGAGTGCACAACATGCAAAGAAGAAGAGAGAGTGATGACCCAGAGAATGGTGTGATCAGACAAAAAGGTAATCAGATTCTGAAAGACCTTGTTTCTTTGGAGGAACATTTTGACGAGCATGATTGGTTTGTCAAAGGGAAACTGCAAGAAGAACCCTAAGGTTTAACTTACTTTGGAAAGATAAACATTGGGTTAGAAAAGTGTCCCAGGTTTGTCAACAGTGGTAAATGTTGCTCACCTCAGAAGAGAAGAAGGTTCATAGCTCTCCCAAAAAAGTACATGGATATTCTTGCTTGGTCATATGCTGACCAAAAATCAGGCCCAGAAATATGCAACATAGCATACCCCTCAAATCAGCTATTAACCATATAAGCAAAAGCAACAACATTATAACCCCAAGATGGTGGGCACCATTTTTGAGAAAGCTCAAAAATGCTTGGTGCCTAGATCATCTTTCCAATCCATCACTTTACGTGCGATGCCAACATTGTGCCCGTCTGAAAGAAGAGGGGAAATACAAATTTTTATAGATTTTTGAAACCTAACAAAATGTGTTTCAAAAGTGTCGAGCTCACAACATTTTATTGAACCCCAAGAAGACAATCTTTGGGGTAACAAAGGAAAGATCCTCGATCATATTGTGTCTAAAGGACTAATATTGATCCAAAACGAGTCAAGACAATTAAGAAGTTAACTCTCCTTACTAGCAAGCCTGGAGTTCATTCTTCCTGAAGGTGAATCTTCGAAGAAGGTTTGTGCCCGACTTCCTAGGATTGATGTAATGTCCCCCTTCTAGGATCAATAGAATATACAACACTCACAAAGTAAACAACACCACCAGTGATTAAAAATCATATTCAAACTGCATAAAATCAGACCCCAAATTATCAATACAACCCAAGCATGACACAGTTGTAAAAACACTGGTAGTTACTCCCAAGTGCCTTCACACTTATCACTGCCAGGTATGTCCATTTAGATCATTTATAACATGCCAAATTTGTGCATCATCACAATGAAAGATGAGCTTGCTGACTGTAAACACTCAACAATATGTATTAAACATATGGATCTGGGTCCTCCTAACACAATTTACTGCCACAGACCTCAAACATTGCTTGATTAAGTATAAAATGTATTGCAACAATACTCAGTATTCCACAAAACATCCACCAACAAATTGCTGTCAAAGAGGAGACTTAATCACACCATAAATCCATGCCTATGCCAATCGATTTACTCAGAAATATTTCATATTAAAATCTGCTCTCAGAACTTCTTATATCTTCTCCATCTTATGCAAATCAGGTTCACAAAAGTTAGGATATATTAATCAAAGAGCAAGATGGGATTCACTAGATACTTTGGGCCTTCAACAAGCATTCCCAACACTTAAAACCCAGTCGCTGATGTCTGAGAAGAATTGACATATTTGTATGAATGAAAACCAATTAATAATCATGTGAAGTAATGACCAAACTTGTGGGGATATTGTCATGCATTCAAACTTGATAAATCCACACCAAATGAAGCAAGCAATCAGTCCACAATCACCATAGAAAGAGTCGCTGTAAATAAGAGAGTAAATACCAATCAAATCACTTTGAAAATGGCTCAAGAGTGTTGCCACATGTGCCCAGATTGTTGCTGCACATGAGCATACAGAGATCGAAATATTTACCTTTCAAACATTCCATAAATACTCAGGCATAGATCGCTGCATTATAAGAGTTATAAACCCTAGTCGTGCCACTTCATAATGCTGTATTTAAACAATCCTATGGAGTTCGTTGAGGTGCAAGAGATCACATATAGTCAGCCAATCGAATCACATAGGAAATTGTGTTTATATCAGTCCTTAAATCATCATAATTCCAATCGCTGCAACTGGGATGAATTTCATACATCAAATACACAAATATGAATAGATATCAGTTACTTCACTTCAAGGAATAACCGAACTCCAGTTGGTCGATTTTGCCTAAGCTATCACCTACAAAATAGCTCACTCGTATCAATAACAAGTTGCCAAAGCTTAGGAAAGGAAAACTCCTACCAGTCGACTTGCAAAAGTACTCCAAAAACACTTATTTCTTTATCACAAACCAGCTGCTACAGTAAAAAACATGCAAATTTCAATGGTAACCTTCATCTAAAAAGTCACTAAAGCCAAAGACATGGATCTCACTTGAGATTGCACAAATAGCTTCAATAACCAACTACAAAGATCTCCCAAGCATGAGAGAGAGAAAGAAAACATCAATGGGCATGCATCGCAACTCCAAGCATGGAGTGTCAAATAAATCATATCATAACATAATCATAATAATGATCCTAGCACTCCTTTTATAAGCAAGGAGGCACAAAATTTGAAATCCCTAGGAGAGGGAAATTATTAAATAAAAACAATTTATTTCCCCAAGGTGTGGCGTCCCCTTTTCAAAGGATGATTTTATCAATAAAAACCACTTAAATATTTATTTAATTAATTCCCCATTTAATTTTTATATTTTGGGAATTAAATTAAATAATCTTCACAATTAAATAATTAAATAATTATTGCTTCAAGCAATAATATTTAATTATTTAATAAAATTGTTCCCCTTGCAACATCTCAAAGCCCACGGGGAAAGATAGGCTAAGGGTCTTAAAAAATGGGGACATTACAATCCTCCCTTCCCAAGATTGCTTGCCCTCAAGCAATAGCAAGTTCATGCATCTGGTACCAAAAGGGTAGCTCTCCAAGAACCGAGTTCCCATGCCACTCAAGTGGAGTAGCATCTGTAATATCTTGGGCTGCTTCGTCGTCCTAAAAGTTAGAAGTGTAAACTGCTGTATTTTATTTTTCAAACCTGCACATGAAACAAACCAGTTAGAAAAATGAGTGTTGAAGAACACTCTTCTTGCTTCTTTTCGGGATCTCCATGGTTTGGATGGTGCCCAACTTTTTTTCATGCATGGGCTGCCCCCATAATCTGCTATGCAGTCCCATATGCTGATGTAGTCATGCCATTCTTCATAAAAAATCAAACTTATCCCTTCCCAATCAATCATACATGAGTTACAAATAAACACCCATAACCATATCATCATGTGTACATAAAAAATCTGAACTGTAAAAGGAATTAATGGACTGATCATGACGATGTTAGATTCTAAAATGATGGGGCAGCAGTTAGTTTTCCATGTCATCATCCCAATATCAATTCCTGTGTGTTGGGCAACAATTTTAGAAGCTATCAAACTGAAAATATTTGATGCAATAACCCTATCTTGTATGGGAAACAACTCCAACAATACATATTCAATTTTTTTGTCACTTTCTAGCAAGTACTCAATGTGCTCCTGTTTTTTCTTGCTTGGGACAGTGGGATGACATTCCCCTTGTTTATATCTCAAGATAAACTCTATGCTCCCAACACTTCTTTCAAAAGATAAAAGTTGTAAATTACCATGGCATAGGGAAAATAGAAGATTTGATCCCAACGTGCAAGACATCAAAACATTCATGTGAAGAAATGACATACCCCTCATGATGATAGAATCCATGTCTGTATCCTTATACCATCTCCTAATCTCATTAGCATGTAAAATGATAGGCAACACATGATTTAGTTTTATCTTATCACTTACCAAGTCATTTAGAAGGTTACTTCTCCCATGCTTGGCTGCCCCTTGTTCTTCCTTAGCTGCAATGAGAATCATAATTACAGTAGAAAAAGGTAGATTTTCGCTTGCAAGTTTAATCACAATGTGTGCCAAAGCCACAAACATGGATCTCACAAATAAATACTTCAGTTGTATCTCAAAACTAGCTCAAAACCACCTCCCACGCAAGAGAAAGAGAACATCAATGGGCATGCATTCCAACTCGAAGCATAGAGCATAAAATAAATAGCATCATAACATAATAATAATAATGATCCTAGCACTCCTTTTATAAGCAAGGAGGCACAAAATTCGAAATCCCTAGGAGAGGGAAATTATTAAATAAAAGTAGTTTGTTTTCCCTAGGTGTGGCGTCCCCTTTTTAAAGACTGATTTTATCAATAAAAACCACATAAATATTTATTTAATTAATTCCGTATTTAATTTTTATATTTTAGGAATTAAATTAAATAATCTTTATAATTAAATTATTAAATAATTATTGCTCCAGACAATAATATTTAATTATTTAATAAAAATGTTCCCCTTCCAACATCCCGAAGCCCACGAGGAAGTATAGGCTAAGGGTCTTCAAAAATGGGGACATTACACTTCCTCAATGAAACCTTCTACCCAAAACACAAGAACATCTTTCAACACAACTTGCATGTAATTTGAAAATAAGTTATGACAACCATAAATCTCTTGCGATTCCATTCAATTTAGGACTAGGATGGCTAGGAGAGTCTTCACTAGTGGAGCTCCACCATTATCGTTACCATGAAAGGAAACCTTCTCAAATTGCACATGGGTACAATTGGTCATGAATGAAAATATTGTGACCAACAGTATAGAAATGATACAAATATGACAAACCCATGCAAGCTTATGTAATCTCCCTTTTTCCCACTTAAGAGTTGGAAATTGATCTTCTTGCCATCCCTTCTCCATGGCAAAGAAGAAAAAATAAAGGAGAAAACCCTTGAACATCTTTTTAATATATTTAATCTAATATTATTATATTTTCTTTAGTGTTTTCTTGCATTATACAAGTTGTCCTTGTCTAATTAAACTTTGGTGCCAAAAAGGAAGATATAAAAGGAGTTGGGCATCATTTCGAGGGAGTCTTGGCACATTTTACTCTACTTGGGCATAGAGAGCTAGTTGCTCCTCGTTCATCCACTTGAAGACGAAAACCCTCTTGTGAGGCCTCATTGAAGGATGAAAACCCTTCATGTGGCTTAGGTGAAGGACGAAAACCC
This sequence comes from Taxus chinensis, assembly GCA_019776745.2. NCBI lineage: Eukaryota > Viridiplantae > Streptophyta > Pinopsida > Cupressales > Taxaceae > Taxus > Taxus chinensis. The sequence continues at coordinate 224,183,112 of CM034154.1, forward strand.
TTCATCATTGTTGAGTCTTGAAGAGAAGAGCTGATTTGAAGATCTGTTTGTAATTTCCAGTTGATATTTGAATTATTTAGGGTGGAGCAACCTACCTAGGGTAGGGTTTGGAGACATTGGTGAAGAATTTGAGAAATCTTGTTTCACAATCTGATTTGTAATATTTTTAAAGGCCAAAATCTGAAGTTATATGAATTTAGAGGGTTTCTAGACTTATATTTATCTTGTGGCTGCAATTTCTAGTGCATATTTAATTTTCAATAGAGTATTCTCTAGTGTTTCTTTGTTATTTTGGCTTCTAAAATTCCATAAAATATATAAAAATTAGTGGCGAATTGATTGGTGGTGTTTTATGGTGATTTTGACATTTTTTGGTGCAATTACAAGTCGCTGATTTTATTCTTCAGCCTGCTGCAATTTTATTTTCAGATCTGCATTTAGTGTGAAATTCTTGAAAGGGTTATTACAGTGGTATCAGAGCACAAATCTTTAAAAGGGCCTAGGGTTTCAATGGAGGATTCCAAGTTTGAAGAATTATGGCACAGAAGGGTAAGATCTCTATTTTTGATGGCACTAACAAACTTTTAGCGAGATCATGGTTGATAGAATTGGAGACATGCTTGCATTCAAACCCTATGTGTGTGGAGGATGCCCTGGAATTCATCCCTTGTCATTTGGAAGGGATAACAAGAGATTGGTGGTACCATGTGATAGAGACCCAAGGAGAAGATGCAATTTGCTTCTTGGATGACTTCAGTCAAAAGATCATAGGAAGGTTCGATGTGCAAGTTCCCAAGGATGAGTCCCAAGGTAATAGTTCATTGGTAGTCAATGATATTCCTTTGGTTTCTAATGATTGTATGGGGCAAGGTATTGAAGAAATTCAGATTTGCATAAGGATGAGGTTGGAGACTCAAGCACAAGCCATGAGGATGATACATACATGTGTACAAAGTACGGATGATTGCAAGGCAAAGGTAGCTCCAATTTCTGAAGATAAGTGGCTTCAAGGGGGGCATAACATCAAAGAAAGCAACACACTGGATAGTATAACATGGGTGGATAGCCCACGGATTGGTATGTACACTTCCGGATTTTTGTTTTCACCTTTGCATTCATTGGGACATGTCTTGAGTAGTGATAAAAGGGTACTAAAGAAATTACTAAGCTTGCAAGTTCCTAATGGCATGCACATGAAGGAATGGGATCTGGGTAATCCTAAAGGTGGATTGGGGGAAGGCTTTTCTCCTTCCAGAGAGTATGGTATTCTTGTAGAGGTAACCAATTCATTTTTCCATTTGATTCATATATCAGCTATTATGTATGTGCTTAGAAAGGAATTTCCGGATCACCATGATGAATGCATTAGAGATCACTCACCCAAATTGATATGGTCAAGGAGAGAGAATTTCTCCGTGATGGTCCGAGGATCACTATGGATGGAACTGCTGGTCTGTACATAACTGTAGTGAAAGGAAGGTCTTTTGAGGTTCATCCTGAAATCTGTGACTACCCTATTCGAAAAAAAATTTCGTACTTTTAAAATAATGGGTCGTTTTGTGTTTTTATTGCCTGAAAGTTCTTGTATTGCGTCAAGATATTCCCAAAGAGCCATATTAGCCTTTTTCGCCAAATACCCAGATGCCCAAAATTGTTATATTCTGTCGTCGGGATTTGTCTGCGGGAAATTTGTATTTAATTATTTTGAGCCCCGTATGAGGCTATTTGCGCTCCGTTTTAACTCTGTTATGATCGAACATGTCATTATTCCTATGTACCAGAAGGGTTTTAACTTGGAATAAGTTTTGGGCTTTATTTGTGACTTTTGGCAATTTTTCGTGTTTTTGTGTTGTCCCGTTTCGTTTTCTGTGAAATTTCTCTAGAACAATTCCTTTGTCGGGTAAGCCCGATTTTTGGCCTGGAGCAGCTGGAGAACATATACGCACGTTATGCCCGGAGGAAGTCACCATCGGAGGTCTGGTTCACTGGGAAAAAGTGAAGTCGTGCACTGAAAAGCCCCTGCGGGGTTGGCGCATTTTTGGAAAACAAAGGATTTAAGCTGCAATGGGAAAAATAGAAAGCAGGCAAGGTGGGAATTTTATACCTGCCTAGCAGGGTAATTTTTCCCGTGATATAAAATTCACTTAAGCTGCAGTGGGAAAAATAGAAGCAGCAGGCAGGTGGGATTTTATTGCCTGCCTTGCAGGGTACTTTTTCCCGTGATATAAAATTCACTTAAGCTACAGTGGGAAAGTTAAGGCAGGCGGGAATTTAGGCAGGTAAAAATTCCCGGAAATCATGGGATTTTATTGCCTGCCTTGCAGGGTAAATAATCCCATTGTCAAAGTCAAATCACTTAAGTGGATCATGGGATTTCCGGGGCTGCCTTGCAGGGTAAAGAATCCCATTGTGAAAAATTCTTAAAAATAGAATTCTATTATGCAAAAAAGTGTGACCCACCTTGGGTGAATAATAATGCATTAAATAAATATTTGTTAATATTTATTCACCCAATTTTGGCACCCAGGCTTGTGGAAAAGTCAACAAAGGGAAGTGGACATAAGGAATTTAAAAATAGAATTCCAAAATTAAATAAATTTAATTTATTTAATGCAGCCCCTTTTGAGAAGGAATTAATACTTTTTAAAGTATTAAATGATTATATTAATTCCTATTTTCAGTGGCTATGGTCAAAGCACACTGTGAAGCTTAAGTGAAGTGAAGTGTGGATGATTAAATTGAATTAATTTAATTGATTGGATGGTTGTCCTTAAACATGCTATATTTAAAAGAGAAGAGCTTGATTTTTAATTAATTAATTGCCTTTAATTGTTAGGGCAATTATTAATTATAGAATTGTGAGGGTTATATAAGCATGGGCACCCATATGGGTGAATTATTTAATTCACAGGTAAAGAATTGCAGCCAAGAGGAAAAGTGCGCCCCCATTTGAAGAAGGATTTTGCTCAGGCAAGGTGGAAACAAGGCATTTGAAGAATGATTTTTGCTCAAGCAAGGTGGAAACAAGGCTAAAAGCTTCCAAATTTGGGCGCATGCTTTGAAGGAGGTTGATCTTTGTCTGCATAATTGTTTGCATAAGTGTTACAGGTGCTAAGGAATTCATTACAGGTGTTTTTCAAAAGAAAAGGAACTTATATCAATGTCCAATACATTGAATATTTCCTCCGAATCTGAAGGATTATCCAGATCTGCACCAGTTTTGAAGAATTCCAGTCAAATAAGAAGAAAAAGAATTGTTCAGACAAAGATAGACAAAGCTATGGCGAAGAAAGATGAAAAAGAAAGCACAACGGAGTCATGCATCACTTCTAAATTTGTAGATACTGGAGACACGGATCTAGGCTCGAAACCTCTTGCTGAATTGATAGACAGATCAGAGCAGAAAGACTTCACTCAGTGAAGAAAAACTTCACTCATGCGTGCAGATTAAAAGCAGTGGAATTATTCGAGTTGCAGCTTTTCCATCCATAGCCCAGTTGCCAAAGTTTGTTATGCAGGTGCAGATCCATATCCAGATGCAGATGCAGATGCAAATCCATATGCAGATCCAGATCCAGATCTCATAGTTGCAAAAGCTTCCGGCACAAAGGCTTCATCCTCTTGTTTCGAATGCAGCCCGTGAAGAAGTCAGTGCATGGAAAATTCCTTCCAAGATCTTGTGCATGTGCTCTCATCTTCCAGTTGAAGCCTTCATTGAATTTTCATTCATCTGAGTGCTTTCCAGAATTTTTAATTGCTCATATGCAATTAAAAATAAGGATGATGAGTTATCTACGGACAAACCTTGCATTGATGCATGTACTGGAGAAGAACTGCAAAAGCTTCAAGGATAAAAGAGAAGACAATGCGAAGGCAAAATTCCAGCTTGCTTCCAATTCCAACTGCTTGCAATTCCAGCTTGTTTCCAGATCCAGCTTGAATCAGCTGCATGCAGACATGAAAAAGGACAAAGTCAGCTTTCCTCTTCCTTCTTCTTTCCTCCGACAAAGTCAGCTTTCCTCTTCCTTCTTCTTTCCTCCGACAAAGTAATTGAGCGATCAATTAAATTATACAACTTAAGTGATTGGTTTAAAAGCCATTACTTGAAGAAGTCAACTACTTGGAGATAGGTGGCACGTGCAAAGTAGAAGGTTCTATTTTCAGTTGCAAATCATACATGTCATGCAAAGAGGAATTCCAGGAGGAAGATTGCCAGTTGTTTCTTTTCGACTTCCACATGTGCCAGTTCAACTAAAGCTTCCAACTTGTAATTGCCCCTCTACATTCTATAAGTAGAGGAAGAACCTTCGGGTTAATAATCAGAATTTGTAAGCAGCAATCTTGTGTTCTAGACTTTGTGTTGAACCCTGAGAGCAACTTGGAGCAAAGGAATACAAAGGAGCAGGTTTCCGGAGAACTTTGTGTCACGGTGTACTGTGTTTCTTGCTTTTAATCTTAGATCTCTTAATAAACTTTGTGTTATTTTAGATCTGGATCTAGAGCTGCCTTTGTTTTATAATTCTGTGTGTTCATATCTATTAAGTTTCTTCTATGTGCATGCAATTAGCTCTGCTATCTACTAATTGGGATGCACATCTTCCCCATTTCTTCTTTGTATTTCCTTTACTTCCTTCTTCTATAAAATACTTCCTTTCTTGAACAGCTGCTTACTTGCTGCAGAACTTCTTAGTTATGGTTCATGAACTAAGTGGTTAAAGTAAAACCCCTGATAGATAATAACACATTTTTATTGACAAATCTGACACGGGAGCCTCACCGGTTAAATGAGGGAGATTTATCTCATGACTGCCTAGGTTTTGTGCTATGCAGAAAATCTAGCCAACAGTTTTTGGTGACTCCACTGGGGAACAACTATCTTTGCAGATCAAAGCTTATCTATTGAAGATCAGAGTGTTTTCCATACAAATCTCAACCTGGCTGAACGTCCATTCACCCGATCCGTGAAGGCACAAGGAAGGACTGATCATTTCTTCAGATTGCAGGAGCAATTCAATTTCAATCATCCTCCTCAAGTTAGAAGCCGCAGATCTAGTCTTTCACCAGGAAGAAGAGTGCAAACACATCCAGATCCGGATCATCTTCAGCATAATCCGGCAGCTGGAATTATTCATCAAGTCTATTCTCAAAGAAGACGTGCTCCTTTCATGATGCAGAATCACCCACTTGCCCCTGCAGTGCCTGTTCCATGGGGTGCAGCCTTTGGACCTCTGAATCTGACTCCTCCTATGCATGATCTACCTAAAGGGACGAGAAAGAATTTTCCAAAATTCTTTGGAGATGGAAAGCAGAATCCAGATGACCACTTGGCTGCATTTTTCATATCCTGTGGAGTGCTTGCAGTCGAACATGAAGATGTATCTGTCAGACTCTTCATAGAGACTCTGCATGACTTGGCTGGAGAATGGTTCTACCGGCTAGCTCCTGGCACCATAACCAACTGGGCTACTATGCGGGATGCGTTCCTGAAAAGATTCAAACCAGCTGAAGATTCCAGCACATTGATAACTCAGCTCACTCAGTTGAAGAAGGAGCCACATGAGCACATGCGGGATTTTATTGCAAAATTCCAAAGATTACTGTACAAAATTCCAGCTTCTGCTTCTCTGAATGATGAGAATCAAAAGGTGTTCTTCATCAATGCTTTACTTCCTGAAGTAAGCTATCAACTGCGAAGAGCACGTCCTGCTGATTTGTTAGCAGCTCAAAACATGGCGGTTGAAATTGAAGATGACCTCATCATGGCTGGAAAGATAAAGAGCAACACTTCTAGAGCTGAAAGTTCATCCTCTGCTACTACTTCCGATTCACTATTGCAAAAGTTAGCAAATGAGATGATGCAGATGAAGAAACAAATGGCTCAAATGGCTCAAGGCAACAATACTGCCCCTGCTCGGAATTTCAACAACAACAACCGGAACCGCATTGTTGGTTCCCAAAGATTAGCAATTGAAGCTGCTCCCAGAAACAATGTGGAGATGAATGAAGAAGACCTGGAAGCTGACGCTGATCAGCTCGAGGATGATGATTTTATAGGTCCTGCTGGCGACTCCAACATTAATTACCTGAACTACAAATTTGAACATGATGATGAGAAACTTCATGAAGATGATCATGGTCATGCATATGCAGTACTTACAAGATCACAAACTCGCCAAGCTGAAGCATTAGCAGACGAGTAAAGAAGGGGCATCCCTTTGCCTTCTTCCTTAGCTCCTAGAGATAAGCATGTGAGTTCTTCATCTCAACCACAGAAAGCGGCTCAGGTATCTGAATCTATTTCTTCTTTTGACATTATTGATCATGCCAAGAAAACTAAAGTTCAAATGTCAGAAGCCGAATACCTGAGAGCTTTTCCTGAGCAGTTAAATAGGCTAGTCAAATATGTACAATCACCAGGACAATCCAATACATCAAAAGGCCTTTTGCCTAAGCCCAAAGATACTCCTCCACAAAACAACACTGCAGTTGTTAAACCCTCACCATCTTCTGAAAGGGTGGAACCTTTCTATGTCTCCTTATTGCTTAATGGTTTCAAGTTAAGCAATTGCATTTTAGATTCGGGTGCTTCTGACAATGTCATGCCAGCTAAAGTTGCAGATGCTCTTGGGCTTACCTTGACAAACACCATAAAAAGGTGCTACTCCATGGAGAGACAAGTCCCTTTAATCAGACAAATCAAAGATGCACAAGCTGTTCTAGCAGCTTTTCCTGACAAAAGATTAAAGATGACAACTCTAGTTGCAGATATTCCTGTCTCCTACGGGATGTTGCTGAGCAGAAACTTCTGCAAAGAGCTGGGAGGAGAAGTAAAGATGGATTGGTCCTGTGCGCATATTCCTATCAAAGGGCTTAACCATAAGCTGGAGCCAGAAAAGAAGTCCAGGTACACGGTCACAAAATCTGAGGATCCTAGATCTCAGATTCTTTTTCAGGAATCTGACCGTGGGGTCTATTTCTTGGAAATGGATAAAGACATTCCAGAGCCAGAACTTCGACCAGAGCCAGAGCCAGCAAAAGAAGAAGAAAAAGTTTGGACTCTGGAGTTTAAAGGCACATGTTCTTTTGGATCAGGAGCTGGCGCTCTACTAATATCTCCAAATCATGAGATATTTCCATACTCCCACAAGCTGATGTTCGAGAACACCAATCATACGGCGGAGTATGAAGCATTGCTTCTAGGAATGGAGCAAGCTAAAAAGAAAGGAGTAAAACTCCTCAAAGCCCAAGGAGATGCTGAACTTCTAGTAAAGCAGGTTCGAGGGCAAAGTCAAGTCAAAAGAGATAAGCTGGAGCATTACAGAGATAAAGTGCTTTCTGCCACATTCGATTTTGCAGCCTTCTCTATTGACTTCATTCCAATAAATCAAAACTCCAAGGCAGATTCTTTGGCAGTCACAGCTGTACTATTGAATCCGGATAGACCACCGTCCATATTCAGACAAGGAAACTATAAAGTGGAGATGGTCTACCACCCCAGAGTCCCTGAACAAACATCTGCATGTCTGCATGTTGAAGGGAGTAAATCACCACCACGACAAACAGTCACAGAAAAAGTTGATCCATGTTATGATGACAATAGTGGAACAATCCAACCAAAAGGTAACAAAATCCCCAAGGGTTTAGTTTCCTTAGTGGAGACTTTCAACAAGCATGATCAGTACCTGAAGAAGAACAAAGAATATGGTGATAGTTCTTCCTCAGAAATGCAACAAATAAATCTGGGAACGGAGCAAGTTGATGCAGACTTACCCGCCACAGAGAGAAGAAAGGATGAGCCACCACCAGATGAAGTTGATAAGGACTTGCCCAGAGTATTTGACAAGAAGGCCAAAGAAAGGAAGTTCAAGATCGGAGATTGGGTACTCTGGTGGGACAAGAGATATGAACCGAAGGGCATACACGACAAATTTGATCCACTCTGGAAAGGGCCCTTCATGATCAAAAGAGCTGCAGGAATGGATACTTTCTTCCTTGCCTACCGGGATGGAATTGAGTTACCATTGCCTTTCAACGGGCAGCATCTGAAGCTGTTCAGGAACTGAAAAAGCAGGTTAAAACCTGTATGTATATAAATAAAACTTTGTTTGTTTTTCCTTGTTTTTTTTTTGTTTTTGTGTTGTGTTGTTTTTGTTTGCCTGACCTCGTGCCTAAAAGACAAGATACAAAACCAGAGATGCTGGGATCTCATCTTTTCCCTTGTCATTCTGACAGAGAAAAAGATGTCCACAGACGGAGCCAACTGGTGTCACCCAGATTTCATCCTGAAATCTGTGACTACCCTATTCGAAAAAATTTCGTACTTTTAAAATAATGGGTCATTTTGTGTTTTTATTGCCTGAAAGTTCTTGTATTGTGTCAAGATATTCCCAAAGAGCCATATTAGCCTTTTTCGCCAAATACCCAGATGCCCAAAATTGTTATATTCTGTCGTCGGGATTTGTCTGCGGGAAATTTGTATTTAATTATTTTGAGCCCCGTATGAGGCTATTTGCGCTCCGTTTTAACTCTGTTATGATCGAACATATCATTATTCCCTTGTACCAGAAGGGTTTTAACTTGGAATAAGTTTTGGGCTTTATTTGTGACTTTTGGCAATTTTTCGTGTTTTTGTGTTGTCCCGTTTCGTTTTCTGTGAAATTTCTCTAGAACAATTCCTTTGCCGGGTAAGCCCGATTCTTGGCCTGGAGCAGCTGGAGAACATATACGCACGTTATGCCCAGAGGAAGTCACCATCGGAGGTCTGGTTCACTGGGAAAAAGTGAAGTCGTGCACAAAAAAGCCCCTGCGGGGTTGGGCGCATTTTTGGAAAACAAAGGATTTAAGCTGCAATGGGAAAAATAGAAGCAGCAGGCAAGGTGGGAATTTTATACCTGCCTAGCAGGGTACTTTTTTCCGTGATGAAAATTCACTTAAGCTGCAGTGGTACTGGGATTTTGCCTACCTTGCAGGGTATCTGTGATATAAAATTCACTTAAGCTGTAGTGGGAAAATTAGAGGCAGCAGGCAGGCGGGAATTTATTGCCTGCCTTGCAGGGTAAAAATTCCCATGGTGAAATAAAAGAAAAGTGACTTAAGTGAAATCATGGGATTTTATTGCCTGCCTTGCAGGGTAAATAATCCCATTGTCAAAGTCAAATCACTTAAGTGGATCATGGGATTTCCGGGGCTGCCTTGCAGGGTAAAGAATCCCATTGTGAAAAATTCTTAAAAATAGAATTCTATTATGCAAAAAAGTGCGACCCACCTTGGGTGAATAATAATGCATTAAATAAATATTTGTTAATATTTATTCACCCAATTTTGGCACCCAGGCTTGTGGAAAAGTCAACAAAGGGAAGTGGACATAAGGAATTTAAAAATAGAATTCCAAAATTAAATAAATTTAATTTATTTAATGCAGCCCCTTTTGAGAAGGAATTAATACTTTTTAAAGTATTAAATGATTATATTAATTCCTATTTTCAGTGGCTATGGTCAAAGCACACTGTGAAGCTTAAGTGAAGTGAAGTGTGGATGATTAAATTGAATTAATTTAATTGATTGGATGGTTGTCCTTAAACATGCTATATTTAAAAGAGAAGAGCTTGATTTTTAATTAATTAATTGCCTTTAATTGTTAGGGCAATTATTAATTATAGAATTGTGAGGGTTATATAAGCATGGGTAGCCATATGGGTGAATTATTTAATTCACAGGTAAAGAATTGCAGCCAAGAGGAAAAGTGCGCCCCCATTTGAAGAAGGATTTTGCTCAGGCAAGGTGGAAACAAGGCATTTGAAGAAGGATTTTGCTCAGGCAAGGTGAAAACAAGGCATTTGAAGAAGGATTTTGCAACGAAACAGGAAAAGGTGGCAAGGCTAAAAGCTTCCAAATTTGGTGCATGCTTTGAAGGAGGTTGATCTTTGTCTGCATAATTGTTTGCATAAGTGTTACAGGTGCTAAGGAATTCATTACAGGTGTTTTTCAAAAGAAAAGGAACTTATATCAATGTCCAATACATTGAATATTTCCTCCGAATCTGAAGGATTATCCAGATCTGCACCAATTTTGAAGAATTCCAGTCAAATAAGAAGAAAAAGAATTGTTCAGACAAAGATAGACAAAGCTATGGCGAAGAAAGATGAAAAAGAAAGCACAACGGAGTCATGCATCACTTCTAAATTTGCAGATATTGGAGACACGGATCTAGGCTCGAAACCTCTTGCTGAATTGATAGACAGATCCAGAGACTTCACTCATGCGTGAGAAACGTCACTCATGCGTGCAGATTAAAAGCAGTGGAATTATTCGAGTTGCAGCTTTTCCATCCATAGCCCAGTTGCCAAAGTTTGTTATGCAGGTGCAGATCCATATCCAGATGCAGATGCAGATGCAAATCCATATGCAGATCCAGATCCAGATCATAGTTGCAAAAGCTTCCGGCACAAAGGCTTCATCCTCTTGTTTCGAATGCAGCCCGTGAAGAAGTCAGTGCATGGAAAATTCCTTCCAAGATCCTGTGCATGTGCTCTCATCTTCCAGTTGAAGCCTTCATTGAATTTTCATTCACCCTGAGTGCTTTCCAGAATTTTTAATTGCTCATATGCAATTAAAAATAAGGATGATGAGTTATCTACGGCCAACCTTGCATTGATGCATGTACAGCAGAAGAACTACAAAAGCTTCAAGGATAAAAGAGAAGACAATGCGAAGGCAAAATTCCAGCTTGCTTCCAATTCCAACTGCTTGCAATTCCAGCTTGTTTCCAGATCCAGCTGCTTCCAGATCCAGTTTGAATCAGCTGCATGCAGACATGAAAAAGGACAAAGTCAGCTTTCCTCTTCCTTCTTCTTTCCTCCGACAAAGTCAGCTTTCCTCTTCCTTCTTCTTTCCTCCGACAAAGTAATTGAGCGATCAATTAAATTATACAACTTAAGTGATTGGTTTAAAAGCCATTACTTGAAGAAGTCAACTACTTGGAGATAGGTGGCATGTGCAAAGTAGAAGGTTCTATTTTCAGTTGCAAATCATACATGTCATGCAAAGAGGAATTCCAGGAGGAAGATTGCCAGTTGTTTCTTTCCGACTTCCACATGTGCCAGTTCAACTAAAGCTTCCAACTTGTAATTGCCCCTCTACATTCTATAAGTAGAGGAAGAACCTTCGGGTTAATGATCAGAATTTGTAAGCAGCAATCTTGTGTTCTAGACTTTGTGCTGAACCCCTGAGAGCAACTTAGAGCAAAGGAATACAAAGGAGCAGGTTTCCGGAGAACTTTGTGTCACGGTGTATTGTGTTTCTTGCTTTTAATCTTAGATCTCTTAATAAACTTTGTGTTATTTTAGATTTGGATCTAGAGCTGCCTTTGTTTTATAATTCTGTGTGTTCATATCTATTAAGTTTCTTCTATGTGCATGCAATTAGCTCTGCTATTTACTAATTGGGATGCACATCTTCCCCATTTCTTCTCTGTATTTCCTTTACTTCCTTCTTCTATAAAATACTTCCTTTCTTGAACAGCTGCTTACTTGCTGCAGAACTTCTTAGTTATGGTTCATGAACTAAGTGGTTAAAGTAAAACCCCTGATAGATAATAACACATTTTTATTGACAAATTTGACACGGGAGCCTCACCGGTTAAATGAGGGAGATTTATCTCATGACTGCCTAGGTTTTGTGCTATGTATGGTAAGGGTAGTCATGTTAAGCAAGGAAAATCTGATTTCATTTCATTACCACCAGGGAGGGGACTGATTTTAGCTAAGGATGCAAAGAGGAATGCTGCAAACAATACCATAAGGAGGATAAAGAATGAAGGGAAAATGAAACATAGTCATTGGAGCAATCACACCCATACATGTACGAAGAAAGAAGGTACACTTCTCATATATTTTAAAATGAATATAACAACTGATTGGATATTCTCAGTTTCTCTCGAGCCATTTTCAGTTTCTACCACTTATCAATGATATGTGGACCCCATACTCGGTAAGTACTTAAAGGAATTGGTGCTTGTTTCTTTTGATGATGTCTTGAGATATAGCAAAGTATGGGTGAAGCATCTACAACACCTTAACATAATAATGAGTGTTGTAGGACAACAATTTTTACTTTCAAAGAAATTTAAATGTGGATTTGGTTGGAGCAAAATGTTGGACCAAGGGTATATCATAGAACCTCGAGGGGTACATGTGGAGCAACAAAGGATACACTCGATACTTGGTTGGCCTCCTCCCATCTCCATTTCACAACTCAAGAAGGTAATGTATTCATGCCAAGTGTTTGCTGTACTTGATTCTTCTTTTACATTTATGGTGGAATCCAATGTATACAATGAAGGAATAGGGTTTGTTCTAATGCAAAATCAACATCTTGTTGCATTGGAAAACAAAGAACTCAAGAAACATGAGCTGAATCTTCACAACTATGATGAGAAGATGATGGCCATTATGCATGTCTTGGTCAAATTTAGGCCATATCTTTTTGGTGGGTCAGCAATATACAAGCTTTTGGGTTTTGACATCAGATATGTCAAGAAGAAAAACATTGTAGCAGCGGATGCCTTATCTTGGAGACCAACTCTTCATGAGAATCAAGAAGGGTCTTCACAAGAAGAAGTCAAGGATTTGCTAAGTTTGTATGGGGTTTCAGCTGAAGATGGTGAGTTTGTGGTACTTGTTTGGGTACCTAATACTTCTACATCTGTCATATTAGTAAAGCTCACATGGGTTTGTCATATTTGCATCATTTTTATGCTGCCGATCACAATAATTTCAGTCATGAACAACGGTGTCCATGTGCAATTTAAGAAGGTTTCCTTGCATGACAAGGATAGTAGTGAAGCTCCACTAGTGAAGACACTTCCCCAAGTCACCCTAGTGCTAAATTGGACGGAATCCTAGGTGACTTACTGCTATTATGATTTATTTTCAGCCTACATGCAAGTTATGTTGAATGATGTACTCATGATCTGGATAAAAGGTTCCATTGAGGGAGAACATGTAGGTATAGGGGACAGAATGAGGAGACTTCAAGCATTTGACTTTGATATTGAGTATGTGAAAGGGGAAGAAAATGTGGTTGCAGATGCGTTGTCTAGGATGTCACCTTCACCATTGGGGAATGAAGACCCTCAAAGAAAAGAAGAAGAAGTTGGGGCAGTGAATGTGATGAGTTTAAAATTTCTTGGGGACAAGTAATTATGGGGAGGGAGGATTGTAATGTCCCTTTTTCCCACTTAAGAGCTGGAAATTGGTCTTCTTGCCATCCCTTCTCCATGGCAAAGAAGAAAAAATGAAGGAGAAGACCCTTGAGCATCTTTCTAATATGTTTTATCTAATATTATTATATTTTCTTTAGTGTTTTCTTGCATTATACAGGTCGACCTTGTCTAATTAAGCTTTGGTGCCAAAAAGGAAGATATAAAAAGAGTTTAGAGGCATCATTTGGAGGGAGTCTTGGCACATTTTATTCTACTTGGGCATAGATAGCTAGTTGCACCTTGTTCATCCACTTGAGGACAAAAACCCTCTTGTGAGACCTTATTGAAGGACGAAAAACCCTTCACCATTGTTGAGTCTTGAAGAGGAGCTGATTTGAAGATCTATTTGTAATTTCCAACTGATATTTGAATTATTTAGGGTGGAGCGACCTACCTAGGGTAGGGTTTGAAGAAATTGGTGAAGAATTTGAGAACTTTGGTTTCACAATCTGATTTGTAGTATTTTTAAAGGCCGGAATCTGAAATTATATGAATTTAGAGGGTTTCCAGACCCATATTTCATATTTATCTTGTGGCTGCAATTTCCAGTGCATATTTAATTTTCAGCAGAGTATTCTACAGTGTTTCTTTGTTATTTTGGCTTCTAAAATTCCATAAAATATATAAAAATAGTGGCGAATTGATTGGTGGTGTTTTATGGTGATTTTGACATTTTTTGGTGCAAGTACAAGTCGCTGATTTTATTCTTCAGTCTGCCACAATTTTATCCTAAGATCCACATTTAGTGTGAAACCCTTAAAAGGGTTATTACAGCTTCAGTAATATGAGTGATGTAGAGGTGGTAGGTACCCATACAAGGACTGCAAACTCTTCGTCTTTCAATCCCATAAGCCCCCCTTGTGATTGGGTGAGAAACAAACTTAGTTACTTTTTTCTTTTAGTACCTATACCTGCACATGGAACAAACTTATGAAAGAAAAAAAGAGTTACCCTCATCGTTGCTTCGTCATGCCTTATGGATATGATGTCAAGTTCTTTTTCAATGCTTGCAATCGTCTCATATTCTCCCATCAAGTGGCAGATGTTCAAAAGTTCACCCATGCTGCCCCAAACATAGATGTAGTTCCCCAAAATCATAAGGATAGTGGCTGGGATCCTTCTTAACACATCATCAATGATGCTAGATTGCAAACCCTTCAACCTCATGGCTGGATACTCATCTCTAGTTGTCAAAAGAATGATAGGCAACTGAAATTGTTGCGGGCAACGAATGAAACCAAAGTACAACTATCATGATGATAATCTTTGCCTCTAAAAGATGCTTCCAAGCTGCCCCAAACTAATCTCTTCATAATTTGGCTCAAATCAGAACTTATGAGTGTTGGTATGTAATTCCATCCCAAATGGTACCAAATATGTTGGAACATTGGCCTTAATTGTTCTCAATGAGTGAACCCTCTTACACCCAATTTCAAATGAAAATAATGTCTTCCAACCTGCCCCTCTTTTGTTGCCCCAAGAAGATATGCACAATGCAACAAATGAAATTGGGAAAAATATCTCATCACGGTTGTAGCATTGCATTTCATTACTCAAATTTAGAATTGTAGAGAGTTACCCTTACTTTGTCAATGTGACTAGAAGAAGAACACCACTTGTGATCAATATCCACTTGGTGGCTGCAAATTGAAACCAATTGGAAATATCAGCCACAAGATCTAAAACATCTCCCATAATTTTTGATTAAGGGTTAAAGAGGGTTAAGGGGTCCCTTCCCCGTACAAAAACAAAGCTCCCTTACAAAGTAGATATTCAGTTATACAAAAACCAGTAGGAAAGGTTAATCATTAACCATATTCGGATACATCACATAGACCACCAAACAACATACTAACAACAAATCTAATAGTAAACTAACAACATACTAGCAGCATTCCAAAAGGGGCAAGGCAACAAAATCCATAGTCATTCAACATCTTTTTCAATGTCTTTCAATAAAGTGGACCATTCTTTAGCCAGATTTTCAATTGAGGTTCCCAGGTTAGCCAGATCCGAACTAGTTAGCTCTCTCTTTCTTTTCTTGTAGGCCTCATCATTTTCATTTTGTCTATAGGCACTAATGAGTTGAGCGTGGAGGTGTTGAATGGTGGATTTTATGTTCAGCATACTCCATTGAGTAGCTTGTTTCAGCAGGTCCTTAAGATGTTCCACTTCCTTTTCCAAATAGGATTGATTTGTCATGTAAATTCCATCTCTGTCATTGTTCAAGATTTGGGCCATGTTGTCGACCTTGCTTCTCATAGAGTGTCAGTCATTAAATATGAATTGGATCATAATTTTAGTAAGTTTGGTGTCGGTCCATAGGCTCGTCAGGCTCTCCTGTTCCTTGGCCATCTCATTCTGTGTATTACCGTGCATCTGCCCACTTTCCTCCATGATTGATTGATTGGCCTTCCCCTACCCTCTTTCCTCAGAGACTGGTTCAGAGACCTGCTGATGTTTTTTCAATTCCAGAGGCCTTTCGCTATGCCCCCAACATCCTTAGGTTCTTCACTCCCCTCCTTGGATGAAGGGCTGTCACTGGAATCCTCCTCTTCTTCTGGTTCAACAATCTTGTTGCTATCATACCCACTCAAAGCTTGAGCCAAAGGCCCTAGCTAATCAACTGACTTTGAAATTGTGTCGAGCCCCTTTAAACCATTGCCATTATCAGACCTTGGTGCAAAGGCACTGAAATTTTGCCCTTCTTAAACTGTTCCATAGTGGCACATAAAAAGACCTAAGCATATAATATGGAAAGCTATAACTGTGACCATGCTGAATGTAGTTAAACATGGGTAGGTGACCCTCTAGTGTAATGAATTGACTTAGATTTAAGGCGACCTCATTAAACGGATCAGGTAATGACTCCCTAAGAAACCCAACAAAGTGAGTGGTAAGATTTTCCTTACCAATTAAAAACAACTTCAGCTTCTTACACTTCATTTTGATTTTGGTTTATGGATGCCTCCCTCCCGTCTTTGTTGGTATTGAAGATGCTACATTGGTCGAATAGTGATTTGCAGCTTCACCCCTCTGAGAACCACCATGCTCCTAGTCCAAATAGTAGAGGTTTTCTAGGCGTTGCCGAAATCCTTGCTAAGATTTCCCACATTTTTCAAACTCATAATGATTCGGAGTTCATGATCCACATTTTCCAAACTCATCTCATTCATGTTAGAAAGATGACTTACACCCCAAAGCTCCCATGGAATCCATGTCTCATTAGGCCTTCTTGCCAGGTGTGTTTTAAAGAGCCAATGCCAAACAATAGCATGATATATTACTCCACCTTGGTTCATGAAACCTGAATTATTGCATACCTTGTAACAATATGAATTTATATTCCATGTGGCTGAATTTATATTTTCAGTGGATGAATTATCCATCACCTTCACATACATCCAAAAGTGGCAATCTTGAAAGTAACTTGAGTCCCACAAAAGCATAACAAGATGTTTCATACAATCTTGAAAATAACATCTAGTTTGCTTACCATCAGTACAAGTGTAGTGTGATTGAAATGCTAAATTATCGAAGGTTGTGTTAATTGCACTCCTAACGCAGCTTGCTTCATTTGAGTGTTACTTAGTCTCCAAGAGTGTTCTATTAACCGGGCACGAATTGATCCTTCACCATGTGGTTAGAATGCGCAATAAACCCTCTATGATTGCTCACAAGTTTCTTTTTGATCCTAGTGTAAGAAATGATAGTTACCTTGATCTTCCGAAGACTACCCATGCCAAAGTAATCTTGGCCTTGAATGGAAGAAACAACATGCCCATAGTTGTCTCTAACATGCTTATTAGTGTATTTCCCATGAAAATAAAAATATGGCAGCGATATAGGAGGAAACAAAAATGTGATCGTTTTTATCATACCGCCTAAAGGCAAGGCTGCCAACAACATAGCTCATGAACTTATTTTGTTGGTACTTGTTTGGAACACACTTAGAAACTCTCTTCAAGGTTATGAACTTCCTCAATCTTGCCCATCATTGAGTGCTGTTTGGGAAATTTTGAGTGAAGCTGAAAGTAATCATGAAGAATCGGAAGTGCTTCCTTCATGGACATGCCCTTCCAGTCAAGTCGTCCTCATTGGTTTGCAAATCTGATTTTTCTTCTCCATTTTTCTGCCACATGCCATCATTAGAAATCAATGAATCATCATTGAATATCAAAGGATTTTTACCTTCCAACTCGTTCTTCATGGTTTCCTTCTCTTTCCTAGGTTTGCGCTTCAAGATTTTATCAAACCCTTGACCCTTCATACTGCTGTTGTGAAAATCAGTCAATCTCTTGATTCTTCAAGGAAAGAGTGATGGGCACTTCTAGGAGATTTCAATGGGCTGCTCCATCTGTAATGCCCACCAACTTTGTCTGTTTTTTCTTGCGGACTTGATCATGATGGAGGAATTCTTTCAAGTTTAGGGCTGGAATATCTTGTGCATTTTTCATTGGGCATTGCTCGTGGTTTGACCTTGGTGCAAGTGATGATCCAGTCATCACTAGAGCTTAAACCAGGCTGCAAAAAACATATTGATGACAAGTGGACATGTGCGCAATCACATCCGGAAGAGCAGTAACTCCTCATAGATGGTAGCAAGTTATTCTGGGAGTTTAAATCTTGTTCCCATTCTGGAATGGCTTCTTCCCTTAGAATAAAAGTAGAAGCTAGTGGCTGATCCTAAGAAAGTTGAATCCTTGGGGCATGCACCGTTGAAGTGTTATCTATGGATGGGAGCTGCCCTCACCAAGTATGAGGCCTTGGTCCATGGAATTTTTGTAGGGTTAGGATAGACTGATTATGGTGTGTACCAATCTAAGTTCTTGCCTTCAATACCAATTATCGATTTTGCTTTAATGAATCATTGGTTGCCAGAGCTCTTCAACTCTTGGCTGTTTGATTTATGAGATGAAAATTTATACTGAAACCCTCCATGGGAAGAAACTCTCGTTACCACTGTAATGTCACTTTCTAGGGATGAAATGAAAATACAATTTCACGGTACATAAATGAGATTAAGCATTTCTATCCACAATGAGCTGATGATATGATCCGAGTGCATATTATCAAAGAATCATGTCCCTTTTAGGGCTGAAACTGAAACTATAAGGTTTAACACAAAACCCAAACTGAAAATATTCTGATTTTTATATCAGCCAACTGAACTTGTAAAACAGCAGTGAACAGCAGTCAATTTTTAGAACAATATAACAAGCCTAAAATTCATCAAAATGTCACCAACTATTATCCAAAGTATGTAGAGGCACTTTAGGAAACACTTTAAACAATTATCAACCAAGAAATCAAGCCTCTAAACCTAGCTGAAAATTAAATAAATGACAGCAAGTACAGCTTACAAAATGGCTAGAAATGATGATTCCCAACCCCCTACAAATGATGTACATGAAGTAGATCTCAGCCTTATAAATTATGAGGAAATGCAATATCAACTCCAAATGACTGACGATGTGCCCTAGAAGGCACCAATCACTTCTCCAAGAGTTGCTCCCCTAGGAGAGGGGCTGAATTTCATTTAGAAGACTCTTCAAACTCTTCTCGCTTGAAAATATGCAAACTAGCAAAATCACTTTATTTGAAGCACTTAGGAACCACCAATTGGAGAGTTTTCGTTCTCCAATTGAACAAGGAAAGGTTTCGTCCTCCTTGTGTGCCACACCAAAAGGATTTTCGTCCCTTAGTGGAAGGAATAGAGCAAATAAGGCCCAAAACAAAGCAAGTGTAATTTTATGGCAAAAGATGATCCACAAATGAGTCCAAGCAATCCCTTTTATACCCTTTCGGTGGCGCCAAAAGCAATGAGGGAGTTTCCCCCATGACCGACCTCATAATGATGTTGCTTTTATTTGTGTCTTTGGCTTTTTACTTCTCCAACCCAACAGACCTAGCTTATGAGAGAAACCATGAAAGAAAATGCAAATGCTTATACAAAAGAATGAAAAGCATGAAAAACACTTCCCTTGTTCACCTCCTTGACCGTGGAATGTGGAATGGGATAGAAGTCTCCAAAATGAATTAAGTCGAAAAAGGGGACTTTACAACTTCCTCGAATGATGATGAACTTTTGAAAGTCTGAAAGTTATGTGCCACATTACGTCCTGGCACATAAGACTGCACATTGGTTGCTTAATGAATCCTTGTGTGCTATCACAACACAACTCCAATGACGTCATAATTAGTAGATGCATGTCATTGAGATGAACTCATGCTTGTAGTGCGAGCCTTTGAAAGTGCTCCTTTTGATGCGCACACACAAATGGTGATATATTGCACATGGATCAACTCTCTTGAAAACATACTTCTACATTGTGCTATTGATGTACATGCTTGCGTGATCTTTGAATATTTTGTAGCTTTGAATGTGCTTAGATATTCTATGTATTCTTTGTCTCTTGTCCTCTTACTGATCCTTGTGTTAATCACACGATCCACCTCCTCTTGTTCCTTCTCTAACAACTCTCCTCTCTAATCAACCCATGAATCTGAATCTGTCATGACCCTTTCTCAATCTAATCCAGTTAGAAGACCCTTAGCCTATTCTCCATTTCCTGTAGGCTAAAGTGGTGGTGCAAGCGAAATAATTTAATAATTTAATTTATGTTGTCCAAAAAGTAACTTTAAGTTATTTTCATAAAAAGACAACTTATGTTTTATTCTTAAAAAAGTGATTATCATTAAAACAACTTAACATTCAAATAAAAGGAGGGGACATGCTTTATGAGTGCTTTTCCTTGAAAAGTGTGAAAGTGAAATTATAAAAGTGGGGTGATTAGGCTCATTTGGGGATTACTTTTCAATCATCTATGTTTACATTGTGAGTTTGAGCTTCTGTTTCAGCTTTCAGCATTTGAGGACGAAAACCCTTGGATGTTTGGAGATATTGGAGGACGAAAAACCCTCTTGGTTTCCAAGGTTGGATTTGAAGATGAAAACCCTGTTGTCCATAAGAGTGATTCCACCTAGGGATCATATTGTGCTCAAAGAATTGAAGTTATTTTCAGCTTGCTACAGTGTTGCTACAATGATATCAACCCTAAATAAGATTGCTATAGTGACACTAATGTCGTTCTAGGATTTCAGATCTACTATTTCAGACTTTTGGACATTGTTGGCAGTTAGGGCATCATTTTCCAACCAGCTTGGATGCCATTTCCAGCGAATCAATTCATTCGTATGGTCAGTTGTACAAGTACAGGTTCTACCCTTAGTGTTTGTTTGTAAATGCCAAGAGGGCATAAAAATCTAGGGTTACAATTCTGAATTTTGCATGCATAATTTTGGCTAGGGTTACAACCTGTTAGCAAATGGATTTGCACGCATGCAAATGACATGCAACAGTGTGGGGACGAAGTCCCTCCTCAATGAAGGTGAGGCTGCCTTTATTGAAAACCAAAACTGTATTTACATCTGTACGTTCAAAATTGTATATGGCGGGTGTTTTGGAACATCAATGGAAAGAAAAGTGAATGAGGGAGATGGAATGGAATGAAGGAAAGGAGTGGAATGGAATGAACTGAAAGAACATGCAAGAGTTAGGTAAAAACAGAGCCTAATATTGCATGAAGAGGAAAGATGAATAACCAACACAAATAAAATGGAGTTTGAGTTAGCCAAACAAGAACGTGTAAAAGGGAACACACATGAGCAAGTAGATAATCAGAGCTTGATCACTGTGAACTAGAACAACTGATTAATAACGTTGACAATAAGATCAAAGATAATATTTGCATGCAAGATTCAAACACCTAACATCTAATGAACATAAGAACATCAAATGTTACAAGAGACAATGAATGAGACACAAAGTTTGTATTTCATTAACTCCAAAATGTTTTTCACAAAAGAACACAAAGTTTCTTCCTGAAACAAAGCTTGCACAAAAGTATTTTCTTCTCCTCTCTCAAAGTCACCCTTTACAAATGAGCCCCTCACTTCCTTTTATAACCCAAAAGTTGGTTACAAAGTAGTTAGGGTTTTACATGATCATTAAATAAGGCACTTAAGTGACCTTTGACTTTTTCAACAACTTTATTAAAGACAACCCAAAAATAGAAATTACTTAAAATATCCATTGTTTCCTGAAAACAAATAACAACACCTTTTAAAATATACAATAATAACCAGTGCCTTATCCATTGAAATGGGGTCCGCCTATCTCAAGCGTATGAGAAATGGACTCTCCCACTTCGTTAGATACCAAGAAAATCAACTCCCTGCACCGCCGGTGAAATTAGGATCTGCCGCTTTTGCCAGTTGAAAGGATCTAAACCTTCCCAAAGTTTCAAACATCTTTTCTTCTTCTGGAGGTTCACTTGGTCGAAGAATAGCCTCACAAAATACCTGCAATTCAAGAATTCTACTTGGCATATCATTTAAATTAACAATTTTGGATTGAGCATTCTCAAATAAGTTCTTCAATTTGATGCACCGCTCCATGGAAACTGACGAGAAATTGTTGGCGGGAGTGTACATGTCCTTAAACAATTGTGAAATTTGTTCTTCCACCTGCTCCGATGAACACCTTTGATTATGCTCATTTACGAGGTTACAAGGAATCTCAGCCATGAATTCCTAAATCAAGGAGAGTGAAGTGAAGGCTTCATTACACATGCTGTCATAATGGATCATAGAATCCTCGAGAAGCATTTTTTTAATTTGAGATGCAGACACAAAAGAAAACTTGTCCCTCGATTTTCAAATTCTAGAATTCCTTCAATAGCTAAAATTGAAGATTCCATACTTGTCATCTCCTATAAACTGAGCAATATCTCATCCAAATTTGATATAGCAGAAACAAAAGTTTCTTTGAAAAGAAAGAATTGGATCAAGATACGCACTGACATCTTCATGAAGCTTAACCGCGGTCTTGATCGTCCCCTGGCCTAAAACGAGAATCTCTGAAAGCCAAGTTTTAGTGACATGGCCCAATGTGTTTATTTCCTTTGACAAATTGAGAGTATCTTCATTTGGGGCAGCCACTGCATTAGGTACTGGGAAGGTGGATGATATGGGATTTATCAAATGTTGAACATATTCCACCAATTGATTCTTTTCGGCCTTGAGCTGAGAGTTTTGAGACTTGTATTTCTCAAGTCTCTTTAGCACGATATCAATTGAATCTCGAGCCATTGCCATGTCACTTTCTAATGTAGATCTTCCAAGTCCAAGTCTGGAAACTTCATAGTCGGCAGGTGTCATAGCATCGCGCTCTTTATCCACTTGTGGAATGGCAAGGTCTGCAAATTTGTTTCCATCATTATCCACCATTATTCGAGAAAGCACCTTAGGCCTTTTAGGAATGGCATCATTCGAAAAGTTTGAAAAGGGCATCAAAATCAATGTCAATTGGCTTGACAACTCTCTTCCTTTTCTTTACTTCAGAATCAACCCAGGAAGGAGTATCATTCACTATTTCAGCATACAGAATCCTAGATTTCGAATCAATATTCTCATTATTTCGACATCATGAGATCCTTCTTGAATCCTATCTACGACCTCGATTTGAGGAGACACAACCTCAATATCCACTTCCTGGTTATTCGGGAGATTTTGGGAAATCCCTTCATGAACTACATGCTCTGAAGTGTTTGATATTTGAATTACCTGCACCTGAGTGGATGCTTGTTTGAAGCATGGCTGAGGATCATTTGCTACTAGCTTCTGAGCACTATTAACAATGTGGGTAGAAGAATCTCTACTTGAGGTAGAAAATCCGGACACACGCTCTCTTCCTTCTTCGGGGTTAGGATCTTTATATCTTTCTCCTTGTGACATGTTACTTGGCGAAGTGGATTTTGGCAACCACTCTTTTCTTGCCTGTTGTGTATGATTGGATGGTAATGAGGTTGATCGAGAAGAGACTTTGGTCGAATGGAGACCCCCTCGTATTGGCAATTTTTGTGATCCCGAAACATGATCTGGAATGGATTGCAATTTGGCAAGTTCTCTGTCATACCAAGATATGCTTCTTTCAATAATTGGTTGGTTCTTGCCATCAAGAGAAAATTCATCTCTTTTGGTCCAGTCGATTTGAGGCAATGGGGTAGAGGCAATGGGGTAAAGGCAATGGCATCATATGAGGGATCGACGACATCCTCATCATCATCTATGAATGAATCGGGAGGACTCTTGATGTGGAAAGCCTTGATCTGAGCAAGTGTTAGGCGAGAGTACTCCCGTCTTCTTACCTCATGTTCATCCGAACAAGCAGCCCAAAAATCTTCCATGGTAGGACTATGTTGGTACTTTGCCCCCAGAATCTTTTGCATATATCCATTGATATCAAACTGGGCTCTCTTCACATATGGATGGATGGTTATGAGAGCGAACTCTTTTTCCATGAGTTGTGCACTGAAAAGATTTGGACATTGGTATTCCCCGATTTGAATTGGGAAATGAATTCCTGAACGGTGCTTGTCACTAAGAAGGCAGTGAACTTGGAATAATTTTCGTGCCAGCTCCATTAATACCCATCTGTCACTGACGTACTTAGGAAGTTTCCACGGGGGTACCAGCAAAGCCACTCACGCGAATGTAGGAAAAAGATGAAAATTGAATAAACTAGGTTCCCCATTGGGAAATGACACTCATGGCTTCTTTAGAAAACCTTTCCTTAGTATTCTGATTCAGGTTTTGGATCACGTGGAAGGTGAATGCATCGTTGACTCTTCTAAAATGGTGAGAACTATTTTTGAAGCTGAGTTAAGGGTAATAATGAAAAACACTGTTAGACGGCCCCATGACCCCTCTCGTTTCAAGTCCCGAAAATAGCTTTCTTCTTGCTACCGCATAAGTCAGATACTATGTTATGTAGAAGCATCCAGTCATCTTAACTTCTATCAATTGTTTGTGAAGGGTGTTACTGATGATGGTGGCCCAATCCACAAACTCTTTCTTGGCTAGGATGATACAGATAAACTGGTACATCCATGGGTGGAAAATCCTAGCAGAAGGTAGACCGAAAACTCGACTTAGGAGAGTGATCATGTCTCCGATTTCTTCCATGAACTCAATGCGGTACAGTTCTTTGGGAAGCATGTGAATTCGAGGTCTCTTGGTTACTAACCAGTTGTTAACCATCTTGCTCCATCTCTGGGGTTCTTCATCCTAGAATTCTTGTGCTGATATGCGAGTGATATCCGCATTCTTGGGAAAGTCGGGTATGCAGAGCAATTCCTCAATGTGTTCTGGTGTGATTAAGAGGAAAGGCTCGCGATTATCTTTAAAAATTCCTCGTCTCTCAGGGTCATAATGCTCCGCGCAAGCAATAACCAATTCCGGACACTGCACCGAGACAGGAAATGCTGCTGCTTGGGGTAGGCCACTATGGTAAAGTCTATCTGAGAAAATGGTTTTGCCTTCAGTTTTCACCCGCTCGCAGAACTGTTGCACGTTGATGTGACCTAGATTTGTATCAGTGATGTTGTCATATGCTGACTTAATGGAACTGGGAGGGATAATTCCTTGGAATTCATATTTCAGGGCGGATTTGTTAGATTTCTCCACTGGCTTCCTCGATCTCCCCGCAGATTTGGATTTTTCGGCCATTATGAATTTAACAGAAAAGTGACTCAGGCACGCCAAACAACGCAAACGGGGCCGGGTCTCAATCTCCAAAACCCTGTCGATGCAAGAAAAATATTTTCCGTTATATTATTATTATTATTATTATTATTTTAAAAATAATAATAATAATTGTCCCGAATTACAATTTTTTTTAAATGTCAATACAAACATATCGAGACTAAGCTCGTGTTCCAAATCTGGCGATAACAACGATATTTATTTTTTAATTAAAATCTCCTGATTTTAATATTTTGCGTGGATCAATTTTAATCTTTTGCTATGGTGTTTAAATCCTTCCCTTCTCTCACTGCGTTGGAAATTGTTTTCAAACCAGGCTCAGAGATTCTTATTTTCCTGAGCGTGGATATTCTCCTATGTTGTTGACAAGTGCGTGGAAACTGCTCTAAAATTTCTGCGTGGGCAGTCTTCTCTGTAACCTGCGTTTTTTATTACTTTGAGTGCTTGTGCATGCGTGGGCAGTCTTCCTTTCGACTGTGAATGCATGGTGTTTGAAAACAGTTTGCTGTCCTGTTTTGGACTGTTCCTTCCTCACGCGTGGAAAGCAATTTATAAATTTGTTTTCTTGAAACCTTCTCTCTCCTAGGCGCGTGGTTGTCTCCATTCCTGGGGCGGCCTGCCTTTAATTTTTTAAAACTGTTCTTATTTCCTTGGCTGGGTGGATATCTCCTTCAGGCTGGGCACGTGAGATTTGAGACAGCTCCACCTCTCCTTCCAGTTTTCTTTTTCTTGCTCTCTCTATGTTTTGCGCGGCTCTTCCTTCCTTCAGTCTTTTTCTTTTTAATATTTCTGAACTGTTCTCTCTCTCCCTGCGTGCGTGGAAAGGGATTTTTTTTTGTCTTCTATTTCTTCTTGCCTTTGCATGCGTGGGTTTTGAAAACAGTTCTTTATCTCCTTATGCTCACGTGCCTCCTTTCCACGTGGGATCCCTGTCTTGAGGTGGCCTACTCTTTCTCTTTCTCCCTGCGTGGGAAGAGTTCTTGATTTTATTTCTTTGCCCTTTCAAAACATGCGTGGATTCTCCTTAAGATGCGTGGAAAGCTGTGTTTTAATTTTGCTGTGTGTCTCCTCCAATGTGTGGAGAGGAATTTTGGTCTTCTGCTCCTTCCTTTGCCCAATGCGTGGCCTATGTGGACAGGTGCGTGGGAAATTTTTGCTTTATACTTGGCGCCTCCTCTGCCCAATGCGCGGGCTCAAAACAAATGCCTCTTTTTCTTTTTCCCTGCGTGGGAATGTTTTGACTGTTCGTTGGCATGCGTGGGAAGCTGCAAAAATGTGGCTTTTTTCTTCCTTAGCTGGTGTTTGTTTGGATTTCGATTACACTTCCTTACATGCACGACTAATAAATCTTCCTTCACAATGGCGTGAGTTTCTCTTGCACTATGGGATGTTGACAAAATATTATGTCCTTCAGAAGAAATAAGAAGCAATCGGAAAGCTTCGCACGAATTTTTCCAACGAGTTTGACGGAGGAAGTTATGAGGATTAATCCAACTTCCTCTCTTCCCGGGTAGTGGACTTAAGTGCCAGGGGGAAATGGGGAAAGCAACGGCCAATTGCCAACGGGAATGGCAAAGTGGGTTGGCAATCCCCGTTCAATTTCCCCATGTGGGAAATTGGGGAATTTCTTGCCCGTTAGCCAATCCATGATTTGGCAATTGGTGGAGAAAATCCCACGTGCGGGAAATTTGAAGAAGATTGCCAGGAAAGGGGAAATCTGGGTTCGGGAAGCCAAATTGGCATTCCCGGCAGTTGGAAGCATAAGCTTACTTCCCCGGCAATAAAAATTTGTCGAATGAACTTTTAATTAATATTTATTTAATTAAATACTCTCAAGTTATTTAAAAGTTAATTTTATTAAACAAGGAGCGATTAATTAATTAAATATTAATTAATTAATTTTAATGTATTTTAACGCGATTTAAAACCTGGCGGGAAGAGTTCTTGCCCGAAAAGGACGAAACGAAGACCGAAACGATCACAAAAATGAGACGATCGCGTTGAGGGCAATGAACCACGCAAAGTAACACTTTTCAAAATTTTCAATTTTTTCATTTTTTATTATTTTTTAATAATTTTGCAAAGTCAAAATTAGCTGATAACACAACCAATATATTTTATTTTGTACTTTGCATAGAAATTTGATTTTAATAAAAATTCTACTCTGTGGGTGTTAAACCACTTTAATTATTTCTATAAAATTCCATGTTAAGAGGGATTTATCCTCAAATTTCAGAATTCAAGGTTTATTTAGAATCTTAGATTTATTTTGATAAAGGGTTTGCTAACAAATCCCATAATTTAGTATTTCACCCATAAGGGGACATTACAAAATTTGTGCTTTCTCCTTTATCTTGGGCTACATGACATGGGTACACATCTACCACCAACACCTTGAAAATAGGTGAAAAACTTGCACGTTATGGTAACTTGATTTCATATGCGTTCTTAACAAACTCCCTCAACACTCTGCATGGTCCCATCTTCTTCATCTTCAACTTGTTATATGTGCCTATAGGAAATATTTTTGTTCACAAATGTGCTAAGACCATGTCTTCAACTTGATATTCAACTTCTCTTCACTTGATGATTGCACTTTGTTTATACTGCATTGAACTCTCCAATTGTCTGTGCATTTGGTCATGCACATATCTCACATGCTCTACAAAATCTTTCTCATATGAACTTCTTCTTTCTATGCTCCTTTGTCGCGTAATTCCGCAACTCCACTTGGACTCGAACCATACATAATCTAGAATGGTGTCTTACATCTACTCCTATTTACTTAATGATTATATGCAAATTGAGCTTGTTGCACAATATTATCCCATGTACCTGGCTTATCTTGAATCAAACATCTCAACAAATATACTAAATTTTTGTTAACAACATCCGTTTGTCCATCTGTTTGTGGATGATTGTGGAGTTGAACTGCAACTTGGTGTCCAATTTCATCCACAATGTTCTCTATAAATTTCCAACAAACTTTACATCCTTGTTTAATACAATACTATGTAGTAAACCTGTGATGCCCCCTTTTTGGACAAATAGAAAATTACAACTTCAACCCAAATCGAACCAAGAAGGATTAGATCCTTTTGAATCAACCTAAAATAGCCCAATGTCAACAATTACAACCCAAATGGGGTTGGAAGTGGTTAAGGTGGTGAGCTAGATTGGTGGAGAATCAAATTTTTATCCTTCTCAATTCTGGTTTTTATTACAGTAGTGAATTAATTTGAAACAGTTGCCAACAGTTGAAAACTTCAAAAATTCCTAACTCAATCACAAATCCGTATTTTTGCATGAAACTAAGTGCATAATAAACTAGAATTTCAGAGCTTTCCAATGTACTAAAGATCAGATTTTTCTGAGCACTTAAACCCCTTCAATTAGCATCTAAACTTCCAGATTTGGGCGCTAGGGTTAGCAAAAATTAATAAATTAATAACCAGCACTTCCCTGAACTGTTTTCACCTTCCAAAAGCTTATTTTGATGCACAAAAATGCCAAGAACAGATCTGAAGTGAAACCACAATTTTTAAGCATCAAAATGTGTCACAAACAATTAATAATCCAACCCCAGACTGCTACAACTTCTAAAATTATTTCCCGCTTAACCAATCAAGCAAAAACCTTCGAACTTTGGATTTTTGGCCACAAAAATATGAAGAATAATATTCCAAAATTAGTTTTCGCACAACATACACAAAACCCTAATTTTGCCCTAAAAAGTAGGTCACCCAGCACATTTAGGGCATCAAATCATCTCCAGAAATTATGAAATTAATTGCAAAACATAGCACATTTGAAAACCAACAAATATGCTCCAAATCATGCAATAATAATCAGATTCGCACCATGAATAAATTCTCTAGGGCAAGGAAGCAATTCGCCACACACTAGATGCAACACACATACAAATGGATCCTTATTGAAATCAGATTTGCTTCAATTCCAAGTCGAATGGGAGAGAGCACAATGAGAGCTAGGGCATACATCCCTTGGGCATACATCCCATTTCTCCAAGCATGGAGAGACATAAATGATCAAATCAACATCCCCAAAAATGGCCATGCAACCTCCTTCTATAACATAAGGGGTGTAATATTCAAATGGCCGACCTTTTCCCTTTTGGAGGGAAAACAAATAAAACTTAATTAAAATATTAAAAGACTCACTTAATGTGCACTTTATTGTTTTCTAATTAAATAATAAAGAGTAACTAACCTATGTGCACATTTAAAGACTAAATAAGACTCCCACTTGTAGCGCTTATGCCGAGGGGTTATAATGCAAATGAAAGAGATGAACCGATATGAGTAATGCCCCGGAAAAGGGGACATTACAAAACCATGTTGTCCTACAATATTCTTGAAAAACAAAGTTGTAATGTTAATTTGCATCTCTAATTTTCCTACAAGGCACAAATTGTGACATCTTTGAAAACCTATCAATAACCACAAATATTGAATCATTCCCCTTTTTGCGTCTTAGGCAACCCTAAAACAAAATCCATACAAATATACTCTCATGGTATTATTGGAATAGGAAATGATTGATACAATCCTATATTTTGATTTCTCCCCTTAGCTAATTGATAAGTTGTACACATATCCCATTGAATTTTTGAGGAACTTCTTGTAAAAAATTTCTGAACCATGAAAACTTTGTGCTTCAAAAGTACTCCTAAGTGAAGGCCAATCAACTACTTTGCACACCATTTTTGTATCCATCCTCGAACCTTCTCGGGAAATCACAAAGCCCAAGTATACCAATTCTTCCTTAAGAAAGCTACATTTCTTCAAGTTTATGAGTGACTTTTCATCTCGCAATCTCATCAACACTTGATGTAAATTTTGCAGATGTTCTTCTCTTGACTTATTGAAAATAAAAATATCATCTAAATAGACAATCACAAACTTACCTAGATATGGCTTTAAAACTTCATTCATCAAACACATGAATGTCCTCAGTGCATTGGTCAACCCAAATGGTATAACCAACCATTCATAATGTCCTCCTTGTGTTTTGAATGTTGTTTTCCATCCATATCCCTTTTTATGTGAATTTGGTGATATTTGCGCTTTAAATCAATCTTTGAGAAATGCCTCGCACCACTCAAATCCATTAGATCATCCATCAATGGTAAGAAAGACATTTATTTGATAGTGATCTTGTTTATTGCTTGGCTATTTGTGCACATTTTCCATTCACCATTTTTCTTTGGCGCTAATATTACTACTACTGCACATGGACTCAAGTTTTCACGAATCAATCCTTTCTCCAATAACTCTTGAACTTGTTTATGCACATTTGCATTCTCTCGCACGTCAATTTGTATTTTGTTTTGTTTGGTAGAATTAATCCTAGGATCAAATCCATTTGATGACCATTACTTCTCATCGTTGGTAATCTGTTTGGTATTAGAAACAATCTCCGCAACCTCACCAATTGAGTCATTCACTTCCTGCAAAGTATCTCTTCCTCACCCCTAGCTTATGTGTCCAACTATTATGAAAGCTTTGCTACAAGCGCCAAATAATCACATTCCATCACCTGACTCTGGAATCGCTTTCCAACATCAACATAACCTTCGGATAAGCTTCCACTTCCTCACATCTATCGTTTAGTGGATTCAATGTGTGTGTCACTCCATCCTTTGCCATCAAAGTATTTGTATTTGTGCATCCATCATGTTGTGCATTGTGTTCAAACTACCAAAGCCTTTCAAGAAAAATATGACAAACATCTATAGGTATGATATCACACATAACCTCATTTATGTATGCACCAATTTGGAATTCACTAAGCATTGCTCATTCACCAAAATCTGATGATCTTTCAGTAACCAAGAAGTCTTATACAGATTCTGATGTGCTATCCTCTTTTAATTGAATTTATCTACCATTTTGTAATGTCTCTTTCTAGGACAAAACCCAAAAATAAGGGTTTGGCCACAAACCCCGAGAATCAGATCTAAAAATATACCAACACCAACAATTGAAAATAATCTGATTTTCTGACAATAGTTCCAATAATAATATAAACCCTAGCAGCGAACTGTAAAGGGGCTTAAATGCACCATAAAACCATGCACAATAGATGAAAACACTTCTAAATAATTATTTCATGCACGGAAACACTTATCCATTCAATTTGCAATAAACAAATGGAGAAAACCCAAGATAACTCACAACTGTAATTAAATTTGGAACAGCAGTAGGAAAACCAGAAACAAAGGCTGAAAATGTTATATGTATTCCCCCAAAAATTACAAAAACATAGATTTTGGCCTTATAAATTATGCCGAATCAGGATATCACATAAAATTTGAATTTCGTGCCCTAGATGGCACCCAAATGCTATCAAACCCTAGTTGCTCCAACTAGGAAGAGCTCAACAATGCATGCAAACACATGTAGATGTCTTCTTTGATCTTCTAATGTCCAAACCTGCAAGAGGTCTTCACGTTGTCTTCACTTCACCCAAGGATAGAGGGTTTTCGCTCTCCAACCAGCCAAGGAAGGTTTTCATCTTCCTTGGAAAAGCCACACAATTGGATTTTCACCCAAAAGTGGAATGACAATGAGCAAACAGTCCAAAGATCAAATGTAGAGAAAATGCTCCAAGATTGTTGGCGGCAAAAGCCAAATTAGAAGAACCAACTTCATAAAGCTTCATTGGGTCTTTTAATTTGCTTTTAAACTCCTCTAACACAACCGACCTGCTTAAACACTTAAGAAAATATTTAAAAATTAGCAAAATAAAAATGAAGTAGGAATGCAATTCCTCCCCTAGCTCATTCCACTTCATTGCCACGGAAAGGGAATGGCAAGAAGTCCATAATTAAGCTCTTAAATTGGAAAAGGGGACATTACAGATTATGATGTTGTATCCTCTTTTAATCCAATTTATCTACCATTTCTTGAGAAACAATATTATTAGTGCTGCCACCGTCTATGATTAATCAACAACACTTACCTCCTGACTTACAAATCATTTTGAACAATTTTTTCCTTTAAGCGGGACTATTCTCTTCCTTTGCAGGCCTCAAAAATACCCTCTTCATCATGAGTGCTTCTCCAATTTCATGTTCATTGGTGTGATGCAATGATTTGCGACACTTTCTTCATCCGCTCGTGCAATATGTGCACTTACATGTCTACTGCGCGTGAAGATGCTCAACTTACCTTTTCCTTGCAGCGTGCATTGTTGCTTACATGCTAGCTTTTCTTCCGCCTTCATCTCATATTGTTAGGCTTCTTCAAAAAAATGTATTCTAATCATCAAAAACTCATCTTGAATTGTCATGTGCAATCAATTCATATAACGTGAAATCTTTTCTGCGTCATACTCAATTCCTCCCCGTAAGCACTTACACTCGTACCCTTGTTGTAAATTGTGGAGTTTCTTAAACAGACTTGTGTGATAATCCTGAGGACTAAATTTTGCTTTCAGTTTCACAATAAATCTATTCCAAGTAGTGATATTTCCATAACCTTGCTCAATCTCTCAGCTTGTACCTGTTCCCACAATAGTGATGCGTAACCCTTCAATTTGGCTTGAGAAAATTTGACTCACCTTATATCCTTGTAGTCTTCATGCTCAAAGTACTTTTCCAACTCAACTATACAGTCGGAGTTCCTCAGGATTCAATCCTACAGAGTAACTGGGAATATCCAACTCAGGTTTACTTAATATTCTTTTGACAGCTTTCAGAAATATGTCTTCATGTTCTTCAACATCTTCTTTTCTTGAGTGATTTCAGGCGCTTCTTCTGCTACTCAATGTATATTTTTTGTTAACTGTCAAAACTAAATGCTACCTTTATTGATGAAGTGCATTCACATAAGTATGTTAACTAAAATATTTAACTTTTACATTACTGCATTTACTGCTTAAAAAGTGTTAAAAATTTAAAAGGCTCAAGTGGTGTTGGATTTATTTTGACACTTCATACAGGAATTGGATATAATCTACCCTTTATGCAGGTCTCGATTAGGATTTTGGAGATGAGTTTTGTGATGCTTATAAATGATTATTGATACATATCCTTTTCCAGAATGATGTTTCTTAGACCATAATCTGCATTTACTGTCTTTGCAGATTAGCTCTTTGAAAAAGGAATTGAAATCAGTGCGTGAGCATCGCAAACAATATCGAGATCATCGCTCATCTGTGCCTGTACCAGTTATATCTTTGGTACATTTCTCAGCATTCTAATCCCCACAACACGATCTAATACAGAATCAACTTCAAGTGAATAAAATCTGTACACACAGCTTATTTTAAAAATCTTGCACGTGAAGTATAGTCATTAGCTAAAAGGGTAAAGGTAAATGTTTAGGTCATAGCCAAGCCAGCATGCCAAATGTGTGTATGAGACTCTTGTTGTGGAAGTCCACAGCAGAATTTTGTTTTTTATCCACATTATATATTGCTGAAATTATATCCATTGGGTTTCACTTCCTGACCTTGCCATTCTTTCTACATCAAGAGTGGATTTCCATATGTATATCCAGCTTTATGTATAAGACTATAAGTTATGGTAGTGTTATTGCTTCGTATGTATGTTAAAGCATCTGCTGCTACAGGTGGGCTACACCAATGCTGGAAAAAGCACACTTCTAAATCGTTTAAGTGGAGCTGACGTTTTTGTTGAGGATCGCTTGTTTGCTACTCTTGATCCTACTACGAGACGGATAGAGGTCAGGTTTGAAATGCACAGTAACAATTGCTTGAGAATATCATAGTTTCTGGTAGGCATCTTTAAAATCAAATGAGTATGAAAGTCACCTATAAAATGGAAACAGAAATGCACCACATACTGTATGGTATATCTCGAGCAAAAACATATAGTTATTAGTTTCATTTATGCGATGTGAATGAAAGGCTGAACTCTTCCAGCCAAAGGGTTGTAGATTGTTTTTTTCCCTTGAAATTTGAAATCAGCATATTATATATTCAATTGAAGGTTGTTTAGAATATCATAGTTTCTGGTAGGCGTCTTTAAAATCAAATAAGTATGAAAGTCACCTATAATAATGGAAACAGAAACACACCACACACTGTATGGTATATCTGGAGCAAAAACATGTAGTTATTAGTTTCATTTATCCGATGTGAGTGGAAGGATGAACTCTTCCAGCCAAAGGGTTGTAGATTGTCTTTTTCCCTTGAAATTTGAAATCAGCATATTATATATTCAATTTAAGGTTGTTTTTGTGGTTGTATATACACATCACATTCTATGAGTTAGTGTCATAGATGTCAACTTTAAGGCTATAAACTCATCTGATTCACTGCTAACTTTTGGGTCTAACATTTATGTTTGTAGCATATTTTTTATATCACATAATAGCTACGCTTTTTCTTTTATGGGATGGAGAATGTCAAAGAATTTTCTTTGGTGGGAATGATCTTGTTGCATTTGATTTTAAAATCAGATCTGTGGTGTTTGCTGTGGAACAGCTAGCCAATGGTATGGAGTGCCTGCTCACAGACACTGTAGGCTTTATCCAAAAGCTTCCTACACAGCTTGTAATGGCTCTCTCCCTTTACCACTGCATAAATAACGTTTCTATGCTGAAATGAAAGTATTGAATTTGAAATCTTTTCTAAAGACAAACATTTGCATACTTATAAATTATAATATATGGAATAGCCACGAGTCTCAGAATCTAGGAGGCCAGGCCACACTGACATTTCAAAATACATGCATCTTTTCATGTAATGACAAACAAAAGATAAGAAGTGGATAACCACCTAGCATTCATGCTTTAATATCTTGAATATCATTCCTTTCCAAAGCTTATTCAATATTAGTAAATTCCTTTATTAAAATATTATTGATTTCCTTTTCTCGTTAAGTTATTTCAGAATTTGTTTTTTTCTTTTGTGAAAGAGTTAAATACTTTCAGATTGTGAAAAGCTTTAGTGGAAAAGAAATCATATGCACACAATAACCAAGCTTTGAGTGCATTAAGGTAAAGGTAAACGTTTTTCATTATAGCCTCACAACGATACATGAAAAGGTATAAGGCCATATATATTTATTCATTTTACATTGATTTTTACTTCTGGAAATCACTCGCAAGTTAAATTACTGTCAAGATTATCAATCCACGGTTCAACCAATGAACCAATAAAAATTACCCATGCTCACTGGAAACTCCAATATAGGGATGAGTACCCTATCCCTATCTGTGTACCTGAATCTTTTGGTGACTATATTTATAGATAATATAGCCATACCCTTATTCATTTACTCTTGTACCTTGATTTGAAATGGCAACCCTGTCCTAACAACTACACATCTCTAGCTGACGAGGACACCACCACACCAACATTTATCCCAAATGATTATTTATTTTGAATAGATACTTCATAAATTAACAAAAAGATATCTACAACAAGGGCTGTACAAAAGAATGAACTATACAGTGAAAGATACAAAGAAAATTACAACTTGGTCCATAAATCAACAAGAACAACAATGAAACTTAAATAATTTCCAACACCAAACTTTTTAGCTTCCCTGAACAAAAGAAAACCTTTAGCAAACAATTGTTGCCGAACTTCGCTTCTCCAAGAATGACAAAAATCATTGAAATTGCAAACCTCACCCCTGAGGAGATAACTGCATCTAAGTTTCCAAATAATGAACAGGGCAGAAAGTCGCACACAATTTCAAGTACTCCTTAAATGTTTGCGTATAAGAGTATTTGGAATCACCAAACAATACAACTTGCCAATGAAGAGGTCCGTGAAAAATAGCGGACAGCCTGGTCTTCACAAACTTCCAATAGGATCTTGCAAAAGAATAGTCCTACAATAGATGCTCATCAGTCTCCAATTTAGAGCATTAAAGACAAAGCCCATCAGTAAGACCACCCTTGGATAAATGAGCCTTTGTAGGAAGCCCCTAAAATATCACAAACCAAGAAAATACCTTGAGTTTGTATGCAACCCGTACTGTCCACACACTATGAAGTCTTTGTACCCACAAAGCTTCTGCATTAGTGGCAAGTTGCAACCCATCTAGAATTGAGAACTGGTGCAAGAGTGCATTTATGATGAAGCAGATGGTAAAACCAATGCGTGTCATAATGAGATATGTGATGCCCAAAGGTCCATTTCCAATCTCACCAAATGGGGTCTTTCATCACCAGGTTGAGTTTAAACAGGTCTTCCTGAGGAATCTGCATTTCATTTATGGAAGACCGATCTGCGGGGGATAGGGCAAACTCCTGGGCTAAGGCCCTCCATTCTTTCCAGTTACGTGCATTGGCATCCCACAAGTCATTCCATAATAAGATGCTTTTCTTATTGATCCAGCGGGCTTGAAAGCATGGGATATTGGCTATAGATATATCCTGCAATTTCCACACCTAGATGGATTTACTAGCCAAATCCCAACTTGTTCGAGTACCACAATTCTCCAAGTGAGTAAACATGCAATTTATCTCCAAGCAACCCATATGCACCTGAGAACAAAAGATCCATCAACTTGAAAATTATTTGGAACAGCAATAATATCACATAGACCGAAGGATCCTCTAATCTTACCCAAATGCCAGGCTGAGAGTAATCTATGTCGCATAAAAATCAGCTAGGAAGTTGAAACCTCTAAACACTGGACCACTCGTTTGTCTGCAAGAATACATCCTAAATGATTATTGGGGCAATGATAAGCTTTTTTTCAGTGGTTACAAACTTGGTTTGTTTATGTCTGTTGGGCATGGTCTAGTGGAAACTTGGAGCACTTATCACTACAATGTCCTAGGTTTAAATCCATCGTGAATGCTCCCTGTAATAATACTATTGTTAAATCTACATGGAGTTAATTACCCTCTCTAGTCTTCAAAAGGGGTTATGTGACTAGCAATCACATGTTTACAATGCAATGTGAATGCCAAACGATATAAGTTATTTGGTTGAGAGGGATACTTTAATTTCTTTCGTAGTTGATGCGGTTTTTAATTATTTGGGGGGTAATTGTGTTAGTATTGCAACGTGTTTGAGACGATGATTGCATCGGTTACAGATTGATTTTTTGTTGAAAAAGCCTTAAATGTACTGTTGATAACAGGTGTGATTGATAGTGAAAGATTAGGAATATAGATGAAACATTACATTGAAAGGTTCTATGTGTACATTTCAAATTTGTTACAAATTCATATACATACATTTGCAAATTTTATATCATGAGCTGTAGCCTTTTGTGGACAATTTTATTTGCACTAAACATGAATACATTTGCTGGCCCTTGAATGACACCGCCGCTTTGGATACAAGTAGTGTTGAGTAAAATAGTAGTGGAGGTGCTATCAAAGTAGAGACTAGTATTTACGAATGGTTGTTTTGGTTAAGTGAAATTAGTCTTGACTCCTTTTTTCTTGCTCCAAGTGTAGATGCGTGCTCCACTTTTGTGTACCTTTCAAATGAAAAAGGAGGGTAAATGCGCAGATTGTCAAGCGAAGGAACTCTGGAGAAAGATGTGAATGTCAGACCTTGTCTTTTAGTGTTTCCAATGTTGACAGTTGCTTTATGCAAAGTCCTTAGGACTTTTGGATAGTTAATCCCCAAGCCATTTTAATTGACATTTGTCTTCGATTCCCTCTTGAAATAGGAGGTATTGGAATATGTAATGGGTTGGAGGGATCCCAACACGGGCTGTTGTATCTATCAAATTTGACAACAAATAAAGGTAGTGCTGGTGGTGGCATTGATGTGTCGTAAACAATGTTGGTGATTGTTCCTGTAGCACCATTTACAAGGCCTACGTCAACCCATAAATTAACAATAAACATGATTCTTTGTTGTTTGCATAGAAGAACTTTGTGTTGCAACTGATCATCATCAGTGTCTCCTGTTGCAGCTCATTTGTTACCTTGAGCAATGGATTGGGGGATTGGAACGTTCAATGCTTTCAACATTTAAAGGTTGTGGGAGTCCACCAGTTCGTTTTTTGCAAACAAATGTGGTGCATCCTTAAAAATGTTGAGCTCCTGCTAAGTTAGGTGTGAGTCGGTGCGAGACATTAGGAGTTCCCAGTCCTCAATAAGAGGAGTTGAATCTCGCATGTGGAGCACTAATTGCCGAAATGAAACTCGTGTAGTGGCGGTTCCTTGTTGCCGAAATATTCTTTGCAAGGTAATGGAAGAATGGAATCCCTTCCAAAGGCTAGCTCCACATGAATTGCTTGCATAATGAGGAGTGTCCATAACCAGTGGTAATTGGCTGAGGTTGCCGAGGATGACGAAAAATCTGTTCCCAAATTCAGTTGTTTTAGAATGTGGGAAAGCCTCACAAAGCCTGTAGTCAATTTTGCTTAGAAACTTTTGGTCGATGAAACTCATTTCATCAATAAGAATATATTATATATGTTTTAGTGACTCTTGAAAAGATGATAATGCATGGCCTTCAAGGGGTTTTAGTTCTTTGATTGGAATACGGAGGCCTGCATGGATTGTGGATACGGAGATATTGAATGCTGAAACACCAGTAGGGGCAAGTAGAAGGAGAGGTGAGGGAGATGTGGTTGATGCAGTTGTGAATGAATCCCTGATTTTATTTATCAAATATGGTTTTCCTGTGCCAGTTGTTCCTTGTATTATTAATTTTAGTGCAGGTAGATGGGATTTGTTTGTTGAATGGTGTCGTGTGGCATGCATGCTGGTGTTAATTGTGTCTTTTTTTTTTCTCTCGATGCATGATGGACCAATTATCTGCAAATGAAGTGGAACATCATGAATGTTCTAATTATTGTGTGTGTCAAATTCTCATTTTCCCAACATTTCAAGACTATCAAGACCTGTGTTGTTTCCCGGACGAAGTTGTGCCAAAGCCTGTCATTCATGTAATGTTTCCTGTTAAATATTGCATTCGACTTCAGAGTCTGAACTAACATCTGTACCATATCTTGTGTCTGCGGTAGTGCGTAAAACATGCCATGGTTTGTAGTTGTGCTTGAACAAGTCCCAAGTGCAATCGATGTCATGAGAGGTTGAGCCAATTTCAGAGACAATATTTTTGAAAGAATTGTATAAAAGAAGTTTTGACTTACATAAAAGGTCATATGACATTGAATCTTGAGCTAGAACATCTACAAATCTTGGCGGACTTGAACAATTGCTTGGCTTTCCATTTATCACCTTTACAGTTCTTGTTGTAGCTCCAATCTCGAGCAACTTGAATTAGAGGTAGGTGTTCCATGCTTGCAGGGCGAACTCTATATGCATCCAAGAAAACGGTTGTTTCTTGTACATGGGTGTCATTTTCAATGACATGTGTTAAATGTTTTTTGCCAATATTTAATGAAACAAATGAATGGCTGCATATAACAAGTGGCAATTTTTGGAGCATGTGGCATGTTTCTTGTGCACTTATGTCATGTTCAACAACACTTTCTGTAAGCATTTTGCGGATTGCAATAAGTGCTAGAGAAGCAACGTCAACATCTCGTGAAAATTTGGATAGCATTTGGTGATAGGTTTGCGAACGTTGCTCTTCTTTCAATGACCAAAGATGAAGTAAGTCAGGTGGCCCAGGGGGTGTTGTACCTGTACTGCAGTTGTGATTACTTTCTACGCAAACATGTTTTCTTTGAACATTTAGTGTGGCACTGAACATGATTAAGCAGTTCTTCAAGGTCTATAAGTGGGGAGGAAGATAGTATTTGTTAAATTGTCTAGGAGGTTGTCTTTGGGGCATTCCAGTAGTTGTCTTCGCAGATCTCCAATTGTTGGAGGGATTTTAGATTCAATGTTCTATTTCATGAAAACTGCTATTGTAGACTGACTTCTACGACGCATTATGAGGTTTAGAAGTAGCGAAATTGCAGGCTGAAATCAAAATGCCCATCATGATAGCACATCAAATGTAGAGCGTATTCATGCATTGGAACTTTTAAGCGGGGTTGTTTCCACATTGCTTTTCCTGCTGGAAACAAAGTTGGGAAATCCATTGAGAAAAGGCCCTCTGTATTGTATTCATTTATTGGTGAAAGCCCAAGCTCTAGCCATGGCATGGTAAATGAAGTGTTACCACCATGGTTAAGAAAGAACTGTTCAATTTCCTCTTCTTTTGTTTCTGTTCTGCAAGGTGTTGGCACAAAAGACAATGAGTGTGCATAGGTTTCATCAGAGTCAATAGAAACATCAATACCATGAGCTATAAAAGCGGTTTGCATTTGGGGCAGTTCCATTGTGGCTTCGTTAAGAGAGGAGGAAACATTTGACGACTCAGATGGTAGAGATGAAACGACATCATTGTTTATTAAGACATCTTTGTAATATGGATCGTGGGTGATTTTATATTGCAAGGCCGCCCAAACATGAGATCTAGTGACGTAGAAATCACACTTTGTTAAATTAGCTCCTTCCCTCTGTATGAGTACTATGTCCAAATCTCCAAGGTGGTATGGTAGGTATTTTGCTATTGAAGAAATGTTTTGCGGGAAACTTATGGTGTGCCCTAAGTATTTGTATTGTCCGCCACGTACATGGGTGACTTGTAAGAATGGATAAATTCGTGCGATAAGCATCTCCTCGATTTGGGTTAAAGTCTAAGAATATTAGTTATATGGAAAAATATAGTATGTGCACATAGTCTACAAGGATGCAAATGTGTACATAACAAAAGAGCAAGTAATATTCATTTATATTCTTAATTGTACTTTCAATCCACATAGTAGTTGGAGGCAATAGGATGACAGTGTACAAGGAAATAGAACAATTTACTTTGGAAGCAGGAAAAAAGAGTTAAACATTTCACAAGTGCTAATGGACGATCGTGGAAGAGGTTGAAGGCAACAAATATATTAAATAACTAACATAGCGTAGATAGTACAAAGTATAGAAAGGGATGCGGGAGGGTGTAAAGTTTGAAGGGATGG
This sequence comes from Taxus chinensis, assembly GCA_019776745.2. Lineage (NCBI taxonomy): Eukaryota > Viridiplantae > Streptophyta > Pinopsida > Cupressales > Taxaceae > Taxus > Taxus chinensis. Next base: position 224,223,881 of record CM034154.1, read on the forward strand.
CTGCATTAGAAAAATTTGTGTAAAAAAGGTTACAGAGGAGATGCACTACTATCCGTTTTCTATGAATTGAGGAAGACACATTTCAATTTGTTGTTTCTGTGGTGTCTCTTTTTTCAGGGAAAGTATGAAACAATTCTGGTTGTCAATAACATTGCTTGTAATTTCACTAGTTGCATCTTCATCTATAGACAATAGGTGGAGGTCACTAGCTGCAACACCCATGATTGACTTAATTATCTCATCAAAAGCGGCAATTGATTGAAGTTCCCTATTGGGTCCTTTAGATCAATCTTGAATGCATATCTATAATCATAGTTCTGAACTTCTATGTTGCAACTCAAACAGAACCATTAGCATGCGCTCACACTTCTTTCCTGCATCGTTTGTCACCTTTTAGAAGAGGACGTGCCATATAAATAAAGTTCACCATTTTGATATTTGTGATTTCAGTTGCAACCATGGCCCATTCATTATTCTTAGTGTTCCCCATCTTTAGGAGCTGTGAAATTGTTGTTACAGAGGTCGATTGTTTTGGAGGGCCCAGAAATTTGCTTTTGATAGAGGGCGTTGGATGGGAGTAGTCAACAAAAGCAATCCAACCATGAAGTGTAGTAGTTTTTGAAATTGGAGGGTTGACATAACATTTGGTACTTGAAAATAGTATCAACTGAGGTCCCATTGAAACTGGAGACCCGAGCAACTTTCAAGGCAAGGACTGGAAGATGTGGAATACAAAGAATGTTTTCAACTTCTTTGATTAACTCATCTAAATGTTGTCCCCAAAAAGTGATAGTCACATCGAATCCTGACATGTCCTTTAATTGTAGGGTTTGTTTCTTTGTTTCAGACTGGTCATGCCTACAAATAGTTGGGCATGGTCACATGGCTAGAACAATGTCAATCAAATCAACAGAAGATCCAACAGTGCTTCCAGGTATGTCCTTGATTTTGGTGAAGTGAAAGTGATGTGAAGGTATTGTATCCTCATTCGCTATGAGAGGAGTTATGGTTGAGGATGGTTGCAGGAAAATTTCCAAAGCACTGTTCAAGTAGTTGTAAACTAGTTTTCCTTCACTAATCCTCGCATTGACAATTGTATATAGCTTCCCATTTTCATCTAAGCATAGAATGTTTCGGTAGCCTTGTTGAAATAAGTGATGTGGATTTCCCCTCCTTCCCGATCCATGAAATCAAACCCAAAGAAGGAACCATCTCCCTTTGAATTATGATATTTGTGAAGGGTTGTTTTTGCTAGGGCGTGGCTCCTCTACAAACCACATGCGCATAGATGTATTCAATCCACTTATTTGAGTTGGTGTACTCGTAAAATATCTATGTACTTGGTTTGCACTTGGATTTGTTTGCGGCAACTGACTATTTTGGAGAGCATTTGTTGGTAGTAGGGTTTTTTGCTTGCCATGTGGAACATGGGTTGGTAGTCGGATTGGAGCACCGATTAGCATGTGTTTCAACAATAATAGCCATTTTAATGATAAAAACAGTCCTGCAATGGAAAAAAAAATGGAAATAAATTAGAATTACTATAGGGGAATTATATACATTGGTAATTGAGCAAGGGTTGAAGCTTACAATTCATGTTTGATCATTCTAACGAGAGATTTGTGTAAGAACACAATGGAACCTTCTTGTATTGATTTGTCCATTACATGGCTTGCAAATTTGGAGGGTAGAAGTGTTGTCTGAAAATTTAACCCATCTAAAAGGTCAACACAATGTTGGGCGCCCGTATTGAAAACAAAGCGTAGGGAGGACAATTGCAGTAATTGAAATGTAGGTTCAAATTTGGAACAACCCTCAATTTATCGAGATATGTGTTCGTGTGTCAAAGTTATTTCCATGGCTAGTAAAAGATGATCTAGAAAGTGAAGTTCTGCAAATATATGGTGGAAAATGTAAACTTGTAGCGCAGTCAAACATTAAATGAAGGATGCTTGCATTTTGTGGAATTATTTTGCGCATACCCAAATGAAGGGTGGACATCATAGAAAAGATTGTGTAGTTTCAAGTGATTGACATACATGTATACTTGTACAAGAATTTTTTTTCTAATTTTATTTTAATGATTTCAATGACAACAGAAAAAAACTTTCCAAACAAAATTTTTATAATATACAGACACAAAAATAAAATATATACAAGAAAAGAAAGACGGCCTTGAAAATATGCCTAAATAATTTTGAATTTTGTTATTTTTTAAGAAAATAGAATGGAAAACAATAAGAACAAAATGTACACTTGAACTAACAAAACTTTCATCTAGATATCTCTATACATATTTATTTCCACAATACAAGTAAGGATGTAAACAAAAGAGTTGCATATTGCAAATTAGATATAATTTAAAATGTGACCTTGTATATAACGTTTCTTTACACGCGTTTGTAAAGAATGTGAAGCTTTAAAGTTTATTTCCTTATTCATTTATATTTTTTTAAAAGCGCAACATAAAGTCAAACACCTAAAATAATTTTATATGCAAAAAGAGATATAACGTACAAATCTTTCGCTCAAAACAACTATAAAGTGAATTTTTTTTTTGGCATCGTAAAACTATAGGTATAATGAAAAAGACATTAAAAATGCGTTGTTGGTTTACATAGAGAAGCAAGCAATAGTAACAAGGAAATATTGAACATGTATTTTAAAAAGTTTGATTATCTGTCCCATAATTACTGCAACAATATATACATGAATTTATTTGAAACGAGATACAAATTGTTTAAAAAAACACTTATAAACAAACCGGTACAAGCTTTTTTTTTTGTATCAAATTTTTTGTTTGCATGTGATTTTTTTTTGCACGTTTCTTTTTTTTAGTCTAGTTGCAGATGTCTCGATTGTTATTCCCATTTTCCTCAATTTGTGGGGAGGTTCCTATTTCAATGCACCTTCGTTAGAAACGTAAGCCAAGTAGACGCCTCGTGAATGCAGTCCAATTATTCGGAATTTGGAGAGAAAAACTAGGGATGTTGGCAACAAGTGGAGGTGATCTATGACCATCTCAGCTATAACTGTTTTAGGTGGTTTCGGTTGTCTGCAATGCAAAACATTGAAGACATTTAAACTCTTCCTCTCTTTGCAAGTGAGGTGTAGTTATTGTCAAGATCACTGAAGGGAGGCCAATAGTGTTTCTAGTCTGCATCGTATTAAACTTGAGAGGGAAAAAAAGTGTGTTAGTCCAAGAAGATATTCTTATTTATGAAAGATAGCTTTAAAAGCCTTGTCACTGATTAGTCTAACACCCAAAAGGCTTTTAAAGTTTCCCGTCATAAATAAGAATATCTTCTTGGACTAACACTCTTTTTTTCCCTCTCTAGTTTAATACGATGCAGACTAGAAACACTATTCCCCTCCTTTCGGTGGGCTTGACAATAAATACACCTCACTTGCAAAAGGGAGGAAGAGTTTAAATGTCTTCAATGTGTTGTTAGTGTTTTGCATTGCAGGCAACCAAAACCACCTCTAATAGTGATAGTTGAGATGGTTAGAAATCGCCTCCACCTGTTGCCAACATCCCCAATTTTTATCTCCAAATTCCGAACAATTGGATCGCATTCAGGAGGCTTCTGCTTGGCTTACGATTCTAACAAAGATGCATTGAAATATGAATCTCCCCACAAATTGAGGGAAATAAGAATAACAATTGAGACATCTGCAACTGTACAAAAAAACAAGAAATGTGCAAAAAAAAAATTCACAAGGAAACAACAAGAAATTTAATGCAAAAAAATAGCTTGTAGTGGTTTGTTTATAAGTGTTTTTTTAACAATCTATAACTCATTTCAAATAAATTCAAGTATATATTGTTGCAGTACATATGGTACAAATAATCAAACGTTTTAAAATACATGTTTTAGACTTAGCCGCTTTTCCAACTTGCTTGTCTTTGCCGTGCGGTGTCTCGTGGCACTTTTTCTGTTGTTGCATTGCGACTTTTTAAGACTACCACGGAATACCATGTCCCTGAAGTCCATGGAACTCTAAGTCATTTATTGCACAACAAATGATTCAACGACCCTTTTCCTTTGTTCTGCGGCTTTTGAAGTTTGCATAACACTCTAACATTTAGAGGCCTGCGGAACACTAGGTGAGTTGTAATATCCCCTTTTGGGATATTAGCCAAATCTGCAATTTAATTTATTAAATCGACTCTAGAAAGATTAAACTCTCCTAGTTCGACCTCAAATAATCAATGTTAGCTTCAATACAACCCAAATGGGGTTAGAGTGAGCCAAGGTGGTGGATTAGATAAGAGAACCAGTTAGGAAATCAATCTCTTCAAATCTGAAATTTATTGCAGCAGTAATTAACTAATAAATGCACTAGACCGATGAAAACTTCAAAAATTAATAACTTGCTCCAAACTCAATATTTTCCTATCAAACTTACGCCAATAGATTCTTCATATTTTTGGCTTTCCAACAAGCTATGAAACATAGTTTTTCAATGAGTAAAAGGCATGTAAATCAACCCACGAAATCTGAAACACCCTAGCACATAATAATTAAATATTGCTCACAGAAAGATGAAACTTGGAAAATTCATAACTCCTTCAATACTTAGTGTTTTTCCATGAAACAAGATGCAAAATAAACTAGAAATTTAGGGCTTTCCACTGCATTAAAGATCTGAATTTTCTAAGCAACTAAACCACTTCAAATCTGCCCCAGAAATCTGATTTCAAGTCGCTAGGGTTAGAGAAAATTAATTAATTAATTTCCAGCTATTTCCTAGCCTCTAAATACACCAAAATATTAGCCCCTTGATCCGAAATAATTAATAACACACGACATGTTTCATATTTGGCATTTATGGCTTAAAAACATGATCAAATCATCACTATTCCAAGTCACTATGGCTGAATTAATTGCAGCATGAACACCAGATCATTAGCATTATAAAATCCTTCTGAAAGCACTTAAAATGGAACCCCAACATGTAGATTTAACTCAGCAAATTAATGCACCAACACATAAGCCAAGTCGCCAATGTTAGAATGGAGAAACAATGCATCAAACACACTTCAACACTAGAGAGCTCAATGCATAGAACAAGAGAGTCTCCAATATCTTCAACAATGGCTTCAGATGAAACTTATAATGAAAGAGAGAGAGCTAGGGCATACATCCCATGGGCATACATCCCATTACTCCAAGCATGGAGTGAAATCAAAAAGATTCATCAACATAACCATTCCCTCAATGTCAAAACATATATTTATAGATTTCTCCTAGGGTGGAGCGACTCCCTTTTGGAGGGAAAACCATAATTTGAAATTATAAGGCATGCTTATAATTTTCCCTTTTTATTTTATTTTCCCCCTCAATGTGTGGCGTCCCCTTTCTAAGGGTTTTTTTGTCATTAAAAGCCACTTAATATTAGTTAATTAATTCCCTTTTAATTTTGTATTTTTGGAGAATTAAATTAAATAATAAATTACATTAATTGCTCAATAAAAATATTCTTTTGTGAGCAATAATACAAGTCAAAAAACCACCTAACATCCATAATTAAATGAATATTACTTTATAATGACAAATGATTAAAATCACTCTCCAGGCAATATCATTCAATTACTAGCGTAGTTTTCCCCTTGTAACATCCCAAAAGCCCACGGGGAAAAATAGGCTAAGGGTCTTCAAAATGGGGACATTACATGATTGTTCTGCGGATTTCAAAATTAGTCATTCATATCTTCATTTCCCTTACTTTGCGGCCATTCGCGGTGTGTCCTCTGTGTGTCACGACTCTTGTTGAGAAAAACCCGTGTTTTGTTTTGCAGAAAAAACCAACTCCTTGAAATTCCATCTTCCAAGTCCGAGCAACACTAGAGATGCTCCCTTTGTTTTGCGGGTTACGAGAACTTGTGGAGCACTAAGTTATTTGATTCTGCGGAACACTAGGTTTTAATGTTGCGCAACTTTTGAAAGCAAAATTTGTCTAAGTCCAAAATTGAAATGTAAGTTGTCAAAATAGCCTAGGGGGTTATTTCAGATAATAGTACCCATGTATGTTTCAGGGAAAATATCAAAGAGTACAAAAACTTGCCTCCTATGCTTTTGGCCAATAAGGTGTGGAGCAAAAAACCCGCAAGTATTTGACATTCATCCTCATACTTCTAAGTTTTCATACTCTTGTTTAGATGCTTCTTTTTGTAGACACTAAATCACGCACTTTGAGTATTTATGTAGTCCTGATCACATACTACTATCTATATGATTCCTAAGCAAGAAAAGTACTAATTGACCATTGTGTTGGGCCTCTTTGCTTTATTTCTATTTTCCTTCTTGGTCTCACACACCTTCTTACCCAGTTTGTCCTTTCATACTTCGGCATTTCAGACTCTGGACACCAACGCCTAGCTAGGACGCCAGCGCCGAGGCGCCCTCAACCTCTTTGTACTTTGCTCACATCTTTTGTTTTCTTTCTATTTGCCTTCTTGGTCTCACACACTTTCTTTCTTAGTCTGTCCTTTCATGCTTCGACATTTCTAATTCTAGACACAAACGCCTAGCCAGGATGCCAGTGCCCAGGCTCTCTCGTCCCCTTTGGGCACCTTTGATCTCTTTGTATTTTGCTCGCATCTTTTGGGTCTCTTTTAGCTGTTTGGGCATCTTGCTTTTTTACTAGTTGGCCTTTTAGTGGTTAATTACGAAATTGGAGCAAAGGAATCATATAAATATAATGTTATGTGGCAATAATAAAGGACTAAGCACTAAACATTATCTATCACCACCTAAGGTTGCATCCAAAGGCATTACAAGAGCATTCAAGCATCCATCTAGCATTCACACAAGGGAAAGGGACTGCATTATTCTGCATACACTTCATAGGAGGGGAAGTTCATTTTTCCATGCACACATCTATCTACATTTTCTACATTTAGTTATTGCTCACTATTAAGTGCAACGAGCACAAGAGCTACCTAGGGCACAATCACTTCACACACACACACACAAAACTACATTGGGTATGAGATGTAGTGTAACACTCGATCATAAGTTCACTTGTTTGACAGTTGAGGATAGTTTGACCCCTCATTTGTATTATTTTATTTTTTGGGATTTGATGTTCCTTTTGGGTTTTGTAAGTCATTTCTTTATTGCAGGTTATAGGCGAACAAATCTGCAAACTTGGTGTGACATACAAACAGTGCAACATACTAAAGGAAGCGAAGAACAACAAACATATCGTGACCCTTACAAAATTGGTTTTCATGAGCTTTTGAGAAGTCACAGGTGCCCAGAAAATGCCTTTAGCACCCCTGACCCTCCATAGGCACCCTGGTCCTGGCATTTCTGATACTCCTGCATTTTTCTGGGTTCGTGTGCGACACTTTCCCCTTATGTTCCATCAGTTTTTCCAGTTCGACATACCCTTGGGGTCATAAAGTGCGAATCAACTAAGTATTTTATTCATTTCATTTGCAACTAGGGTTTCATATTTCAGCTCATCTTGCTTGGGTCAATTTCCATACTTCATTGCATATATTCAGCGTTGTTACATATTTAAAATTAGGCATTTATTTATTTCAATATTTTCTTAATCATTTGGTCGACCCATTCTCTTCGAACACCTCTAGGGTCTTTATTTCATCAATTCTTGCATTTTTCTAAGACCCTCTCATCATGGATATTTCTATTCATGATTTCTTGCTCATCCACCCTGAATTAAGAGCTAAAATCATTACTCTCTTGCCTACTACTCGTGTTCCTTCTAATATTCATCCAGATATAGTCTATAACACATTTGTAGATGCATTTTCTCAACACATCGCTTTTCCATCTAATCCTCCTGCTGATCTTGTTGTTTTTGACAATGATCCACCTTTATACATCATGTTTCACATCAATAATGTGGGTGTCAAACAAACTATAGTCGATAATGGATATGAGCTTAATCTGTGCCCTTTATCATTCATTGAAGCTATCGGCCTTTCTGCTACTTATGTTAATCCTTCATCCATTTCTCTTCACGCATATGATGGTTCCATTCATCCATGCATAGGCCATATCACTTTACCTATCACTGTCGGGCCAAAAACCCTTCCTACGGTTTTCTTTGTCATTGACTTCCCAGTTCAATATAATTGCTTACTTGGTAGGCCATGGCTTCATGCCATGCAAGCAGTACCTTCTACAGTGCATCGATGTGTTAAATTATTACATGAGGGTGTAGAATATACAGTCCCCGGTGATTGTGAGCCATTCAAATATTACAACCACGATTCAACCACTACACTCCCTACTCCAACATCTGTTACTACTAATGACCCACAACCCATGGATTCTCTAACTCACTTGCCACCACTTGAAGGTGCTATTTACATGTTAGACATTGTCCAATCCACATCATTTCCCCCTCTCGCTTCTATAAATGCTATGGTACTTTATCAGGGGCATGTCCAAGCATCGGACATCGTTGCATCTTCCTCACTTTCTCATGTGTAACCACCATTAACATGTTTTCCTTTCACATGTACACTTTTCATGAATGATTCTTATTGGGAACATATTCCATTTGATCCTACTTGCTCTGATATTGGATGCACACATAATGGCTTGGCTCGACTCGGCTTAGATTCACATTGGATGATCTCATCCCTCCGCCTCATTCTCCTCATCTTTATCATAGATATGTTCACATCAGTGATGCCTATGGTCATCGTGTATTCCACTTTCACAGTAGTTCTTGCACGAGCTTCTCGCACTTCTCCACTTACACTTGGGCAATCTTGGCTTGACTACATTGGGGGCACTTTAGACCCTGATCATACAGATATTTCATTTCCTATGCCTTTTGGTCGAGTTTTCATTTGTAATGATTCATTTCTGGGCTATTCACAAAATCTTACTTGATGGTATGCACATGGTTGTCCACTGCCTCCTTTCACTGATGAAGAATATTCTATGGGCATGTATAATTTACGCCTCAATGGCTCTTTACTTGATCAACTTGATATTATTGCTTACCAAGTCTCTGACGCTTCTCCATTTGGCTTTGACCATGACAACGACGATCTCCTAGATGATATTACATGATCACACTTATCCTCAACACTTGGGGGGCATCATGCTTACCCCCCCCCCCCCCCCCCCCCCCACACTCTAGCATTATCAGGTGTCTCATACCTCTACTATATCACTTCTTACTTCATATCTAGTCATTCACACGCATTTTGCACATCTTGATACATTTGTATCATCATTACCTAATGACGCACTCTCGTGCTATGGTTCACACTTGACTGTTGAGGGCATACTACATTAATGAACCTCACATCATACACACTACACATTTTACACTTCCATCACGCTATTCACGACACTATCTTTCTCTACACATCACATTCATCACAACACACTTCTGTAAGATGCACTCTAGTTCCATGGTTCATACTCGACTACTGAGGGTATAAATATAAAAGAAACCTCACCACACTCACTCACTCTCTACGCTCTATGCTTTGACGATCATATCTTTCTAGCACACTATTCAAACCATTTCCCAATGACGCACTCTTGTTCTATGGTTCAATCTCTACTGTTGAGGGGGCATTTATAAATGAACCTCATCTCATGCATACTCATTCACACTCACTTGGGGGGCACGCTGCTCCTATCACACTCACTTTGCATTCCATTCCATCTCATTCATCCACAACATACTGCATATCTTGGTTGCACATTGTTCTTGCTTACTTATTCTCGCATGTACACTTTGATTACTATGTTAGTTGGATACATTGTATGTCATTATCTTTTATATTCACACATGCACATTCACTTACCTTCTAGTTGTGATCGCAGACTTTACACTGATCGTTACACACAACATTGATGTTTGTTGTACCTCATACCCATCCCATAGCGGTTCCTAGGGGCATCCACTTCCGTACACATTACATGTGTTATTGTTTCATTTTTCATAGCACATTACTATATCATATTGTACATGCTTTGACATACTTTCTATCTTTCTAATATGATAACGAGTGCTTTATGTGCAACATTTGTTTTACAGGGACTATTTTCTACCATGGTTGTTTGATACATTGCTTACTACTATTTGCTCTTGTCTTCTGTTGTTTTCCATTGTTTGAGGGATTTGACCTTTGTCTTGTGTGCACATTGTATGCTTTTGGCCATGTCGGCCTTGATTGTCTTGTGACATCGTGAGTGATGTCCCATGTTTGCAACCCACTTTTCATGGTCTACATTGTCTACTTGATTTATAGCTTACATCTTGTCTTCTACATGTGTGTTTGTCTTGTGTGTACTAACACTTGTTTCTAGCCACTTTGTTTGCGTGTGCCTTGGTTTCTACCAAGCACACTCCCTCCCCCTATAGGGCTTCAGTTTTAGCACAACGTCTGGTCCTCCTTTGGGCCGCATACTCCTTGCGACGTCGCATGCACCCCAAATGAGGGGGGCATCATTGGGTGAATCAGTCACCCCATACAACAGTCTACAGTCACAGTTCAGTACCGGTACAACACAGTCTTCATTCTTAGATAGGGCTCAGAATTTGACTTGGGTCCTCAGCACAACACACCAATGCCCATACACATACACTAGCGCTTGGGCGCCCCTGACCCTTCCTGGGCGCCTATGACCAGGGGTAGTTACATAGTTTTTCTCAGTTCAGTGCAGTTTCCAGCAATTCACTCAACGGCTTTTACAGGACAGACAGTCCTTCAGCACTCAGCATGCATGCATCACACCTTTAATACTTTCGTGTTGGATCGGAATTGATCGAAATGGATTAGATTTTTACACACCATCTGCAGTGGTTTTTTCTCTTCGGGAAGCAGTTAAAGGTTGGAGAATAACACTAGACCCTTATCTCCCTACACTTCTTCCATACTTGGCACAGTTGGCGTGAGATCGCCCAAAAAACTCGCACTTGGCGCAAATGGCGTGAGATTGCCCAAAATACTCATTCTTCTACAACATATTCAGGATCCTTTCTACTCCTTTCACTCATCTCAGATCAGGTGCACATGTTCCTTTTCACATTTTTACATGCTTTTCATGCATTTTTCATATCTACACTTATTTCACTACTAGTTCGTTCTTCTCTTTTGCAGGTCTGTCCTTATGGGAAGCGGTAGTCACATCAATCACACATCAAACTACATCAACAACAGGTACAACGCAACATCTACATATATGCTCTCGCCTTAGGGTCATCACCATGATTTTTCACTTCCTCTTCTCTAGCTTCCATGCTTCACATTTTTATCACTCCACGCTTTTCCTTGTCTCTCGGCATGTTTTTCGCCATCGATCTACATGGTTATCGGGTACGCATCTCTTATCTACTTTATGTTATCGAGCATTCGCTCAACAACATAAAGTGGGGGCAAATGTAGACACTAAATCATACACTTTGGGTATATATCTAGTCCTGATCACATACTACTATTCATATGATTCCTAAGCAAGAAAAGTACTATTTGACCACTATCTTGGGCCTCTTTGCTTTCTTTCTATTTTCCTTCTTGGTCTCACACACCTTCTTTCCCAGTCTGTCCTTTTATACTTCGGCATTTCAGACTCTGGACACGAGTGCCCAACCAGGATGCTAATGCCTAGGCGCCCCCATCCCCTCTGGGCACCCCCAACCTCTTTGTATTTTGCTTGCATCTTTTGGGTCTCTTCTAGCTGTTTGAGCATCTTGCTTATTACTAGTCGGCCTTTTAATAGTTAATTACGAAATTGGAGCAAGGGAATCATATAAATATAAAGTTATGTGGCAATAATAAAGGGCCAAGCACTAAGAATTATCTATCACCACCTAATGTTGAATCCAAAGGCATTACAAGGGCATTCAAGCATCCCTCTAGCATTCACACTAGGGCAAGGGACTGCATTATTCCACATACACTTCATAGTAGGGGAAGTTCATTTTTCCATGCACACATCTATCTACATTTTCTACATCTAGCTATTGCTTGCTATCAAGTGTGACGTGCACAAGAGCCACCTAGGGCACAATTTCTTCACACACAAAACCACATTGGGTCTGAGATGTAGTGCAGTGCTCGGTCGTAAGTTCACTTGTTTGATAGCTAAGGAAAGTTTGACCCCTCATTTGCATTTTTTTTTTTTCGGGATTTGATACGTTTTGGGGTTTTGCAAGTCATTTATTTATTGCAGGTTACAAGCGACATTTACGAACTTGGTGCGACATACTAGCAACAGGAAGCGAAGGATAGCAAGCATATTACAACCCTACGAAACTGATTTTTTGAGCTTTAGAGCAGTCACGGGCGCCCAAAACTGGTCTTTGGCACCCCAAGCGCCCCTGACCCTCCATAGGCATCTTGGTCCTGACATTTATGATACTCCTGCAATTTTCTGGGTTCGTATGGGACGCTCTGAGTTTTTGTTCTAGCAGTTTTCCAGCTCGGCACACCTTCGACATCAATGCAAATCAGCTAAGTATTTTATCCCTTTCATTTGCAACTAGGGTTTCATACTTTAACTTATCTTGCTTGGGTCAATTTTTGTACTTCATTGCATGTATTCAGCGTTGTTACATATTTAAAATTAGGCATCTATTTATTCCAATATTTGCTTAATCACTTTTTATCAACGGTGCTACAAAAAAATATTGACAAAGTGTGATGGTGCCATCCACTCCCACACAAGCTGCATATGGAATAACAAATAGGTAGGGGAACCCTTATAGTTATAAGTAGGGCCAAGGGATCAAATGAAGTATCCCTTGAAAATCCGACCCTGTTTTGGTGATTTGAGCTCCAAGGAATATTGTCGAACACTTGGCTTGCAAGTCTGTACTTGCTGTTGTAGTTTCTTCATTTGGTGTTTTGGTTTGTTTTGATGATTGCGAAGGACTTGCAAGAAGTAATTTAAATGACTGAAATAAAGGCAACGCAATGCTACAGCTATATGCAATCAATATATGACTGAAATGAGATGAGAAATGCACCTACAACTTAGTGGACATTATTACAAACATTTGCCATGTAAACTATTGATTGAATATGAACTGAAATAAGTAACTACAGCAATGACATATTGACAAACATTTGTTGTGCAACCTTATTTCTCCTTTATTGAATGCATAGACTTATTTCAATCTTATCAAATGTTGTTTACAATCTGAGTGCAATGCCAAGACTCTTGGCTTACATTGAATCATGAATGAATGTCGCTACAATGTCCTATATCAAATATTCATGCAACTACAACCACTATATGGCAACAACTAATACAATGCAATGTAGCCTATAAAAATGATATGAAATAGAAGAACCTAATATGCAGCAAATGATCGACCTCCTCTTTAGCTGATAGACCTGCTTGGATGCCACGATTTTGAGACGATGCTGCACATATTTCCTTGTGTTTATTGCTCATACACTCTGATCATCAGATCGTCCCCCATGACTAAATTGATACTCAATATTGCCCACAAAAACGACTAAAAATATCTTCAATACTTCCTTCGATTAAATCACAACAAAACGTTAGCTGCCGTGCCAAAAGAAATGATATTTGCAACAATACCTCAGCTGTTGCAACTCAACAATCTTCTCAATAAGATGCAATAATACATCAGCTATTGCACCCAATTAGCTAGCTCTCAGAATTGCAATAATACGACAGCGATTGCAATTGATTGAATCCTTCAATGAAGCACAAATGGAAATCCTAAATGAATCTCCCACAATATGAATTGGGTATTCGTCCAATCCAAGGGGTTTCGTCCTTGAAAATTGTCTTTGAAAATGATAGATGATCCTCTCCAAATGAAAGAATGAACCCTTTTTATAAAAACCCAAACCTTGGAATCCAAACCACCTTTAATTTTATTTTATTTGCCTTTCAATTCCAAAGGGGGTGCCCAAGTGTGGAATTATACTAATTCCACTTTATGAAAATAAAATTCCACTTAATGTCATAATTAAATATTATAAAGTCACTTTTTCCGACTTAATAATATGACGTTATAAAGTAACTTTGTAATCCCACTTAATAAAGTCACTTTAATTAAAATAATATAATTTGCTCATTAAATAAACCATTCTGGTGCCCGATTCAAGTGCGGAAAAACATCTCATGCCACGGGAATCATCTCCTATCCACTGAATTTACCTACAGAGATGGATAATAGGCAAATTTCATCATTTGAGTGATCAACTAGGACAGTGGGGACATTACATCAAAAACCTTGGCTTCGATAGCGGAATAGTATTGAAGGTAAATCATGCACATAATAAAACAGGGGTTTGGGTGCATTGAGCACTTTATAAGAAGGCATTTTTCGGTCTTCTAGAGAAGGGCGTTGAAATTATTTGTAATTGTATCTAAATGCTTCCATTTTCATTTTTCTATGATGCAAGGTTGTATAAATTATGCAAGCAGTATGCAGTGTATAAAGTAGTTATGTTATAAGACTTGGTTTCTTATATTACTAGCATTTACCTCACATTATCCTTGCATGAAGCTTTCCATATTTCTTACTGCCATGTATAAGGGTTTTGATTGTTATGTTTCACATTTAACCCATTAATGTGAGTGCCCGCTACTAAAGTTATAATATTTAGTTTACTTTTGGATTTTTACATACCAGAAAAAATATATGTTCTAATATTTTGATGGAAAATTCAATTTTATTTATTGGAGGAAACAATTTATTTATAAATAGCTAGTTCGTTTTAGATTAATTTTCCAGATAAAGAAAAAGATTTATTAGTTCATGCAAGAAAATTATTTATCAGTGCTGCCATTAGGCTGAATAGTTTGACCAATGTCAGTTTATTTTTGAGCTGGACCAAGTTTTAAGATTTTTTCTTGAAGCACTTCTTATAAGATTTTTCCTGTAGGTGGCTGCATTTAGGGCAACATTGGAGGAAATAAGAGATTCTTCATTGTTGGTGCATGTGGTAGACATCAGGTTGGATTTCACTTCACACCATTTTTTTAATAGTACATATTTATTGTTTGACTAATACTTCTTAGATTTACAATCCATCAATTGCAGGAAGAGATGAAATTACGTCCATGTTTGTTCATGCTTCTTGTTTCCTTATCTAGTAAAATATGTGGAATGGCATGCCACTAAGATTTGCAATGTATTGTTTTCACTATAAATATAGCCATCCTCTGGCCTCACAACAGACAGAAGCTGTAAAGAAAGTTCTTGCAGAACTTGATGTTGAACACATTCCAATATTGACCCTTTGGAATAAGGTGATCTATTCTTAGTCTGATTTTTTCTTCCAAATGGACAAAAAAATGCATATTTGCACTAATCATGTGTTAATGTAATGATTCATGATTTAGGTAGACAAGGCTACAAATCCTGACAGAATCAGAGAAGAAGCAGCGCATAGAGAGGATGTTATTTGTATTTCAGCCTTGAATGGTGTTGGTCTGCAAGAATTCTGCTTTGCTGTTGAAATGAAGTTGAAGGTGTAGCAAAGATTTCTTCTGCTGAAGTTTTTAATGTTCATTGCACAGAGTCCTATGCACGCAAGTTATTTCCTGGTGTATATGATGTCCTCTAAATCCATTGTAATTTGTATCACATTTGCATGCAGGATTCTATGGTCTTGGTAGAGGCATTTGTCCCATTTGATAAGAGCGAACTTGTCAGTGCAGTACATCATGTCGGGATAGTTGAAAAAGTGGTATGTTGACTCAAACCATGAAGTGTTCACTTTTTAAGTGTGCATATAGATGAAATCAAACCTTTCCACCACTAGTTACCAATCATGGATTATGGATCATTGGGTGTTACTATTGAGGACATTTAAATGCTTCTGTTATAATTGATTGTTGCTAGTCTAGAGAGACAACTGCTTACCTAAAAACTTGCAAGGAAACTAATGATTATGGAACGCATCATATAGAATGGAAAGCAAGAATCTTTATCAGATTCTATAACCTTGAATTATTGCTGTTTCAAATCAGCTATCTGCAACACATTCTCCCCATTGCCAAATAGATTGCATTCTCCCAAGCCCTTTGTTACCCATTGTTATGGACTGCCATACGCTACCTGTGTACACAAATGAAAGCAAGAGAATTCTATCCACGTGGTTGATGCAACACAATCCTACTCAATCATCAAGGAGGGGTAGATATGCGAATGATCATTGTGAATCCCCAAGATGGGATTGGGGTATGACCATTACAAAACTCTAATGGAAATCCTCAATAGGTACCGTTTGGCATTCATGGCTGATACCCCATGGGAGTTAAGCCCATTAGTTTATACCTCCAATCAAATGCATCCCACCCATGATATAATATCCTTAAATGATTGAGGACCATTGTACGATCCTTAGTCATGGGGCACAATACAAACTACCTAGTTGGACTAATTTGAGGGGCTCTAAGTGGCTACATGTAATGTCCCCTTTTCCAAGCTAGTTCGTTTTGAAGACTTCGATCCCATTCCTCTTCCCGAGGGCAAGAAGAAAATGAACAAGGGAAGTGATTGTCATATTTTTCAGTCATTTTTGTGAGCATTTGCATTCTTCTTTAATAGTTTTATACATAAGTCAGGTCAGCTGAGTTAAGACGGTGAAAAGCCAACAGGAAAATAAAAAGAAAGTATTCTTATGAGGTCGGTTCAAGTTGGAGCCTTCCAAATTGGTTTTGGCACCACAAAAGGGTATAAAAGAGGGTTCGCTTGGCTCATTTGGGCATCATCTCTTATAAAAAATTATAACTTTCATGGTTTTTGGGCTGACTGCTCAATCACTTCCACTTAAGAGTGAAAATCCTTTTGTGTGCTAACAAGGAACATGAAACCCTTCCTTTCTTGATTGAAGACCGAAAACTCTTCAATTGGTTGTTTCCTAGGGCTTCACTGAAGGTTGATGTTACGGATTTGCAACTAAGGTTTGATTGGAGAAGAGTTGTTAGGGTTTGAACACCATTTTTAGGTCCTCTCCTAGGGTAGCAACTTGCTTGGAGGAGTAGTTGGGTGCCATGTAGAGCAGGTTTCTTCATTTGGAGTTGATATCCATATTCCTCATAATTTTAGAGGCCGATTTCACACTTCCGTGAGATTTTTCGGGGGCCTGTAACCTCCATTTCAGCTCTTATTGTGAGCTGTAATTCTGCTGTCATTAATTTAATTACAAATGTACAGAACATCATAATTTGCATATATTTTGGAGTACTTTTGCTTGGGGTTTATTCCATTTGTTGAGTATAATATTTTGGAGAATTTATACATCCATTTTCAGCTTGTTTGGAGGGTGTTTGATGCCATAAAAGTGGAAATACAGTTCGCTGCTAGGGTTTATAATATTCTTTGGTTGGTTGGTTGTGAAAATCAGATTACTCTCAATTGGGATTGGTGTTATTTCTTTGTTTTTTAGTTTTAGCCCTAGAAGGGATATTACAGTGGTATCAAAGCATAGATCTTCCTAGCCTGGAAGGTATTCATTTAGATTGAAGAATTCAGAGCAGCCACTTGAAGGGGATAACATGGGCCACATAAATTCCAAGCCATGTTGAATAGACTCATTGAAGGGAAAGAGAGGTTGGCATGTACTATAGATTTTCTAGCCCCAATTTTGCAAAATCTTCATGGGCCACAACACCACAATGTAGAAGGAAACTCTTCGGGTATTCATAGTGTGTGGCAGCCCTTAGGGTCAAGTTTTGGAGCTGCTGTTAGGCCATTTTAGCCTACCTTCCTCCCTAGGGAAGAAGCCATTCCAGAGATTGAAACACAACATTCAGTGTACCACAACATTGCTACCATCTATGAGGAGTACAAGGCTCTTCCGGATGAGATTTGTGATGCCATGTCACTCGTTGAGTTCATAGGATTGAAGAAAGATTGAGTTGGAATTAGAACAAGGACTAAACCACAAGCTACACAAGGAGACTTGCAACATGTCTTGAGAAAGGAAGAGGAAAAGAATTCTTCCTTTGTGATAAAGAAACAAGAAGAAATCATGGAGCATGAGCCGAAGAAAGAAGGAAAGTCAGATTTGCAAGGTTGTGCAAAGAATTTTATGGTTAAAGGCCAATTAATGGTTGCTAATGTTGATTTTCAGCTGGCTGGAATTTTTAGAACAACAACCTATAAGAAGCAAGATAACCGTTTTCACGATTCTAACAAGAGCTATGAAGGTGCTTCACACATGTCAACAAAGTATGGATGAATTCAAAGCGGAAAGGGCTTTACTTGTAGAAGATGAAGAGCCTAAGAGGAAGGAGAATGCTGATCCTAACTTAGTAATTCTGAGTCACAATTATGGAGGTGTAGAAGAAATCGTAATCATTCTTCATCCGACAAAGGAAGGTGAACATGTTCAAGACAACCTAAGGTATGATAGTAATGATCATATTTCAGATTTGTTAATTCCTCCTATGTCGCTAGAATATAATTTATATCTTGAGCAATGTGTTAAAATTGATGGGAAGATGAAGGGTAAACATTTTGACTATATACCGTGATTCAAAGCATGGGAGTATTGGTTCTTACAGAGGTTGGCTATTTTTACAAACTCCTTGTCGCCATGGAAAGCATGCTAAGAAGGGTGATAGGTTCAAGGATGCCACTTGTAGCATAGGGCATGTAGATCCTTTGAGTTACAAGAAAGATGAAGTCCTCGATGTGTTCAATGTTACTATGGCTAGTGAGTGCTTTATTCCATGCATATGGTTAGAAATAAAATTTATGGGGAATCATATGGAGATTGTTGTGCATTCAAATCTCCTTGGGAAGGATGGGATGCTACAAAATGGCTTCAACATCCCTTGCACCAACAGGTTACAACTCGTGCTAGCTTTGGGAAGGCACATGGTAAGCTCCACATTTTCATTTTTTGTACAACAGTCATTTCATAAGAATTTTCAGCTCCTCATCAATGCACCTGCCCTTAGAAGAAGTTTTCCGATAAAAGTAGATGTTGAGTTTGTAAATTTTGTGTTCGGAAGTGAGCAAGATGGATGTTATCTTGTTGTCCCCAAGCATTGTAACTAAGCCGGGAATTGGAGGAATAATTCGAAGTAATAAAAGTGTTGACTGGTGGGTTTTAAAACATGTTGCCATAAATGTTTGTACCGCTGTTATTATCATTCCCAGCTTGTCCAACATTCTGTTTGGTGCCACACAACAGAGGACATTCATGAGAAGGGATAGTTTCTAATCTTTCAGAACATATTCAGACAATAATGACTCATTCCCAGCCCCGACTACATTGTTTTTGAGGAGATTCATTAAGGGTTTTCAATATGACAGCTATTGTACCTTTGTTTCATTTGATTTCCACAACATTTTCAGCCCCCTTTCCATTTTATTGTCAACTGTAGAAGAATTTCCAGCCACTTGGTTGAAAGGGACTAATAAATGCATCATGCTTACAACTGTCATAAGAGCGATCCCATCCACCATCATTTTAATTTTGAATGAAATAAGTGGTTACAACTATAATTTGGACGACATAATTGTATTATTGGACAGCCATCGCTTGTGCGTAGATTATGAGTTATTTTGTTCTTAGTTTATGATTTCTTCCTCTTTCCTCACCACAAAGAGAATTCTTTTCGTCTTGGGCTGAAACATCTTTTCCACTTTTCTTTGGCACGGTAGATTCCTCCATGGGTTGTTCTTTCTCCATTACTTGCAGCCCTAATTTTTCTTCATGCTCCACCATTGCAATTTGTAAGTTCTTTTCCTCTACCTTTCGCAAGGCATGTTGAAGATCCTTCTTTGGTGCTTGAGACCTAGGCTCGGGCCTTGATCTACCCTTGCTCACTCCTATGAACTCTGCAAGTGATATGGCATCACGAATCTCATTTGGAAGTGCCCTATACTCTTCATAGTTGGCAACAATGTTGTGGACCACGGATTGCTATGTTTTAACCTCTGGAATGGCTTCTTTTCTACGGAGGAAGGTAGGTTGAAAAAGCCTAGCAGCAGATCTGAAAATTGACCTTTGGGGCTGCCTATTGTTATGAACCCCTGAAGAGCTGCCCTCACCATTGGGTTGTCTTGACCCCTGAAGTTTCTGTAAAGTTAGGGCTAGTGAGTCCATAGTGTCTGCCAGTCTCTTTTTCCCTTCAACAAGTCGATTCAACTTGGCTTCTTCTGAATTTCTGTTAGCCATTTTGGAACACTCTGATTGTTCTGAAATCTTCTTCTCCCTTCTCTGATAAAAGAGGAATTCCTCATCGCCGCCTTGCATGTTTACCCAACAGGCTGGGAGGATTATGCACTGATACCACTGTAATGACCCTTTTGCGAGCTGAAATTGAAAACCAAAGAACTTGCAAAATCCAAATAGTGTACTGAAGCAAACTGAAATTAAATTCCAAACCCTCACAACAGGCTGTAAATATATTTATTTGATGATAGAAATTAGCCACAAACTTGTTGGAAATAGTTTAGAAACCCTTTAAAAGAATATTCTTCAAATATGGAAATGTTTGCTAGAGAAAAGCACCGGAAAATATATCATTTTACCAATTTAATATCAGTTGGAAATTAATTAACAGCAGCATTGAATACCCTTACAAATATGGCTGGAAATGAAGGATTTCAAGCCCTAAATTGAAGTATAAATGAAGATTCCAGCTGCTAAAAATAGGAGGAACACAATGATGGCTGAATTTGAAGCTGCCATGCCTTGGAATACCCCAAATCCACCTTAGGGCTAGTTGCCACCCTTGGGAAGGGCTGGAAATGCCTTCAAAACTGAATATAAACTCCTTATGAGATCACCCTTTTACAAGCTTGAGGGGTTGCGTCCTCGTACCGGCCCACTATTAAGAGGTTTCGTTCTCAATAGGTCTTTCAAGAGGGTTTTCGTCCTCATTGGATGTGAGAGAAAAAAAATGTTCTCCAACTCTAATCGAATAAATTCCAAAAGCAACATAAACATCTTCCAAGCCAAGCGACCCCTTTAAATAGCTAGAGGCGGCACCAAAAACCAAATAGAATCCTCCTAAAGAGGACCGATCACCTTGGGGACATAATAGTTCATTTTTCTTTTATTTTTTCAATTGGCCTTTCACCTTTTTCCCATTCGACTTGGCTATACTTAGCAAATTACTTAAATATAATGCAAAGCTCACAAAAACAATTGGAAATCATGACACCAACTTCCCTTGCTTATTGCCTTTTAGCCCACAGGTAGTGGAATGGGCCCAAGGTCTTCGAAATGACTAGCCTGGAGAAGGGGACATTACAGGGAAGTAATTTGGTGATATAATTTAAGTTGCCAAAGTGACTTTATAATATTTTTATAAAAGCAACTTGTGATTATATCATTAAAATAGAAGTGACCTTTTAAGAGGCAAAGTAAACATCAAAATAGACTTGACGAGCCATAAAGTGAAACATATCAGCCAAATAAACTTGGATCGGCCCCTTTGGGAGCTCTTTCTCAGGGATTGTGCCATGAAAATGCATAAAAGAGGTCGATGGGGGTCATTTTGGGGAGCTTTTTGCCATATCTTCATTTCTATCTGGAAAGTTGACCTTGTTGCTTCAACCTTCAGCTATTGAGGATGGAAACCCTCATTGACACGCAAAAATTGGGGACGAAAAACCCTCAATTTCTCCTTGTGATCTCATACAAAGGTCATACTTGAGCTTCAATTTGGTTAATCAGAGCTAGGGCACAGATTTAAGTTAAATTTCAAAGGTGGTACAGCTAGGGCATACACAAAAGATCATATTTTCATTCTTATCGTAGCTAGGGCAGCCATCATTCCGTGGGAATAGCATTAGAGAGTGCTACAACAATGTTTCTTCATTGCTTTTGGGGTCTTTTGGAGCTGAGAGAATGCTCTAGGAGGTGAAGCGAAACCCTTTAGGTCTGTTGCAAAGGTATTTGAGGTGTGCAATTGATGGTAGGGCTGGCCTAAGGCCCAAATCTGCCCTAGGACAGAATGTACAGCCACTCTCTCTTCAGTTTTGGTATCAAATGATCGACTGTATGCACTCCCTATTTTCAGATCTGAAATAACTTGAAATAAATTCCTCTTGTGGTTAAAAAAAAATATTTTCCTTCATATTCTTGAGTCTAGAGTGTCTATAGGTGCTTTGCCCCTGATGGGTATCTCTATTTTGATGATATTTGAGAAATAAAGGAAGAATTCAGATTGCTGCGTTTTATGCCAGGGGTTTGAATTAAAATCATATTATTGTCATATTTTGTTATAAGGGTTTTATGTGGATTTCCAGTATTTAGTATTTTATGCTCTAAGGGGATATTACAGGTCAAGAAACACAAGTTTTTGATTCCCTGTTTTCCTATACCTTTCCTTTGTATGTAGGCTCTCTTTTGGCATCTCGAATGTTGGCTCATCCAAATGTGTGTCGAACATAAAAGAGAGCTTCAGCTCCAAGGAATTTTCTTTTTTACATTGTCTCCCAGAGGTTGAGATCTATTTCAAGTACACCCTTTGGAAGAGAATTCTCACTATCCTTGTTGCTCTTGCTTTGTCCAGTATCTTTGCTTTCTTCTTCTCCATGTTGTGAATCATCGCGCTCTTCTTCGTGTTCTTCTTCCATTATACCCTTTGCCTCTTTTTGCACCTACATGGCCAGCTCATCACCATCTTGCTTAAAGTTTGAAAAGATTTTTTGTAGGGGCGGACTCTTTCACTGGGTACGTGCGGCTTCAATCTCTATTTATTGCTTTGGAACATCTTCAAGTTTTGGATCATTGACATCAGTATTCTCCTTGCCAAGTCTTTATTCTCCCTCTTTGTCCCCATACCCACGAGGCCCCTTAGTGGTTTTTCCTCTTCGTCTTTCTTTGACTCCGCATTTGTCTCTTTGTGGGCCTTCTTTCACAAGGATTTGTACATTCAGTTGTGCAATCTTGGGAAGCTCCATTGTTGCATGATGCTGAGAGGGTGTTTGCTGCGGAGGTGTCTTCTGTTGAGGGGGCTTGGCATGTTGTAGAGGAGGTGGACGTGGCATATGTTGTACTGGACTTGGTGTGCGTTGTAGGTAAGGTCACTGAGGCAATTACTAGGGGGTGCTAGTGGTACCTTTTGTTTTGGCACATTCTGCTATGGGGATGCTTTTCCCATTATTTCCTTCTTGGGTTATAATTGGTTGAGGTTGACTGCACTAGGTCATTGAGTTTGGGTGGTTTCTTCTCCTTTATGGTCGCGCTATCTGATCTTGGTTCCTTTTGCGATCCTTTGCTATATGCCTACTTACTTGAGATTCTCTTTCACCTCTCCAATGGTATGGTGTTGTCTTCCTCCTCTTGATCCTTGGGGAAATGCACACTTCGTCTTTGAATAGAGTGCTTTAGTCTTGGCCTTTTGTGCTCCCCTTCTCTAGTGCCTTGTTTCTATTTGAGGGGTTTTCGCTTGTATTTTACCTTGTATAAGAATCTCACCCCAGGGACTACATTTTGAGGATGCCTAGGTGTACTACTTTGTGTTCTTCCACTTCCTGGATACAGACCATATCAACCGTTCTAGATTGAAGCTTGTCCCTTTTGCTTGGTTTTTCCTGGGACACCTCTAATTTTCTCTATTGCGGCACCATCCTTAAGGGGTGCATGCCTAAGGTAACTCTTATCGCACTAGGTTTGCTGAACCCACCATACCCCTAAATCTTGTCAACTTTGAGCTTCATGGATCGTTACTGGTAAAAATCTTACCTGCAACCCCTTCTATCTCTAATGGTAGTTCAAATCCGTTAGTGGCTTCTCATCAAGCCTACACTCAGATAGATCTCTTCTAGCTCAAGATTCTTCAATTGAGCAACTCAACTTGCAAATTTCTCTTTTCTTGTTGTGCTCTAGTTTGTGCTTCGCTTTTCTCTTCGTAACCCTGATTTACTCTTGAAAATTGATTAGGTTGAATGTAAATGAAATGAATTTGGTAAAGGTCCTTATTAGATTGTTTTGGGGAGTTGTCATTGTGATGTCATCAACTCTTTGCATCCAAGAACCACTCTCGATTTTGTGGCCCAACTTTATACACTTGAGGTGTCTTTTTTGCCTCCCCTTGGTGACATCAACACCTTGATGCAACTTATACCTTTCTTCCACGTTTTGGGTTCTGCGCACATTCAATTACACTCCTTTGTGTTGCTACACCGTAGTTCTTTGCATTTGGATACCAAGTCAAATTTCTGTGCACATCACCTTCCCCTTCGTTGCCTTTTATTTGTCTCTACGTGTTGGCTAGATTTTTGTACACCTAAAAACCTAGGCAATCATGAGATAAATCTCCCTCATTTACCGGTGAGGCTCCTGTGTAAGATTTTGTCGGTTGTATTTCCTAATATCTATTTGTTGGTATTACTTTAACTATTTAGCTCATGAACCATAGCTAGACAGTTTTGGGGCAAGTAAGCAGTTGTAAGCAATATGTGCATGAAAGGGAAATAATTAAATGCGAAAAGAAAGGAAAGGAAATGTGCGACCTAACCAATAGTTGACAGAGTTGATCACATGCACATAGACGAAACAAATAGATCTTAAAACGCGGAATTTGAAGCAAGGGAAAGTTTCAAATTTAGATCTAAGACAACACAAAGTTTATGCATAGATCTAAAAATAAATAAGAGACAAATGCACCGTTGATACAAAGTTCTCCGGAAATCTCTTCTCTATTCCTCTGCTTGCAGAAAGCTATCAGGGGTTTCAGCTCAAAGTTTGGAACACAAGAAAGTTGATTACAAATTCCGATCCTTTAACCCGTAGGTTCTTCCTCTACTTATAGTGTGTAGAGGGGAAATTATATGGGAAACTACAACTAAACTAGAACATGAAGTAGTAAAGGGAACATTTGGCAATCATCTTCCTAGAATTCCTCTCTTAGTGACATGCATCAGGAGTTTAAGCCAAAATTGTGCACATTTGTCACCTATCTTAAAGAATCTTTCCAACTAACTTAAAGTAATGGTTTTTAAACCAATAACTTGAATCTTACATTTTCATCCGGGAACATAGAAAATAAGAGAAGAAAGAAGAGAAGAATGAAGATCTGCCAGCTGTAACACTTATACTTTCTTTTTGTTCTGATATTGAATATACTTGTCAAACATGTAATTCAACATCTTCCCATCTGTTTTGACAATAGCATCTCCCTTAGTTCTGAATTGCAGCAACCCTCTGGACAAAGCAACAGTGTTAGCCTTTACCTTCTCTAAACCAGGCTCATATCCCTCAACATCTCCTTGAAGTTTTATGAGTATGCCAATTGAATCCATCGTGGAAGGTATGGTGGCTCCATCAATTTCTTTCCGCACAACCAGAATAAATTCCTCATGGGAAGCATGTAATTCATCTGGGATGCTCTCCGACACTTCTCTCATCTTACTTTCCAGCAACTGCATTCTTTTCAGCATGAGCTTGAGAATCTTTACGCGGAAGGAAACTGAAATTTCTAACTGCTTCCCCGTTTCAATCAATCCACTATGTACAATTTGATCTGCAATTAGCACATCCTCCGGCAACGAGCGTATCTTAGCTAAAGTATCCAGATGACTTTCAACAACTATGTTCTCATCTTCTATCTGTGTCATCAGTTCCTTTAGCTGAGATATTACCTTGTGCATATTCTCCAATTTAGCTGGTATTCTTTCAAAATGCTTTGAAGCTTGGTGAATGATTTGCTCTTTCTACTGAGCAATAGCTTTGACTTGGTCCCCTGCATCTTCAACCTCTTGCATCAGATGATTACTCACCTGCTCATGTGCTAGAATGGGATGAGAGGAAGGTTTGGCAACCTTAGCAATGATCTCACATAGCTGGGACACCTGCTTTTGAAGCTTGTCTCTCTTAGCCTTCTCTTTGTCAAGCTTAAGGAATAAAGCATTCATTAGTGTCTGTGTATCTTGTTTTAATCCTTCTGTGGTAGTTTGACCTATTGGCACTTTGGTCACTGCTATATCAGCCTCCGTGAGCTCTCCCTTGTGCTTTCCTTTTGCTGGAACTGACAACTCATTGAACTTCTGTCTTGATTCTTCAATAATCAACCTAGAAGTTATTTTGGAAGCTTTAGGTCTTCTATCTCTTCTGCTCAAACTCAAGAGCAGCTGCAAGTTATGTTCCTGCAGGTTGATCTCCTCTCTGGCTTCTGGGATTGTCTGCAAAGTCAACCATGATGAAAAGTTGCTTCTCGGGGAATGAGAAGTTACCGAGTGCACCACCATCTCATGCTCCGACTCTGCTCTATCAAAATTTGCCACTGTGTTGTGACTGCCACCCTCTGAATTGTCCAAAGACAATACTTTTTCAAACTCCGCCATATGTGCTTTCAACTTCTCCGCATGGAGAGGTGAAGACCTGAGTGGTTGAGGAGAAAATACAAATGACGTTGGATTCAACGAAGCAACAACAAGATCTCTCTGGGGTTCCAGGGCTTTTGAAGTGCTATGAGTTGATGTTGGAGAAGCTGGAACTAGCACGATAGCTGTAGATTTGGCCTTCTCCTATGTGTGAAACTTCGTGTGAACTTTAAGCTTTTCCAGCCTTCTGCTGCTCTCACCTTCGTGCTTTCTTTTGCTAGAGTCTCCTGCGGAAAAGTTGCCTATGATCTAATTCATCAAAGCTTCATCTAGGCAATACCCCTTTGTCAACAACCAGTTCGAAGTGTTAACCAGAACTGCGGAAGATCTTTCCTCAATCATTTGACATCCACCAATGTTTTTATGAAAAACAGCTCTATCCCCTCCCATCTGATGATATAAGTCAAGTATCACATGGCCATCATCTGCAAGATCTGCAGGCATTCGTGCCAAACCATAATCAGACACTTGTTGCGTCGATAACTTGTTGAAGTCTTTCTTTCTAACTTCATACTCATTTTAGCACTTCATCCATAAGCCTTCCAACGAAGGTACATGTGAGTATTCCTGGGAGATTGTCTTCTTCGCTACCCCATATGGGTGAAAGTTCAGCTACACTGAGAAGAACTCATGCTCATACTCAGAAAACATTTCAGCTTTGACTCCTCTAGCTTTTTGGATGCTCTGACAGTTGTCATAACCCACTGTGACTGGAAAGAAACCTATAGACTTGTGCCGCTTTGATTGTAAGTCATGCATCTCCACGAGCTGTCTAGACAACTCCATGATGACCCACTTGTCATTAGGATATCTCGACAACTTCGCTGGTTCTCCCGAAAAACCGGTTACTCTGAGATAGGTGAAGTCTACAAACTGGATGAAAATACAACCATGCTGGGAAACAACTTCCCAAGCTTTTTTGCTTACCCTGCTGGTCTTCACATCACTATTTACTTTCCAAATGAATTCATAGAAAAACCCATCATTGACCGCCTTGTAATCTTTGTGGCATTCAAGAATTGTCAACTGTGGGAAGCACTCAAAAACATCTTTCACCAGTACGCCCCGTCTATTCAGCTTGGTAAATATACCCTGCTAGGCTGCTGCATATACCAGGTATGAAGTCATTTTGAAGTTGTACGTCTTCCTCACACTCCGGGGTTGCTCACCGATGTTGTCACTGATGATCTCCGCCCAATTGATTATTGAATCAGCTCTATTGATCTCAATGGTCCTCAAGAAAGCATACATCCATGAGCGGAAGTTGTGAGTATTGGCTTCTCCACTCAAACTGCAAAGCAATTTAGTAATATCATCCAGCTCCTGCACCAAATTGGATCGTGGAAGAGTCCTCGGGAACATTGATGGAGACCTGGGCTTCTTCATATATTTGCTATTCATTATGCCCACGCAATCTGCTATGTGTTTCTCCCATCTGTTGCTAGCATCCAGCATGTTAATTGCAATCATCACCGGTTGTTTCGGAATCTTTAGACAATAATTAATAAATTGTGCATCCAGCCTGATTATTGTCTTTCCTGTAGCATCCCGAATTGTTCTGGAAAGAGGATGATATGACCTTGCACACTCCATAAGAAATTCGGGCAACTGAGTTGTGACTGGAAACGCTGATGCTTGAATAATTCCACTTCTTTTTATTGCCTGCATGAGAGATGTCTTTCTGGCCCTAGATCTGTCAATTATTTCAGAGATGGGTTTCGGGCCTATGTCTGTGTCATTGATATCAGCAAATCTGAAAGCTATGCATGATTATGCATATCATTCTCTTTCATCACGCTTCATCATGGCTAGAGGAATCTTTGTCTGTGTTCTTTTTCTTTTAATCCTTCTGGAATTCTTTGCAACTAGATCAATTTGTGCAGATCTAGCAATTTCTTCAGATTCGGAAGATATATTCAATGTACTTGACATTTATTTGAACTGCCTTCCACTTGTATGAACACCTGGGCACTTATACCAACATGCAGATAATTATCATGACACAAATCAAGTTGTTTCAACCCTAGGCGCCAAACCTTGAAGCTTCTTGGCAATGAAAAACACCTTCCGATGCACAAAACCTCCTTTACTTGGCGCCAAAACTGTCTGAGCTGCAATCCTTAGCAAAAAGAATTAGTTGCTTCTTTATTATGGCAGCCCATGCTTATATAACCCTCAGCATACTATTTTTAATAATTGCCCTTCCTATTCTTGTCAATTTAATTAATAAACATTCATGTTTATTCACCCAAATTGGGAGCCCAATTATGCATGCTACTGGTTTTTTTAAAATAAATTTATTTTATTTATTTTTAGCATGCATCCTTTAGTTATCTTTTGCTTGACTTCTTTCTTTGGCTTTCATCCCATTCTTTGCACCAAAATTAGGCAGGGAAGCTATTAATAAATATCATTAAAAGCATTATTTAATGCCTAGATGGGTCGCACTTTTTGGCAAGGGTGATTTCTAAAAATAAGAAGTCAACTTTGATTGGAATTTCTATCCTGCTTTACAGCTCCAAAAGTTCCTACTTCCACTTAAGTTGTTTGACTTCCATAATGAGAATTTTTACCCTACAAGTCAGGTAAGAAATTCCCGCCTGCCTGCCACTACCAAAATTCTCACTGACAAATTAAAACCTCTCCCAAAAAGTGCGACTTGCATGGGTGAATAAATCTATTCGGTGGGAAAAGTTAGCCTGTTAGGTAGGCAGAAAATTCTCATCGGTGCTTTAAGTGATTTTTCTTTATTTTATAATGGAAGTTTTTACCCTGCAAGGCAGATAAGAAATTCCCGCCTGTCTGCCGCCTCTAGTATTCCCATTGCAACTTAAGTGACTTTGTCTTCATGAGAAAAAGTAGTCTGTAAGGTAAGTACGAAATTCCCGCCTGCCTACCACTACCAAAAATCCCATTGCATCTTAAACCCATTTATTCCAAAAAATGCGACTTGCGTAGGAGAGACTTTTTGTGCATGACTTCATCTTTTTTGATCAGAAGTTTTCTTTCTGAGGCTGATTCCTTTTGGTGTTGAGCTTGTAAACGATCTTCAGATGCTTCGGGAAATTAAACAGACTATACAAAACAAAGAACAGACCTAAGGGAATTTCATAGACAAACTGCAGAGAAAACCGGAGAAAAATGCAAAAGAAATAAATAAAAGCGAAAAACATTGTCAGAAGTTGCAGACAATGCTCTGAATTCATTCCAAGTGAGAATCCTATTAAGATGTGTGAATACTGGCATGCAAAACTTCAACAGGGTTCAACCGGAGCACAATTTACTTCGAACGAGACTTTAATTATTAATAAATAATTAAATAAAAATTTCCCGCAGATAAAACTTGGCGGATAGATAAAATGAGTTTTAGCATCTGGGTATTTGTCGAAATTGGCTCATATGATTGACTGGGAATATCCTAACGTAATATAGACATCTTCTGGCAAGAAAAACACAAAAAGACCCGTTATTTTAAAAAGAACTAAATTTTTACAAGTGGGTAGTCCCAGATTTTAGGATGAAATCTGCGGACACCAGTCGGCTCCGTCTGTGGACATCCTTGCCTCTGTCAAAATGACAGAAGTAAAGATGAGATCCTAGCATCTCTGGTTTCGTATCTTGTCTATTGGGCTCTGGGTCAAGCAAACAAAAACAACACAACACCGAAAAAACAAAGAAAAATAGAATTTTTATTTATTTATATACATACAGGTTTTACCCTGTTATTTTATGTCCAAAAAAGCTTCAAGTGTTGCCCGTTAAAAGGCAACGGCAGTTCAATTCCATCTTGATGAGCAAGAATGAAGCTATCTATCCCGGCCATTTTCTTGCTCACAAAAGGCCCTTTCCAAAGTGAATCAAATTTCCCGTGCATACGTTTTGTTTCTCGTCTTTTGTCCCATAAAAGGACCCACTCGCAGATCTCTAACTTTCTTTCCTTGGCCTTTTTATCAAAGATCACCTTCACCTTCCTCTGATGTTCTGACAATCTATCGGCTACTTGAACCTGCACTTCTCGTAATTCTGTCAGATACATTATTCTTTTGTCAATGGCATCGGTGAATGTGGCATTCTCCAGAACCTTAGAAAGTTGGAAATCAAGCAATTTCAAGGTAAGAGGCAACTCTGCATCTCTCCCATATAACAATTGGAAAGGGGACATGCCTATAACTTTCTTTGGTGTGATCCTATTTGCCCATAGTGCGTCAAACAACTTTTTGTGCCAAGTCCTTTGATTTTCAATCAC
Organism: Taxus chinensis; assembly: GCA_019776745.2. Classification (NCBI taxonomy): domain Eukaryota; kingdom Viridiplantae; phylum Streptophyta; class Pinopsida; order Cupressales; family Taxaceae; genus Taxus; species Taxus chinensis. Next base: position 224,254,422 of record CM034154.1, read on the forward strand.
TAATTTCTGCATGATATTCACCAGGTTCTTATTGCTTGATTCAACTTGGCCATTCCCTTGTGGATAATAATTGGAAGAATGCACCAATTGGATTCCATGCGTGTAGCAAAACTCGACCAACTCCTCAGAGGACAAATTAGGGGCGTTGTCAGCTACTATTTTACTGGGCACGCCAAACCTAATGACAATATTTTCCTTTATAAAACTACACACTTCAGCGGAAGTGGCATTTTTAACAGAAATGGCTTCTACCCACTTACTGAAATAATCAGTAGCTGTCAGGATGTAATGATGACCGACACTGGAAGCCGGGTTGAGCATACCAATAAAATACATGCCCCACTGCTGGAAGGGCTCCTCAATTACAACTGCTTTTAATGGTAATGCAGGCAATTTTATGTGTTCGATTAAGTGTTGGCATGCTTAACATCTAGATACCCACTCTGCAGTATCCTGGAAAAGTGTGGGCCAATAATACTTTGCTCAAAGGATCTTGTGAGCTGTCACTCAGGCTGAGAAATGACCACCGCAAGCCAAATTATGAAACTGTTTTAAAAACTGATCCTGTTGAGCTTTATCCACACATCTGAGGAATACTCCATCATTTCCTCTCTTATACAAGCCATAATCCCAAAGAACAACGTCCCTGGATTTCAATTTAATAGTACGTTTCTCCTTGCGAGAAAGGTGATCTGGACATTCCCCATAAGTTAAGAAAAAGGCAATGTTATTGTACCATTCATTCACCAGATCTATGAAAAGAACCATGGGCAAACTTTCACCCTCATCTGAATATGTTTTCATCTCAGTCATTAATTCACATAAACCCCTCCCTCGAACTAACTTTGTGTGTTTTATATCCAAGTCATATTCCTGCACCTTCGTCACCCATGTTCCTCTTAGTAACCCTAGCTCTTGTTGGGTGAGAATAGATTTTACTGCAGTATCTGGAACCAAGAACACAATATGTGAGGCAAGAATATAATACCTGAATGTCTTACGTGTTTTTACCACTAAATGTGCATGTTTTTCCATGGGAGTGTATTTCAACTCGTAAGCTTTTAAAGGCATGCTCATGAAGCAATCAGAGCTTCTACGTCCTCTTGATTCTTCTGCATCAAGATTGCTGACATGGTGGTGTGTTCGAAGGAATAACAGTAAAGAATGAATTCTTTACTAAAGTCCGGTGAAACCAAGACTGGAGCTTTTGATAATGCCTCTTTAATTTTCTCAAATGCTTCCTTCCCTTCGCTGCTCCATTTGAAATCACTCATCTTCTTCATCATATTTGAGATATGACGGGTTAATTCAGCAGAGTCAGGGATGAATCTTCTGAGAAAATTTACTTTCCCAAAGACAGAGTGAACCCCCTTTGTAGATGTTGGCAATGGCAAAGTCTGAATAGATTTAACACACTCGGGATCTATCTTGGTTCCTTCTTTCGAGACAATATGCCCTAGCAGCTTCCCTTTTGTTACAACAAATATAGATTTCTTAGGATTTAGAGAAATACCATGTTTGCGGCATTGGATGAAGACCTCCTCAAGATCTGAGATGTGCTTGCTCCTTTCCTTGGAAAAGACCGTTAGATCATCGAGGTATACTACTATGCTTTTATCCTTGAGATGAACAAATGCCAAATCCATAGCTCTTTGAAACGTAGCTCCGACATTGATCAAACCGAAAGGCATTTTCTGATAAACAAAAGTTCCCCAAGGTGTAATGAATGTTGTCATATATCGATCCTCCTCAACCACCTTTACCTAATTATAGCCTGAAAAACCATCAAGCAGGGATAATATTTCAGATCTAGTAATGACCTGCAGAGTGTGGTCTATGATGGGGATGGGGTAGTTGTCTTTTAGTGAGGCTTGATTGAAATTGCGAAAATCAACGCACAACCTAATCTCACCGCTTTTCTTTCTCACAGGAACTATATTGGCTAACCATTCAGAGTGATGTATAGAATAAATTATCTTTGCGTCCAACAGCTTATGGATCTCTGCAAAGATAGTTCCTAAAATAGTAGGGTTGTGCCGCTGTAACTTCTATTTGAAAGGTTTTTGTTCTTGCTTTAATGGGATATAGTGTTGTATTTCTGTAGGCTAATAGGTCTTTAGATCCTGATAAGACCAAGCAAAAACATCCATATATTACTTCAGAAGCTTTGTAAAAGCTTCTCTTTCTGCCTCTGAACAACACGTACCTAGATTTACTAATTTGGGATCATTACTAGCTCCCAAATTTAATAATTGTGTTTTGGAAGAACCTTTTTCATTTTTTTTCATTCTTTTTAAGCATCTGATCATGCTTGTCAAACATTTCCTCAAGAGATACTAAGCCTTTAGGATTTTTTTTTCCTTTAAGTTGGATAATCTATTGACTTCCTGCAACCTTGGCATCCGTTTTTCCCACAGTGGTCTGTCTTGGAGGTGAGTTGCTTCCCTCGTAGTATATTTCCTCGAAGTTGTCCTTTTGTTGGAGAAATGCAGCAATCTGCTTGTCATTGTTAAAAACCTACCATTACTGGACGTTATCAGGAACCTTTGGGCGGAAGACCATCTCAACTTTGTAATCCCCTTTCCTGAAGAAGGTGGGTGGCTGATCTGGATTTAATAAAGCTGCAGTAACTGCAAGCGAATCAGCTCTAGAATTTTGCTCTCTCGGAATATAGGAAATTGAGAAAGCCGCAAAATCTAGGATAGCAGAATAGACTCGGTCTCTATAATGCCGTAGTTTGTCCTTTTTGACTTGGTAGATACCTCGTATCTGTTTGGAAATTAACTCAATTTCCCCCCTTGCGTGTAAGATCTTGATTCCCATTGTTCTTGCCTGCTCCATTCCTAACAACAGTGCTTCATATTCTGCCGTGTTAGTGTTTTCAAACATTAACTTGAAGGAATGTGCATGCACCTTTCCCTCGGGAGAACTAAGAACAATGCCTGCACTGGATCCAAACGAACAACAGCTGCCATCAAACTCCAGGGACTAAATCTTATTATCCAGTTGATGTGGCTCTTGGATCACAGGTTGGGCTTCTTCTTTATCTAGTTCTAGATAATAGACTCCGTGATCGGGTTCTTGGAACAAGATCTGAGATCTAGGATCTTCGGATTTTGATATTGTGGACTTGGATTTCTTCTCAGGTTCTAACTTTTGATTAACTCCCTTGATTGGTATGTGCGTACAAGACCAATCCATCTTGACTTCTCCGCCCAATTCCTTACAAAAGTTCCTACTCAACAGATGCCATAAGATACTGGGATATCCGCTACAAGGATAGTCAACTTTAATCTTTTGTCTGGGAATGAAGCAAGTACTGCTTGCACATCTTTGATTTGCCCAACAAGAGGTACTTGTCTTTCCATTGAATAGCATCTTCCAATGGTTTTTGTCAATGTGAGACCGAGGGTGTCAGCAACTTTGGCAGGCATCACATCGTCGGAACAAAATCTAAAATGCAATTACTTCATTTATAACCGTTAATAAGTAATGACACATAAAATGGCTCGATCCTTTCAGATGCAACCGGAGAAGAAGTAGATGGAGAAGAACTTGCAGCAGTATTATTTGAAGGGGGAGTAATCTTAGGACTAGACAAGATACCCCGTGAAACACTATTTGTTGGAGTATTGGGACCATTACTTTGTACATATTTTACCAACCTATTTAACTGATCAGGAAATGCCCCTAAATACTCAACTTCTGACATCTGCATTTTGGTCTTTTTAATATGATCAATAATGTCAAAAGCTTGACTTACTTCAGCCGGTTGTTCGTTGGTCCTTTGTTGTTGATTGGAAGAACTGCATGCTTATCTCTGGGAGCTAATGAAGAAGGCAATGTACTACCTCTTTTTAGGATGGTAACATCTGGCCCAAGATCTTCTCTCTCTTCTTTGTCCACTTGAGGAAGCTTCAGCATTTTGGCGTGTTTGGGACCTGTGAACACCGCGAATGTGTGACCATCAGAATCTTCAAAAGATTCATAATAGCCCTCGTCAGATTCATAGTCCAGGTAACCAATGTTGGAGTTGCCAGCGGGATCTACAAAGTCTTCTTCATCAAATGATTCATCAATGCCAAGATCTTCTTCATTAGTTTGCAAGTTGTTCCTTGGAGCTGCTTCAATTGCCAACCGCTGTGGTGCAGCAGTAAGTCTGTTTCGATTTTGATTTTGACCATTAAAGGTCTGAGTAGGAGTTGTTCTTGAAGGAGTTGCATTTCCTCCTTGAGATATCTGCTTCTTGATTTGTAGCATGTCATTAGCTAACTTTTGTAGCAAAGGGTCAAAAGTACTTGAAGAAGCTCCATCACCTTTATGGGGTGATTGTCTGATTTTTCTAGCCATGATCAAGTCATCTTCAACCTCTACAACAGCATTTTTTGCCTCTAGTAGATTCACAAGTCTTGCCCTCCACAGCTGATATCCAACTTCGGGCAACAAAGCGTTTATAAAAAATGTCCTTTGATTTTCGTCGCTAAGCGCAACAGAAGTGGGGATTTTATATAAAATCCTTTGGAACCTTGAAATAAAGTCTCGCATCTTCTCGTTTGGTTCCTTCGTTAATTGCGTCAGTTGAGTGATCAACATGCTAGCGTCTTCTGCAGGTTTGAACCTCTTTAGAAATTGTTCTCGCATGGACGCCCAGTTTGTTATAGTCCCAGGGGCTAAATGATAGAACCATTCTCTAGCCAAGTCATGCAGAGTCTCAATGAAAAGTCTGACCAAAACATCCTCATGCTCCACGCAAGCACACCACAAGATATGAAGAATGCTGCCAAGTGAACATCTGGATTTTGCTTGCCATCTCCAAAGAATTTCGGGAAATTCTTTCTCAACCCTTTAGGTAATTCGTGCATAGGTGGAATCAGGTTCAGTGGTCTAAAAGCTACCCCCCATGAAACAAGTACTATTGGAGCAAGCGGCTGCTAGTTCTGATTCTGATACTGCATGATGAATGGAGCACGTCTTCTCCGAGAGTAGACTTAATGGATAATTCCATCCGTCGGATTATGCTGAAGATGATCCGGATCTGGATGAGTTTGTACTCTTCTTCCTGGTGAAAGACTGGATCTGTGGCTTCTAACTTGAGGAGGATGATTGAAATTGAATTTCTCCTGCAATTTATAGAAATGATTAGCCCTTCCTTGAGCCTTGACAGATCGAGTGAATGGGCGTTCAACTAGGTTGAGAGTTTAAGAGGAACCAGCTAGATAAGTTTTGATCTGCAAATGATTTTTGTTCCCCAGCAGAGTCGCCAAAAACTGTTGGCTAGATTTTCTGCACAGTTGAAAACGTAGGCAGTCATGAGATAAATCTCCCTCATTTACTGGTGATGCTCCCGTGTAAGATTTTGTTAGTTGTATTTCCTAATATCTATTTGTTGGTATTACTTTAACCATAGATGGAAAACTCGCCGAAAACTCGCCGGTTTTTGAAAAACTCGCCAAAAAAACCTAAACCCGGTTAAATCGCCATAAAACTTGCCAAAACAGGGCTCGCCGAGTTTTGGCGAGTACTCGCCGAGTTAACTCGGCGAGTACTTGCCAAAACTCGGCGAGCCCGTGCTAAATACTCGCCAGACGCGGCCTGTACACGGATACACGCTTTTCACACGCAAAAAACATTCTTTTTACACGGTTTTGGCTCTTTTTAAGGCCCTCAACTCCCTCATTGTCACTCACACAACCATTTGAGCTTGCATTGCTTGTGTTGAGTGGATTTTGGAGCGAATTCGAGGAGAGAATTTGGAGATTTGCATTTGGAGGTAGGTTTTTTTTTTTTTTTTTAATTCTTTGAAGTTTTTCCAAATTTTGAATATATTATTTAGGTTTTATAGATTCCTATTGTGATTCTAAATCAATGCAATGTAAAATCGAATGCTTGTACTTTTTTTATACTCATTTGCAGCCAGAGGTATGTAATTTTATTTTATTTTAACGCAAATTCATTGTAAATTAGTTAAATTTTATGTATGTGTATTGTAATCGATTCGTTGTGTAATTCTAAATACATGTAATGTAAAATTGAATACTTGTAAATTTTTAATACTCATTTGCAGCTAGAGGTACGTATTTTTTTTTTAATTAACGCAAATTCATTGTAAATTAGTTAAATTTTATGTATGTGTATTGTAATCGATTCGTTGTGTAATTCTAAATACATGTAATGTAAAATTGAATGCTTGTAATGTATTTTTTTTACTTAACGCAAATTTGTTATTCAGGCATTTTTTGTTTTTAAAATTAAATTAAGTTTACGTTTTCTAATTTTTTAAATGTGCATTGTGTTACAGATTAGAATTTAACAATGGCATCAGGCTCGGCATCAGGTTCGGCATCTGGATCACTAGCAGGGACCGTTCCTCCGAATGCCCGTTCCATAGCATGGAAGTATGCTGTACGTGGAAGTTGTGCGGGGCGAAATTCTTTGCACTTTCTGTTACAAGAAAATGAATGGAGGCATCAATCGTTTGAAATATCACCTTTCAACTATTCCTTGCCGAGATGTTACAGTTTGCCCCAACGTGTCGGAAGAGGCAACGCGAGAGATTAAAGCAGAGCTGGCAGAGTTAGAGGAGAAAAAACTAGAGAACGCAAGGTTGAAGGCAGCCATAGCACAAGCTATTAGACCTGGGGCTGCAATGGAAGAGAATTTAGACGATGATGCAGCAACAATTGTGGGCTCTACTCGTGGTCCACACATACGATCAGGAAGAGCCGGAAGAGGCTCATCTTCATCGAGTTCGAGCAAAGGCATACCGAGTTATTTTGTGGCAAGGAACACACCTGGAGCACAACCTTCATTGGATGGTGCATTCTGGAACAAAGATATGCACGAGGAAGTGGATAAAGCTTGTGCAAATTTTTGGTACTACAACAACCTGCCATTCAATGTGGCAAAGAGCCCATACTGGGAGTACTTGGTGACAGCGTTGACAGTTGTAGGGAAAGGGTACAAGGCACCCTCTCCAAAAGATTTGAGCGGAAAATTACTTGAGGGTGCGATTGCAGATGCCACTACCATGCTAGAAGAGCACAAGAAACAATGGAAAAAATTCGGATGCACCATTCTTTCAGATGGGTGGACGGATGGAAGGAACCGCACCCTTGTTAATTTTTTAGCAGCTTCAAACGGTGAGATGGTGTTTTTAAAATCTATTGATGCCTCTGACATAATAAAAAATGCAGAAAATTTGAGTGTTATGTTAGAGACAGTTGTATTAGAGGTTGGTGTACAGAATGTTGTGCAAGTTGTTACAGACAATGCAGCAGCATATGTGGCAGCTGGGAGACTATTGCAGGAGAGACATCCATCACTCTTTTGGACTCCTTGTGCAGCTCATTGCATTGACCTTCTTTTGGAGGACATAGGCAAAATTGATTGGGTGAGGCCGGTTGTAGAAGATGCAAGATCTATAACGAAGTACATATACAATCACCCTTGGGTTCTGAGCTTGATGAGAGTACACACAAAGGGGAAAGAACTTGTTCGAGCCGGTGTCACAAGGTTTGCAACTAACTTCTTGACGTTGCAAAGTATTTCTAGTTTGTTGACATCTTTGAAACAAATGTTTGTGAGTCAAGCATGGCTAGACTCACAATATTCAAAGAAAGCTAATGGAGAGAGGGTTGCAAAGATAGTTTTTGATGATATCTTTGCAAAGAGAGCTATAGAGATCATCAAGGTAATTTCAAACTTCGATTTATATTTCATTCCTTTATTTTAATTTGTTAAATTATAAATATTAAATACATTGTTCTACTTTTCACTTTTTTATTTCATTTCTAATATGTATTGTAACTTGTAAGTTTGCAATCTTACATTTTAATTTGTGTGTAGGTGTCAGAGCCGTTGGTGAGAGTTTTGCGTTTGGTTGATGGGGAGCAAAACCCCATGGGGTTTGTATATGAGGCCATGGATAGGACCAAAGAGTCTATCCAAAACTATTACAGGGGGGATATCGTCAGATATGGTCCCTTTTGGGAGATTATTGATCGGAGGTGGAACAATCAACTCCACCAACCTATTCATGCAGCGGGGTACTACCTCAACCCCAAGTATTTCTACTTTGACAGCTTCACAGATGTGAATGGAGAGGTTATGGAGGGCCTTTCGACATGTATTGAGAGGATGATACCGGATGTTGAGACGAGGGACCTCGTTATTTTAGAGCTGCAGAGTTACAAACATGGTAGGGGGAGACTCTTTTCATCAGCGCTAGCTATTCGAGGGAGAACCACACAGTCACCAGGTAATACCAAGTTACTTAGAATGTTTACCAAGTTACTTATTAGTTACATATTTGATTTTATTAATTAATTATAAATTTTTGATTATCTTGTTAAATGTTTGTAGGTTCTTGGTGGGAGGATTGGGGAGGGAATACCCCAAATCTTCAAAAGTTAGCCCTCAGAATTCTATCTCAACCTTGTAGCGCTTCTGGATGTGAACGCAACTGGAGTTTGTTTGAGGCCATTCACACGAAGAAGCGCAACAAGTTGACTCAAAAAAGACTCAACGACTTGGTTTTTGTGCAATACAATCTCCGGCTTCGCACAAAAAAAGTTGAGGCGACATCAGAGGAGCTCATTGATTTGGATGAGATAGATCCATACAGTGAGTGGACTGGGCAAGAAGAGGAAAACCCTGCATTCACAGCGGACGAGATTGCTTCTTTTGAGAGGGAGGCTATGGAGGGAGAAGCACTAGCAGGACTCCGAGGAGATATTGGAGTGGATGACATCTTTGGAGGTGATCTCCAACATGCAGCAGAGGAGCCACCAGCACCACCATCTAGTTCCAGGATCGAGCCAGATTCGCAGCCTTCTAGGAGGAGCGTGGAGACGCAGCCGAGTGTGGGGACTAGTGGAGCCAGAGGCACTAGACCCTCTCCCCAATATTTCTCTAGATTGGGGAAGAGGAAAATGTAATTTATTGTATATTGTAACTTGCATAGATATGAAATTTATGATGATATTTTTCAATGTCAATCATCATAAATTCATATTACTTATCAGCCGGTTGTCGTATTCGCATGATGATGCGATTTTGTATTGTATTTGTATTCAAATCTAATAGAAAACACTTCTCCAACATTTTATGGGCTCATTTGATACATTTTGTAGCTATGTGTTGCTTAAAATTTATGTTTTTTAAAAAAAATTGAGTATTTTTTAAGTTGTCGAATATTCCCGAGTATTGGCCGAATATTGGCGAGTTTTTGGCGAGTTTTTTTTTTTGGGGTCTGGCGAGTTTTTGGTTTTGGCGAGTTTTCCTACTATGACTTTAACTATGTAGCTCATGAACCATAGCTAGACATTTTTGCAGCAAGTAAGCAACTGTAAGCAATATATGCAGGAAAAAGAAATAATTAAATGCAAAAATCTCCCTCATTTAAGGAAATCCTAAAATGTGCAACCTAACCAATAGTCTGACAGAGTTGATCAAATGCACATAGACGAAACAAATATGTGCAATCTTAAAACGCAGAATTTGAAGCAAGGGAAAGTTTCAAGTTTAGATCTAAGACAACACAAAGTTTATACATAGATCTAAAAATAAATAAGAGACGAATGCACCATTGACACAAAATTATCTGAAAATCTCTTCTCTATTCATCTGCTTGCAGAAAGCTATCAGGAGTTTCAGCTCAAAGTCTGGAACACAAGAAAGTTGATTACAAATTCCGATCCTTAAACCCGTACGTTCTTCCTCTACTTATAGTGTGTAGAGGGGAAATTATATGGGAAACTACAACTAAACTAGAACATGAAGAAGTAGTAAAGGGAACATTTGGCAATCATCTTCGTAGAATTCCTCTCTTAGTGACATGCATCAGGAGTTTAAGCCAAAATTGTGCACATTTGTCACCTATCTTAAAGAATCTTTCCAACTAACTTAAAGTAATGGTTTTTAAACCAATAACTTGAATCTTACATTTTCATCTGGGAACATAGAAAATAAGAGAAGAAAGAAGAGAAGAATGAAGATCTGCCAGCTGTAACACTTATACTTTCTTTTTGTTTTGATATTGAATATACTTGTCAAACATGTAATTCAACATCTTCCCATCTGTTTTGAAAATAGTATCTCCCTCGGTTCTGAATTGCAGCAACCCTCTGGACAAAGCAACAGTGTTAGCCGTTACCTTCTCTAAACTAGGCCCATATCCCTCAACATCTCCCTGAAGCTTTATGAGTATGCCAATTGAATCCATTGTGGAAGGTATGGTGGCTCCATCAATTTCTTTCCGCATAACTAGAATAAATTCCTCATGGGAAGCAGGTAGTTCATCTGGGATGCTCTCCGACACTTCTCCCATCTTACTTTCCAGCAACTGCATCCTTTTTAGCATGAGCTTGAGAATCTCTATGCGGAAGGAAACTAAAATGTCTAACTGCTTCCCCTTTTCAATCAATCCACCAGGTACAATTTGCTCTACAATTAGCACATCCTCTGGCAACGAGTGTATCTTAGCTAAAGTATTCAGATGACTTTCAACAACTATGTTCTCATCTTCTATCTGTGTAATCAGTTCCTTTAGCTGAGATATTGCCCTGTGTATATTCTCCATCAGCTGGTATTCTTTCAAAATGCTCTTAAGCTTGGTGAATGATTTGCTCTTTCCACTGAGCAATAGCTTTGACCTGGTCCCTTGCATCTTCTACCTCATTACTCACCTGCTCATGTGCTAGAATGGGCTAAGAGGAAGGTTTGTCAACCTTAACAATGATCTCACATGGCTGGGACACCTGCTTTTGAAGCTTGTCTCTCTTAGCCTTCTCTTTGTCAAGCTCAAGGAATAAAGCGTTCATTAGTGTCTGTGTATCCTGCTTTAATCCTTCTGTGGTAGTTTGACCTATTGGCACTTTGGTCACTGTTATATTAGTCGTTGTGAGCTCTCTCTTGTGCTTTGCTTCTAGTGGAACTGACAACTCAACGAACTTTTGTCTTATTTCTTCAATAATCAACCTAGAAGTTATTTTGGCAACTTTAGGTCTTCTATCTCTTCTGCTCAAACTCAAGAGCAGCTGAAAGTAATGTTCCTGCAGGTTGATCTCCTCTCTGGCTTCTGGGATTGTCTGCAAAGCCAACCATGATGAAAAGTTGCTTCTCGGGGAATGAGAAGTCACCAAGTGCACCACCATCTCATGCTCTGATTCTGCTCTATCAGAATTTGCCACCGTGTTATGACACTCATCCTCTGAATTGTCCAAAGACAATGCTTTTTCAAACTCCGCCATCTGTGCTTTCAACTTCTTCGCATGGAGAGGTGAAGACTTGAGTGGTTGAGGAGAAAATACAAACAACGTTGGATTCAACAAAGGAAAAACAAGATTTCTCTGGGGTTCTGGGGCTGCTGAAGTGCTATGAGTTGATGCTGGAGAAGCTGGAACTAGCACGATAGCTGTAGATTTGACCTTCTCCTACGCGTGAGACTTCTTGTGAACTTTTAAGCTTTTCCGGCCTTCTGCTGCTCTCACCTTCGTGCTTTCTTTTGTTGGAGTCTCCTACAGCAAAGTTGCCTGTGATCCGATTCATCAAAGCTTCATCCAGCTTCATCCAGGCAATACTCCTTTGTCAACAACCAGTTTGAAGTGTTAACCAGAACTGCGAAAGATCTTTCCTCAATCGTTTAGCAACCACCAATGTTTTCCTAAAGAGGAGCTCTATCCCCTCCCATCTGATGATATGAGTCAAGTATCACATGCCCATCATTTGCGAGATCTGCAGGTATCCGTGCCAAACCATAATCAGACACTTATTGCATCGATAACCTGTTGAAGTCTTTCTTTCTAACTTCATACTCATTTCTACACTTCATCCATAAGTCTTCCAACGAAGGTACATGTGAGTATTCCTGGGAGATTGTCTTCTTCGCTACCTCATATGGGTGAAAGTTCAGTCGTGCTGGGAAGAACTCATGCTCATACTCAGAAAACATTGCAGCTTCAACTCCTATAGCTTTGTGGATGTGCTGACAGTTATAATAACCCACTATGACTGGAAAGAAACCCGTAGACTTGTGCCACGTTGATTGCAAGTCATTTATCTCCACGAGCTGTCTGCACAACTCCATGATGACCCACTTGTCACTTGGATACCTCGACAACTTCACTGGTTCTCCCGAAAAGCCGGTTACCCTGAGATAGGTGAAGTCTGCAAACTGGATGAAAATACAGCCATGCTGGGATACAACTTCTCAAGCTTCTTTGCTTACCCTGTTGGTCTTCACATCACTATTTAATTTGCAGATGAATACATAGAAGAACCCATCGTTGACCGCCTTGTAATCTTTGTGGCATTCAAGAATTGTCAAATGTGGGAAGCACTCAAAAACAACATCTTTCACCAATACGCCCCGTCTATTCAGCTTGGTAAATATACCCTGCTAGGTTGTTGCATATATCAGGTATGAAGTCATTTTGAAGTTGTACGTCTGCCTCACACTCCGGGGTTGCTCACCAATGTTGTCACTGATGATCTTCGCCCAATTGATTATTGAATCAGCTCTGTTGATCTCAATGGTCCTCACGAAAGCATACATCCATGAGCAGAAGTTGTGAGTATTGGCTTCTCCACTCAACCTGTAAAGCAATTTAGTAATATCATCTAGCTCCTGCACCAAATTGGATCGTGGAAGAGTCCTCGAGAACATTGATGGAGACCTGGGCTTCTTCATATATCTGTTATTCATTATGCCCACGCAATCTGCTTTGTGTTTCTCCCATCTGTTTCCAGCATCCAGCATGTTAATTGCAATCACCACCGGTCGTTTCGGAATCTTTAGACAATAATTAATAAACTGTGCATCCAGCCTAATTATTGTCTTTCCCGTAGCATCCCGAATTGTTATGGAAAGAGGATGATATGACCTTGCACTCCATAACAAATTCGAGAAACTGAGCTGTGACTGGAAACGCTAATGCTTGAATAATTCCACTGCTTTTTATTGCCCGCATGAGAGATGTCTTTCCGGCCTTGGATCTGTCAATTATTTCGAAGATGGGTTCCGGGCTTATGTCCGTGTCATTGATATTAACAAATCTGGAAGCTATGCATGATTATGTTGATCCTTCTCTTTCATCACGCTTCATCATGGCTGGAACAATCTTTGTCTGAGCAATCTTTGTCTGTGTTCTTTTTCTTTTAATCCTTCCGGAATTCTTTGCTACTGGATCAATTTGTGCAGATCTAGCAATTTCTTCAGATTCAGAAGATATATTCAATGTACCTGACATTGATTTGAACTCCCTTCCGCCTGTATGAACACCTGGGCACTTATACCAACATGCAGATAATTATCATGACACAAATCAAGTTGTTTCAACCCTAGGCGTCAAACCTTGAAGCTTCCTGGCAATGAAAAACACCTTCCGATGCACAAAACCTCCTTTGCTTGGCGCCAAAACTATCTGGGCTGCAATCCTTAGCAAAAAGAATTAGTTGCTTCTTTATTATGGCAGCCTGTGCTTATATAACCCTCGGCATACTATTTTTAATAATTGCCCTTCCTATTCTTGTCAATTTAATTAATAAACATTCATGTTTATTCACTCAAATTGGGCGCCCAATTATGCATGCTACTGGTTGCTTTTAAATAAATTTATTTTATTTATTTTTAGCATGCATCCTTCAGTTATCTTCTGCTTGACTTCTTTTTTTGACTTTCATCCCATTCTTGGCACCAAAATTAGGCAGGAAAGCTATTAATAAATATCATTAAAAGCATTATTTAATGCCTGGATGGGTTGCACTTTTTGGCAAGGGTGATTTCTAAAAATAAGAAGTCAACTTTGATTGGAATTTCTATCCTGCTTTGCAGCTCCAAAAATCCCTTCTTCCACTTAAGCTGTTTGACTTCCATAATGGGAATTTTACCTAGCAAGGTAAGAAATTCCCGCCTGCACGCCACTGGCAAAATTCCCACTGACAAATTAAAACCTCTCCCAAAAAGTGCAACTTGCATTAAAAATAGCCTCCTTTGTTAAAGTGCGACTTGCATGGGTGAATAAATCTCTTCGGTGGGAAAAGTTAGCTTGCTAGGCAGGCAGAAAATTCCCATCGGTGCTTGAAGTGTTTTTTCTTTATTTTATAATGGGAATTTTTACCCTGCAAGGCAGGCGAGAAATTTCCACCTGCCTGCTGCCTCTAATATTCCCATTGTAGCTTAAGTGACTTTATCTTCATGGGAAAAAGTAACTTATAAGGTAGGTAGGAAATTCCTGCCTGCCTGTCACTACCAAAAATCCCTTTGGAACTTAAACCCATTCATTCCAAAAAGTGCGACTTGCCTAGGAGAGGCTTTTTGTGATAAATTCATCTTTTTTAATTAGAAGTTTGTTTTTTGAGGCTGATTCCTTCTGGTGCTGAGGCCATAAATGATCTCCAGATGCTTCGGGCAATTAAACAAACTATACATAACAAAGAACAGACCTAGGGGAATTTCACAGACAAACTGCGGAGAAAACTGGAGAAAAATGCAAAAGAAATAAATAAAAGCGAAAAACATTGTCAGAAGTTGTAGACAATGCTCTGAATTCATTCCTGGTGAGAATCCTATTGAGATGTGTGAATACTGGCATGCAAAACTTTGACAGGGTTCAACCGGACCACTATTTACTTCGAACGGGGTTTTAATTATTTAATTAAAAAAATTTCGCAGACAAAACTTGGCGGAGGAATAAAATGAGTTTCAGCATCTGGGTATTTGTCGAAATTTGCTCATATGATTCACTGGGAATATCTTAATGTAATACAGACATCTTCTGGCAATAAAAACACGAAAAGAGCCGTTATTTTAAAAAGAATGGAATTTTTTCAAATGGGTAGTCCCAAATTTCAGGGTGAAATCTGGGGACACCACTACGCCAACCCTTCTCCCCATATTAATTGCGTGCATAGTCCTCCATCACTTCAAAAACAATATAGTTTGGGTTACGCTATCCAGTGCATCGTGCATGCAGATTTTTCCACTATAATTCGTTGTTCAACTATTTCGCCAAATCTTTTGTGCACTTCAAAGTGCCCTACATGGATATCCACCTGTTTATAATTTTGTACCATGTTTTGTCCAAATTTTTCGTGGGACAATCTCTTAAAAAAATGTCCCTTGCGTTATAGCTTTGCTGAAATTCTAAATGAGAACCAAGTTGTGAAGTATTTACAAGAACTTTACATAAATGAAATTTTAACTGTGCAAGATAACTTCACACAAAATAACTCCCCTTGGCGCAAAGGATGCCTTATTAAAAAACAACCAAGATACAAAAAAGAAAACTATTTGAATTAAAATGACTAAAGGATATATTTTTGGGTATTAATGGCTCTACATCGTTATTTAATATGTCCACTTGATTACAAATGGTAGGGCTTCAACCGACTACCATTGAAATGTCATAGGAGCATTTCTCCATTGAGTATGAGTAGTTTGCATGCACCAATTTCCAATATATCGTGTATGATATACGAATCCTTTCATCTGATATGAAGCTTTCTTGGAGGCTATGCATATTTGGAGTCATATAGTAGCACGTGTGCCCCTTTACAACATTTTGTTCTTTATGTGCTTGTCATGCCAGTTCTTCTGCCTGGATGTCTTTACTCCTTGGCTCCATTTAGCCGAAATTCATTTCTCATTAAGCTTCATTAGTGCCTCCAATCGTTGATCGATGGCCTTTCAATCATCTAGGTTTCTTGTGCATGCTATAATCAGGGTGGGTACACTGAACGTAATTGGTACAATGGCCTCCTTACCAAACACCAACTGAAATGGTGTAAACTTATTTAGCTCTTATAGGTTGTTCAATATGCCCATAAGACCACTGAAACATGGTCATCTGGGTCCTTCCTCCCTGCATCACAAATATTTGTTAGGGTTTTACCCAAAATCTTATTGAAGGCTTCAACTATGCCATTGGCTTGTGGGTGGTAGGGGGTGGTTTTGTGGTGTGCCATCATAAATTCTGCAAGAAGTATGCGCATCGTCTTAGCAATGAACTGGATTCCTTAATCACTGGTAAGGCTCAATGGGAACCCATATCTACTGATAATGTTATCCCAAATTAACCTTGCAATTGTGGCCGCCATATAGTCCTTTGTGGGTGTCACCTTTTCCCACCTGGTTAGATAATTTGTTGCAATGATGATATAACGTGCCCAAAGTTTGTGCGTTACTGGTGTGATAGGCCCCACAAATTCGAAAGCCCATTTCGTAGAGGGATCTTGAGCTAGCACGAGTACCAAGGACATTTTATCCTTGTCATTGAGCTTCCCAATCCTTTGGCAAATGTCACACGAAAGTGTGAAGTCTTTTGATTTTTTGGAGATATTGGGTTACCAGAGGCTTGAAAATAGATTTTTTTGCGCGGTGGCTTCTCCAGCATGGTGACCTTATGCTATACCTTTGTGATTTTTGCACAAAACCTCTATGTGCTCGTGTTTCAAAATGCAATGCCTTAGGACTTCATCGCGTCTAAACTTGTAAAATTCCCCACCAAAGAGATGACTAGGGGCTGTGTGCAACCATGTTCTTCACCTTGGTGGTCCATCCTTTTGGGGCCAACCTTGAGGTGAGAAATGCTACAACCTCACTCAAGTCCTCGGGTACCCTATGAATCGTACAACTGCACACCAGGCATTTCATATTCTATGTTGCACTCGACTTCTCCCATGTTTATTTGAGAATGGTGGTCTGGACCACAATTTTGCTTCCTTGGTTTCATCACCACAAAGAAATTGGACTCCTAAAATAGGACAATTCATCGACAAATTTCCCCATGCAAAATTGTCTTATTAACCAGATACTTCATCCCCGCATGGTCTGTGAAGAACACAAGGGGCATCATCAACAAGTATTGGCGAAATTTGTGCTTTGCGTAGACAATGGTCAAGGCCTTGCGCTCGGTGGTGGTGTAGTTGCACTTTGCAGAGGAAATGTTTTTGCTAGCAAAGTAGATTGGGTGATTCACGTTGCCTTCTCTGGTTGGGCCAATACTACTTTGATAGCGCTCTTGGAAGCACCAACATGAATGTGGAAGGGTTTTTAACAATCCCGAAACTGCAAAATGGGAGTGTTGGCTAGTCTGTCCTTCAAAGTGTTGAATGCTTCCCATTGCTGTTCAGTCCATAGGAAGGAGCCATACCTCAACAATTCTTCCAGTGGGGTTCTTTACCTTGGCATGGTTCCTAATGAACTATATTGTTTTTGAAGTGTGGGGAATAGGTCATTTACACATGCCTCGTTCAAGGCATGAAAGTCTATGTAGATCCGAATTGGCCCATCCTTTTTTATACTCATAACCGTTGGGATGATCCATTCAGATTCTTCCAATGCATAGATAACCCCAAATGCTAGCATCTTGTCAATCTCTTGTTTGACTCTTTTCTTGAGATTCAGATTTATCTTGCTTGGCCACTTCCTGACTGGCATATCACCTTCCCTCAAGTTGATGCTCATCTTCCCTAATGACAAGTGTACACCCTTCATCACATGGTAGCCCTTGGGGAATCCTTGAACTCTTTTAATAGGTCAACAATTTGAGCCAACTTCGGATCTGACCAATATTTCCCTATGGTAATGATATGAGGATCTAATTTTGTGCCAATGTTTACCTCTTTGATGCACATAGGTTCATTATAGTATGTTTTCATGATTGAAGCATTATTGGGTCTCCACTCTTGTGCCCCAATTCATTTTATCATTAAGGGTTTTGCATGTCTAGCTCAACACCTTGCCTTGAAGTACCCTTAGGCTTCCTTTTTATCTTCATGCACCTTCGACCAGTGACTTCATAAACATTTTTAACCCAATGTTTGCATGCATTGCTTGTGTTCGAAGCAGAAGCACCACTTCTCCATTCCACAAAGTCATCTTTTTCAGGGCTAATGTAGTCTTCCCCTTGGGCCATGACATTGTACATGTAATTTATATTTCATCAACATCGACACTCTCAGAAAAAGGCGGCCCTTGACTTGCATCAAGTGAAATGACGATCTGGTGCTTGTCATTCTCAAAGCTCATATAGCACTTCTTAAAGTGTATATTCACATTTTTCTCAAAGCACCATGGCCTTCCAAGCAAGGCGAGGGAATTAGGGGCTTCCACAAGCTTAATCACTTTAAAGTCCTACAGGAATTTCACCCCTATGATGTCTAGGGTGACATTCTTTAGTGCACCAATAGTTATATCATGCATCTTGTTTTCCATGAAAGATGTTGGGGGTAAGCTCCAGAGCTGCTCTCCGCATTTTGTTCCATGCATCTTTTGTGAGGATGTTCACTTTGGTGTTGGTATTGATCACCTCCTAGCATTGATTGTGGCATGGAGCAACAACTCGTGGTTGAACCTCTATTTAGTTTCCTTCAGCTCAGTTGACCGCCTTCTCTTCCTCCGGCGCTCTACCCAAGTTTTGCTTCATCCACTCTCTTAGCATAGGCAGCACCTCATTGGTCTTCAACATCGCTAAAGTCTCAGTTAGTTTGGCTATCTCTTGCACAAAGGGGCCCTTATGCGCTTGTTCTTGAATAAGGGCTTCAATATCCTATGCTGTATGAACCTTCCCTTGTGGTTCCTTATGACATCAATGGGCTCTTGTAAGATTAGCTCTTGAAGAGTACCATCCGGATAGTCCACCACCTTAGTGGTTGTTCTCTGTGTAGGCTCCTGGGGTGCCCCCATTCTTTTGGGTTGGGTATTAACCCCACTGCATGTATTGACATTCAGTTGTGGCCCTATCTTGGACTCTTGTGCTGTGCCTTCTTTGGCAGCCAATTACCAGCTTTTATAAATCCTGCATCCTTGGGCACATTGTTTTACTTCTGAGTCATCTTGTATAATTCTGAGTTCTCCTCAGTCAATTGTGTAGCTTTGCAATATCCACAAGTTTGGAAAAGCGATTCTCATCCCATTTCATCTCGTCACCAATCATATTACATATATAATCTGGCATGGACTGCATCACTGTTTATAGCATCAAGACAACGAGAGACTCTCATTCCATCTCATCTCATCATTAATCCAAATAGATATTTAAGGATGCTGGGGAAACACAAGGGACTGCCTCGCTACACTCCATAATCATATATATTTCCATATTATAAAGGAATAGAGACTTTGTTAGGAAAATTGTGAAGGAAACAGTGTGTTGCTATTCAGGTTTTAATACAAAGGAGACAATCTTTATTTCTGCACAATTTTGGTGATGAAATTATTGTGTTAAATCTGTATTTTAATATTGCTTTGATCATAGACCATTTTAGTGTTATTGCATGATCAAATTTCACTGACCTAATAACTTATGAGTTCTGGGGATTATTTTTCACATCTAGATTTCTGTTATTTGCATAGTTACCAAGAAACGGGTACGGGTATTGGTACCAGTATGAGGAGACAGAAACGGGCATGGGCACGCCATTTTCAGAAAAATAGGAGATGGGTACTCAGAGATGAAAAAACTATATATATAATATATTAGATAAAACAATATTATACAGCCTAAGAAATACAGTACTATGTTTTCAAAATTAAAATATTAGATGTTGACAAAGGATAAAAGTAATTATATTGATATTTATGTTTGATATTTCATCATATCTAAGGTCAAGAGTACAATTTTAAAAAAAAAAACACTGAAATGCAAGTCTTCGGATGAGTACCATCCTCCGAGATACATTTTTTTGGTAGGAGACAAGTGTCTGTGTGAATTCATCGTTTTTGGTTGTTTGGTTTATTTCTTTGTTTCAACTGTTGTTACTTGGGAAATCAAAATCAATTTTTGTCTTCAAAATTTGCACTGTTTTTGACAGTGTTACACCGGAACACATCTCTGAGATTTTAGTGATGCCCCAGATGTCCTGAATGTTTGGGGACTTGGAAGGGATGTCCCCAATTTTTTTAATTTAAAAAAAAAAAATTCCGATGGTTCTACTTTTTAATAACTGTTATTTTCATAATTACAAAGTCTGGAAATCCTGATCTGCTAGGGAGAGCAAAATATCTGAAAATCCAGAATTCTTGAAAAAGTTCAGAAAAGCTCAGTCTGAAATATATATATGTGTGTGTGTGTGTGTGTGTGTATGCGCATAATCTTATAGATTTTGTAAAATTGACAAATACAATGGAAAATAATTAATAATTTAATAACATAATTATTTTTCAGTATATTCAATATTAAATAATATATAAGGTTGCTGGGCATTTTATTTTTTTGGGAAAAACCTTTAGAAGAATGGGCTAACCCAGACCGAACTTCTCCGGGATGACTGAAAAATCCGGATCCAGCTGGATTTTGTACAGATCCAAGATTTGTAATTTGGTAACTATGATTATTTTTAGCAAAAAACATTGAATAAAATTTAAGCCCCTAAACTTTATTGAATGAAGTAAAAATATCTAAAAATATTATTTTTTATATATTGTTTTAATGGCCCTGCCGCCCCCCGCCCCCACTCCCCCCCACCCCCACACCCCACCTTGTCGTCTCAGAAATCCTGTCCCCTTGGTCCCCAAGACTTTGGTACCTTTGCTATTTCATTACAAATTTGGACTTTTGTCATGTTTGTAATGAAATGTTTAAGCTTTTAGTAGAGAATGATCAGCTCCATGGGATTGATAAATCTATAATTTGTGTTGTGTTTCTGAGATAGAGATTTTGTTTTAAGTATTAATTTGAAACATTTTTTTCCTTTATATTGGAAGTCCATAGACATTAGGTTTCATTTCAAGTGTGTAAGTATTTCTAAGCCTTTAGTAGGTATTTGGTAACCCGTACCAAATTAGATAAAAAAATGGAGGGTTTTATAACCCCTTACTGTGCCCGTGTCAAAAGACTGATCAACACACCGGATCAGGTTAAAAACTCCTCCCATACTCGATTGATTGATACTGAAAAAGGAGAATAGGTAATGCACCATTGAATCCACTTTATGACGCCATGATAAAAGAAATTTATGGTGTAATAAGCAGAAGAGTACAGATTATATGTTGAATCTACTAAATTCTAAGTATTATGCTTTAGCTTCAGTGTAATCTTTGGGATCTGTTTTTGTTTTTCTTATGAAAACTTGCATATGTTCTATAATTCTATTTGCTTAAATGGTAGATAAAATATGAGAGCTTCAAAACTAAGGCTAAAACAGGAAATGATGGAACATGATTGCTGCAGTAGATATATAATGCACTGCTTTTAGAGCCTGAATATTCTCATACCATGTCTGGATTTTTTTCTTTTTCCAGGAATATTTTGAGGAAGGAACTATGATCAAAGCACATGTACCATTGTCACTGGCAAGACAGCTGACACCAATGCGACAACCTTCTATGTTGTAAATAACCGCTGTACTGCACCAAACCGACTTTCCCAGAAACTCAAGCTGAAATATGTACAGCTATCTTCTTATATCAATCATGTAACAGATAAAAGAAAACAGTGAATCACAACGTTTCTTCTCAACCATTTTTACTTTTTGTATTTCACTATATGTTCACAACTTCACCATATTCCATGAAGGAAATCAAGAGGTTCTGTGTATGTTTTAGTCTTCAAAGACTAGAAGAAAAGTTGCTACCTTTTATAGTTAAACTTATATTTCAGTGGCCTTTTGTACCCAACTGGTGTGAATATTGATATTAACATTTGCAATCTATTGTCACATGTATGGAACTGTTTACACAGAGCATATGTACATACATTACTATCCAGCCCACCATTGTTACGGTTATGAGTTTTTTTTACGGCGTGTCAAAGGTCTAGTATTCTTTGTTTTTGTTATGATAATTTATGTTTCAGGTGTCTGTGCTGTCCTGTTCAGTAAAATTTTAGTAAGGATTTCTGCAAGGTACTTTTTACACATACAGAAACTTATACAAGTACCATTAAGAAGCCAACATTTGTCAAGAAATGGATTTTGTTTTGGCCCGATCATGCCACAAATGGCCTGGTTAGAATGATGTCGAGTTCATTAATATGAAACTTATATAGTCTTATGACTCATTTATGCAGAGTTTGTATTACGACCATGCATATTTGTTCATAGTGTCGCCATATTGCATAAATCACATGAAGAATTGAGAATTAAACTTACGAAAATGAAAAAGAAATAAATAGCAGCACTTAAACAAGAGCCAACACATCCCAGTGCAGGAAAACTCCAGCAGGTAGTGCTATGCCTCCTATCTAATATGAACAATAACATACGACCAAACACCTATCTCCCCTGTTCAGCATTTCCAAACTCTATTTTCTGACGTCTTATCTTTCCTCTATGCTCTGCACACTGAACTAGAACTCTGAAAAATGATTGTTTGTGTTCCTCCTAAGGCTCTTTTAACCAAAGCATACACAAATTTTGATACAAAAGGCTCCAAACGATCAACCAACTCAATAGATGACCATTCCAAGCTGGGTGCTTTGTTTCACCCTTCGTCTTATTCAGGGTGGGCATGTCACTTAATTTTTTATATTTCTTAATAAATATATTGCTAAATAATTAGTTCTTTTTGTGAGATATAATATGCCCTGTAGTATTTGTCCAATATCATTTAGAGGTGTTTGTGCATTTTAAGGGCACCCTACCTTATAATTATACCAATACATATGAGTTATCATTAAAACAATTGACTATTCATAATAAATACTTTTTCAATGTGTTTTTTACATCTGTACCTTTGCAGTTTCGTAAAGCTTATAATTGTATTACATTTAATGATGATTTTCAAGTAAAAGACATCTTAACTTGAGAGTCGAGATACAAATATGCATGAAAGAGAAAAGGAATTATGTTATAGAGAATGACTGATTTATGTTAGATTACTTGTTAGTGACAATTGGAGAAAACACAAGCACCAATCTTTAATCGTTTAAAAACAAAATAATGTTATCTTCTAGAACAGCTTTAGAGATCCTCATGTTATAACTATAACCATTTTATCAAAATATATAGAGAGCTAACAAATTGGAAACATAATAATAATAAGTGAAAAACACCCTACCTTTATAGTCACATGGAAATGCGGTGGTACGAATACGATAAGGCGCCATTGCAAATCAAGATAGGGGTATAAATGAATGAGAATACAATTATATTATACGTAAATAAAAAACTAACTAAATAGAAGACAAATAAAATACAATTGCAAACCTTCATGTAGCTCTTCATTGCAAACCTCAAATAAGGTTGTATGAAGCCTTTAAACTTGTATAACCTTGTGAAATGAAGATTGTGGGTGCTCTTGAATGACCTTCAAATGGGGATGCAAATTGCTACGAACACAGATTTTGATCTTGGAAAGCCAATTAGCAGAGTTTTCTTACAATAATCTAAGAGGATTTGCAAAGGGACAAACATACTCTTTTACAGAGGCTAAGTAGTGGTCTAAGTTGGTTGAAAAGTGGTTGAATGCACATGCTAAAAATAGCATTTGATGGAAGTTGAATGGTTCTGGGAAGATAAACGTCATTGAGGGGCAGTAAATGAATTTAATTGGTAGAAGTTGCATCCGGAAAGGTGGTTGTGTGTGCAATTTAATCGCCCCCACCTTTCTAGGATTCTAAAACCTAAGTTGACTGGATTGGTGAAGTGGAGTCCAAGTGGGGTCCAACTGGAATCGAAGTCGCAGTTGACTAGGAAAATAGGTGCATTTTCCTAATTAGATAACTAATTTAATTAGCTATAATGTGCAAACTAACTAATTAATCATTTATTTAATAAATGATAATTAAGCTAGCTAAAATAAGGTTTAGAGAGTAATTTAATTAATCCAAAGGAGTGTAATGGGCACATTTGGATTTCTGATTCATAGTCTAAGTAGCTAATGTTAGAGTCGCTAGCAGGGTCTACAAAATCATGGTCTTTAGGTGGATCACAGTCAACAGTAGCTTGATATTATTCATTCACTCCTACATTGTTCCTTGGGACATATTCAATTACCAGTCTTTAAGGAGCAACATCGTTACCTTACGTCAGTTGCTTCTTTATCTGCAACATATCATTAACTAATCTTTGCAACAGCAGATCAGAAGTACTAGCTGATGTAGAACCTTAAACCTTAGGAGCCAAATGTTTTATTTTACGTGACATGATAAGATCATCCTCTAATTCGATAAAAATGTTTTGAGCTGCCAAAAAGTTAGCAGGGTGTTGTTCTCTATGCAGCCGATAACCAACTTCAAGTGAGAAAACATTAATGAAAAATACCTATTGATTTTCATCACTAAGGGAAGCAGTAGGAGGAATTTTACAAAGTATCTTTTGAAACTTGGTAATGAAATCCCTCATGTGTTCATGTGTTTATTGTTTCATTTGGATGAATTGTGCTAACAAAGCATGTGAATCATCTTCGGGTTTGGATCTGGCTTCAAACTGTGTTCTCATAGTAGCCTAGTTGGTGATACATGCATGTGGAAGGTGATAAAACCATTCCGCAGTAGCACCCTAAAGTTTCTCAATGAATAGTTGAACAGATACATATTCATGAGGTACTCCCAGAACTCCACAATATACATAAAATACAACTATATGTTCATCCAGGTGTTGCTTCCCATCGACATTGAATTTTGGGAAATTCTTATGTGATCCGCGTGGTAATTCATGCAACAAATGAACCAATGTGAGAGGGCCAATAGATGGACACCAAGGAACTAGAGTTTGTGATTGTTGCATAGCCACAAGAGTTGTTTGTAGAGTGTTATTCTTTAGTATACACCATTATTACCAGCTTGAACTTGGAAAGAAACAATAGAACAAGGAAAATACAGAGTCACCAACTTTTTTAAATTTTATACGGAGTCGCCAATAAACTTTTTTTTTTTTTCAAAGACGCCAATTTTTTTAAAAAAATTAAAAATAACTCACGCGATAAGCAGAAATCAACATTATTTGTTCTTCCCTAACAGAGTCGCCAAAAACTGTTGGCTAGATTTTATGCACACACAAACCTAAGCAGTCATGGGATAAATCTCATTCATTTAACGGTGAAGCTCCCATGTAATGTATTTATTTATTCTAAAGCCTATTAATTAATATTCTGGGTATTACTTTAATTGTGGGGCTCATGAACCATAGCCAGAAAATTCTGTAGCAAGTAAGCAACTGTGTTTGGGAAATTTGTATAGAAAAGAAGAGGATGTATAGCAATAGTGAGAAAAAGAGAGGATGCACTTCACAATAAGTAAATCACAGAGCTTATTTCACCCGTACAGATTAAAGAAATTCTTTAAAAATTTCACAGTTTTAGCAGATGAAAAATAAATTGATTCAGATTTAGATTTTAAGTAACAAAAAGTTTACCATAAAATCCTCACGGAATGCACAGCGAGACTTCTCAAACACAAATTTCTCCAGAAATTTGCCTTCTTCTTATTCAATTCCACCAAAGTTATACAAATAACATTCCAGAGTCTCAACACAAAGTCTGAGATTTTTAAATTTTTGCATAAATTTACAATAACTGGTTGTCAAAAAGTTTCATCCCCTTTTCTCGCAGGTTTCTCTATATTTAAAGTATCTAAAAAGAAGATACAAATATGATAAATTAATTATGTCTTCCGCACGTGCTGGCTACAAAACTGCAAGAAGTTGAACATTTTCCTTCTCAAGTCTCTCTCTTCTTGGCACAAGATATTCAAATATTTTGATGTGCCACCTATTTATAAGTAATAAACATTTTCAAACAACTTGAAGTAGTGACTTTTTACTGGATTACTTAAGTTTTACAATTAAGCTTGATTACTTTATTACATTGTCCGGAGGAAGAAGAAGAAGAAGAAGAAGAAGAAACAATTCTAGTTGAAAACCCTTAGTTTGGATTTTTCCCTTTTTTATGTTGAAGAAGAAATCTACCCATACTGCAGTAGCATTGCTGCCTAGAACTATTCATTTCATGTTGGGAGTTTTTTTAATATCTAGTTACCCTTTCCAAAATTATATTTTTGGGATTCCATGATGAAGAGAAGGTCGAGATCTTTCCAAAAAGTCAAAGATCTTGAAAAACAGAGCACTTGAGAAAAAGTTATGGCCAATCAAGTTTTTGACCTCCCATTACTACTTTCCTTTGTATTGCGGGATTTAGCAACTGCTTTACTTATTACTTCAACGAAGTAATGATTTGTTAAAATTTCCTTTGTATTGCGGGATTTAACAACTGTTTTACTACTTATTACTTCAATGAAGTAATGAGTCGTTGAAATTTCCTTTGTATTGTGGGATTTAAAAATTACTTTACTTATACTTGAAGTAAAGTAACTTCATTTTTCCACATTACTTTATTTTTTTCCTTTTTTGCAAGTTTTTGCAACTGCGTTACTTAGTTACTTTTAGAAGTAAAGTAACTTTATTTTTACGCATTGCTCTCTTCTTTTTACCCTCTTTGGGGGTTTTTGCAACTGCTTCACTTAGGTACTTCTAGAAGTAAAGTAACTCCATTTTTCCGCATTACTCTATCGTTTTTCCTTCTTTTCAGATTTTTGCAATTCCTTAGTTATTTTTAGAAGTGAAGTAAATTCATTTTTCCGCATTAATATCTTCTTTTTCCTTCTTTGCGGATTTTGAATGGTAACTTACTACATATCACAAAGTAGAGTAACTTGAAAATTCTGAATGCTTAATAAGCTAAATACTTAGCTTATACGACTTTTGAGCAATTTTGGGAAAATGGTTATTTTTTCAATTGTAACCAAGCAACCTCATGCAACCTTTTGAAGAAATCTAGAGCAATCCTGTAAAATTTAAAAAGGGGAATCCCAAGATTTCTAAGTGAAATCTTTGGGTACACCACATTCAACTATCCACTCAATACTCTGCAAAGGGATTACTCTAGGTGGCACAAGAAGGATAAAACTCACATTATTTGCCCAATTTCACTCTATAGGCTTTATTATATTCAATCCTCTATGCTAAAACCCTTATATACCATTGTACAATGACAAATCAATAACCAAATTATTTCCCTTCCATGAAGACTTTAGTTTCACTTACCTTCATCACACTTGCCTTTCATTTCACTTCATTGGTTATTCACTCCACAAGTAAATTTTTTCTTTCTTTCCATCTCTGACACCATCCAACTTTTGTACCATGTTTCAAACCTCTAAACGTTACTAACTCAACCACTACTCTGACTTAAAAAAAGATCAAACAACCAACTTTACCAATTTTGCTCAAAATTGTCTTGCCTCATACTTCCCTAACTTCTAGTCCAAATGAAGCACATTTGACTTTATAACCTCTAATGTATTTCTTGCACTTAGGTACCTTGTTACTTCCTTCAAACAAATTTATAACAGTCATTGAATTGATTCATAAAATTCACACTCTTCAAGTTTTCTCCTATTGTGTCAACTCTACCTCTACTATTCTCAAGAACTATGTGCTTTTCTTGGTTCATGGTTAGTTATATTTATAACTACCCATCACAAGCTATTAACTCATTCAAGAACCCTTTATGGATCCCATGACGTGTCACAAATTTCAAAACCTTACTCTCCTTTCTCCTTTCCCAAACAATCTTTCTTCTCCCAAGCTTATTAGGTTTCTACTAGCCCTGACAACTCACGTTGTCAAGTATATATTTTCTTTCATGAGGTTGTAGAACACAAATACACAATTTGTGGGCACCAATTTAAGCCTACATCACGAATGTAAATTTTCAAGACCCGAGGATAAGTAGAAATCATACTCCCTTGTTAATATGCCTCTCCAATTAGCCCTCAAGACTGTGACCAATGTCTTTCTAGGGACTGTCATGAATATCTTCTCATTCCACTTATGGAAACTTAAAATTATTCCTTAATTAGTTTAAGGACCTTGTCTTTATTATTCCTTCAATTTTGGGATCTAGATTCCTTGTTTCAAGCTCCCAATAACCAAACCCTAGTTATGTGACTGAGTTAGCCCAAAAGCACAAAATAGTTCACCAAATGCAATAAACTTGTTTTGAAACTTTCAATTCCCGTTTGTAGGTCTATATTGACCTCTCTCATGTGTATAAGTTGACAATAGATTCCAAAGAGTATTAGCATGCAAGATTCAACTATATTTTCTTATACCAAAACTATGAAAACCAAGTGTTAGAGTTATTTTAAACCCTCGTATGTTTGTGATACTTAATGGAAGTTGTTTCAATTCTTAGCTTTCCTCGTAGAGGTTTGTGCTATCATTCCAAACCTTATTCATTCATCCTCCTTCACCTTTGTATTACCTCAATACACAGTCACATGTTTCCTCTATTGTTAATACCGAGACAATCAAGTTTTAACATGCATATGATCAATTCTCAAGAAAACCTTAGTTTATCAACTCAAGAATAAATAGGAACTCTTAAACAAGGTATAACAGGTAACATGCAATGATCATTATCTCACATCTCAGTGTAGTCATTGAGGAAACTAAAATATTTCAACAAACCCTCAAGAAATCTCTCTTCCTTGCTCAGAACAGGGCCACAAAGCATTATGTGAATCCTTTAACCAGAACAATCATTCATCTACCTTAAATAAATGAAAAACATACCTCTCAATCACTTGGACATATTCAAGGATTTCATAATAATTTTATACATATACACAATCCTAGTGGCTTCTTACCAGTCCAAATAATGTATAGTTACCATGCATTTAAATTTCATCCACTAAACCAATTACTTATATAGTTCTTGTGTGCTGCACATCTTACAAACTAGAAGAAAACAAAGAAACCAAATATACTCAGGTATGTAATCTATAAATTTCAATACAAAATCCATCTTCGTTATTTATTAACAAAAATCAAAGTCTTCCTCTCACGTGATCAAAATATCTCTCCATGTATTCATTTTCCTTCATGTTCCCTCTTCATCTTCTCTAAAGACCTCCTCTCCCTCACTCATATTCTTTTTTTCTCCACACTAGGAGATTAACTAACTCCCTTTCATTCGAGTTCTCACTCTTAATGTTGTCTTTCAAGACAAACTAACTCCTTACTTGTCTTCCAAAACCCATACATCATAATGAAGTACATTAATATAAATCTTGGTGTTCTATTGTAAACACAAAATCACACACTTTGGGTATCTATCTAGTCCTGATCACATACTGCTATTCATATGAGTCATAAGTAAGAAAAGAACTAATTAACTCGTGTCTTTGACCATCTTTATTTGCTATCTGTCACCACTTTTTATCTTACACTCTTTCTAGTCCATTCTGTATTTTTATACTTTGGCATTTCTCATTCTGGATACCAACGTCCAACCAGGACACCAACACCAGGCACCCCCGTCCCCTTTGGGCACCCCTGACCTCTTTCTACTTTGTTCACATCTTTTGAGTCTTTTATAGCCATTTGGGAATCTTATCTTTTGGTAGTGGGCCTTTTTAGTGTAAATTTTGAAATTCAAGCAAGGGAATCATATAAATATAAAGTTATGTGATCATAATAAAGGACCAAACACTAAGAATTAGCTATCACCACCTAAGGTTGCATCCAAAGGCTATTTTATAGTACTCAAACATCCATTCTAGCATCCATTCAAGGGTAAGGGACTGCATTTTTCTGCATACATTTCATAGAAAGGGAAGTTCATTCTATTCCATGCACACATCTACTTAATCTTCTACATCTAGTTATTTCTCGCTATCAAGTGTGAAACACACAAGATCCACCTAGGGTACGATTCCACACACACACACACATAGAACTACATTGGGTATGAAATGTAGTGAAACACTCAGTCGTAAGATCAATTGTTTAACAACTAAGGACAGTCTGACCCCTCATTTGCATTATTTTCTTTTTGGGATTTGATGCACTTTTGAGGGTTTTGTAGGTCATTTATTTATTACAGGTTACCAACGACATTGACGATTATCGTGCGACATAATAACAATAAGAAGAGAAGGAAAACGAACACCTTGCAACTAGTTAAATATAGTTTTCTGATATTTTGGAAGTCACAGGTTCCCAGTACTGGTCTGTTGCGCCCGCAGGCGCCCCTGCCCCATTCCAAGCGCCCCCGTCTAACATATTCCTTCATCTGTGCATTTTTTGGGTTTTATTGTGACAATATGCACTTCAAATTTCTTAGTTCATCACTTTGGCACAACTCAGGATTAATTGTGAAATAGTTAGGTCCTTTTTATCTCCTCTTCGCACTTAGGGTTTTAAATCTTAATTGTTTGTTTGTTTGGGTCTAGTTTTTACTTAATTGCTTATTCATTTACTGCTACATTGCAATCAAATTTAGGCATCTATTTATTCAATATTTGCTTAATCATTTGGTGAACCTTTATCGTTTCAAACACTCTTAGGGTCCCTATACTTTTATTACTTTCATCTTCCCATAATTTTCTCATCATGGATATTTCTATTCATGATTTCCTGGTCATCAACCCTGAATTAAGAGCTAAAATCATTACTTTCTTAGGTACCACTCGCCTTCCTTCTGATATTCATCTGTATATATTAAATAACACATTTGTCAATGCATTTTCCAAGCACATTGCTTTTCCGTATAATATTTTTGCCGATCTTACTGCTTTTGACAATGATCCACCTTTGTACATCATGATTCACATCAATAATGTAGGTGTCAAACGAACCATAATTGATAATTTTCACCTCTGATTCAAAAATCGCCAAAAATCGCCGATAAATCGTGTTCAGCCTGCAAAACGATTAAACTTACTAAAAATCGCGATTTTCAAAATCTGATAAATTGCGGTCAAAAACCCTCTAAAATCGTTGAAAATCGCGGCTAAAATCGGTGAAAATCGGGGAAAAAAACGCGGCTAGGGTATAAAACGAAAATAAAGTAAATCGATTTGTTTTTTATGTTGTTTTCTCTTTCCACGGGCTACAGTCAACATGTGAGGGCACGCAAATACAACGCGTATTTTTTACCAGTTCGTGTGCGTTTCTTACCAGTTCGTGCACGTTTTTTACCAGTTCATGCTCGTTTTTACCTATTCGTGCGTGTTTTATACCTGTTCGTGCTCATTTTTACCAGTTCGTGCTCGTTTTTACCTGTTCGTGCGCATTTTATACCTGTTCGTCTGCGTTTTTTACCTGTTCGTAGCGATTTAGTTCGTGGCATTTTGAGTTTTAATACAGAGATATATATTATATATTATTGTTATAATGTATAAACAGATCATAATTTATAACATTTAACAATTATGTATAACAGTAACAATAATATAATTTATAACAGTAATATATTTCGTAACAGTAATATACTTTGTACTCTCTTTTTTGGTCAAAACTTAATCGAAAATATGCATATGGGCCTATGGCATTCTATAGAGTCACTTCTCGCATCATTTAACATTGTTTTTACATTTAATTTAAGTATATTTTATGAATTTAAATGTTTTTAAAAGTAGCGATAAAGTTGCCGATTTTTTGTCGATTCCCGATTTTCGATTCAAAATTTGCCCTGCCGATTAATCCCGATTTACGATTTTTTGAACTATGATTTGCACTCACTCAATATTTGCACTCACTCATTCATTGAAAATATTTGCCTTTCTGTTGCTGATGTTAATCCTTCATCCATTTCTCTTCATGCTTATGATGCTTATATTCATCCACGCATAGATCATATCATTTTTCGTATCACTTTCGGGAAAAAAAACTCTTCATATGGTTTTCTTTGTCATTGAATTCCCGGTTCATTATACTTATTTACTTCATATGCCATGGTTTCATGCTATGCAAGCAGTACTTTCTAAAGTACATTGATGTGCTAATTTCTTACATGAGGATGTAGAATATACAATTCCTAGTGATCATCACCCATTTAAATATTGCAGCCGCGATCCACCTTATACACTCCCTGCTCCAACATCTGTTACTACTAATGAATTACAACCCATGGATTCTCCGGCTCATTTGCCACAAATCAAAGGTGTTATTTTCATGCTATATACTGTCCCACATGCATTTTCACCTCCTCATGCTTTTACTAATACTATGATTCTTTATCGAGGGACTATCCCACCATTGGATGTCATTCCACCTCCTTCACCTTCTTATGAACAACCTCCATTAACTCGTCCTCCATTTACATGTACATTTTTCATGAATGAATATTATTGGGAACACATTCCATTTGATCTTACTTTCTCTAATACTATATGCACACATGCTGGAGGTGACATCTTTCCTCCACCTCATGATCCCCATATTTACCATGGATTTATCCACATAAGTGTTGCTTATAGTCTTCACATCTTTTACCTCACCGTATTTCTTGCACGTGCTCTTTGAACTTCTCCACTTACACTCGGACAATCTTGGCTTGACTACATTGGAGGCATGTTAGACCCTAATCATACTGATATTTCATTCCCCATGCCTTTCGATCACATTTTTATTTTCAATAACTCATTTCTTAGCTATTTACAAAATCTTACTTGCTGGTACGCACATGGTTGTCCACTACCTCCTTTCACTGATGAATAATATACTATGGGCATGTATAATTTATGCCTTAATTGCTCCTTGATTGACCAACCACATACTATTTCTTATCAGGTATTTAATGCATCTCCATTCAAATTTGATCATGACAATGACGATCTCCTAGATGACGTTACTTGATCAATTTCATTATTATCATACACTTGGGAGCATCATGATTATTCATCCCCTAGAACCATCAGATGTCTTGCATCTCCACTACTACATTACTTATTCTATATTTAGTGTCTCACATATATCATCCATATCTTGATAAAATATAGTATCATCATTCCCTGATGATGCACTCATGTTCTTGTGGCTTTTACATGATTGTTGAGGGATCTATTACAATAAGAACCCTATTTCATCTTTGCATTACATGCGTCATTAACATATATATATATATATATATATATATATATATATATATATATATATATATATATATATATATATATATATATATATATATATATTACATAAACACTCATACATACATACATCTATCACCATATATCACTATTCACACATACAATACCACTTTATCATTTATATACTTAATCAACTATACATTATCTATTATCCTTCATCATCATCATATATCACCTATCTATCTATTTCACACATCATTCAACGGATACCATGATAATCAACACATGTTTGGGGGCATCTTAATTATTTCTCTTCCATCCACCTTATAGCATTTTGAGTTATCATGCATCTTACACACATCGCATGTAGTCTTCCACATTCATCATACACATCTTGATAATCATTACCCTATGACGCACTCTTGTGCTATGTTTCATACTTGACCGTTGAGAGCATACTATACACATTAACCTCACACACTTCAAAGTATACACTATATGATACATACTACATCCTTCACACATCACACATTATTCAAACCTATTTCTTGTAGCATCTACCACACACTACATGTATTATTCATGCTATATATTTCGCACATTTACTTTTACACATTGCGGTCATTACCCGATGATGAACTCTATTTTCATGGTTCATACTTGACTACTGAGGGTTTCAATATCAATGGACCTCACCACACTCATGCATTCACTCACTCATCCACTCTTTACACTCCACGCTTTCACGATCACATATTTTTAGCACACACGTTCAAGCCATTTCCCGATGACGCACTCTCGCTCTATAGTTCATTCTTGATTATTGAGAAGTCATTTATAAATGAACCTCATCACATGCATACTCATTCACTCTCACTCGGGGGGCATGTGGCTCCTATCATTCACTTTGCATTACATTTTATCTCATCTACAACATAATGTATATCTTGGTTGCATATACTCTTGCTTTCTTATGCTTACATGTACACTTTATTACACATGATAACCATATATCTTATATATCATTATATTTATAAAACACACTTGCGCATTCACTGTCCTTCTAGTTGTGATGCATGCTTTACATAGATTGATGCACGTAGCATGGATGCTTGGCACAATAGCTATTACCAGTCCCACAATGGCTTATGGGGACATCCACTTTTGTACACTACAGGTGCAATTTTTCCATTTTTCACAACACGCTACTATATCAGATCATACACATTTTGACATACTATCTATCTTTCTAACATGCTAACAAGTGCTTTATGTGCAACATTTGATTTGTAGGTCTATTTGCTTCGATGGTTGTCTGTTACATTGATTGACATTGTTTCTCTTGTCTTCCATTATATGTCATTATTTGCGGGGTTTTCCATTTGCTTGTGTGCACACTTTTTGCTTTCAACCACCTTGGTCTTGATTGTCTTGTAACATTGTGAGTGATGTCCCATGTTTGAAACCCTCTTTTTTGTGGTCTACATTGTCTTCTTGCATATTTTCTCCTTATGTCTTAGCTAACACTTTTTCTGCTTGTTTGTTAGATTACAATTCATTTTCTAAATGTGTTTTTTATTTTCTTGTACTAACACTCATCTCCTATCCACTTTGTTTGTGTGTGCCTTGGTTTCTACCCAACACACTTCCCCCTTGCAGGGCACAATTTTAGCGGAATGGTCAGTCCTCCTTTGGGGTGCATACTCCTCAGTGACGTTACATGTGCCTCAAATGAGGGGGGCATCATTTGGGTGAATCAGTCACCATATACAGTATCCTATAGTCATCACAAAACACATTTAAGTATCGATACAATACAGTCATCAGTCTAAGACAAGGCTCAAAATCTGACTTGGGTCCTCAACATAACACAAACACTAGTGCCCAAACTAGGACATTAGTGCCTGGGTGCCCCTAACCCTTCTTGGAAGTGTGTGACCAGGGGGTATTTTCACAAAAATTTCCAATTTAGTATATTTTTTCAGTATTCTCATAATGGATTTTATAGGGCACAGTCCTTAACACTTGACATGCATGCACTACACAACATTTTCTACTTTCGCGTTGGATCAGAACTACTTAAACCAGAACAGATTTTTAAACACCATCTGCAGTGTTGTTCTACAGTTTGAGAAGCATTTAAAGGTTGGAGGATGACACCATACTTTTCTCCCTTCACTTCTTCCGTTATTGGCATGAGATCACCCAAAAAACTCGCAGTTAGCACAATTGGCATGAGATCGCTTGAAAAAATTGTTCTTCTACATCATCATCAGGATTCTTTCTACACTTTTCACTCATCATGGATCAGGTGCACATGTTCTTTTTTCACATTTTCTTATTTTACATAATTTTTACACATTTTTATCATAGACACATGTATTTGACTACTCGACAACAAAAACCACACAAAAATTGACATCAACAATAGGTACAATCATGACATCGACACAGACGCTCTTTCCCTAGGGTTATTATCTTCATCAATGTTTGCACTTCCTCCTCTTTAGTTTCCACACTTCACATTTTATCACTCCATTTTTTTTTCTCTCTCGGCTTTCTCACCATCGATCTACATGGTTATCAAGTACGCATATCTGATCTAATTTATGTTTTAGATTATTTTCTCAACATAAAGTGGGGTAAAATATAAACACAAAATCATGCACTTTGGGTATCTATCTAGTCCTGATCACATACTACTATTCATATGCTTCCTAAGTAAGAAAATTACTAATTAACTCATGTCTTTAACCATCGTTTTTTAATTTATGTTTCCACTTTTGATCTTGCACTCTTTCTAGGCTAGTATGTCTTTTTATACTTTGACATTTCTCATCCTAGACACTAACACCCAACAAGGACGCCAGCACTAGCCACCTTGTCCCCTCTGGGTGCCCCTGATCTCTTTGTACTTTGTTCACATCTTTTGGGTCCTTTCTATCTATTTAGGAATCTTATATTTTTGGTAGTTAACCTTTTCATGGTTAATTACGAAATTCAAGAAAGGGAATCATATAAATATAAAGTTATGTGATCATAATAAATGACCAAGCACTAAGCATTAGCTATCACCACCTAAGGTTGCATCCAAAGGCTATTTGAGAGTATTCAATCATCCATTCTAGCATCCATTCAAGGGAAAGGGACTACATTATTTTGCATACACTTCATATCAGGGGAAAATCATTCTATTCCATGCACACATCTACTTACATCTTCTATATCTAGCTATTTCTCGCTATCAAGTGTGCAATGCACAGGAGCCACCTAGGGCACAACTCCACACACACACACACAAAACTACATTGGGTCGGAAATGTAGTGCAATGTTCATTTCTAAGATCACTTTTTTTAACTTGATCTCTATCAACCTTCCTTCCTCCATTGAGTGGAATAAGATCCGGTTCAAAGAGCTGACTCCCAAAATAAATATCTTTATTTGGATTAGCATCCAAAATATAATCTTAACTACAGACAACTGGATCAAAAGAGGGAAACATATTCCAAACAGATGCACTCTTTGCAAAAGCTTTGGAGAATATTTCAATCATATGTTCCTTCACTGTACTTATTCCATTGCGGTTTGGAATGCCTTCTTCAAGTTTATGGGTGTTAAATGAACCTTACCTGATAATATTCTCTCAACCTAGCAACAATGGTATCCACCCTTCAAACATATGATTATTAAAAGGATATGCATGTTGTCCTTCTCCCATGTTATTTGGCTTACATGGAAAGATCAAAACGGTAACATATTCAATAATAAAAAACCTTCTATCATCAATCTGTTTAATTATCTCTTAGAAGGAATTAAACAAGACATCTCCAGAGACATGCCTAAGAAGAATTACAACCAAAATCGAGAGGAGGATAAAATCCTCAAGAATTGGAATGTTTCCTATGCTATTAACACTATTACAACTGCCAAGGTTGATAGAACTCTTGTTACTTGGTCCCCCCTAATGTTGGTTATTTTAAACTATACTTTGATAGTTCCTCTAAGGGAAATCCTAGTAACTATGGTGGTGGTGGTTGTATTTGAGGAGAAGGAGGTCATTTCATAGTTTCCTTTCTTGGGCCTAACACCAATCATTTCGTGGAAGCCTTGGTGGCTCTTTGAGGCATCAATTTATCTTCCTCTCTTAATTTGAAGAACATAATTATTGAGGGATATTCCATTAATATTATCAAATTCTTTAAAGACTCTGCTAAATCCAGTTGGTCAATACAAAATATATTGAAGAGGCTATTCACCTGGCCAACTCTTTTTCTAGTTGTACTTTCAATCATGCCTATAAAGAAGGCAATAAACTTGTTGACTCTTTAGCCAATGTGGGGTTCTTTCCAATAATTACAAAATCTGAAAACATGCCAATTATTTACCTACTAAATTCCAATCCATCATTAATATGGTTAAAGGCTAGAAATCACGTGGTAAGTGTTGCAACTTGGTGGCTTGTTAATTTCTATTTGGTCATTACTCACACCATCATTCCACATTTTACTTCTCGTCTTTCTTCTCTCGACATTTCTAGGGAAGTTAAAACCATCATGAGGGGAGATATTTGCAGGGTGGAGCTGATCAATAGTACTCAATGGAGAGAGGATGTTGGATTTTGGGAGATTTTGAAGAAATGTGGATTCAACCATTTCATGAACGCGGTTTGGGGTCATGTTTTTCACCTTTCGTAGCAACTTGTGTAGAATTGGAATGGCTGAAGAGTGAGATATAGAAACCTTTAATTTATTATCACTAAGGATATGATGTCTATTGTCACGGGTCTCCATCCTAAAGGTATGCAGTTCTAAAAGTACAACTGTGATAAAAAGGAAGAAGAAGCCAAATTTTTGGAGGGTGAAGAATTTATCATTCAAGCCAAAAAAAATTTTGTGGGAGTCTCTATCTAAACCCTATGAAAAGGTTAGTCTTTTGTTAATGAATTATATTACTCTAGATGTCTAATTTAAATTTACTCCTTATTTTAATTTGGTTTTCCTAAACCACTTCAGAAGAAATGTGGATGTCAATTTCCCTTTCTTTCTCCTTTAATCCCTATAAAATTCGATGAATTTGGTTGCACAGGGGAAACATTCGCAACCCCCCCATCATGATGTCATAATACTTCTCTATAAACATTTTGATTTAATAATTGTGAATACCCCTGTGGCCCAACTTGATCATTCCCCTGCTCCTATTAAGAGACCTCCTCGATCGACCTCTAACCGGTCCCTCCACAAGAAGAAAGCCAAAATGGACCTTATCGATGGTCTTAATCTTCATGCTTCTTCAATGGGTGAGGCTGGATGCATTTAGCATGCTGACCATGGGTGACAAGGATTCTGCTAGTAACAAATCTCAAACTGAGAACATGAGAAATGAAATGGAATTGTACAATGATATGCTTACCTAACTTAGGAAGGAGTGCAAAGTTTTAAGAGATAAATTCAGAGCATGAAAAATAACTATTGAGAGTGGTAACAAGGATGGTTAGATGCGGAAGGAGATGGAAAAAAAATCAAAAACATTGAAAAAGAACAAAACAAACTCAGAAATAAACAATGTGATAGCATCTCCTTGCTTAAGGGTACCATGGGCATTCTTTCCAACATCACTACTGTACTGGAGAGTAAGAAGGGAAAAGAAAAAGCTAAGAATGAAAATTCTATCAAAGACATCAAAGATAATGTAGAGATCCTTAAAAGGAATTTTTCCAGGATCATGAAATAGTGGTTGGAGACCTATTTGGTATTGGGCTTTGTATTGTAATTTCCTTTTGACCAATGTTTGTTGTTTTTTTGTGGTACTTCTTTGGTTTTGTTGGGGTTTTGCTATTGTTTTTTTGAGGTGTTGTAGTACTATTTGTTCTTTCTTTGACGTACTCCTTCTTCCTTGTGTTATTTGTTTTTTGTGGATTGTATATGAATATCTAGGCTTGTGCCCCTTATATCCTAGGTAGGATCCCAGTCAAAAAACATTTTTCCATTAATAAAAAAATATCACTTGTTTTATAGCCAAGGATAGTCCAACCCCTCATTTGTATTATTTAATTTTTGGGATTTGATGTGATTTTGAGGGCTTTATAGGTCATTTATTTATTGTAGGTTATCAATGACATCAGTGACCATCAGGCGACATACTAGTGATAAGAAGTGAAGGACAACGAACACCTTGCAATCAGTTAAAGATGGTTTTATGAGATTTTTAGCAGTCACAGGCACCTAGTACTAGTCTGCAACACCCACAGGCACCCTTGACCCATTCCAGGCTTCCCAGTCCAACATATTCCTCCATATCTACATTTTTCAAGGTTTTATTACAACATTCTGCACTTCAGATTTCTCAGTTCGTCACTTTTTCACAACTCAAGATTAATTACAAAACAACTAAGTCTTTTTATCTCCTTTTTTCACCTAGGGTTTTTAATCTTAATTGCTTATTTTCTTGGGCCTGTTTTGTACTTAATTTCTTATTCATTTACTACTACATTGCAATTAGGTTTAGAAATCTATTTATTCAAGATTTTCTTAATCATCTATTAACTTACCTACAACTTTAGGACTCACTCCCACCATGTATAGACATACCTAAGACCATTTAGACTCCTTGAGACCTCATGATAATAATATTCCCTCATTGTCATGATTTTACAAACTTCAAATCCCTTTTTGGAGGGAAAACAAAAGTGGAGGCAATTTAAAGTTTAAACCTTCTCAATTACTTGAAATGACTCTATTTACCTATTAATACCCCTAATTATTTTCAAGCAATTCATAACCATGAAAAGGAGGATGGTTAATAACTTGATGTTCTTTAATCCCTAATACTCCTGCATTATGACCTCATCTCACCTTTTATCTCTTTATTTCCTTTTCTAATGAGGTCCTCAAACCAACATTTACCTTCCTTTTTAAAAATTATCGAAACTACAATCCTTCATTGTTGATTAACATGTTACCGAATAACATAGACCATGTTTCTCTCCCTCTTCTCTCTATATTTCCTTAATATTTTAGGAGAAAGAGGTGGCCATTTTCCTGTATTCTTGCAGCCCTGATTTTGTGGTAACACAAAATCAATGTTGTGAATGACGGAGTGATGCACATTAAGTTTCAACAACTCCCATAACTTAAACCCACCACCAACACACAATATCCATGCACAAAAAATTAATGGATGTGACCATCAACCTTTTCTATTATGTAATCTTTAGGTGGTTATCAAAACATTGTACAAGCACTATATAATTATTGATCGTAAACCATTAGTAAGAAAAATAATTATTACGAATTAAAAAACAAGATCATGTCTTGCATTCCTCACCTCATGCATATATGTTGCACGAACATCACACACATCAGATGCTACATGCTCAGGAGGATACTTTTCATCATTCCCTTACACAAAGGGGTACCCCTTGGAAAAGGACAAAAAAAAACATAAAACACTAGGAGAAACAACAATTAGTGTGAAATAAAAAAAAAAATAGTTTCTTGCATTCCTCACCTCATGAATATGTGTTACATGATCAACAAAAACATTAGATGCTATTGGATAAGGAATATCCTTCCCATCATTACTTTCCTGTGAAGGTTCACCCCTTGGAAAATAACACAAAAAGTCATGAAACATCATAATTGACAACTTTTAACAACTTATCATGTGATCGTATTTGAAACCAACCGATATTACCAATGATGTTGTTGCCTCCATGTAAATTTTTCTCCTCCTACTATGAGGGGTTTCCTTTGACATCCTAACTTACTGTTGAGACGAAATGACCAATGATTGTAATCATATATTTGGATAATAATATACACTATAAACTTATATTACCATTTGGGGACTTACCTGCAAGATAGTGTGAGGAGGTTGCAAGCAGTGTGCATGGATACTGAACATAGGTTATATTTTTTTAGCATCATTTATGAGTATATCTCCAATTTTTTTTAAAGTGGTAGATAGTGGCTGCACTATTTTTTAATCTAACATAGCCTTGTAACATTTGCACAATAAAACTACAATACATTTGAATCTCAAGATTTTAGCGTACAAAAAACATTTCAAAAATAAGATATTTGTAAAACATGAATAGCAATAATAAATATGAAATCAGGTATAGTCATTCATTTTAAATCACACATAGAAATAGATAAAAACATATGCCATTTTTTATATAGTCATGTAAATTTATAAAATGTTTGGATGGAACATTAATACATATTATAGTTCCAATACTAATTCATACATACAAACATACACAATATGGAACTGTAAAAAATTACTTATATTCTTAAATAAAGGACCCAAAATCAATCAATCAGTAGATGCATGAGTAGACATGGTGTAGCTTTGAGCGCTAGATCGTGGAGCCAACTGATCATCCCAACTACTATCACTAATTTTGTAACTGTTTTTTCATCATACCCTATTGGGAATGTGTACTCTGGCTCATACGAATTCCTTAAATTTTCACGTTCTAGCCATGGGGTCATATTTAATGAATGGTTCTTTGACATCAAAATTTTATTCTTTCACTAATTTCCATTTTTTCTCTCTTTAGATAGAGGATCTATGGGATGACCAACCATTATTTCATTTTGTTTTTCATTGGGGAAGATATCATTAGTTGTCACTAAATTTTCGTTATCATTGTTAGAAGGAATTCTAGATGGGGTGCCAATGCTCTTTTTATTTTCTAATTTCACCTTTCTAGTCCTCCTATGATGAAACTTCTTCTTCTCAGGGGCTACATGAATGCTCACCAAATATTTTCCCTTCCTAAACTTGTTTCTCACATTGGAAGCACATGAATTTTAGGATGAACAGCATATCTTGACTGCAAGAAAAAAAATCACTTTTAATTTTAACCATGTACAAAATAACAAGGGTAGAGTAGCTAGTTATTTAGGTGAATTAAATTCTCTTAAAGAACACAAATCTTATTGTTGAAAAAAACACTTTTTTTTTCAACTTCGGTTAAAGTCAAACACATTGTTGTCTCTAATGTTGTCAGACTCATTTCAATATGTTTTTCTAGTTTGGAATGTATTTTTTAGTTTCGGATGGGCATATTGTGTTCTTCAACACTAGTAAAATCCATTTGAAATTATCAGTTCATTTCTATAAATGATCTTAAGAACTTCACTTTCCATTCATTAACAAAAACATAATGTTATCATAATTGAAGTAGATACAACATGCTTTCTTAAATAAACATTTTGTTTTGAAGTAAAATAAAAGTCAGGTATTCTTCAACATGATGTTTACACGCATGTTGAAAAAATCGAACATGTTCCAATGGTGTTTGAAAATTTTATTTCTTTCAAGCGGTAAATATAACTACTTGCTATCAAAAACACAATTGGTTCCATTCATTGACATTGCATAATGAAATAAGGGTTGACATTTTGTTGAAAAATGTACCTTATTACTAAGGCCAATAAAATTATGCATATGGAAAAAGTGGAATTTTACACCAAAACATAACTATAGTGCACACAACTAATGTAAGCACATTATAATTTTAAAGCAAAGCTAGATTCAACATTTAATTATGATTAAATTCATGACACATAAATTTTAACCCATGTAAAGTGTGAAATACTTAAACTGACACCTCTCATAGCATATGGTTTCAAACTTGTTCTGTTGTTCAAAAATCCTCTTCAACTTCATAAACACATTGTATTTTCCAAAAATCATTACATTTAATTTCTTGTATTGATCAAGAAAATTGTTACATATGTAATTAGAGGGAATACAAAAAAAATTCTATCCAAGATTTCTGTAGTAAACATTTTGTTTCAAATATTGTTGTTCAAAATCCTCTTTGCTAACCTAGTGGTCATCTTCCCATCTTACAAAATAATTCGTATTTTAGATAAAAACTACGTTTTGTCTTGTAAATCAATCAAGAAAAATGTTAAGAATGTATTTTCCAAATAACATTAGGTTTTATATTTTGTATTAATCCACACTTTCTTTATTAAATGTTTTGATGTGTAATTATCCGTTTTGTTCAATTCATTTTTCACCCACAAAACCATATTCATTTTATTAGTTTTCCTTTCTTTGGATGTTGCAGTTGTAGTTGAGGAAGTTGGTGTATTATTTTCCATATAAATGTGCATCGTCAACATTCAGGTAGTAGATATGGAAAATGAAACAAAAAAAATTGCAGTTCAATTCAACCATCCAAGTTGTACCTTCCACTATGAGAATCATGTCAGAACAATTTTCTGATTATCATAACTCAATGGATTTTGGATGAGCATGCATGTGTTTCGTATGTAATTACGAACATCGACTATACTCTATATAAAATACACCATCTAACTGTGATGGTCCACCCATAATATATATCCATAATCATGGTGAAAGGATTTGACATGATGAATCGACACTGACAGAGACATGCTACCCACCAATGGATGACCAACCCATTACTTTTGTAACATATGTCCGTATTTTCTAGAAGTATGGGGCATGATGTTTTATGATTATTTCAAACTCATTTAACCCAAAATAACTGTAATTAAATTTAGATGGGGGTCAATACATTTTGTGTAGAATATAGTCATAACCATGTGTTTGCATTCTTCACCACTTTCTTTATACACTTAATTCCCCCGTTGGGAGGATATAGTTTGAAATCAAGTTTTTATAATGTTTTTTGGACAGGGATCAATGCATTAACTATAAATAATAACCATCTTATTTGTAAAAGTGGAAAATGTTTGCATTTGGTCTCAATATCTTAGCTCAGGAATCAATACAAATAAGGTTTATGTAGTAACAGAAAAATGTTGTGTGTTTTTCAACAAAAAATCAAGGTTATTTCTTGCACTAACATATTTTTTTGTGTTTTGTCATGTAACTATCATGATTTTTGTAATCCTGATACTTGCACAAGCAAAGATGACAAAGCTCATTATGACTCAATCATAGAAAAAACTGAACATTTTTTTATGCGATGATTTTTATATTTTGTTTATTAAAAAATATTGTGTCACTGTAGAAAAAAACTCTTTATTTTTCAACAATAGCGTAAGCCTCATTAACTTGGTCTTAGTATAGGATATCCATAATATTAGTTTTTATGTAATCATTTTTCTATTTTTTTTGTTAAAAAATAGTATGTCACTGTATAAAAACACTCTTTGTTTTTTGACAAAATGAACCATCTAAATGTGATGG
This sequence comes from Taxus chinensis, assembly GCA_019776745.2. Lineage (NCBI taxonomy): Eukaryota > Viridiplantae > Streptophyta > Pinopsida > Cupressales > Taxaceae > Taxus > Taxus chinensis. The sequence goes on from CM034154.1 coordinate 224,298,435, forward strand.
TCCACCCATAATATATATGTATGTGATCTAGGAGCATCATCAAAAAGACATTCAAATGCAATATTCCTAGGTCATGAGGTCAAATTGAGTTTGTTGGAGAGTTTTAGAGTGAGTTAGGTGGTCAGTTGTTATGAACTTCAAATTTGTCCTTTCCCTCCAATTTTTTAAAATGCAAATTTCAAATCTTGTAAATTATGAGGTTGAGTGGTTTGATGCTTTAAAGGTTGAGCATGCAATAGGTGTTTCCACATGAGTAAAAGAGTCCTAGATTGAGTCCTAAGGTGTATATGGGAGTCCTAAATGAAAAATGATGTAACATGCCATATGTGAGCATGATAAACCTTGTAAAAAACTGGTTAGGGTAAGATAATAAATATATAATGGCTTGCATTCAAATAGAGTCAGTTAGTTACCTCCTAGAAGAGGTTGGTGGAGCAGAGAAGAGTAACTCCTCGAGATCAGAGGAGATGTGAAGAAACTTTGTAAAAATAAATATGATTAAATTACATATACAAAGAGCTCCGTTTTGGAGGGATACCGTGTTTTGGATTATGAGTGGATTTGAGTTTGTGCATAATAGCCTTTGAGTTCCACCTATGATTCCGATGATTTTTTTGAAGCATGATAGTACAATTTATGAAGAATTATATGTGCATGATATGTTCTTAGCCTTAGAAAAATTATTACCTAGATGATGCATACAGTAAGACTATGTTGCAAAGACAATGATAAATGTTTGATGAAGTCAAAATATATGTTAGGAGGATTATGAAGGTATGAAATTTTTTCAAACATATAATGTAAGGGCATGTTGCTTAGGAATCCTTGTGTAATACTCTGGTTTTGTGAGTTGTTCTCTTAACAAAACTTGATTGTGATTGATGACCTTTTAAAGACCCTATGTGGATGAGTAAGAAATCATTGTATTGAATAATTTTCCTTGAATAGTTTCATGCGGTATGGTAATTAGAGTTGATTTCATCATTATCAGTGGTTGCATGTAGCAAGACCTCAATAAGAACCAAGGTTTGAGACTGCACTTGCATGTGTGAATATGATTATTCTCCTTGTAGTGGTATGAACTGAGAAGGGTGGGAAACCAATTTAGTAGGAATCCATTGTGTTATGAGGGAGTGAAAAACACAGACATGTATGCTACAGTAGATGGATACAAGGACTGATGGAAAAACTGTGAACTGTGTGCTCACTTAGGAAGGGGCAATAGATAAATGTTTAGAAGGAATTCACATACTCATTAGCCTCCATCGGAAATATTATTTTATGTGTATCATAAAGGTAGGTCTCAATGCAAAAATTTGAGCATTGAATCCCTGAATGTAACAAGTTATTACAAAAATTGGATTTCTGAGTTACTCTATGTTGTATAGTCCAGTTAAGGCTAGGGCTTGGAATTAGAGGTACTAGATCAAGGATTTTTGATCCAAAACTTGTAAGAAATATTGAGAATGGTATCCATTAACTATTCCAAAAATAATTTGAAACTTTCATTGGTTGAATTAAAATATCTTCTTACTAGTCTCGAGGAAACTGTATGCACAGTGTGGGAAGTCCTAGTATGAAGGGTGATCTATGAAGGAACTATGTATTATATTTTGTGATGAGTATTGAAATTTTTCACATGCCTAGAAACCATTAATGGGTACTCATAAAACTACAGTTTTTTCCTTGAATCATTTAGTAGAAGAAGATTTGACTGAGAAAGGACTATCCCAAACCTAAGGGTTTATAAGCCTAAGAAGATATTTGGGCTAGGATAAGCAATTCATGAAGTAAGACCCTAAAATTTTGTATACACCTTTACCATGGTAAAGGGGCTAGGAGAAAGTTAAGAAGACCTTGGGGGTTAATCCAGAATCTTACATCCATACATGTTCCAAACATATTGTCTTAAGGGCACCTAATGAGTTATATTAGTAAATAAGATAAGCTTAGTGTCATAAACTATTTAGGGCCAATTTTGGGTTAAATATAAGTTGTTTCTATTGTGTGTATAAAGAAAAATGAGGTGAAGGGATCAAAGTAGACTAAAGAAGCAAAAGTTGCATATTTTGGTCTAAGGGCTAGAGAACAAGGAAAAAGTAGTTTGATACAAAGAGCAAGATTGATCCTTCCTTAGAGTGTGAATTACAATTGGTGGTTTATTTAACAGTAAATACATATGAAATATAGAGTAGGAGGAATTCTGAGACCCTTTGAAGGTGAGATAGGATAAACTAGAAACATATATATGCCATTGAAGACTTGTGAAAAATCCTGCAAATGCATAGTCAAAGAAAAGTACTTGTTTGAATATTATTAATTGACTTAAATATATTGTTTTTGGTATTTATGTTGCATCAGTATGGAATATGCATATCCATAATCATGGTGAAAGGATTTGACATGATGAATCGACACCAACACAAACACGCCACCTGTCAGTGGATGATCAATTCATTCATGTTGGAATATATGTCCATCTTCACAAGTATTATGGGGCATGATGTTTCATGCTTATTTCAAACTCATTTAACCAAAAATAATTGCAATTTAATTTAGATGGGGGTCAATGCATTTTGTATAAAATATATCCATCACCATGTGTTTTCATTCTTCACCACTTTATTTATACACTCAATGCCCTCGTTCAGAGGATATAGTTTGCAAATAAGTGTTTCTAATGTTTTTTGGATGGGGATCAATGCATTAAATATAAATAATAACTATTTTAGCCTATTTTTTATCACCAACAACCCAAGGCATGTTGACACATCACTCAACCTAGAGTGAGATCTCACACGAAGCATGCAAGGGTACCAGGTTCCTCTTTTATGTCAACTTGTTTTAGAAGTTAGCATGATTGTACATATAATCCAAATCCATATCAGATAATCAAGTATATTGCAGAACATAAACTAGATCTAGATCTTAACCATAAACATGAGTAATCAAACAAGAATCAAGATTAACTTTACCATATAAGAACCATTCACAGGTGTGTCTACAATTAATATCCATCCATAAATACCCATTATATTAAATACTACAAAACCTAGAAGCTTTATACATGCATAATATAGTCACCATAGTCATGCATGCCCATAAATCAACAACATAACTTTGTTACAAAAGTAGTACTACCCAAATCGTGTAAATCAATACATATTTATAGGGGTGGGGACTTTCCCTTCACCGCCCATGCACCTTTAAATTATACTACATGCTAATAATAGCCTACATGCTAAATAAAAGAGCATATAAGCTCGCTAATAATAGATTATCTAATAATAAACTGAAGTCTAATTCTATTAACAACCTCAAAACTATACATGGCACTTGATCTTCTACTTTCCGAAATAGCCTTGCATGTTTTGCAACTCTTCATACAAAATTTTCTCTACACTCCATGTCCAAAATCAACCCATCACTAAAAATGGTTAAGTCCTGATTCTTCGCTTTCCCCATGCGTGCCTTGTTCCACTATATTCCTATGCATACCTACGCAGCCTGTTTCCATGTGCACAATCCTTATGCACCTTCAGTACTTAGGATATACTTTCTCATCCCAACATTACCCCACACTAATTTCATTTCTTCCCTTGACAATGGGTAATCACAACTTATCTAATCATGAAAAAAGAATAAGGAATGAAAGAATCAAAGAATCACTATACAAAACAATGAGAAAAATTCTTGGCACCCTAATCTTCCACAAGGAGGATTAACTTTGGATATTCATTCTTGATCTCCACCTCTAAGTCATTCCAGTCACTTAGTGCCTTTATTTTTTATCCAGGATGTCACCAAGTACTACCTCCATTTCATCAAGTTTCATATTCTCACCTTCATTTAGTAGTATCCTGAGAACATTGGCCATGTTTGAGACCATCCCATCCATTACATCCATTTTCTGTGCTATCAATTTTCCAATTTCCTTTATTTTCTCCTTGTGTGGAACCTCCACTGCTATAAGCACATCGCGCTTCTCTACTATCAAAGTCAACCTATCCACATGCCCAAGTGTCTCATTCTTAACTACTTTTAGAACCTCATTCTCTTGTTTAATGGTCATTGTCTTTATAATTACATATGGTGCCCCACATATATTCAATTCATGTTTGGCCTTATTCAACTCATCTTTCAAAGTCTGCAGTAATGCTTCATATCCAGTAATTTTATGCCCAATAGTTTCCTTGGCCTTCTGTGCCTGTTCGCAACATCCTTTTGGTTTTGGCATGTGCAGGTCCCTCATCTAGTAGCATGTGAACTATTGTGTGTAAATAATGCAAAGCAGATGGAAACTCCTTTGCAACCTTAGCCTCCAAATCTGGCCTCTTCTTCATAATCTCATCACCAATTTTCTCGACCATGCTAAGTATCGAACACCACGTCACCTCAACTATCTCTTTTTATTATGTCAAGCATTTGATTTCAGCTTCTTTGTCCTTCATATCTTCCATCAACACTTGAATAGTTTCCACTTTATTAATATTTTGACGTGCAACTTATGTAGAAACCTTTTTCAGACCATTGCTCACTTGCTCATCTAACATCTAGGTGGGCTTCACTGTGACATGGACCGAGTTTTATGCCTTCTTCAATTGACGTGATACACATGAATCTTCACATACATTGAATTCAGGATCATCCATATGAGTCTGCATGCTCCAAGATAGTTGTTTCCGTGTGCGCGTAGTTGTTATGTCTTCATCCATCATCTCCTAGCTATAAAGGTCCTTGGGTTCTAAAGTGCTTTGGAACCTTGCGTGAATAATCTTGGTTGGGTCATTAATGTACTCAACTACTGGCATCTCATACATTACTTCCTCCTTTTCCTTTCTCGAGCACTTACCCTTATGGACATGTATGCCCGAATCCGGCACTGGTTCTTCACCTTTCTGTGTGGTATAGGGTGCACTTGATGGCTCAACCTTCTCTGTTTTTGTTTCCATGGCGCTGATGCCTATCTCTCTTTCCTTTAACTCCTTTGTATCCTTTATTATTTCTTCTTCCTGAGGCTCTTTTGTATCCTCAGTGTTCACTGGAGTCTTAGGTGCATTGTCATCAGATTTCTCATCTTCTTCATCCTTCTGAGGGACATACTTGTACCTTTTCTTCTTTTCAGGTTCCACCTTCACAAGAGAAGTCCTAGGTGACCTCCTAAGGGGTTGTGAAGTCCACATGCCTTGAATCCTTTGTTTAATCAATACTCTTCTAAATTTCTACTCCTCAGTGCCCTATTCTAGGTCTACCTCCATAGTGCTTTTCTCCAACACTTCATCTTCCTTCTGTAATGGAGGGGTTACCTCGTGCTCTCTTTTCCCTCCAATAGTTGGCTGCTTTCTACCCTGATGCTCCAAGCCACCACTATCCTCTTGAAGTTCTTCTTCTTCTCCTTCTTCTTCTTTAAGGGGCAGAGTGTCTTCTTCATCTTGCAATGTACCAACTTTATGCTTCCCCTTGGGTGGTCTAAGGAGTTTGAACTCATTCTCCACATATATCCCATTTTCCAATCTTGGCTTGAGGTGGATATATACAAGGGCTTCCCCCAATTTCCTAATGTCCAAACTCATAGCCTTCAGGTTAATTTCATCTAAAATTCATTTTTCAATATATGCAGACTTACTTGGATAAATTTAAGTCTTCCTGAGGGTGTGGTAGTCAAAATATACCTTATCCACATTAAAAATCAACTGGCGTGTGTCTGAAAACATATGTATAGATGCCTAGAAACAATGCACAGTGAAGTCATATGGGAGCTTACACCAAGGGCTCTACTTCTCCATCTTCATCCCAAAACTCCCTATGTAAAAAGTGCTGATACATCGAAAATTATACTTGTTTATCTAATACTGAAGGAAGATCCTTTAGTATTCTCCATTCCTCCTCAAACACAACATAGAGGCACTCATACCACAATTATTCCCTATGTTTAAAGGTTCCACTCATGGTCCCATCACATGTATATTTAGAAAATCTCTCTATTAGAGATTTCTTCTCTCCAGGATATTGTAATACTTTATCCTTTGGCCCATTGGGCACCCCAATTTCTACAAACACAAGAGATAATAGGATCACACCGAAACTTATTTTCTCACCTTGGTGTGCTTCCTCAATGATGGTTTTAGAAATGAAACCAGCCAAGTTGTAAACTACACCTCCATTCATTTTATTTTCTATGTGCAACCACAATGTATTTACCTACAACCATCGCTCTTGGTTATTAAGCTTCTTGAGGAGGTGTGTTGCTGCCTAAACCAATGGATAATTCTACACCTTGTTAATGTCCATTCCACACCCTCCCTTGGTGTAACCCAATGCTTTCCTTGTTGCAATAATACCCTCTTTATCAGTGAGGTCACTACTCACTTTAGTACCCGAACTCCTTAGTCCTGTCAAACTCCCAATTAAGGTCACAGTGAGCCTCATTCATCTCCCAAAAAAATAGAAGTTCTCATGGACTCTGCTCACTAACCACTAGTACAATTTTCCTAGTTTTCCAAACTAAGGGAGTTCATACAGCTAAAAAAACTCCCACCTTTTTAAAAAATTTCTCACCCACATCATCATACATGGCCATGTCATCCATTGTTCTCTTTGTTGTCTTCACAACTAACAACTTGTCTAGTTCATATTTATTATCTTTAGTTCTATTATTGTAGTCACTTACTTTACACAGGTGTATGTGTGAGTCCTAATCGTGACCCATAAAACACCTTCTGGGTATTGCATCTCCAAGAAACAAACTTTAGGGGTGTCTTCTACTTCAACTTGGAATTCCTTTTGCTTCCTTCCCCTTGTGGCCACTCTAGGTGCTCATTTTTGTGCCATAGTAGCTATAAAAGTGTGTCCTTGCAGTAATTTAAGCTCTACAATTCAAAATCCGTGTGCCCTATCTTAATTCTGTGTGCCCTAGCTCAACTCGAACCCAACATGATTTTCCTTCTCGCATGCCTTTTCTCACTCAAACACCTTCTCCACAAGGAGCACCAACCAATCATGCATAAATATGAAAAATATGACTGGTTCGCAGCTCTCTACACTTCACAACTTGCTTGCTATATCACTCTTCTTTAACTCGCTCGAATGCTCTTGATTGCAAAGGTGAAAACAATTTCGTAACACCTCCTTATATAGATTTGTGAAAAATTCTTTGTATTTATTGCTCTCCACCTACCATCATAATTTGCATTAGCTTGGCATTTCTTTCCTTTTAGGTGCTTATGTTTCCACGCCACAACCATAACCTTCTGGTGCACCTACTACTTCTTGGCCACAGACCTCCTTTTGTGCACCTTCATGCACCGAAGTACCTATCCATTGTGCCTTTTACTAAGTAGTTTCCACTAATGTATCCTAATTCTTGTTACACTATGTGTCTATCTACCCATATGTGGTTTTTGATCATGAGAAATATTTCTCTATCTACACATTTACTTCAAACACATGCAAAAACTATCTTTATCGATATCCATCTTCAGATAACATTAAAACTTGGTTCATGTACCCTACATATACTCCACCCCACACTAAGAGTATGCATGGTCCTTTGTGCATGAAAACACGTAGATAGTAATCGAATTCTAGTGTGCAAGTGTGCTTATCACACAAAACACTGAACTAAATTGAAAAATCATTACAAAGATGAAAGGAAACATATAAAGGAAATACATTAAGGTAAACCTAATATAATAACAATATTGCCTTATTACAAATACCAAGAAGACTTATTTATAGTAGGGCTTCAGCCTACTCCCATTGAAGTAATCAGGCAACCGTGTCCCATACAACGTCTCTAACTAGAAAACACCTTAATAAAGTATGTAAGTCATAATATACGGTCCCAACCAATGCACTTTAAGCTTTTCAAGGTGGCGCAAAAACTTTGAATCATACAAAAAAACATTCTATCTAACTTCAAGCTTTTTATCCTTAATATGCCTATCATGTCATGCCTTCTACCTAGAATTTTTTTAATTTTGAATCCATTGTGCTATAACATACCTTTCATCCAACTACATCAATTTTTATATGTGCTCTTCAAGTGCTTTCTCATCAGCCAAACCTCATGTGCACGTAATACATAGAGAAGGTAACATGAATTCAATTGGTAGAACAACCTCCACGCCAAACACCAACTGAAAGGGTGTGGCCTTATTCAACCTCTTCTAGGTTGTCCTATATGCGCAAAGAAAAACAAAGACTTTATCATCCCAGTATTTCCTTACAACATCACAAATTTTAGTTAATGTGTGGCTCAATATCTTATTGAATGCCTTAACAGTTTTATTAGCTTTAGGGTGGTAGGGTGTTATTTTATGGTGCACCACCATAAATTCTACCAATAGAATCCTGATGGTCTCATTAAGGAAATGAATACCCCTATCACTTGTCAAAATCAAAGGGCATCCATACCTGCTGATAATGTTTTCCCACATAAACCTTGATGTTGTAGCTGCTATACAATCCTTTGTAGGTGCTGCTTCTACCCACCTTGTAAGATAATTTGTACAAGTTATAATGTAGTGTGATCCAGTCTTGTGTGCGGGTGGGGAAATAGGACCCACAAAGTCAATTTCCCACTTTTCAAAAGGTTTTTCACTAGCAATAGGCCTTAAAGGCATTTCATCTCTATGCCCAGGCTTTCCAAGGCACTGAAAATGGTCAAATGCCTTACAATATTATTTGCAATCCTTATACAGTGTTTCCCTCCACAAACCATCCAAAAAAATCTTGTGCATGGTGGCATATCCTACATAATTTCCTCTTGCAATACCATCACGACCCTCTTCCATAATAGCTTCACACTCATGTTCAATTACACACCGGTGTAAAAATTCATCCCATCCTAGTTTGTATAAGTATCCACTAATTAACATGTAAGGCACTGTGAGAATGGCGAGTTGTTTGTTTTCCAAATCCTTCATTCCCTCAGGTGCCACACCAGCTCACAAAAAATACAACAATAACCCCTAAATTCAGAGGGTGTGCGGTTCAATCTAATATTTTTGCATCCAACATTGTGTCCTCAATGCTCTGCACATCCTCTCCTGAATTCCCTTGATAAATGGTTTAGTCTAGAATTACTCTTGTCTGGCTTAACCACCATGTGAAATAAAACTCCTAGAATCACAAGATCCAATGGCATATGCGCCCCTGAAAAAAATGCTTATTCACCAAGTACTTCAATTCCATGTGGTCTGTATAAAAATAAAAGGTGTTTCTATCAAGTACTATCAAAACTTATGCAGCGTGTAAATCATAAACAAGGCCTTGTGCTCCGTAGTTGTGTAATTTTTTTCTCCTGGAGTTAACTTCTTGCTTGCAAAGAAAATAGGATGATCAGCAATCCCTTCTCTAGGCTGGGCTAATACCACACCAATGGCCATGCCAGAGGCATGCACATGCACATGAAAAGGTTTGGTCCATGAAGGAAAGCACATAATAGGTGTTGTAGTAAGCCTTTCCTTCAATGTCTCAAACGTACATTATTGTGCTTCACCCCAATAGAATTTGTCTTTACTCTTCAATAACTCTTCTAAAGGCATGGAAATCTTAGCATAACCTTTGATAAATTTCATGTAATATTCTATGTGCTGAAATAATTTGTGCACCTTGCTCTGGTTAGTAGGTTTCCTCTAACCCCAAAATGACAGCAACCTTAGTAGGATCCACTAACAACCCTTCTTTACAAATGATGTGTCCCAAAAAAGTCCCCAAAGGTGTAGCAAAAATGAATGCTTCTTTATGTTTAAGGAGATACTCAACTACCGACATCTCTAAAACATAAGCCTTAAATTATCACAATGATCCTTCACAAGCCCATCTGTCCAATCATCCAGATAAACCTACAAGAACTTATTAATATCCTGGAATGCCTGCACAACAATAATGAAAATACTGTAGGCACATTCTTTAATCCAAAGGGCATAACCATGTATGCAAAACTTCCTAACTTAGTGGTGAAATTTGTCTTTTATTGATTCTCTTTAACTATTATTAATTGATGATATCCAGAAAATACATCAATGAAGGAGTAGATCTTGCACCCTCCAACGCCTTCCAAGATTTCCTTAGTAAATGGTGTGGGAAATGGATCTATTACACATGTAGCATTCAACTCCCTATAATCCACAAAAGTTTCTTATTCCTTCCATATTTCTTAATAATGATCACCATAGGGCTAACCCACTCTAACTCCTTGATGGGCTCAATGATTCTAGGATTTAACATCTTGTCAATTTCTTCTTTAACATTGACGTGCAGGTTAGGATTCATCCTATAAGGCCTCTTCCTAACTGGGCGTGTACCATCCTTTAGCTTAGTTCTCATCTCACCAAAGATTCATGTACCCCTTTCAACTCATGATTTCTTCTAGGGAATAAGTTTTGGAATTCACGCAGTAGCTCAATTATCTTAGAAACATCAGAGTCAGACCAATAATCACCAATGATGGTCTCCTTACATTCAACATTTGTTCCAATGTTTACCTTCTTAGTCTTCATGGACTCATGATACATGCATGCCCATTCATCTACACTATCTAAGACCTCATGCGCATACCCTCTGTATGCTCAACATCCAGATTCTCTACTTCTTCATCATCAATGACATAGACCATAGTACCCTTTTATTTTTTTAGGTAGGCACACCCAAGATATTATGCATCTGTCTCTTCTTCTTCAAAGCATGCCTCCATGTCTGACTCACCTAGTAACTCTTGAATAAGTTCCTCAACCTTTGCACTATCTCCCATAGTCAAGCACTTCATAACCTGTAATGCTTCATTCAATGGAGGTTTATTGGAAAAATAGTAAAAGGTTTAAATCATCCCTACAGTCATTTCTTGTCTAATTTCCATGTCTCTCTATTCAACTCGACATAGACATACCATGCGCATGTGCGCAAACCTCACAAGGTGATAGTAGAACTGTGCACCCATAGAAAAGATGGTAAGGCATATTGCCCCTTTTTCTAGAGTCTCTCACACTAGCTGAACATGGTGTTGAGCATCCTTCCCATGAAATTCACATATCTTGGTAGGTGCATTGCTATGGAGAAATCTTGCAAAGAAGGTGATTCTCACCTCTCACCATCCCAAAATATTATCCCTATGAACCATCCACCAACCCATTGTCATTCTGTGCAGAGTATAAACTAGCACATTCCTTCTTTCCACTTGATATGTCCAATGAAATTCCATCACGCGTAGGAAAACTTCAAGGTTTCTCTCACCAATGTACCTTGGTACCTGGTTACTACACAAACACCTAACATAACGTGGCCTACTTATGCATGTAACTACACTTCTCACTTCATGCCCAACCATTTCATAAGTGTCATGTGCCTAGTTGTAACATGCAACACTTGTAGTATCACTCATGGAATTGTGCATCATCCCATTAGAGAACTCCTTCCTTTGATGGCTCAAGGACTTCTGGATCCCTAATGGTGTGCACATAGATTTTGTTCAAATCCTCTTCACTTAAGGGCTCTACATAAGGTGCAAATTTCTTGTTTGTTAAAGGAATGATGATGCACTCTTCCTTGTTCTAAAAAAAGATGTAATCTTTATTGAAGCATAGATCATAGTTGTTTTCATAAGACCAAGGGCACCCAGTAATGTTGGAAAACTTTCTACTTTTACAAGTTCCAAGACCTCAAAGTCCCTAGTAAATTTGGCCTCTTGTATAGTAATTGTAACATCCTTCAAAACTCCAATGGGCATGGATTTAGTCCTATTTTCCATAAATAACACATTTGAAGATGGATGTAATGGTGGTCTCCCCATCTGAATCCACACGTCCAATGTGAGTGAATTCACTTCTGCATGTGTATCAATAAAAATGTTACTTAAAATCCATCCATCAATAACAACATTCAGAGTGATCTCCTTGTCATAATCCAGACTATGAGGAGGTAGGTTAACATGTAAAATATTTCTTTTACACTCAACTCCAACACATAGAGTCTTTCCCCTTAACCATTCCCTCAGTAAAGGAATGATGTTGTCTTGTCACAACATCTTGCAAACCTCCTTTAAATCATCAACATCCTTATGAGGAAGATGAGATGTTTTCTTTTGTTCCAACTTCCATGACTGTTCTTTCAAACATTGTATCTCACCCTACAAATTCCTAATCACCTCCAAGGTTTCTTGGTAAGCCTCCTTCTAATGCATAGGTTTTGGATACTTTACATGTAGTACCTCCTCCTTTGTAATGACAAGCTTCTGCTTTGGAAATTCTCTAGTGCATGTAACCTCAACGCTTGTAGTGATTAACATAGGTACCAACTCAGTATCTGACACTGAATTTGGCATCCAATAATCTTCTATGGTGCATTGTACTCTAACCATCCCCATACCCTTATTGCTTCTTACTCAAATATTCATATAAGTCTGAGAATTCTTCATAGTTGCGGTTATTTCCACAGAAAGAAAATTTTGAGGGCATTCGTGTTTGTAATGATAAGGGGATCCACATATATAATATGTTCCTCATGGGAATTCACTTCTTCTAGTGGTGTAACCTCGACCTCTAAATCCTCCTCGGTAACCTCGACCTCTACCTCGACCTCCATCAGAGTGCCATTCATTTTTTTTACACTCATGATGCTCACCTTGTTCTTTAGAATTGTTTGCAACACTAGTCTTCTATACACCAATATCAATGACATCATGAATCTGATCAATCAACCTATAATTATTAGTATCATAAGTGGTAGATTTACAAATCTTGCAATAATAAGACACGTTCTTCCTTATCGAGAGTTACAACAATGGGAACCTGCTTGAATCATGATCCAAGTGACAAATATCATAGTCCAACAGTATGGCGTGCATTGATTTCTAAGGACAAATATCCTTAGTATGTCCTTCTATTTCATAATATATGCACCAAATTCTACTACGCATCTCATGTGTTGAGTTAGTTTATAAATTTTCTAGCTATTTTGCCATCACTGCAATCTAGGCCTCCAAAAATGGGCTAACAACCATGTCTACACTCCCAATTGCCTCACCGTGCAGAGCTGCCTCAAGTGCCTCACGCAGATTTGTATAAGTCTTGTGTGAGAGCGCTCATTTGAAAGGCATGATCAAACCTCCAATGAGCCATTCATCATGTTGACTTAAGTGAATATCATAAGAAATTTTTGATAAAAGGGTCTTAAACCATGCATCATACTACCAAACACTCTTAGTTGTACCTTGCTTGATGTCCTTCAGCATGCTAATGCTCTTCTACTTGAACTCAGGTATGTGGAACTCTACTAGGAAGGCATCAAATAATGCAGTATAATCTACACATGTTTCATTTGGATCATATTTCCTATACCAACTGTGCGCGCTCCCTTGCAAAGTAGTTGTAAAATGACTTGCCTTACGCTCTGGAGTGGTAATCATGTTCATGCACCATAGTAATTCACACATATGTATGTGCTTAACGGCATATTTTATTCCTCTATATTTTGGAAGATGAAACATTATCTCCATATAAATTATCTGGGGCTGGTGCACACCATGCCCACCTGATCCAAAACTTGTATCTCCTCTTGTGTTTCCTTCACCCCTAGAACCCCCAAATCCACTAGATCCCAAGCCACATGATCCTCCTGACCCCACTCCTATAGAAGGCAAAGGACTAGAGGATACACTACCTTGTGTTCCAACAATTTTGCTACTTCTAAACATGACTCTAACGTTCTACGCGCCCATAGTCTGCGCTAACGATGTTCCTGAAAACATACCCCCAACTAGACCTCTAAATAACACATAATACAATTAAACCACCATAGATGAATAAGATACCTAGTTAACCCCTTAACTTGACTGTAAATCAACTCTTATATGTCGCTACTCTACTACCCAAACTAGCTTGCTTACAGACAACTATCGTAGAACCTAGGAAACCAAGCGTAAGGGATAGGTCACCAAAAGGGATCAAATGTATGCTTGCGGTCCATGTAGCTTCCACAGACGTGATCTAATTTGAGGTAAAAGAGGGTTCTCTACCATGCTTTCCCAAATGCGGGAGTTCCAAATGATCCAACTCCATGTCCTCTACGTGAGATACAAATTCTTCACGAGCCATCTCTCTCCACAATGCTATTCGCTCTACAAATTCATGCTACTTATTTAAATCCCTCTCACGTGCCTCATTAAAATTAAGCCACCTTTCTTCTATCTTCCTTTCTACCACCAGGTCTTCCATATTTCATGAGAACTAATCCTTCCCCCAAAAATTGTGGGGTTTAGCTATCTATAGGACGTTGTTCCAAATCCAGGGTCACAATCAAGATCTTAATCGCTAAAGGAATTCTGCGTAAATAAGATCCTCTAGGTTTGCGCATGAACTAGAACTCATAATTCTCTGGAAAGGAATAATTAGAAAATGTGTACTCTAGAATATATCTATTTATAACATGACACCACCAACGATCCATAGTGCACGTCCAAGTCAGATATGCATCATACAAAGCCTGTAATTCTTCCTATGTCCAAATAAGTGTATGAAACCCCCAATTTATCTTTGATGTGTAAGAAACCAACCACTCATACAACTCTATAGGAAATATGGTGAAGAACGTCTCATACAATTTGTGATACAGATTCCGTTCAACCCACGCATGTGCATTAAACTCAAGTCCAGTGATAAATCTGCCAGCATACTCTTCCTTAAAATTGTCTAACCACTATTCAATACTGGTCAAGGTTAACCAGTATGTCTTCATCATGCAATATCCTAGAAAACAACTAAAAAAGAGGTCCCGAAAATGGAACCAAAATGTAGCCTAGTTTTTATCACCAACAAGCCAAGGTGCGTTTGCACATCACTCAGCCTAGAATGAGTGCTCACCCAAAGCATGCAAGGGTACCATGTTCCTCTTTTATGTTAGCTTGTTTCAAAAGTTAGCATGATTGTACATATATTCCAGATCCATAACAGATAATCAAGTATATTGCATAACATAAACCAGATCTAGATCTTAACCATAAGCATGAGTAAGAAAACAAGTATCAAAATTAAATTTACCATATAAAAACCATTCACATGTGTGTCTATAATCAATATTTATCCAAAAATATCCATTATATTAAATATTGTAAAACCCAGAAGCTTCATACATGCATAATATAGTCACCATAGTCATGGGCGACAACATAACTCTATTACAAAAGTGGTACTACCAAAACCATGCAAATAAACACATATTTATAGGGGTGGGAACTTTCCCTTCACCGCCCATGCACCTTTAAATTATATTGCATGCTAAGAATAACCATGCACCCTTACATGATAAATACAAGAGCATGAAAGTTGACTAATAATAGATTATCTAATAATAAACTGAAGCTTAATCCTATTAATAGCCTCATAAATATGCATGTCAGTTGATCTACCATTCGCCTAAAATAGTATTACGTGTTCTTTGAGTCTTCATACAAAATGTACTCTGCACTCCATGTCCAAAATTATCCCATCACTGAAAATGGCTAAGTCCCAAATCTTCACTTTCCCCACATGTGCCCTATTTCACTATACTCCTACATGTACCTGCGCGCCCTATTTCCATGCGCCCAATCTTTATGCCCATTCGGAGGATATAGTTTGCAAATAAGTGTTTCTAATGTTTTTTGGATGGGGATCAATTCATTAAATATAATAATAACCATATTATTTATAAAAATAGAAAAAAATTGCATTTGGTCTCAATATCTTGGCTCAAGAGTCAATCCAAATAAGGTTTATGTAGTCATTGAAAAATGTTGTGTGTTTTTCAACAATAATTCAAGGTTATTTCATGCACTAACATATTGTGTTGTGTTTTGTGATGTAACTTTCATGATTTTTGCAATCCTGATACTTGCACAAACAAAGATGAAAAATATCATTATGACTCAATCATAGAAAAAAACTAAACATTTTTTATGTAATGATTTTTCTATTTTGTTTGTTAAAAAATAGTGTGTCACTATAGAAAAACAATTTTTTTTTAATAATAACATAAGCCTCATTAACTTGGTCTTATTATATGATATTTAGTTACCTCATAACTAGCATTGTAAGAACGTGCCTATAGTAACCCAAAACTATAATTATATCTTTGCAAACTGTAGGTAGTTAAGGATTTAGTTACCATATCAATGCGTCATGTCATGACTTGGGGTGAAGAGATACCAAATTGACAACATACAAATTGGGTCGATCTCAATTGCCTAATTATTTCTCCTATTGTCAAACTCTCATATATTATTGGAATATTGTTTGACAAAAAAGGGAATGGCTCTAAATATAAATAAATTATGTCAATGTTGAAAAACATAGTGTGTTTTTGAATATTGACCTTACAACATTTTATCCATATGTGGAATTCTGTAAATGCTTGTGATTCTGTATTAAAAAATATTGGCTCTTCTATTTTAAAAAAACTTGGCTCATGATTAATTTCATTTTGCTAAGAAAATATAGGAGTAAAAACAACAACAAATTTTTAGGTGCAAAATGATATCAGTGATGGATGAAAAACCATGTGCCAAGGGAAATCAACTATACTCGACACAAAATACACCTTGTAAGCATGATGAAACCCCCATAATATCTATAAATGGAATGAAGACGGTTATAATCTATACAAAATTCATCGAGCCCCATCAAAATGACATATAAAACACATGCATGCTCATCCAAAAGATATCAAATTCTAGTGGTTAGAAAGCATCCTGGCATGATTATGATAAGGATAACGGTTGATGTCAATTTGATACAAATATAAAGGAGCAAAAAATATAACAAATTTGTAGGAGAAAAAAAAGTACCAAAATCCGTATTGTACTTGCATCTCAACCCATGAATGTATATAGAATACGTTTTCCTCTCATTCAAGGGTAAACAAAGACCTTGTAAGTAAATAATTTAACAAAATGACTCAAAAAAAATCACAAGAAACATGCACTAAGAAAGATGCTTTATACAAAAGAGTGGGAGACAATGTTTCTCCTGATGTAATTCACAAATCCCCATCCAAAATAAATTTGAAACAAATGCATGATCATCTCAAACCCATTGAACTATGACATATTAGAAAAGGACACAAAATGCATTGGGAAGGCATTGATATTTCATCAAATAATTTACTTGAAACAACATTCCTTGAACAATTACCTAATCTCCACACTTAATACTGAATGGATTTGAATACAAAAAATGTGGTCATGTTACTATTCTACACTCAAGTCCACTCGCACCCATTGTATTTATTTTATTTAAAAGTATTTTGGATAGGGATTGGTACATAAAGTGTATAGAATAGTTGTATAGGTAATGTAACACATGAATTATATTGCAAGTGAGTTGTTTAATAGAATTACATTTCTTACCCAATGCATTTAGTATCATTTTCTGTCTATCTAGAATTCAATGGGTTTGGGATGGGCATAAAAGTGTTTGGAATGTATTTTCAATGGGGATTTATAAATATTAGATGCCACCACAATGGCATTGGCCTATTCTCTACAAAAAATAGTTACAAATTTTTACTGGATTTCAATAAATTCATATTAAATTTGTGGTTAAATTATTTTGGAAAAGCACGTGTTTTTCAACAGTAACCTAAACATATTTTAAAGCTAATTGCATCTATACACTTTTTTGGTATTCTATATTCTATAAAATTCACATTCATTTGTAATTTTTTCCTTTCATCCACACATACTACTGATTAGATTTGAAGACACTAAGAAAAGGTAGTTATGATATTATTGAAAAATAAGGCATGTTTTTCAAAAGTAGCCTAAGAATGCTTTTAAGATAGGTACATATATGCCTTTAATTTTGATTTTATATTCAAATCCACTCTATTGGTATTTTTTAAACTCAACGACAACTGTTCTTTACAGAGAATACACCTATCCCCATTAAAAAAACATTGTAGACACATGTATTCCCATCGTCAACCCAACTCCAGTTACCCAGAAAAACATACTGACATTAGGGTAAATTTTTAGACCCCCCCAAAAAATAATATAGATATTACTTAGAGAATTTCTAAAAATGAGTTTCAAAATTAAGGAGAATCTTAGGAAAAATTGTTTCATGGGGCTGTCGAATTCTTTGGAAAATTGAATGAAAGGTTGATGTTGCAGCAGTAACAAAAGTTTTCATGATATTGGCGGGTAGAATTCTACATGCTATTGGTCGGTAGAATTTTCCATGCTCCAAGTCAGTAACATTCTAAATATTACTGGTTGGTAGTATTATGAATACTACCAAGCAGTAACATTTTGTATGCTACCAACCAATATCATGTTGAATGATACTGGATGGTAACATGTAGGATGCTCATTTGGTAGCTTGTAAGATGCTATTGGATGGTTTGTAGCATTCTGTTTACTACCAGTTAATAAAATTTTGAATGCTACTAGATGGTAGAATATAAAATGCTACTGGCTGGTAGTATACAGAATGCTACAGGCCGGTAGCATCCTGCATGTTACCAGACGATAGTATTCTACATGCTACTGGTCAGTGGCATTTAGGAAGCTACTAGCTGTTAGTATTCAACAAGCTACCAATAGGTGACATTCAGGATGTTATCGTTTAGTTATACTCTCACCATTTCTCTATATAAAGACATCAAGCCTATTAATTTTCACTTTACAACAAATGAGTAAAAAACCTTTGTCATCTAGTAACAACCAACACACAAGTCAAGTCATATCCAAACCATGAAAGTCATCTCCAAATAGGAAGTTAGGTCACCGTCATCTCTGAACAAGAAGGTCATCTCCAAACAGGAAGTTAGGTTATCACCAGAGTCTAAATAGAAATTTCTAATGGTCTATTCAAGTTGTTACAAAAATTCCAAGAAGGAAGACCATTTCCATAATGTAAGAACAACTTCAAATCCATAAGTTTTCTTATAAGAGCATTGTATTTCCTCAACTATACAAAATCCAGTGGCATTAAGGATGATACTGGCCAATATCATTCAACATGCTACCGGCCAGTGACATTCATGATGCTACCCACTAGTGGCATTTTCATGTTTTCGGCCAGTAACATGGAAATTGCTATCAGATACTTGCGCTCTCGCCATTTTTTAAATATAAATACATTGACTCTATTGATTTTCAATTTACATAAAATGAGAAAAAAACCTCTTCCATCCACTGAAAACAATCTCAAGAGCCAAGTCATCTCCAAACTCAGAAATTTCTCTCCAAATAGGAAGTTAGGTCACCATATCTCCACATTCCAAAAATAGGAATTTACATTATCTCTAAATAGGAAGGTCATCTCCAAACAAGAAGTTAGGTCATCTTTAGAGTCCAAATAGGAATGTTTAACGGTCTATTCAAGTTATTACAAAATTTCGAGAAGGAATACCATTTCCAAAGTGCAAGAAAAGCCTCAAATATATAAGTTTCCTAATAAGAGCCTTGTATTTCCTAAACTATACAAACTCCTATAAGATCCCAATTCATTTTCACAATGGATTGATGCCTCCAGTTTCACAGGGCTAGTTTATATGCCCTAGTTTCCTACAGATACCAAAACACTCAACAACCTTCTATTAACCTCTGATAGTTCCTCTTGTACTTTTTCCATTCAAATCCCATCACACACACTCTCCTTTGGAATATCTCCTAAAGAAATTCAACATTTGAAAATCCTACCACACAAATATGTGGATCCTGTCACAATGAAGGACATTTTTTCTAATGAAGATATCAAGTATTTGGAGTCTAATTACCAATTATATATTGATGCAACTACTGGTAACTAATATTCAAGTAATCATATTACTATTTATATCATTTTTTAATTTTAGGAATTTTGATTTTTTTTATTTAATATTGATAAATTTTCTTCTTACATTTAAAGGTTCCACAAATCCTTCAAAAAGGGGAATCCCCCTTAAGGATTTCAATAGCCCTTTTCTGCAAGGTATGGTGCACTTTTTTCTAGGCCATAATCATATTACAAGGTAGATATATAGATATCCCATTTTGGGCCCTTGCTTATATCGTGCACACCCCCAATGGCCAAAAATATGATTGGTACAATTGTTTATTCTCCAGGATAAGAAATGACCTAAACAACATTAATGTGAATGAGATTTTTATTATTAATTCTTAAAAAATTATTCTTACTTTGTATTATGAATCTCTTTTGAATTTACGCTGCACTCCTACTCCTACCACTCTCCACATAAATGTTATAGCTATCTTTAACAATTGAACAATAGGAGGTCATTCCCCCCTCCCAAATTTATGATTATTTACTTTTTAATCATTGTCATTAATTTTCTTAATATTTTATAAATTATATTTGGAATTAATGTTTAGTTCACTTTTGAATGATAATAGGTGGTAGTTGTTGCAGCTGCAAGTAGAAAAGATGCTTCCATAAGAGGGAATTTCCCATCATATTCTAGAGATTCATTTAGTGTTTCCAAATATCAGCAGACCAAGGACACCACTCATTCCACTCCATAAATAAGCTCCTATCAAGTGAAATAGATGAGGATTTCCTTAACTCCTCTTCCAATTGAAACATCCACCATGCCATTAATAACATGATTGTAATATTTCTATATTCCAATATGTTTAACATATATATAATATCATATACATATAAGTAATTTGTTTATATTATTTTGGTGCAACCTCCAATAGCTCTTTTTTATAACATTAGGCTCATGCTAGCCCAACAAAAATTATATATGAATTTGATGAAACATGGGATGAATATATATCTTCATTACAACAATGTATGTATCTCATTTATGTTTTAATTTTAATTAATTTTTATTTTTCTATAAATTATTATTTTTCAAACAAAGAAACTGATAAATTTAAAATTTTAATGGTTAATTACGTTTAGATTAAAATACCAATACCAATCCCACTCCCTGCCTTTTTAACCTACCCAACAACCACTAAAACAACTACAACATGCTCCATCTCTATCCCATATGAAATCTCCACCAATAAGTAATATTTTTTAATCATTTATGATATATAATTTTCTATTATTCCCTTCTTATTTATGTTTTTCATTTTAATTTCTCATGTTTTCTACAATCAATTGTTGTAGTGTCTCCTCCTCCAATTCCAAATATATCTAATTATTTGAGGAAAAATATGCCACCACCACCAGAACCACACAAAAAATCAGGATAAGGGGTAGTGGGAAAAATATATCATTTAATGCTTTAGCTTAAGCAGGGGAACCCTTAATTTTAGAGATGAGTTTCCAACTTTTTCATTGGGAAATGTTACTAGTACTTATGGATTTTCTATTTTGAATGAAATTGATTTGGATGAGGAATACCTTGGCATTGAAAGTGGGACTAGGGATCATCCCCATGGAACTTTCAATACACAAGATATGATTAATGGGATAAGTCAACATTTTCCAACGAGAGAAAAAATATCAAACACACCTTCTCCCAGAGAAACTACCTTGAATGATGATGAAAATACTAGTTTTTTACTTAATAGTCTTTTGGCTGACAATTATCTAGCCACAATGAATGATATTTTATCTAAGGATTTATAATTATTAATATTGTGGGATTTTAGGGGAATTTTTTTTATTAAATAAATAAATTCTTGATTTAACAACAATCCCAAAGACATTTATTATATTCTTCGGTTCAAAACGAACTAGCTAAGCTTGATATTTTGATGAATCAGGTTATTTTTGGTACTATGTCTTATAATAATACTTATAATGATGATGTATTATATATTTTTTTATTAGAGGTAAAAGAGGGTTAAGGGGGCCCTACCCCATAAAAAACCAAGCTCTCTTATAGAACAGATAACCATTTAAGAAAAATAAATCATGTTAGGAAACATTAACCAAGTTGGAGACTGTAAAAAACCTTACATGCAACATACTAACAACAACATCAAAAAATTAGTAAACTAATATCATAGTAATAGTAGTCCAAGAGAAATCCATAGGAAGTTAGACCATAATCATACAACATCCTTTTCTATAGCCTTCAGTAGTGTTTGCCATTCTTTTTCTAGATTCTCAATATATGTACGAAGGTTGGCCAAATTAGAATCAGTGAAGCCTCTCTTCCTCTTCATTTTCATTCTGTTTTTAGGCATTAATGAGCTGCTCAATAAAATGGAGGTGTTGGATGGTATATTTTATATGCAACATACTCCACTGATTAACTTGTTTCAACAACTCTTTAAGACAAACCACTTCCTTCTCCAAATAATTACATTTTTCAAGAAGCATTTCCACTTTGTCAGTTTTCAAGGTTTGATTCATACTCTCCACCTTACTCCTCATGTCATGCTAGTCATTAAATATGAATTACATCATGCTATTGGTTAAGTTGGTACTTTTTCTAAGGCTTGTCAAGATATCTAGATGTTTGACCGCCTCACTCTACATTCCCTATATATGACCAATTTATTTTAGAGTTAGATTGTCTTTCCCATGTTATTTTTCAACAATTCCCACATTCGAGACCCGTTACTACATTTTTTTAAGATCCTAGAGACCCTTCACAACATCCACATCTTCCACAGGGGTATCACTTCCATCCTTGGATGAAGAGTCATCACTTCAGTCTTCCTCATCCTTAGTATAAGAGACCTTCTCACTATCATACCCACTTATCACTTAAGCTAATGGCCCTAAATAATCAACAATCTTGGTGACTTGTGTGGAACCACATTTGACCATTTCCAAAATCAGCCCTTATTGTATTGTTCCATTGTAGCACTAAAAGACTTGAGCATATAATAAGGGAAACTATAGTTATGGCCATGCTATAATAAATTGAGCATAGGAAGATGATAGGAAAATATTGTCTTATGGTGACCCTCTAGGGTTATAAATTGAATCAAATTTAAGGCTACCTCATTATACGGTTCAAGAAGAGACTCCCTCAGGAGCCCAAAAAAATGAGAAGAAAGACTTTCCTTACCTTTCAAGAATATTTTCACCTCCTCTGAACTCTCCTTCTTTGGCTTGTAGATATCTCTGCTATCTTTTTCCATTCCCATGAGTGTCACCACTATGTCAAGGGTTATCTCATATTCACACCTCTTAAAACCACTATTCCCCGAGACCATAGCATAAACATTTTCCATGAATTTCCAAATTCTTTGCTAAAGTTTTCATCGAAGCCTTCAAAGAGCTTGAAAAAGTAGCCCTGCCTCTCTTTACAAATATGACCCACACTTTGGGTTTAATGCATTTGATATCCATTGGCTCTGTTCACACCAGGTACCCTCCCATCCTACCTTTCTATGTATTTGAGAAATTTGAGCTAATTTCCCTACCAATTTCACAGTTTCCAGCCACAGACTTACACTTACCCTATTTTTTAAAATACCAATCAAACCACCTAGAAGACTTCAACCTCTCTCCTCATAAATTTTAATGCTATTTGGGTTGTTTATCATGATATGATTGCCCTCTATAGAAATTTTAAGCCAATCAAAATCATAACTACTAGTAATTTCCCTAGATTCGTGTGGATTCAAAATATGCTTTCTATAATCATCCTCCTTACCATTGAACATCACCCCCCTCCAAAAACTAAGATGATTTCTTGAGATTGTTGTGGTCATTCTAATCCTTAACAAGTTGGGCCTTCATGGAGATTTATAAATCCTTGAAGTTAGTAGTAAAATTCATCCCATATGCATGAACCACTTTATTAACAAAGATATCAGCCATACAATTGGCCTCCCTATATATATGTTTAAAGGAAATTCGTTCAAAATGTTTTTTCATTTCCTTTATGCATTCAATGGAATCTTGCATAGATATAGAAGTAGTATCAATATTGAGGATGTTATTTATGATGTTAAAGGAGTCACCTTCGATTTCGATTTTATCAAAATTCCTTTTAATAATAATGCTTAACCCCTAAAAGACCGTTGTAGCTTCAACAATATGATTAGACTGTATTCCCAAATTAGAACAGTAGACAAGTATGAATGTCCCATTATTATCCCTAAAAAATCTCGAATTCCAACTTTTCTTGGATTTCCTTTCGAGGCACCATTGAAATTCAGCTTGATCTAGTCAATGGAAATCTTTTTCCATCCATCTAACCTAGGGTTAGGTTTAGGAAGTATCTTTTGGCCATTGGTAATACCTCAATTTGAATATATTTTTCTTTCTTGATAATTAATACGCGTTTTCTTATTTTGAAGAAAGGAAAAGTTAGCTTTATGACATTATAACATCTAGTAACAATTATTTTCTTGGGTTCCTTCTTACCCTTGAAAAATTATCCTATTTCTTTCCTTCCATATTTCCCAACTAAGATGCATAATGGTAAAAATCCATAAAAAATTAAGACCTTGGCTCTTAAAAGGGAAGCTCCATTGAGTACAGGTCATCTTTAAAGTTGAATAGAAAATCCAGTTAATATCTATTGGTTTCTCAAACGTTCACCCGCATCTCGGATCTCCGAAAAGGGACCGAGGTGTCTAAGACCACAATGAAATCATTCCCAAGTTGCAGGAACTTGCAAGCTTAGGAAGGATCTCCGGAGAAGGCCGGTTCCTCTATCTATCTCTACTACTATTGCTACTCCTAGTGCTGAAAAGGGAAACTAAGCTAAGAATGCCAAGGGACCGGGGAAAGAAGGATAACATGAAGTAAACTACACTAAAAGGTGATAGCACCAGAAAAGAGGGATGAACACTATCTGTTATGAGCAAGAATGATAGGTAATGTTTGAGAGGATGCTAGGCATGAGAAGCATAGAAAAAAATGCATTCACCAAATCATCCTTGTGGAACACAACCAAAGATGGGACCACAAGGGACTTGAAGTAGCACAACAATACACAATGCAAGAGAAAAGGAAAGAAGAAGAAACACAAACATACTAGGACAGAGAATAGTCACAAAACGATGCTTCTATTACTTCCAAAATGCATAGAACTGTTACAATGATAAAGAGGCCAATATCCACATGCAAGAGCCAAACATGGAGGTCTGTAACTTAGAATAAAGAAAATATGGAGTCCTTAGCAACATGCGTAAGGATCTAGAGTATCCAACATAAAAAATGAGCCTTGCTCTTACATTTATAGATGAATCTATGGAGGAAGAAAGGAAAAGGAAGGAAAACCTGAATTTGAAACACAACCATGAACAAGAAGCATTCAATGTCTGAAAATCCACTTGGAAATCTATGAAATACGCTTCCCCATGCTTGTTTGGCATATTGAAGAAAAAAGAGAGTAGATCATACTAAATTAGGTGGTTAGAGCAATTACATCTTCTCATCAATATTCATAGAGAAGTTTTCCAAATTCTCACCTACCAGATCCACCAAAATTTGAAATTTGAATTTCTGGCACTGTTGCTGATGTCAGTAGTTTTCTGACAAGTCCAAGCACATGCCGATCTGAGTGAGTTATAACTGATGATATGGTTGTCAGAAGATGTCAGGGTCATTGGAATATACAAGACACATGGCACACACCAATTGGATTATATGGTGGCCAAATATACAACCATTTTTCATTTCTTCCACGTGTTAATCATTCATTTGTTGTAAGGATTCAGCGCCTTGTTGGCATGCCCTGACTAGTTATGTGCTACACACTTAAGCATGTCACAAGATGATCTGGCACAGAAGGGCACATGGAGAAAATAGAGGAAGGTGTGGAGGATGTGTGTGACACACAAAGGGAGATGAATCAAACTGGTGAGCAGAGAACGTATGGTTAAGGTGTAACTATTACAAAGTAACCAATGCGTGAAGGGTCAAACACTTATGGCAGGCGGGGTGGGAAAATTGACAAAGAGAAGAAGGTGCGACATGCGAGAAGGTCAAAGGGTAGGCACATGGGGAAGTGGAAGGAGGAAGGAAAGGGGCACACAGGTAAACTGATACCAAGGGAATGTGCCAAATGATTTTGAGTGCACAAAATTCTTCAATAGATAACTTAGGGCCAGAATGTGTATGCAAGTTATCCAAATCACTAGGGGAGTTATTTGGATAATAGTTTTGGTGACTTTTGGGGCCATCTGCCAACTAGATGCAAGAGACCAGTAGCCTGAAGCATCCATTGGGCATGGAGTCTACTTGTTCAATCATGAAAATGCCCTTGCTGTCACCTTGAGCATCATTTCTACACTTTGTCCTGAATCTCACAACCACTGAGAGAAGCTCTGCACACTGGAAGAAAAAAAGAGTGCACGCAGGAAGCATATGAGAGGAAAGAAATATGTACAAAAAAATAACGTGCGTGGAGCACACTTGGAGGAATTGAAACTACTTGATATATACAATATGATGCAGCAAACCTAATGGAAGGGTTTGAGATAGATCTTATTTACTGGGATTTGTAGTGCGCTTCCATTCGGATGAGTTACCTTGAAAGAGTTATCTTCTTTGTAGGACTTGATGATGTATGGGCCACTCTAAAGTGCATCAAACTTTGAATGATGCCCTGGTTTAGCTCTATCAGCATCCCATTTTAGAACCAAGTCCCCAACTTTGAAATCTTGAGGCCTAGCCTTTCTATCAAACCATTTATTTGTTGCTTGTTGATCTTGTTCTAGCTTGATCATGGCAGAGTTTCTGAGCTCTTCAAGATAAACCAACTATGACATCTCGATTTCTCTCTGATCTGTGCCCTCAAATTCTAGATACTGGGAAAATGCTAATGAATTTAGTTCTAGTGTCAAAGGAAGGGTAGCCTCCTTGCCATATACAAGCTTGTAAGGAGAAGTTCCTATTGATTTTTTGACTATGATTCTATCTACCCAGAGCACACGCAAGACCTTTGTATGCCACTATCTTTGGCTGGTATTCATTGTGCACTTCATGATTATGATCAGGTTCTTGTTTGTTGATTCTACCAGACTGTTTCCCTGAGGGTAATAGTTGGAAGAGGTTTTCAGGTAAATGCCCAAACTTAGAGCCCAATCAGTGATTTTAGCACCAAGGAAGGCCTTTGCATTATCAGAGATAATGGTTTGAGGAATGCCAAACCTTGTGACTAAACCTTCGAGAAAGTCAAGGATGACTGCCTCAGTTGATTCCTTAAGTGTGATAGCTTCTGTCCATTTGGTGAAGTAATCTGTAGCTGTCAGCACCCATTTGTGTCCAGCACTTGAAGGCGGATTGATCATGCCTATGAAGTTGAGACCCCATTACACAAAAGGCTGATCCACTTGGATTGGTCGGAGGGGAAGTGCTGCCAATATTTTCTTTCCTGCAAAGAAAGTACATTATTTACATTTTGTGACCCACCTATGTGCATATGCAACTGGGGTAGCCCAAAAGATTCATGCCATTATGATCTTCATTGCTGTAGTTTTGGAAAAGAATTTTCCACTAGAGAATCCATCATGAAATTTTGCTAACACTTGTTTGGTTTGTGCATCGTTGATACATCTTAACAACACGCCATCTAGATTTATTTTGAAGAGAAGTCCATCAATCAAAACATAAGGAATAGATTGCAACTTGAGATGCCTTTTCTTTGCTTTATTCAAACCGGGAGGGTATGCACCCTTGGAAAGGAATGTGATCATGTCCTTCATCTAGTCACACATGTCGGGGTCTACGTTCTGTTCATGCTCTACACACGGTAGGTCTTCATTTAGAAATAATGAATCCTCAGGTTCATCCCGCGCATCTTCAGCAATCTGCTTGTAGAGTGCGCTACCTCTTATTAGCTTTGTGGCCTTCATAGTCACATCATATTCCATGATTTTGGTCACCCATCATAGTCTCTTCTCATTGATTTCTACTCACATGATGAAGTCTCTGACAGATGAGTGAGAAACTAACACCTTTATATGATTTGTGGTGAGCATGCTCTTGAATTTCTTGAGTGCGTGCATGATGACGAAGACCTATTTTTCCATGTGACTATATTTCAATTCATAATCCTTCAGCATCTCATTGAAGAATGCCACTGGATGTTCTAGTCCTTGTCCATTTTCCTGTGTCAGGATAACAATAATGCTTGCGTCGGCACCATAAGCATAAAGGATGAAATCCTTTGCATAATCTGGATTGATGAGTGTTGGTACACAAGCAATTTCCTTCTTGATCTTGTTGAAAATTTCTCTTCCTTCTATTGTCCATCTAAAGGCTATGTCCTTCTTAATCATAAGGGTGATGGGCCGAACCAGTCCTACAAAGTTAGGGATAAAACACCTAACAAAGTTAATCTTGCCAAGGAAGGACTGTAAGGATTTTTTATGCATTGGAAAGGAAAGGGCTAGGATGGCTGAAACATGCTTAGGATCAATAGCGATGCCATCCTTTGAAACCACATGGCCTAAGAGCCTACCCCAAGCCATCACAAAATCACACTTCTTGGGATTAAGAGATACCCCAAATTCTCTGCATCTCTCAAAGACTTTTTCCAGGTGTTCTCTGTGATCCGCGCTCTGCTTTGAGAAGACAGTTATATCATCAAGGTAAACCAAGATGAACTCATTGATGTAACCTTTGAAGGCAATATCCATGACACGCTGAAATGTTGCACCCGCATTTGATAGACCAAAGGGCATTTTCTAGTATGCATATGTTCCCCACTTGGTTGTAAATGCCATTTTGAATTGATCCTCTTCCTTGACCAGGATCTGGTTGAAACTCGAATATCCATCTAGCATGGAGAACCTTTGTGCACCAGCTACAGTCTATAGAATCTACTCCATTGAAGGAAAAGGATAGTGATCCTTTAGAGATGCCTTATTCAAATCTCTAAAATCAACAGAAAGTCTGATTTCACCATTCTTTTTGCGTAATGGAACCATATTTGCAACCCAGGTAGAGTATTTGATAGGAAAAATAATTTTTGCCACGATGAGTTAGATAAATCCTTTCTCATGAGGGGCTCTATCCTTGGATTGATTGGCCGATGTTTCTATCTGATGGGATTTATGCCAGGATCAAGGTCAATGGAGTGTTGAGAAACACTTGGGTCAAAACCTTTGAGGTCTTCATATTACCATGAGAAAATGTCACTATATTTTTGACAGAGAGAGATGAAGGCCTATTTTTCTTCATGTGCACAAGTCCTGCTAAGAAGTAGCTCCTTTCCGTGCGTAATAGTAATGGGAGAGAAATCCTATTACATGGCACGCATGTATCTTTCTTCACCCTTGAAATCATCATTAGGGCTGAAAATTTTCTCTAAGGTGACCAACCCTTTAGACAACATATTTGTCTTGAGCTGTATTACTTGGTCACCATAGTTGTCATACAAGTCAGCTTGCATACTTGATGGAAATTCATCTTCATTCTGGATAAACTGGACGATCTACGCGTCACTATTGAAAAATTTCCATCTGATGTTATTATCTGAAATAGATGGTCTGATTACCATCTTAATTTATTGAGTGTTCCCTTTGAAAAAGTCCTCAGCAGGAGAAAATTGTGAACCAAGCACGTCCATTTGGTCAGCCTCCTTGTTCATTCTCCGTGGAACTACCTGTAGATTAAGAGCATCAAATCTCTCAAGTAGGTCCCAAACTCTATGTTTTTAAGCTTTAAGAAGATTATTCTTTGTATAGCATTTGTTGGTAACTTGGTGGATGACCAATACTATGTCCCCAAATATCTGCAATGCTTTAATTTTCTTCTTTTCAGCAATAAGCAAGCCATGTGCCAATGTTTCATATCGTACCACATTGTTAGAACATGCAAATAGTAGCCTATGCATGAAGAATAATTTCTCATCCTTAGGGGAAATGAGAACCACTCCTACTCCTACACCATTTCTGCTTTTGGATCCATCAAAGTATAACTTCCATAGACCAGTTTGAACTTTGTCTCCTATGAGCGCACATGGAAGTGTAGTGTCTTCTTCTAGAATGTAATAAGTACCAAGCCCAGTTTCATAGGCTTCCAGTTCTTCAGCATAGGGATCAAATTTTTGATGCCTCTCTGCCCATTCATCAAGTACTAGGTCTGGAACAGAGGGTGGAAGAAACTGCTCTTCAGGAACTGTAACTTGTTCTTCTTGGATAAGACAATTGGCTTGGAGAGGGAATGGGACATATGACTCTACATGATAAGAAAATATAGGCTTAGCTTGGTACCATACCTTTTCTTGAGTAACATATGAGACTAGTCAGAAGACAGTAACCACCCACTTTAGCAGTAAATTCTCTTGATAGACATAGGGCAAACAAAGGAGGTAGGTCAATAATTGACACATCTTGAGTAATTGTCAGGCTTGGACATGCATGGAGGGTTAACTCAAGATCCTTGATGACTCCCAAGGTAGTTACAACTGAGCCATAAATTTTTAGGACTCCTTTAGACAAAGGGCTATATTTCAGACCTAAGACATCATCTATCTTCCTAGGCATAATAATAGTACTAGTGCTTGAGTCAATTAAGCAATTATGCACTAGGTGTTTGCCTATAATCAAGGACATATGGAAGGTTGGGGTTTTAGAAAATTTTCTTACTTTTTTCACCTCTTCTTGGCGTATTTTGATAGAAGCACATGATTTCTGCATAACTGGGTCAGCGTGCGGAAGTTGCACCAGAGCTTCATGCAGCGAATCCCTCTAAGATGGAATAGTCAGGGCATCCCACATTGTGACGTTTGTGTTTGTTTTCTTCATCTAGTGAACAATGTTGAATGAAAGCCCCCCCACCTTGTGAATTTGGGGAACAACATCCCTTCTTGAATGTTCAGGCGCGGAAGCCTAAATTTTAGCTAGAATAGAGGGCTGGCCTACCAAAGGATGGGTGCGCATTGCTTTAGAAGGAGCTTTACGTGGGATCTAAACATTTTTTCTGCAAGAGGTCTTATCTGATTATTTTTTCTTTTGAATATCTACTTGTATTACTAGGACTGTGACCTACATGTCAGACTCTAATATTCTTTTCTTATATCTTGTGTTGTTTGCAACTTGGGCATGTGGATTATTTGTGTCCTTTGTAGCTTGGTTGATTGCATAGAATTCCTCACCGCCAAAGAACATAAAATTGGTTTCTGGGGAAATCTATGGTCCTTCTAGATTATCTGCTTCATGGGTGCTTGTTGAGGGCTCACAGGATGAAGAATTCTGGATCATGAAGGCTTGGGTATGTGCATCATTAGCATAATGGTATTTACTATGAGGCATTTTGCAAGGGAAGCACCACTCTGATTCTTGTGCCAAGTTGTTCTAAATTGGGACGAGCACTCAGCTTGCACTGGGTGTTAGAAGAGGTGTGGCAGAGACAACTTGTAAAGGCAAATGTGCATTAGGATGCCACCTATCATTCTGCTGGTTGGGCGCGTATCTCTGATTTCCATATTGATTCTGACAAGGCTGATTGCCTTGGCCATGCACCTGATTGGAAATGCCTCTATACGCTTGTGCTTGCTACCTTTCTAATGATATGACCTTGTTTGATAAATTTTTGATCAAGGCCTTCAATTCTTCATCTTCCTTTTGCTGTGATGGAGAATAGAATGTTAAGGTAACCGGTTGTGTGCTTTTCTCAAGAGTAGGAATAGGAGCCATAGAAGGCTGGGGCGCTTGTGAAATCTCTGGGAATAAGGGCATGAATGGTCTAGGAGCCAACTTTCCCACCTGATTAAGACTATTTTTTGCCCATACTACAATGTTATAAGAAATTGGTAGAGTCCCGCCCCCTATAGATTGGATCATAACTGAAATGTCATTGTTGAGCACATTCAGATAATAAAGGAAAGCATGTTGGGCTATAGGCCTTACCACAAGGGGAATTCTATCCCAAGTCTTCTGAAATATGATGTTGAAATCAGTCATCTACTCATTGGGTGCTCTCCTTGTTGTTGTCAGTTGCTCCACCAAAGATAGGTGATCTGACTTGTCTTCAAAATAATTACACAGAGTTGTTCCTAGCTCATCCCAAGTGGTGATAGGTCCAAGTCTCAATCCTTGGTACCATTGAAGTGCTTTATCTTTAAAAGAGCTTGCAAGTAGCCTAATTGATACATCATTATGTGTGATCAAATAGAATGAACACACATTTTCTACATCCTGAATATGCTCCTAAGGGGTGACTTAACTCTCACCAGTAAAGTAAGGAATACTTTTGAGCGTGCCATTGGGCATATCATGCTGCATAGCCAGGAGTAAGGGGCTCCCTCCATAAAAGTTTGCAAAGATTCTTAATGAAGGAGGTGACTAATGCGCCATTGTAGGACACATAGGTTTTCTATTTGTAGGAGGATTTGAATGGGCACGGTGCGCTGGAGATAGAGATGCGCACATGGGCTTTCTAGAATGGAATTTTCTCAGGGATAGCTGGAGGTAATCAAAAGAGTCTTCAGCTACTGCACTTCTTCTTGTGTGCACTTTTCTCATGAAAGGAACTTAGGACTGTTGAAACAGAGATTTTAAAATATTGGGAGTTGCCAAATGTGTTTGAAAGGAGCCTCTTCAAAGGCTAAAACACTAATTCCACACACCAAAACTTAGAGATATGAAATTTGAGATTTCAATGTTGGTCCCACCGGGTGTGCCAAAAACTGTTGGTTGCTCAAACGTGCACCCACGTCTTGGATCTCTGAAAAGGGACTGAGGTGTCTGAGACCACAATAGAACCATCCCCAAGTTATGGGACCTTGCAAGCTTAGGACGGATCTCCAAAGAAGTTTGGTTCCTCTATCTATCTCTATTGCTACTACTACTCCTAGTGTTGAAAAGGGAAACTATGCTAAAAATGCCAAGGGACCAGGGAAAGAAGGATAACATGAAGTAAAATACACTAAATAGTGATAGTACCAGAAAAAAGGGATGAATAGTATCTGTTCTGAGAAAGAATGACTTAGAATGTGTGAAAGGAGGCTAGGCATGAGTAACACAACAAAACACACATTCACCAAATCATCCTTATAGAACAAAACCAAACATGGGACCACAAGGGACCTGAAGTAGCACAACAATACACAATGCAAGAGAAAAGGAAAGAAGAAGAAACAAAAACACGCTAGGAAAAAATATTCACAACATGATGCTTCTATTACTTCCAAAATGCACAAAACTGTTATAATGATAAAGAGGCCGATATCCACATGCAAGAGCCAAACATGGAGGTTTGCAACCTAGAATACATAAAATATGGAGTCCTTAGCAACATGCGTAAGGATCCAGAGTGTCCAACATAACAAATGAGCCTTGCTCTTACATTTATGGATGAATCCATGGAGGAAGAAAGGAAAAGGAGGGAAAACCCAAATTTGAAACACAACCACCAACAAGAAGCATTCAATGTCTGAATATCCAATTGGAAATCTATGAAATACGCTTCCCCATGCCTGTTTGGCATGTTGAAGACAAAAGAGAGCATATCATACTAAATTGGATGGTTGGAGCAATTAGATCTGCTCATCAATATTCAGAGAGACATTTTCCAAATTCTCACCTACCAGATCTGCCAAAATTTGAAATTTGAATTTCTAGCATTGTTGCTGATGTCAACAGCTTTCTAACAAGTTTAGGCGTATGCCGATCTGAGTGAGCTATAGCTAATGATATGGATGTCAGAGTCTTTGACATAGACAAGACACGTGGCGCACACCGATTGGTTGAGATGGTGGCTAAATTTACAACCATTTTTTGTTTCTACCACGTGTTAATCATTAAATTATTGCAAGGATTTGGCACCTTGTTGGCACGCCTTGACTGGTTGTGTGTTACACACTTAAGCATGTCACACGATAATTTGGCACATAAGGGCACATGGAGAAAATAGAGGAAGGCACGGAGGGAGCGCGTGCGACATGCGCGGGAAGGTGAATCAAACTGGTGAGCAGAGAACGTATGGTTAAGGTACAACTATTACAAATACTTCAGCGCATGGGGAAGTGGAAGGAGGAAGGAAAGGGGTGTGCAGGTAAACTAAGACCAAGGGAATGTGCCAAAGGATTTTGAGCATGTGCAATTCTTCAATAGATACCTTTGGGCCAGAATGTGTATGCAAGTTATCCAAATCACTAGGGGAGTTATTTGGATAACAATATCAAAGAGAGAAAAAAGGGAGTTCCTTACCTTAACCAAAAAGAGGCAATCAAATAAAATGTGAGAGGTGTTTTTTAGATATTCTTCGCATAACACACACCTATTGACCATATTAAATCCTATTTTGTTAAGGTTTACCATGATGTATTAGATATTATGTTGACCAAAATAGATAATTTAAATGTAGATGAACAAGCCTATCATAATATGTGGTCAAGAGACAAGGGCCTTGTTGTTATTGTGAATGTAGAAAGGGATAAGACATTGGTAAGTTTAAAATATTTTCAAATATGACTTACATTTTTTGTAAAGTTTTATTAATTACTATTTTTATTTTAAAATGCTTTCAAAGTACTAAAATTTGAAGAATGAGGATATAGTGCTTGATATGCATTTGAAAAGTAAAAGGAAAAGTCTAGTTACAACAATTGATTTGAAGAAATTTTTTTTTATTTTAAACAAGAAAAATAATACCTTAAGAAGGATAATAAAGGAAAATGGAATGGATCCTAAAATATTGTTGAAGAAGAAAAATAAAGAGGATCAAATGTTACTCTCAGTCGGCAATGTAGAAAATCTAGAATGTCAAATACTTTTGAATATCAATGCAATTGCGAAGGATCTGGTTGAGTCAGGTGTTTTAATAGAAGGTTTTGGTGCTGAGGAATTAGAAACACAAATGAAAGAATCTACTTATTAATAATGTAGCTAAAAGATGAACTTGTGAAAAATTTCATTTGAAACTCTTATTATAATTTGAATTTTTTTTTAATATTCAGGCTTTAACTATATATACTTTTCTATTAATTTTTTTTATCTTCTTCATTATATGAAGTATTGAGAGTTTAAATTGATATGGCGTTTTACTTGTATTATATTCATGTGTAAGTTTTCCAAATAATTCTATGATATTATGTTTATTTGATATGAAATTTTATTTCCAGAAATACTATGTCCATACATACATCATGTAACTCAAGCAACTATTGACTATTTTTAATAATTAATTATGGTTATTTTTTTCTTACTATTGTTTATTTTATAAATGCATTCTAAGTATCAAGAGTCAAAATAATCATATAGTAAGTTGTAAGAGTTAAAACTTAATTAGGAAAGACAATGGAAAAATTAAATAATTCATAGATTTGTAAATAAAAACAGTAAATAATGATACTAAAACTATCTTTCAATAAAGAAAACAACATGTCAACTACATAAAAATTTTATATGATATTTTAGTTCTAGAAATACAATATTCTAAAATCAATAGTTAAAATTAGGTAGTTGAAACATTCATGGACCTTCACTAACTTGTTCTTCATGACTTGCACTCATATTTAACATCCTAGTGGTATATTCGGTGTGAATTTCCATATCTTCTCTTTTGGTGGATGTATTAAATACCCCTATCCTATCTATAAGAGAAATCCATATTTCCAGTGCTCTTTCATATAGGAATGTGTCCACGAAATATGGTGAAACATACAATCTAAAAAAAGTCTCTATATTTTTATCCAATATATTTTGGATCTTTGTCTTAACAAATGTTAATGCACTAAAAAACCCTTTCATCTTCCACTAAGCCCAATATAATTTTTTGACACAATTAATATAAACAAGAAATATTCACTAATACTTTCATGCATGATGTTATTAGGATAAAACATTATTTGTAGCTATATAATAACACCTTTTTTTGTGGGTTCAATTAGACAATTATATTGATCAATCATTTTGAGAGTGAAATGAGATGATTGAGATGTCAGTAATTCCTTCTGCAGGATAGCTTTAATTTTAACTCATTAGAACTTTACATATTTACTGAAATGATTAATGAGAGTTTCTATAAATTTGAAAAATAAATTTCTATGCCTTCTTTACCTCTATCGGGATTCCAAAAATCAGGATAGACCACTGTCATGGCCTTAAGTAGGTCATGCCTTTTAAAACATTCTCTGATTTCATGAGATAAGCTTTCTGAATTTTTTCTTAATTTTATTCATGTGTCATATATAACCTTTTTGTATAAATTACGTGTTACACGTACTTCTTCAAGATCTAATACTGTGATATCTATAATGTTTTAGAAAGTGTGCATTGAAATCTCCATCCCATTAACAAAGATACGAATATGGTTATTGATATTTAATTTCAAATATATTTCTGTATCCTCAATATTTGTTAAATTTTTCCAACTACTAAAATCTGGTCCTTTAAAACTTTCTTCAGAATTGTATAACATATCAAGAGATATACATACATGTTTTCTTAACCTTATGAAAGAGAACACCGCATAGTGTCAATAATGTTTCCTTATATTTAACTTTGTCAACTTCTCTATGATATTTAAACATGAAACCTACAAAAGATGGATATTCTTCAAAAATCATGCATGTAGGATCATACATGGAAATCCATCTTGTATCAATATCTTTGAGGATATTTTTACCATCAGTAACTTCAATTACAAATTTCTGAAACTCTAAAAAAAATTGGACTACTCGTCATATAATTTTGTAAGTCATGGATGAGATCTTCCACTTTAGCGACATTTTCAAATGTGCTAACAACTTTGTATACGAGGTTCATTCTATGATCCATGCAATGAATTAGAATCATATATGGGGAATTTTTTTTTTAGGAGAACACAAAGTTCACATCTAAGACCCTACATTACTGATGCACCATTTGTACCAAAACATACCAACTTATTAGTAATTTTATAGTCATTCATCCCTGCCAAATTCCTCAAATTAATAATAACCAATTCGCAAAGGTTTTCAGCATTAAAATTTTTAACCATTTTATGAATAGATAAAAAATGAGTTTTCCTTGAATGATTATCAAAAGTGTAGATGCGTACACAAACCCACAATGTTTTGTCAATTTTTGTGACCTCATTGATGGAAAATGAGATAAACATTACTTTTTTACTTTTTCTTTCATATCTTCCATTTCAATTATTGTTAGACACTTTTCCATTTCCCAAGCACTGATCTTTGACCAATGTGATTTTGGAATGTAAAGAAACCTATTATATTGAAACAAAACCTTATAATATGAAAAATCTGAAATTTGTTTTCCATTTTTAAGAATGTGGAATATAGGAGAGAATTGTACATTTTTCAATTGTAGATTGATATTCATAACTTTTTAAAATTGTTCATTAATTGTTCCTCCTTTCTCAACAAGTTGTTTTCTATGTTTCTGTTTATTTTCATACTCGATTGCATATCTTACATGCAAGTAATCTTTTGAATTTTTCAATTTATGTGTCTTTATTTTTTCCATCTTTTTCCATGACTGTCACGTACAATTTTCCACAATGTTTCTAAATTATTTCCAACTTTAGTTGTAATATGTCATATTTTTTTAGTTTCCAAACACGTATTGTACATCTACATTCTATTGGAGTATCAATACCATTCCTAGGATCTATAGGTTCAATGAATGGATATTTAAATGCCCATTTGATCTTAAATGACCTTCCAATTGTCCAACTAGTTTTATTCCTTCGCACAAATTTATATTTAGAATTTTGAGTCTCTCTTTCATGAGATTGAGAATTGGAAATATCTTGTACTAGTTGAATTTCATCATTAGGAATGTCTTCCATTGGAGGAATTTTATAATGAGGATTATATTCCAGCTCTATAATGTCATCATCAATAATATATTTATGTGTTGACATGTTATTCTAATTAATTGTTCCATGTGGTGAGTGTGGTAACATGTTAATTTGATTAATTATTCCATATGGCGTGTCTGGTGATTTTTTCTTCTCATTAACTATTTCATGTGGAATACAATTATGAGTTGGGGTATCTGTATTCAAAAGGGACAACGGTTTGATTGTGATCTCAAAAATTTAAATTAAACTAACAAATGCATTAAAAACAACCTCTTACCTGTGTTTGAAGTGGATGCAAGATGTGTGTGTGATTTTTTGGTTTGCTAAAATAATTAAATATGATGTTTTTCCTTTTTAATTGATCTGTCTTCTTCTTATTATTACCATAGGTCATTTTACTTGAGACCAATCCAAATGTAATTTAATTATGTATTCATGGATGATCCATAGATTAACTACTAAAAGCTACATATTTGTACCACATGTTACTAGTCGATAGCATAAATATATGCTACTGACACTTAGCATGAAAGTATGCTACCGACCGGTAGCGTATACACTACCTGCAGCCTTAGAAGAAGGATTGAAGCATATATGATACCTACCTATAGCATATTTTATAATTAATGGAATAGTTGGAATTTATATCACTTGGGGTCATTTAGCGATTTTTTGTCAATTGTCAAAGCCCACACTGAAATTGTAATTGCGAGTTGATTTGTAATATTAGAATTATAATTTGAATACACACACACATGTGAATGTGGAAAATTATTCTTTCATGGTAAAGGATAATTTCATATAAAAAATTGGCTATTAGTTTAAATGTATGGATAAATGACCTAAAAAATTACTTATATCGATAAAATTTAGGTGAAATAACAAATTTACGACCCCCTAAACATTCACCAAAACCAAATTTTTAAATCTAGAATATTTGTGAATTAACGAATATTCACCAATAAAATTTTCCTTGACTGACATGAGTCTGAGAGCACTAGGGACAAAAATGTGTTTCACATTAATCGAGGTTAGATTCGTTCCATTCACCAACTCAACTCCCCAACATGTCAGACAGTACATGGATATGGTAAACATCAAAAGTTTTTATTCTACATAGCAAAAAACTTATTAAAGAAAGTCTAGATAGAAAAAAACATGTATTTCCTCATATTACATTAGTAGAAAATTTCTTGATCACTCTAGGATATTAAATATTATTATACATATAATATAGAGTATTTATAAATTTGAGGGGACTGTGAAAAACTGAATAAAATCATAATACACATGCCCTAAGAAGGATTCTTAAATACAGAAAATTGGGACATGTCTAATATGTATACAAAATATGTGAATCCCCATCCAAAAAACATTCAAAACACATGTGTTCCCATCCATAATCCAATTAATATTTGATGTCTTACAATACATTAAACAATTTTTTTGGCTATTTTATTATTGAAAAACATGGTGTGTTTTTCAACAATAACCTAAGCATGTTTTATACTATTTACATTAATGCATTTTCCTACTAATTAGTACTCAAATCCACTTGCGTACACTGTATTTAAAAATCCAACTTAGGGAAAATTTCTTTTGAATATGTCCAAGGGATTTCATAAAAAATTACTTCTATATTTGAGAGAAATGTATTCCCTATATTTGCAGAGGGTGAAATGACCTACATATGTCATTTCCATTTTATTTTATTCCCATTGTATAACTGTAAAATAAGTGTGCATATGTTATTGATGCATAATAGTCATTGAAATTAACCAAAGAATAATTAGAATATACAAGATTTATTTATTTCCTAGCATTCTAAATTCAAAACCACACACATTGGTTGTATTTAAGAATCCTGCAAAGGGCATGTTTCTTGCAGTTTTGTTCAAAAAATACCATAAAATATTTAATTACTTGTCTTAATTATAATGGGGAAAAAAGGGGGAACAAAAAATGTTGTTCATCTCAAGACATGTAAGTATAGGGAAAACATTTTTCATACAAATAATATATTTGGGTGAAGAAATATAGGTTAGAAAAGTAAACAGAGCCCTTGTAATTGAACACTTTGGGGAGATTCCTCAAACAAACTCTCATGAAACATGCCCTAACCAAGTCACTTCATATTCTAAAACATAGAGATGGATATTCCTTATTTCCAATATTTTTTCAAGCTATAGGTTTTTAAGCTATTATTCATGATGTGTTTCTTGTGAATTTGTTCTAGAGATTTCTTCAAACAATCAACTTGCAAGGCTTCTATTGGTATAAACCTGTCTTTGTTTACCCCTAATATGAAGGGAAACAGTTTCCCTATGCTTGTAGAGAAAAATATATCAAATATCAACCAATTTTGGATTCCATGTGAATGTTTACAAATAAATAGTAGGGATCTATTTTAATGTAAAATCTATAACATGGAAAAACAAATATTTTTACATAGAAAAAACATAGGAGAAATAGATCCCCACCTCAAGTTCTAGTGTGACTCCTTCCTCTATCCTCTGTCTAATGGAGATGGATTTCCAAACTAGTTTGATGGATTTCTTCTCTTCCCTGATATCTTTCCAAACTAGCTCGACAATAAGTTTTTTGTAAAATGAATGGGTGAAACCACTACTATTTTGGGTTTAATAGGTTTGAAATAATCATGAATCAACATGAACCATACTTCTAGAAAAATAGACATATGTGCCAACATTTATGGACTTTCCATTGGATGACATGCAACATTTTGTTGCTTGTGTCAAGTCATCATGCCAAATCCTTTTGCTGTGAAGATGGGATGCATGTTCCACACATATATATTATGTGGGTTCCATCGTGCCTAGATGGTGCATTTTATATAAAGTATAGACGATGGTGTATAAATAAACATGATAACGGTGACACATGGGGATGGAATAATTTATGACTATGTGTCATTAAAACATCCCTCATCCAAAATAATGTTGCACACCTAACAATGAGACAACAAAAATATTTGAGAGAATCCTAAAAATTGATGCATGGATAGTGGTGTCTTTAAACTGCTTGGTATGTTGAGATATGATTCTCCACACCTAGGTTATTGACAGATGAATATTTGAGACAATATATGATTGGGATAATTCACATACATGAACACACATGTACTTTATGTTATAAAAAAATGCATGAATGGTGTACAAGTGATATGATCAAAAGAGTGATATGATGTTTCTTCACAACCATGGGTGATATTCAACAAATGGTTCTTTAACATTAGAATTTTATTCTTTCACTAATTGTCCATTTTCTTCCTCTTTAGATAGAGGATCTATGGGATGGATAACCATTCTTTCACTTTTTTCACCATTGGGGGTGGAATCATTAGTTGTCACTACATTCTTCTTGTCATTGTTAGAAATAATGTCATATGGGCCAATGATACTCTTTTTCTTTTGTATTTTCACCTTTCTAGTCCTCCTGTAATGAAACTTATTTTCCTTAGGGGCTACCTAAATGCTCACCAAATATTTTCTCTTCCTAAATTTTTTTATTGCATTAGAAGAACATGAATTTTGGCTTGGAGAGCTCATATTGACTGCAATAAAAATTCACACTTCTAATTTTAACCATGTACAAAAAAAGGGGTAGAACAACTAGTTATTTACATAAATTAAATTCTTAAAAAGAACACAAATAATTGTTGAAAACAATTTTTTTTAACAAGTTTATGGAAAAGTATGTTTTTCCCACAACTACATGAAAATAATTTGGCATAAAGCATAAAACATAAAACAAAAGAAAAGGCCCGTGAACCCTAGGATTGAGCCCCTATTGAGGAATGATTTATCCAAACTCATTGGGCTACAAATAATTATTCCTATCAAATATTAATATTAGGTGGAAAATTTGGTTCATGTCAGAAAGAAGAATGGAGAAATAAGGCTCTATGTGGATTTCAAGGACCTGAACAAGGATTCATTGAAAGATCATCATCCCCTTCCTTCTATAGATTAGATCCTTCAAAAAATGGTTAGATCTAAGACATTTTATATGTTAGATGGGTATTTAGGATTTAATTAAATAAAAATAAAAGAGGAGGAACAATTCAAAACCATGTTTACAACCAAATGGGGGACATATGAATATCAAAAAATTCCTTTTGGTTTGTCAAACACAAGTGCCACATTTAAAAAAATAATGGATATTGATTTTCATAGAATCATCAATAATTTTTTCTTAGTGTATCTAGATGACATCACCATTTTCTCTAAACATGGAAAACAACACATGGATCATTTGGAGAAAGTGTTTGAGAGGTGCAGAGAGTTTGGAGTATCATTGAACCCCAAGAAGTATAATTTTTTAGTTCCGCAAGGGAAGTTATTTGGTCATGTTGTCTCAAAAAATGGAATTGCAATTGACCTAGAGAGAGTTTCTATTATCCTTTCTCTCTCTTTTTCAACTTGCAAAAAGGATCTCTAGTATTTTCTTGGAAAGATCAATTTTTTTAGGAGATTCATTCCTATTTTTGTAGGACTAGTCAGGCATATTACCCTGATGCTAAGGAAAGACACTAAGCTAAAATGGAACATGGAAGGAAAGGAAAGCTTCAACAAGATCAAATCTGCAATAGATCAAGAAAAAAAACTAATTAACCCATATTTTACAAATGATTTCATCATTTATGCTTATGATGCAGATCTTAGTATAGCCGTGGTTCTCACTCAAGAACAATGAAAATATGGAGCAACTTGTGGTTTTATTTAGCCAAACATTGAAAGGATTTGAGATCAGATATTGTCATTTGGAAAAGAAATTACTTTCCACCCTATTGGATCTTAAGAAATTTAAACCTCTCCTAGCTATCAATAGCATCAAATTTTTAATATCACATCCTAGTGTGAGATATTTCATTACGGGGGTGAAAATTAGTGAAAAAATAGTCGGTTGGGTAACCAAAATAATGGAGTTTGATGTCACCATCAAGGACAAAAAATTGGTAAGAGGAAGAGAATTTTGTGAAAATATTTCTATAGATGCTCAGGAAAATTACAAAGAAGCTTCTTTCTTCATGGAGGGAGAACATGAGAAAACAATAGGCAACCCATGGGACAAAGGAATTCAACCTAGCCACAATAGTTAGATGGATGATATGAAAACATTTCTAGCAACTAGCAGTTATCCTTCTAGTTTGAGAAAGAAAAAGAGATGACACCTCAGGTTAAAATCAATTAATTATGCTTTAATTGATGGTATTCTTTTCAAAATAAATTTGGATGATGTCTTGTTAAGATACATTCAAGAAGAACAAATAGAAAAATTCTTGGTGGAATTTCGTGATGGTTTATATGGTGGGATTTTTTCAGCCAAGGATACAAAAAAAAAATCCTTAGAGTAGGATAATTTTGGCCCACATTTTTTTTAGATGCATATTAATGGGTCAGAAAATGTAAGGAATTTTACTTCTTCACAGGAAATAAATTTTTTTCTCCCCCCTTCATCCCATTCATGTGGATGAACCCTTCTCTTAATGGAGACTAGCCTTCATAGGAATTATTAACCCTCCTTCTAGTATGGATCATAGATGGGTATTGACAACAAAAAATTACCTCACCAAGTGGACCGAGACCATACCCATCAAGGAGGATACTAAATCAATAATCCTTGATTTCTTGGAATACATTGCAGCAAGGTTTGGGATTACCCAAACTATCATTTCTAATAATTCTAAGGAATTTTTGGGATCAAAGGTATCTGATTGGGATCTTAGAAATGTTGTTTACTAGAAGAATTACTCCTATTATTACCTAAAAGGTAATGGTTTGGCTGAATCAACTAGCAAGAACCTGATCAGGAGCATGAAGAGGACCATGCAAGTCAATCAAAGATAATGGCACACTAAAGTAAAAACTTCTCTTTGGGATGACATGATCACTCCAAAGAGAGAAATTAGATATTCACCATTTTTATTTATATATGGAAGAGAAGCTAGGATCCCATTGTCACTTGAATCACCTTCCTTGGAGATAACTCATTAATTTGAACTAGAAGGTGCATATTAGAGAGAAATCAGAATGGTGGAGTTGGTTGAAGAAATGAGGAAATTTGACATGGATAGGTTAGAGAAGCACCATATGTCTACTAAGAAGTGGTTTGATAAGAAATCTAATCCATATATTTTCAAACTAAGAGATTGAGTCCTCAAGTGGGACACATATAGAGCCAAACCAAGGTGACATTCTAAGTTTGATGCACTTTGGAGTGGGCCATATACTATCAGTTCTTGTAAATAAGCTAACTATTTTGAGTTGTTTGGTCTTGATGGATAGGTATTATAAGTCCCAGTTAATGGGATTTATCTTAAACACTCTCATTAAGCTGTTCCATTGCATCTTATAAATATTTGTTATTTTTTATTGTTGGAGATATTCTCCTTTTCCTTGTTGTGTTGATCGCCGGTTGAGTTTATTTTTCTCATATTTTTGATCCTTTCGTTTGTGATAAGTGTTCTACACTTTTTGCATGTTTCACTTGAGGCATGTACGATCTTCCCTTTTGTACATAATTTTTGGGCCAACGATAGTCACGGACGGATCATCTTAGAGACAGGTTTCAGATCTATTCTAGTCTAGTTCTAAGTTCATGTGGATTTAGGAGACAATTTTTCAAATGAGATCAAGATCTTAAATGATAAAGCTTAACTCCATTCCCAATTACATCGTCATCTATCAGGAATATGTCCCCTAAAAGTCACTAAATTTCTGA
This sequence comes from Taxus chinensis, assembly GCA_019776745.2. Taxonomy (NCBI): domain Eukaryota; kingdom Viridiplantae; phylum Streptophyta; class Pinopsida; order Cupressales; family Taxaceae; genus Taxus; species Taxus chinensis. The sequence goes on from CM034154.1 coordinate 224,342,792, forward strand.
AATTACACACCATGTAATTTTAAACAACCACGTCTAAAGGACTTAACCATTTTAATGTTTTATAATAGTGATGAGAGAATAATTTATTCTATCATGGAATGCAAGAACTTAGTGTTTTATGGGTTCTCCTAACCCACAAAACAATGAAAAGCAACATGGGGATTTAGGAAAAAATTGAGAAATTTTAGTATTGTGTGGAAATTTTGTAGTATTTTTACAACACTAAAGGAGTATTTCTCTGGCATGCAAAGAAAAATGAGGTATTGCGGAATTGTTTATCCATAGAATAATCAAAGAATCGGCCAAGTCCAAAGTTGTAGAGAACTAGTTTAACGTTATGTGGGTCTACCAATTTTTTCTTTCCATAAGTTTTATCAAACCCACAGAATGAAATGAAATATTTTTTGAAACAAAATTTATACCCCCATGGGTGGCACAAAGAATTTCTACTCTTTAAAGTAGTATAGAGGATTGTGATGGTCCGTAAAACATAGAAATGTAAAAGTTCGTAATAGAATCTGTGAAACAAAATGGGAGGCAAAAAGGCCATGTCAAACTAGAACCAGAGAGATAATCATACCAACCACCAAAATATAATGGATAATGGATCCGTGATGTTTGACTTGATGGCATGGGATAAAATAAATATGGGTTTATGCTATGATTGTTGATTGCATTGACATGTTACCGTTTCTGTACTACAATTTTTTTTGCAAGATCTCATGGCACCCATACTCATTCAATGCATATTTCAAATGCATTTATTTCCTACTCAGCAATTCTTTTCCCTTTCTTTATTCTCTTTCCTCATGTTATGCATTATATATATAGAGCTAATGCACTTTGAAAAAATTCTTCTCCCTCTTTCCTTAGCATATTTTCAAGATCTTCTCTATGAAACTTGAAACTTCACGTTCTCAACATCTATAATTCACAACTAGTGTTTTCTTTCCTCAGTTCAGTATGTAAGCTCTTGAATAATGATTAATGAAAGTGTGGTTTCCTTCCTTCCTTCGAATACTATATGTTTGGTGTGAATATTTCACCCATTTTCATATTTCATGTTCTTTTGTTCCTTTGAATATGAACCAAGTACATTCTTTCAAATTTAACTTCACGTTTCTTGCATTTTTATCATCTAGATTTGGGAAAAATTTCACCTTAGTTTTGTTCTATCAACGCCCATTAGATTAGGATTTATAATTCTTGCATTTTTCTCTCTGGTTCCTTGAAATTTTTAGTGTAGTATTAACTTTAGGATTAGTCTTAGTGACCTAAAAGTAGGTTATATTATGCAGGTTTTCCCAATCCTACATAACAAGGAATCCAAGCTTGTCAGAAGGTTGATATCACCTTTACAAGAACCACATTATAGATATCATCCCATATTTCCTCAAAATCTTGGATCCATGTGATTTAGGGAAAGGTGCAATTTCGAGCTCCAACACTTATATTCACTTATGTTTCATGACTAGTCAAACTAGAAGTGGATAGATTTTAAATTGCAAACTTGGGATGTTGAAAAAGTCTCCAATTGTGAAAAAATCCATTCAAAATTGACGCACATGAAGTTCCTATAAACCTCACTTTTACTTATGGACTATCGTAACCTCTTCTTTATTTTATGGTGACCCCATTTCAAACTGGAAACATTACTGAAATGCCTCCCAGTCATGGTTGTGAAGTGGTTTTTTGGTTTCTTTGGAAAATGAATTGTTGGGAGAAACCATTTTCCTATTACTAAAACCTATAGAAACCACCTCATATCTTGTGCCTTTATATCCCAAAAGAAAAACCTGACCCTATAAGCCTCTTCATTGTTATATGGATAATAACGTAGTGTAATTTGTTTTACCCGTTATATTCAAAAAAAATTGTGTACTCATTTTAAAATTGACTTGTCCTATTTTGCTAGAGAGAAAACGTCCGATTTCAACCAATTGACTTTAAAATTTTGTTACAGTTTGAGCCTTATTGATCTATTTTTGATTTTTTAGCTTCTTGTGATTCTATGTATAACATAAAATATGGTAGATCTTTTATACCTCCCATTTAGGGGTCCCACGCCTTTTTAAGGCACATTAAGTGGCTACTTGGGCTCATTTGCACAATAAGACAATAAAGGCATGTGGATCCATGTTGACTCTCTAAGGTTTTTATAATGCTTAAAACTGATGTGATGTTTTGAAATATGTATGGTGAGTAGAAATATAAGGTTTGGTTCACTTAAACAAGTCTACAAATAAAAATTTGAAATGACTTAATTTTGCACTTTGTTTTTAGTCCCGTACAGTGACATCTAATAATGAAAACTTGTTAGAAGTCATATAACTTGGAGTTACTCCAAAAATATTTTGAAACTTGAATGTTATAAATAAAAAAATATTTGGGTTATCTCTCACCCTATCTAATCATGGAAATGTATTGGATTACTTGTGTACCAAAAAATGTGTGTTTGGTCTCTCTAACCTCACTCTAAAACTTGAAAAGGTTGTTTTAATTTAAAATAAGTATGTTAAATGAATATTTTTGTTCTCTCTCTAACCTTGAATTGATTTGGGGGTTTTATTAGCATGTTTGATGGGATGGGTTTGTCTTTGTCAATGTTTTTCACTGACACATGATTGCATGGTTTTCCAGGTTGTAAGTAGCATTTTGGCATAGAATAACTGATAAAAATTTTGTGTTAAAGGATGTATTTATTTTCATAACATGGTTAATATTTTAAAATGGGAAGAGATTTTATTAATTTCATATTTGGTTATATTTTTTTATGTTACAAAATGAATGTAGAGCTGCATTGCAAAATATCATGTTAAATTAATGATTAAGTACCTTCTAGTTTTAATACGATGTTATGTAGTAACATGTATGTATTGAAATTTAATGTAGTTTTTATAGAAACAATTGGGACCTCATCAAGAAAAAGTAATGGAAATGTTAGTAATATATTATTTCAAGTGAGAATTACTTTTCCTGTTATGATTAAATGAGGATGGTGTTGTTTTCATAAAATAGTCGATTGATATTTTGTATGACTAGAGTATGCCTTCCAAATGAACTATAGATAGCCATGGAAAGGGAAAAGGTGTTGGTTTGGTCGTAATATAATATCATGATAATCTTGAATAATGGGAAGAAGAATAATGTCATTACTTGTGTGAAGGAATAGCCTTTTGATCCAATGGTGTGGATGTGCGAGTGTTGTAAAAGTTGATACTACAAGATAGAACAAGAAAATTCCAAGTTTGGAACTAAAATTTAGTATAATCATTGATATGACATGTAACCTATGTATAACATCATTGATCATATGTAACACATAGTTCATAGGAAAATTTTGTATAATTAATGAAATTTAACCTAAACATCTTGTTAGTGTACATAGTGAAAAATAGTCATAGGTATCTTAATTGTATACCATCTTAAGGTATTTTCATATACCACCCATAGGGAGGATCATACCTAATAGGATGTGTAACTTAATCTGCCTTGTGAATTAGAATAAAATAGGAAGTAGTTATTGAGAGAGACATAAGTAAGTGGGTCATATGAGTAGTTTTTACTTTAAACATTTTAAACACTTTCCAAGATAGACATGTAAAACACCCTCTCCTCGCGGATCTTTAGAACTATAAAGTGGATGGTTGTGTACTTTAAATTCTTTTAGTTTGATGAATAGTAATATTATGGTAATTTAAAGTGAACCATAAAGTAATGAAAGGATGGAATGTATGTTAACATAGGGAAATATATAATAATGTGTAATGGTAATACATTATAATGGTTTTGATAACAAATGGGATTAAATTGAACCTTTCCACTGAAATCTAAGTGTTCATCACTTTTTAGATCTATTTAAAACCATAAGCATGTGATGTGAAAGGAATGGATGGGTTATGTTAGATTATCACATGAAAACTAATGTATTTTTCCAAGTCCTTTTTATGTCAATTCCCCAATAGGAAGGGATCAAAAAAGGAAACCCTTATAAGGTTACAATTGTATCATGAGATGATGATACTACGAGAAATAAGGGAGATTACTCTCATGATATTTAGTAGGGAGTTAGCCTCCCTTATCATTATTTTATGGAATAAATTCACTAGAATTATCCCAAGGATAATGTTGTCTCACCTACTAATCAAATAAAACCTTCTTCCTATGTTAATATGTGAGCCTAATTTACTAACTATGTCCTTGATTGACTAAGAGAAATGGGAAATGGGAATCTTGAGCCAAACTACATTTTCACCGTGAAAAAATTCCTTAAGTCTCTTTGTGGTTTTGTAGCTGATATTTATTAACAACCCACATTCATGGGATATTTTTGAATGAGGGATTTATACCCTAGTTATTTTTGTTCCTTGGTGATAATATTGGTTTGAGATAACACCCTATTTAATGGATGGTATTTTGGATGTAGTAGTATGGGAAGTATTGTGTCATTTCATGGTCATACTCTTGTGTTAGCACAAACATCTCCACCTTACCAAATTGATAGAAGGATAAATTATGTTAACACTACTTAATATAATTACTAAACACCTTAGTAAGAGGTGTATGATATCTCATGAAATGTGTTCCAAGTTATACTTTCCACTGTCTATTTGGTGGTATTGTGGGAGATCTAGAATTCGTAGAAGAATGGGAACTCAGAAACCTACTATGGGTTAAGTGAAATTTTTCATGAACACCTCAATTTCCTTAGTGAATGATAGTGTTCATTTTGAGTCACATTGGAATAGAAGACACTTGGACATAATATTTTGGTGATAAATCTAAATTTAATTTCTAATTTGAAAAAAGTAATGAGAACAAAATATTGAATCTAACACACAATCAAACCTAGAATGAAATGAACCTTATCTGTAATGTGTTATTGTGGGAGATGGTGTTTTTAACCATAAATCTACAAAGGTAATACTTATGATGTGATATAATGAGATGAATACAAGAAGTAAAACAGTAAATGATTATTTCATTGGGTTAAGACATTTGCAAGTGTTAGTGATTATGGGTATTGCGATCAATACAACTATTTTAAGTATTGTTTCATTTATTAAAATAATTGTGAGTTTTTTTGTTACATTTTAGGTGGTAAATTAATAGGAATTGCACTATCATTGTTCCTAAAAACTTTGTGATCAATACATGAAATATAATCAATATTATTCATGATGAGGGCACCTAAAAAGGAGTCATAAAAGAGTTGCCAAAATTACTTTGTATTTCACTACAGAAAAAGAATAGAATACTCTGATACCGAATGCTAAATTTGGTTAGAGATCTCACAATCACACAAGGTGAACATATGATAATAAAACTTAATCATAAACTCCTATAAAATTCTTGGGAAGCAATATAAAGGTGAAATGGGAGAGGAAAGAAAAATGGGATGCGAGGAGACTTGAAATTTTGAATTTTCTTGAGTGGGAACACCATGGAAAGGAGATTCCTCCTAAGTGAGATTGGGAGGAAGGTGAGATTATTGTGGGTGGAAATATTGATGTTGATAAGGTACATAAGTTTCCCTTCTCATTGATGGGGTTTTTAAAAAATAGAGGGTTTGAAAATAGTAGGGGTTTGGATCTTTAACCTAGAAAAGAAACCTTGGGGATGTTTTTGGATATACCTAGCTTAGTGATGGATATAATAGTTAAAATAATGGAGAATGCTCTTGCAGGAAAATTTATGGGAGGAATACCTAATATTGATGAAGATAGAGCTTGTACAATTCAAAAATGCACTTCTAAGGGTCATATGGAGGTAATTGATATGACCAATGGTTTTTGCCTCTTTAATCTTAATAATTTTGAGGATGCTCATAAGATTCTTGCTGAAATGCCCTTTTTTTTAAAGATGGTACTTTATATCGGAAAATGGCCCCCTTGCTTCAACATGGAAAAGGAAAATATCAATCAGTTTACTGTATGGGCTATACTATTAGGTATACCATTGGAGTTTTGGGATGAGGATATTTTGAAGTGTATTACTACCTCTTTGGGTGCTTTTTTGGATTTTGATAGTGTAATTAAAAAAAATAGATTAATATGTTCCATATTTTGTATTTATAATCTGATAGATTCCTTCTTACCGCCTTCTATAAATCTAAAATCTAATATGGGTCAATTGATACAAAAAATTAAATTTCAAAGCAATCCGATTAAGTATTCCAAGTTTTAAGGATGGGGTTCTTTGTCACAATCATGTAAAACTAAAATTTCCCATGTTTGGAGGGAAACTAAGAGTATATCCAAGGGAGACCATGAAAAGGGAAAAGGATATTTTATTTTAGAAAAAGGTGAGAAATTTCTAGAAATCATATCACCATATAAAATTCATTTGGTAAATGTTAAGAGATCTATGATGGCTGAAATTGGTGAAAAATATTTAGATGGTGAGAAAAAGGGTGTGTTTATTTTTAAGGAACAAGATGATGATGGATTTATGGTTGTTAAGGGGGAAAAATATTAGAATATTAGATCTTTAGTTATCCCATTGATGCAATCAGTTATGTCTCATGAAAGATTTAGAAAATCCATTTTGGTGAGAAATTTGAAGGAATCTTTGGAAAAGATAGATGTGGAAGGAGGAAGAATTTTTTTGAAGACAAAATAAAAGAGAAATTTTTGTAGAACCTTCCACTATTGAATAGTTGTTTAAGTTTTGTGGAAGAAGTTTCTAAAAGATATGATATTGATATCAATATTACTAGTCCTGAGGGAGGTGTTATTTCTCCACAACAAGGTTTTGAGGAGGCTAAGAACTTGAATAATTTTAAGGAGGTTGATCAAGGAATCTCACCGGTGAATCAAGGTTTTTAGATGAAAACAATAATAATAATAATGCTAAATTAGGGAAAAAGGAAGATAAATTTTAGGTTGAGAAAGGAAAAAGGTCAAAAATAACTAGAAGAAATCCAACCAGAATAGAGTCTCCCAAGGGGAAAAAGGTAGAATAAATAGAAATGATAAGTTAAAGAATAGAACACAGAGAGATATTAATGATGAATCAAAGAAAAAGTTAAATGTAAGAAGTTTTAAGAAAAATCTTAATCCTCATAAATGAATGTGAATTATTGGAATAATAGAGGGCTTAATAATACCTAAAAATGTAGGATTTAAAAATATCTTAAGGATAATATTAAGATTGTTGTGTTAGTATTACAAAAAACTAAAATGGGTGATATTAACTTTTTAATATTAGACATTCCTTTTGGAAAGGCTCGAAAGGAGTTGTTATGATTTCTATTGGGGCTTCATGAGGGATAGATATTGTTTGGGATCCTAATTTTTTTAAGGGTAATCCTCTTCTTTGCAAGGACAAATATTTAGATCTTATGATGTAGGATTTAAAAAATGAAAAGGTTTGTATTTTATCTAATATTTATGTTCCTAATAATTGGTTACAGAGAAAGAAAATTTGGAATCAAATATCTTCCTTTTATAATACTATTTATGGCTCTAGTTGGATGATGATGGGGGATTCCAATTCTCCTCTTAATGTTGGGCCTTATAATATTGACTAAGTCCCAAAGGGGGTGTGTGCGCATGAGACCAGTGAAGATATGGGCACGTGGGGAAAAGTGCACAGGACATGGGGTTTTATAAGGGTTTAGTAGAAACCACAATGTGTGTGTAAGGAAGAGAAAAGGATTTCAAGAATTAGTCATATTTGGATTTCCATGAGGCACTTGAGGAAAAACGTGACCCGACTAGGCATGCTGAGTGGATAAGGTGCCAGCTTGGCAACTTGGTGGTCAAGGAAAGAATATTCCATGTATGGAACATTCCCGAAAGACATCATTGTAGAAATTGGAGAGCTTAGATCTGTAGAAGCATGCTCCATTGGAGGACCACCTTGACACTTGGCAATTGATCTGCCACTTTAGGAATACATGGTGGTGGGTGCTAAACCTATTTATAGAGATGCTCTAGAGAAAGAAAGACAGACATGAAGGGAAAAAGGTGAAGCTCTACAGAAATAATAGGAGGATTTAGGGATTGAGGTTCTCATTAGAGGACTATAGGAATGGTAACATATCTAGGGAGATGGGTCTGCTAAATTTTTGTAATAAGGGAGAATAACTATGACTATTGATACATGAGTTATATATCTAAATTGGCATGTTATGGATCATGTGAATGTAATGTGGTTACTAAATTATGATCAATATGAATATATGGTCCTGTTCTAAATATATTGTTCATGGGTGTAAACCCTAGTGCCTTTTTCTTTATGTTATGGATCAAATCTACTTTTTGTATGATGTTTCTTTTGTTATCTAAATAAGTATGTTAGTGTAATGACTCATCCTATCCTTTCAGAATATATGCATGATCATTTTCTTGTCTACACTTAATCCATCATCAATGACAACATCTTCTCACAATACTCACATAAAGGAGGGGCTTGATGCTCACCCGCACCTTGGATGAGTGCTTAGTGCCCACTAGGAGATAGGCCGGCACACATGGGGTTGGAAGGTTATTCTATGGGCATAAAAATGACTACATCTTGGTTTTGTTGTGGGGACCTCTTTTCAAAGTTTTTGTGAGAGATGACTACGTGTTGGTTCCTTTGATGTGTGATGACAAAGCACTTGACCCTGGAAAGTGTCAAAGCGTGGTTTAAGAGCATAGAGGATGCATTTTCTCAAATATTTAGTAATGGACCTGATCTTGATCCACGCAGATGGGTAGAAGAACACCTATATCATGAGTTGTATGAGACCTTCTTTTGTTGTTTTTTAGTAGAATTGTATGAATGGATTTCAGCATATGCATCCAGATCAAGCTGGTACTATAGATCACGCATATGAACCTAAGATGATTACCAGAGGTTGTAGGATGTGGATTTGACCTGGAAATGTGTTGTTGATTATTGGTGGAAAAGAGTTCTAAGCAGCTATACCTTGGAATACACCATTTCTACGTATTCATATCTAGAGGTTGCTGAGTTTGATTTTCTAAAGGGAACCTAGAGGATCATTTTGGTGAGCTATCCCATTGGCTATGAAGATCTTGATCATTACAATAAGTTTGGAGGCCTTCACCATGGTCAAATAAGATTCTCTGAGTACTGGGTGAGGAAGGTAGGGCGGAGGAAGATGATAGACATTGTGGCTGAAAAGGGGAGGGGAGAGAGGTTATTCAAGTATAATGAAGCATGTGAAAGGGAGTTGGATAGAAAACACAAGGTTCTGTGAGTGATGGATCTATAGAGGTACACATTGCAGGAAGGAATTGAGGTTCATGTAGAGGACATGGAACCTAAGCAGTCTATGCTACCCCATCTTGGCAAGCACGAGAGAGAAACCCCTTTAGATTGTAATGAGATTTTGTCATGTGGAGAAAGGAGATCTGTCATCACACATCTAAACCCATGTGGTGACCGAACCCTTACACTTATTTTTCCAAATCAAGAAACAAGTATTGCTAACCTAGTTGGTATTAATGGAAATGATTGATCTAAACTTAGGAGGTATAACTTCTCATTTGGGAGATCTATGCCCACATAAAAAATTCCTGTGTTTGGAGGGATTTTTGGGAAAAGTGCAAGTACACAAAGTTTGGGTGTCACATTTGGGGGTGGCACGGGATACACGTCTGGTAGCGGAGTAGTATCAAAAACCATCGGTACATAGTTCAGTGGGACGTTGAGAACACTAGGCGCAATTACTTTAGGCCTGTTACCAACTACAGGAGGAGGACCTGGTGGATCTGGTGGATTTGTAGGTGGATCTAGTGGATTAGGAGGCATACCTAGTGGATCTGGTAGTGGAGGAAACAACGGAGGGAATCAAGGTTCTGGATCAGGCGAACAAGGGCCTTAGCCACCTCCACAAGTATTTTTTGAGATGTCTCTACATCTACTAGATTATAAGGGTGTTGAGGATTCTGTAGATCATGTACACAAGTGTGAATTGTTGTGACACATGATCAGGATCACTACCCTAGAGCAAAAGGAAATTCAGTTTACAAAAACATTGTATTGGCATGCACATAGTTGGTACCAGAAGTATGACCCCCATCAGATTGTGGTAGAATACACTGAACTGTGGAATGCCTTCTTGGATGAATTCCATATCCCTTAATTTGAAAAAAAGAGCATTAGCACTTTGAAAGAGATTCAATAAGGAGTAGCAGAGAGTGTGCAAGAATATGATGCATGTTTCAAAACTCTCTTGTTAAAACTATCTTATGATATTCATCCTTCTCAGCATGGTCAGTGGTTTGTTGGAGGACTGATAACACTGTTAAGAAGAGAAATTTCGTACAAGACATTCACAAACCCACATGAGGACTTGGAGGATGCTCTGTTCACTGAGGCTATTAGAAGTGTAGATATTGGTGTTAGCCTTTTCCTTGAGGCTCAAATTGCTACAATGGTGAAGAAACTAGAGAATCTATTTGCGAACTTGGCGCATGAGACTCACAGTGGTCTATGGTGCACGAATTGTGAAATAGAGGGGCACAAAAAGGATAGTTGTCTTTGAATGCCTATACACACCATGATGGTGGACTGTGTGATTTTCCATGGGGATCATGATGCAAGTAGATGCCCACTACTACAGTGCACAATCCGTAAGAATGTGTCTTGCTATTGTAAGATATGTACCTCTACGACCCATGACACTAAATATTGTAGGATAATTGACCAGATACATGATTCCATTGATCTTGGTGTGCATCAGACTAGCCTTACAAGTGGTTCCAAGGATGATGATCACCACTATGAAGGGAACGTAGATAAAGGAGTGCATATAAGGGGTTTTCATGGAGGATTTCATAGTTGTAGAAACCGTGGAGAAAGAGGTGAGTTCTTATGAGGAACCTATTATAACTATGGGTCTACAGAGCATTATAAGTGTGAGTGTCCTAATCTGTGGCAATTCTCATCGTGTGGAAAGAAACATAAGTATGAATATTTCCCTAAACTATTAGAGCACATGAGGTAGCAACACCGGAAAGAAAAGGGTGCTGGGATGATAAGAATAAATAAGGTCGACTCATAATGGATGGAAAGAGTGGTGTGTGAGTTAGGAATATAATATGTACTAGTGATGATGTGAGAAAAGGCCACACGTGTCAGGGAGATACCAAGACAAAGAACACTAGTTACAAGAGAAGAAGTGGTATATGGTAAGTATCCAGACCCTTCTCATCAAAAAGATTTGTATCAAGAGACTATGGATCTGATTCAGAGTCTACAAGGAGAGATCCAATGTCTGAAGGAGCATTCAAGGAATTCAGAGAAAATGAATAACGTTGAGGCTCTGTAGAAGGATCTGGATGAGGTTAAGAAATTATGTAAGATGTTAAGGCAAGAGAATATCATTCCCTTGCTAGGATAATTATTACGGGAGAAGGTACCACACATTGTAGGAGAGCACGAGAGGAAGGTTCTGCATGCTAACCTTCCTCCCCAAAGCCTTGACTATGACAAAGAGATCACTTTAAATGTTTTTATAGATGGATGTCTTCTAAGAATTATTTTGATTGAGATGGGCATGAAAGTCAATGTTATCACCTTGGTTGTATGACATCAAATGGGAAGGCACCCATTACAGCCATCATTGAATGTGATGTATATGGAAAATAAGATGAAGGAAATTCCCATGGGTATCTTGAAGGATGTGGTTATCACTATTCAAGGGGCCAATTTCAGTAGAGACTTAAAGGTCTTGGCACTATCCGAGGTGAATAACTTTCCAACATTGCTTGGGTGCCCCTGGTGTTACAAAAACAATGTTGACCTATGGTTTTAGAAGGGGTATATAATTTTTGAGAACAAGGAGGAACATGTCATCATCCCCTTTACCAATGGGAAATCAACGCCCTATACTGAGCCCTTGGGAGAATAAGTTCTTGATAGAATCTATGTGCGCTCTATTAGAGACCATGAGGTAATTCATCTTATAGAAGGAATTATCTAGTTTGAAGATCCTTAGTATATGAGTGATACAACCAACATAGCATGTGACAATTGGGCGCATGGGACTTACGAATTAATTGGGAGACAGTTGATAGGATCAGTGACATTGGAAAAAAAAGTGCGCTCAGTCAAGTGCGTAAGAGGGAAGAAGATACCAAGTTACTCTGGAGGAGCTAACTCTGACAATTTATTATGAGAAATGGAGGTTCAGTGGAAAAATGATAACAAAATAAGAGGTATGCTCAGCTATAACCTGATCAGGACCGCAACATGTTGGTGGGAAACACATTGTGAGAACCTTCTACAATGGCACGAGGTGAGAACCACGTTCTCTGTTAGGTTTTCTAGAAGCAATGCACCCACTATCATACAAGAATACCATGGAAAAGAACCTGCCTTGTGTCATATCCAAACATGTGAGAAGGTTTGGAAGGAAGGTGCAGAGGCTTTACCACCTTTGCTAGGGGTGCATAAGTTTTATTCCACCTTACATGGTTTTGTGTGTACATGGTACATTCACTTGGAAATGCACCCTCAAACAGGGAATTGGTAGGGGTTGGTGGTTGATCTCATTTAAGTCTTCAAGTATCGAAGCACTAAACCATCAGTGGATAGAGCACTATAGGTTATTAAGCGCCTGACGATGGGAGATATTGCAATTAAGAAGATAGGATATCATAATTATTGGGTGAACCTAGTTTGGAAACACATCTTGATGAGGAAGAATCAGAAGAGAAACAACTTGAGTGTGCATGTATGGAAAAGGAAAAATGAAAATGGTCTATGTGATAGATGGTGAAGAAATGGAGAGTTTGTATGTTAACCATTTTGAGGGTACAAACAAATTTAGGGATAACATTGATGAGAGAGTGCATGCCTACCATGAGCCCTTGAACACAAATAATGTTAACATTGGTTCAAAGGCAAAACCTAAGGAAGCTATCATTGGGTATTATTGGTTGGAGAAAGAGGTTCCTAAGATCATTGACCTTTTACATGAGTTTATAGGATTTGTTCCCACATGGGTACCATGAGCTCAAATGTGTTCACCACTACTTGGGGGAAATGAGAATAAATTTGAAGGAAGGTGCATGCCCGATTCAGAAAAGACCGTATTAGATGAATCCAAACTTGCACGTGCAGGTCAAGGAGGATATAGACAAGATGATAGCATCGGGTATCATTGAGGATGCGAAGAAATCATAATGGGTGATTCCAATGGTCATAAGCATTAAGAATGATGGAAGGATAATGATCTATGTTGATTATAGGGACTTGAATGAAGTATGTTTCAATGACCCTTTTCCAACCCCCTTCATTGAATAAATTTTGGAAGGAGTAGCCGGGTGCGAGGTCTATTATTTCACGGATGAGTTCTTGGGGTACTACCAAGTTAGAATTGCAAAGGAAGACCAGAAGAAAACTTTGGTCACTAAATGGGGAAATTTTTCCTACACGATCATGCCTTTTGGGTTAAAGAATGTGCCTGCTATGTTTTTGTGCATCATGGTATGAGCCTTCCAGGACTTCATCCATAAATTTCTTTAAGTCTACCTGGATGACTAAACTATGTATGGGCTAGTAAAAGACCATTGTGACAATTTGATGTTGATGTTTGAGAAATTTTGGCAATTGAGGATATCCCTTAACATTAAGAAATGTGTCTTTTCTACTCCATTTGGAACCTTTTTGGGGCATATTATATGCAATTAAGGATTGTTAGTGGATCCTGCCAAGGTTGCAATTATTGTGGGATTGAGGGAGCCTATCAGTCAGAGCGTAGTGCATAGATTCCTTTGGCATACGGGTTCCTAAAAAATTTTATTAAGGGATATGCCAAGATCACCGTGCCCTAAGAGGAATTTCTTGAACATAAGAGTTCCTTTTATTGGGGAGAGGCACAACAAAGGGTGTTTGACACTTTGAAGGATAGGCTTATTAAGGCGCACATATTATGCTTCTCTTCTTGGGATAAGCCCTTCCATGTGCATGTTGATGACTCAAGAATAACCATTGGAGTAGTATTAGCACAACCTGGAGAGGGGATTGTTGATCACCCCTTGTGTTTTTCTAGTAGGAAGTTGACACCAACTACACAACTATTGAGCATGAGGCACTGTCAATGATCTACGCATTGCATAATTTCAGGTATTATTTTCTAGTAACAACATTTATATTCTACACGCACCACATGGCACTGAAGTACTTGGTAAAAAATTATGTTCTACAAGGGCGCATATGTCATTGGGTCCTATTATTTCAAGAATTTGATTTTTCTGTTGTGGTAAAACTAGGAAAGAGTAATTCAGGACCTGATCATCTATCAAGAATTGACTCAAGGGAGGACATGCATACCATTAAGGATACCATGCCAAATGTGTAATTGTTTAGGTTACGGTGTGCGCCCTTTGATTTAGAAGATATTGCAGTATTTATTTAAACAAGTTTGGCACCGAAATGAATGAAGGCTGTGGAGAGAAACAAACTAGTTATACATGTCGTGCCTTACATGTTGAATAGTGGAGATTTGTACAAGTTAGGCCTTGATGAGGTTCTATATCAGTGCATATTAGAAAAAGAGCACGTTACAATCATAGAGGAAGAGCATGGTGGGATTAAAGGAGGACACTATGCAGGAAACGTAACCACACAAAAGATTCTACTTACAGGGATTTGGTGGGAGAGTATCTACCAGGATTATATTGAGTTTTGCAAGTCCTGTGACCATTTCCAGTGCCTTGGAAAAAATAGGAGGGATGAAATTCCCTTGTAATTGATAACCAATGTTGAACCATTTGAAAAATGGGAAAGCCACGTGAAGGACTAGCTCACGTTACCTCATCACTTTCACTAATTACTTGATAAGATGGGAAAAAAAAGTGCCTAAAAATGATTGCACAACAAAGATATCATCTATATTCTTATGAGAGAACATAATCAATAGGTATATATGTCCTTTAAGCTTGACCAGTGATAGGGTACACATTTTCTAAATGAGTTAGGATTTTGTTGGCAGAGTTTATGGTGGCCCATCACAAGACCACCCCTTCTCAGCCTCAAGCGAATGGGACTGCTGAAGCATTTAAAAAGATACTAAGTAACACATTAACTTTAGATTTGTGATGTTGGAAAACAATATTGGGATGATAAGGTATCAACCATTCTATGGGCATATAGGAAAACATACAAGAGATTGAACAAGGCCATACTGTTTCAATTGGTGTTTAGCGTGGAGGCTATTTTGCTAGTTGAATTTATTCTACCATTGCTGCGTATAGCGCACGTAGGAGGATTGGATCATGAAAAAGTGCTTGATGAAAGAATTGATAAGTTAATGCAGCTAGACAAAAGACGATCACTTGCTATATGGAGTTAAAAGATAGAGAAGGTAAGACAAAAAGCATGACATGATCGTCACATCAAAAACAAACAATTTGAGGTTAGGCAGATGGTTTTGTTATATGACTCTAAATTTTTGCACCATCTTGGGAAGTTGAAAGTCCATTGGTTGGGACCATACATCATCTCGTAAATCCTTGATTCAGGCACTTTCCAGTTACAAGCGCTGGATGGGACGAGATTACTAGGCCATTTCAATGGGATTATGTTGAAGCCCTACTATAAATAAGTCTTCCTTATGTTTGTAAATAAGGAAGTATTTCCAATTAGCCTAGGATTTCCCTTAATGCATTTATTTTTCTTGTGCTTTCCTTTCTTGTCACTTGTTCCTTTTTGTTGTGTTGTTTTGTGCACCTTGCGCGCCAGTAACCACATTACTTTCTAAGGTTGAGTATGCACAAAGGACCATGCATCTATTTTAGTGTGGGGTGGAGTAGAACAAAGAAAGAAATAATCTTGTAGTAGTTGTGATAACTCGGATTGAAATATCAAAAGTGCGTAAGGTAGAAGAGTGAATGGGGAAATGGTAGATAAAAAAATAAAAAAATTATTGGTGTCAAGAAGTATTTAACAAAGACCATGTACAAAGGATAAGAAGCGTAGTAACAACATAAGGTAAGTAAGTGAAAAAATCAGGTCGACAGAAGAAGTTCCTTAAACGCTACAAACACGTGCGTAAGAGTCTTCGGTCAGTAAGGATTTTTTGTGCGCCAGAAGGTTGCAGAGGGTTTTTCATGTAGGACTTGGGGCGTGGGTAAAGGCACTTAAGACCAACTTTAGTGGAAAAATATGCATTTAATGATGAGTACGTTAGTAGGTGGCATACCATTTATTTCTAGAGATAGGAGAAAATCTATAAGTAAAGGGTCACGAACATCATTATTTACCTTGCTATTATGAGATTGAAGAGCTCTTGCAAACTAGGGAATCCACAAAGAAACAATTGTGTGAAAGGAGAAGAGTGAAAATTTGAAGTGCGTGACTAGGGTGATCTACAAAACAGAGTGAAGGAGTACACGGGTGTATGGAAGAAGGTTTCAGTGGAATATGCTGTCTTATGGAAGAGTTTTCTAGGTTAGGGTTTTGCAGCTAAGGCATGGGAATAGAAAGGTTCTTTCATAGAGTTGAGCCATAGATTTGAGCAGAGTGAGGAAGGAGAGCAAGGAGTTTATTCTTTTAACTTGACAAGAAGATGGCACCAAAGAAGGCAGTCGTTTCACCTAGGAAAGGCAAGGGCAAAGGAAAATAGATTGCCACCACTAGTTTCAATGAAGAATGGTATGCGGAGATGCAGTACCCAGATGGGGTGTTACTTGGGAAAGAATGGGTATCCCATGTTAGGAAAATGTCCATGAGTAATTGTAATCATCACACAAGTACTGCAAAGAAGGAAATGGTACTAAAGTTGGATCATCTAATGGATAAGAGGACACCAGAAGGGATGTCATTTTGTAGTGAAAGTAAAATTGGAGAAGGCTGGGTTTTTGCAACTGTCCGAGTTTGCCTATTTTGGAAATCCTGAGTAGTTATACCAATGATTGATGTCGCGCATGCATGAGGACCATTTCTACTTTGCGGGCCGCAGAATGCACATAAATCCCCAGCTCATCTCCAAGTTTATTGGCCTTATCTATGAAGGATATTCATTAGATGATGAATTAAAGAGGCTATTAGGAGGATCGTGGAGGAGTATGATTATAAAAAAGGGTTTACATTACTTCGATATCTTAGATATCCTTGACCCTATAATGAGATTGGCCACACGCTTGATATCCAAGCTGAATAGGAAATAAAGGTGGACACAAATAAATAAGGCATGGTTGAATATATGCTAGAAAATTTCAGAAGGGACCATCTATAACCTATCTACCTATATTGTAGAAGAGATCATCAGTGCCACACAAGAAGGAGAGAAGATAATGTTCATAAATTTTCTTCTCACCATCATCTTCTAAAAAATTGGAGTGCTATATGGGCCTGAGAAGTTTGTATGGGAGTATCTAAATGAATATCCCTCCCCTGAGAAGAGGTTTGAGAAATACACATGCGATACCATGACGGCCGCCCGCAAAGCGCACCTAGAGAAATGGTACAAGCCAATGCATGATGCATTCAGGGTTGAGTGGAGGATACTAGAACAATTTACAACACTAGTATATGGAGAAGCTGAGTTTGTTGTCTATTAGCATTTTTGTATTGGCAGGTTCACTCTATCAAATGGGACCAAGAGCCCATGGTGTAAATTACCCTTCTCCTTCACCACGTAGTATTTCCAAGCAGGGGTGAATCACTTCAAAGAATTTAAAAGAGTAAGGTTAGACCTTAGCGAGGTGGACCAAGAACACTATGATTTTCTAAGGAAGTTGGTATATCCAAAGAAGCGTGCCTATGTGACCAAGTATGTCTCCCATGAAGTGCACACAACAAAACCCTTAACACTGCCAATTTCTGGAAGGGATGCAACAAGAATATACTTACGCATTAGGCCCAAGTATGAAAAGGGTGCTTACTTGGAGAATGATGTCTCCATCCCAGATGATCCTACTATTAGGAAGAAGGCCACACCAAAGAAGAGAGAAAGGGAAGAGACCCTGGAGAAAGATGCACTAGAGAAGAAAGCACCAAGTGTGTAGACAACACAATATGTGGGTGCACCGGAGTCAGGAGCCAAGCCAAACACATATGCATGCAGGAAGAAGTATCGCATAAAGGAGAAGGAAAAGAAACCTGAGGAAGAGGTACTAGAACAAGAAGAGTCACCTAGAAAGGAATCACTTATTGAGGAAGAGGAAGAATCCTCAGCTAGGAAGAAACAAAAGGTAGCAGGGAAGACAAACTCGGAGGAGATAGAGATCTTAGAGGCCTACAAGGGTGAGAGATATGACGATGAGGATGAAGAAGTTTAGCATCATCCCATTTATGATGTACATGAGTCAGAGGACGAAGGAAGTGAGGGGAAGGGTGGAGAAGAAAAAGGCACTCAAATAAAAGGGGAGAGTGAAGAAGTAAATACTAAGGATCAGACAAACCCTAACCTTACCAAGGAGTAGATAGAAGAGGCCATAGAAAGAGAAGTAGCAGGAATAATAGAGAATTTAGTGGAATAAGAAGTGGAGCGGAGCACAGATGAGATAATAGAGGAGATAGAAGAAGAGAACGTAGGGAAGGATTATGGAAGCATGGGTGGAGATCCTAGCTTAGCGATGAGATTTATAAAGGCTACGTGCATAGGAGGGAAGAACATGGTAGTAGTACAAGGGAAGGGAATGGGTTATATCCATGATCTAAAAAAAGTGCTATGCATACGCTTCTAGAGCACCATGCTGATAGACCAACTCCTGACAATATCTTTATTTGAGGAAGAAGGCAGGTACCTGTGAACCAGGAAGACATTGTCTTGGGTGTTTAAGTCCCATGTTGACAAGCCTGAGTTTGAAGTTGACCAAGGGGCATTGATGAGAGACCAAAGGTATGAACCCACTGGTCAATGCTCAACAGTTGTTCGATGAGCAAGTCTATAATGCACTCAACAAGGTTTCAGTTGAGGTTGGCAAGAATCTTTGGGAGGAATGACATGGTGAGATTCCTAGAGGGGGAATTAGAAAAGAAGAAAGAAGAGCTCATTAAAAAGAGAAAGGATCTGAAGAAAGAGAAACTAATCAGTGCATACTTAAGGTGTGAGTTGAAAGAGGAAAAGGAAAGGGTTTGTGAGGTATATAAGAAGGTAGAAATGATTACACATGCTATTGTCTTAAAGCATCCATACCTAACATCACCTGAGCAGAAGTATGAGTCAATCTTGCAATGCTTGGAAGACCTAACTCATATCCTCACCATGGAGAGGAAGCCTCTTGCTTTCGAATCAATAGCAGAAGTGTTAGTGCACTAAGAGAAAGAGGAAAAGCTGAATGTTGTGGAGATAGTACCTTAATACAATAAGCTCATTGCCAATGTAAAGTCCACCACACAGATAGCTGAAGTTGCTTATGAAAATTGCGCAGACAAAGATAGAGTGGAAATAATTTTAGTTGCTACCCATGAAGCAGACCTTAAGGAGTTTCAGGAGAAGAATAAAGGAAATAGGGCAGAGTGGGATAATATCTTAGCTGAGGTAGAGAAGGATTCAGAAGCCATTGAGACCCTGAGAGGTTCGATAAAAAACTGGCTGAAGGAATTATATCCTCAGATTACCCGTAGGATGGATGCGCTGGATGACCTCAATAAGCAGTTAGAAAACATTGTTGATATACTGAATGCTAAGGGTAATGAATTAGGCTTTGAAGAGGTGATCTCCTTAGTAGGTGACCTCTGTCAATAGGCACAGGGCGAGGTGGATGCCTAGGATAAGATTGAGGAAAATATAACAAAGGATTTCCCACTCATTCTTCAACAATAAACAAATTCTTCTTCATTCCTTCATTCTTTAATTCTTCCATTTCTCATTCTTTAGTCTCTCCATTCTTTATTCTTTGGAGAGGATGTTTCTGGTGATGAAGAATAAGCTTAGTGTGGGGTGATGTTGGGCCTCAAAATATTGAATAAGTTCCAAAGAGATCATGCGCATGTGTGACCAGTGAAGAAGATGGGCGTGCAGGGCAAAGCACGTAGGACATGGGGTTTTAGAAATGTTTAGTAAAAACCACAGTGCATGCACAAGGCAAAGTGAAGGATTTTAGGACTTACTCATATTCAGATTTCTAAGAGGCACTTGAGGAAAATGTGACCCGACTAGGTGTGCTGAGTGGATAAGGTGCCAACTTGGAAACTTGATGGTCAAGGAAAGAATATTCCACACATGGAACATTCCCAAAAGACATCATTGCAGAAAGTAGAGAGATTAGATTTGTAGAATCCTACTCCATTGGAGGACCACCTTGACACTTGGCTACCAATTTTCCACTTCAATAATGCATGGCGGTGGGTGCTAAACCTATTTATAGAGATACTCTAGAGCAAGAAAGATAGACTTGAAGGGAGAAAGGATGAAAGGTGAAGCTCTACATAGATAATAGGAGGATCTAGGGATTGGGGTTCTCATTAGAGGACTATAGGAATGGTAACATATCTAGGGAGATGGGTCTATTAAATTTTTGTAATAAGGGAGAATAGTTAGAACTATTGATACTTGAGTTAGATTTCAATATTGGCATGTTATGACTCGTGTGAATGTAATGTGGTTACTGAACTATGATCAACATGAATATATAGTCCTGTTCTAAATATATTGTTCATGGGTGTAAACCCTAGTGCCTTTTTCTTTATGTTATAGATCAAATATACTATTTGGATGATGTTTCTTTTGTTATCTGAATGGGTATGTTAGTGCAATGACTCATCCTATGCTTTCAGAATATATTCATGATCATTTGCTTTTATGCACTTAATCCATCATCAATGACAACATCTTCTCATAATGCTCACATAAAGGAGGGGCTCGACACCCACGTGCACCTCGGGTGAGTTCTCAGCACCCGTCGGGTGATAAGATGATGCACATGGGGTTAAAAGGTTATTCTATGGGCATAAAAATGACTACACTCACTCATCTAGAAAATAAAGGAGGGTTAATGGATTATATAGATAATATTGAGGACTTTAATAAATTTATTTCTATCAATGATTTGATAGATGTTGATCTAAAAGGGAGTAAATTTACTTGGAATAATAAAAGAGTAGGTAATAAACTTATTACAGTTATATTAGGCAAGGTTATGGTATCTATGGATTGGTTTCTTATTCGCTCTTCCTTATGCGGGTTCTGATCATAATCCTCTTTTTTATTTGGAAGAGTAAACTAGAAAAAGATACCCTTTAAAATATGAAAAAAAATTGGTTGGATCATAAGGATATTTCTTCTTTGGTTAATGAGTGGTGGGATATTAAATTTTAGGCTATTGCAATGTTTAGAATGGCCTAAAAATGATTGAATGTAAAAAGAAATATTAAGTATTGGAATAAAAATGTTTTGGGAACATATTTTTTTCAAAGGAAAAAATCAGAAAATAATTTTTGGATATCCAAAATATTATGGAAAACTTTGATGAGGATAGTGATATTATGGAAAAAGAAAAAGAAAAATCTTTGATTGTCACTCCATTCTGGCTAAAGAAAAAACCTTCTGGAGGTAAAAAATTAGGACAAATTAGTTAAAAGAGGGAGACAAGAATAATATATATATTTTTTCATATTTCTACTTTAAATATAAGGAACATTAATAGAATCATAATTATTAAGAATAAAGTTGGCTCTTTAATTGACAACAATGATGATATACATGAAGATGTTGTTTCGTTTTTTGAGGATATGTTAGCTCCCATATGCCCTCAAATTCAAGGAAATGAAGGAATATTCTTGGAATATATTCCAAATATTGTTTTTGGGGAAGCTACTCATTTCCTATCCAAAATAAATTTGAATGAAGAGATTGAATTTTCTATGAAATATCTGAATCCTGATAAGTATCCTGGCCTTCATGGTTTTCATACATTTTCTTCCATTTTTTGGGATATCATAAAGAAATATGTTTATAAAGTGTTTAAGGAATTATTTTCTACGAAAAATATGTTATAGGTCTTGAATTGCACTTTTATTGCAATAATTCCAAAAGATTCAAACATTATGGAATTTGGAAACTTTTGGCCTATAAGTTTGTGTAATACCATTTACAAGATTTTCACAAATATTATGGCCTTAAGATTACAAATGATTATGTCTACTATAAATTCGTATCAATAAGGTGGTTATGTCATGGGAGGACAATAAAGGGAATGATAAATAGATCATACCAAGCCACAAAAAACTCATATGTTAATAAAACACCACACTCAATAAGATGAAATAAATTTGCCAAAATAACTTTATAAACAAATGAGCAACAATATCATAAATTATTATGGAACTCTATGAAGTACAATGAGAAATTGCCTTGTTTATACATGCAAGGAAGATCAATCTAAGAACCAATCAAGGTCGTAAATCAAGCCATAAATCAAGGAAATAACTAGTCAATACCATAGATCAAGGAAAAAACTATACCTAACAACTATATAATATCTTTCTAATATCTAAATAAGATAAAAGAAATATCTACACACATAAGTTGATGAAAATAAATAGAATAAAATGTAAATAAAGTACCTAGGTGAAAATGATCTAAGGTAAATACCTACTTTAACACCCCCTTAAGTGAAGCTAGGGGACCAAAATAAAAGTGGCATATCCATAGTATGAGTCCTGAAAACTAGGCCTGATTAGGTATTCATGTATAATATATCCATGAAGAAATCTCAAATCAAAAGTAGGAAAGAATCCTGCTAGAGGTAAAGACAAAAAAAATAAGAAGGAAGATATTCTCACGAACACCCCCCAAGAACAAATTTTGAAACCCCAAGAATGCCATGTAGCTCAAGAAAACGAGGTGATGTAAAAGGATTCATAAATATGTTGGAAACCTACTGCTGAGTCAGAATGTACTCGAAGAAAATAACTCCATCTTGAATGTGCTGACAAATGAAGTGTATATGAATCTCAATATGTTTGGTCTCCTGGTGCTCAATAAGGTTGTGAGAAATGTGAATTACACTTTGGTTGTCACATCAAAGTATAGTTGGTGAATTCTATGGGAATCCAAACTCTGTTAATAACTATTAAATACAAAGAATCTGTTACCTTGTTGTAAATTATTCCCTGTATCTACCTTTGAAGATGAAAGTGCAACAGACTTTTGATTTTTACATGCCCAAGCAGCTGGGGAAGAACCAAGACAAAAAAATTATCCATAATTGGAACGTCTATCATCAATAGAACCTAACCAATATGAATCTTTATATCCAACCAACTAAGTATAACCCCTAGTGTAGTGTAGTCTAAAGTGGGAATTTCCCTTAAATAGCATAAAATCATTTTAGCATCTTTCTAGTGACTATTATGAGAAGAATGTGCAAACCAAGATATAAGCCCTACTGCAAATGAAATATCAAGATGAGTATGGGTCAAGTACGTGATACTTTCAACCAACTACCTATATAATGTAAGATCAGAAAGTGAATTGGTAAATGTGGAAGTAAGAGTAACCCCAGAATGAAAAGGATATGGACTTGGCTTGTAATCAACCATATCAAAATGCTGAAGAAGATCATGGGTGTAATTTTGCTGACTCAAATGAATCCATGAAACTTTCTGAGAAATATGTAAACTAAGGGAATAATATAATAGCCCAAGATATGTCATGTCAAAATGTGTGGAAAGAGATCTCTGAATAGTCTTAATGTGAGAAGAAGAGATGCTAGTAAGTAACAGATCATCAACATACAAGACAAGTATCACAATATCCTCGCCACCATGCTAGATAGATACTATATGATTGGAGTGGCAGTGAACAAAACTAGTAGATAGAAGAAAATAATCCATCTTCTCGTACCAAGCCCAAGGGGCCT
Source organism: Taxus chinensis (assembly GCA_019776745.2). Lineage (NCBI taxonomy): Eukaryota > Viridiplantae > Streptophyta > Pinopsida > Cupressales > Taxaceae > Taxus > Taxus chinensis. The sequence goes on from CM034154.1 coordinate 224,366,566, forward strand.
ACTTGAGACTGTAGAGAGACCTTCAAAGTCTATAAACAAGATAATAGTTGTGAAAAAATCCAACAGGTTTCTCCACGTATATTTCCTCTTGTAAATATCAATGTAAGAAGGAACTCTTCACATCCATATGGTATATGGTCCATCCCTGTGATGCAGCAATAACAAGTACAAGGTGTACATAATCCATCTTGGCAACATATGCAAACATTTCAAATTAATATATACCTTCAACTTGTGAAAAAACCTTTGCAACAAGACGAGCCTTATACTTGTCAATGGACCCATCAACTAAATATTTTGTTTAGTATACCCACTTACACCTAAACATATTTCTTCCTTTAGGAAGAGATACCAAATCCAAAATATTATTCTTCATCAAAGAAGAATACTTAGTTTTCATTGCATCATCCCACTCATGTATCCCATGAGCATGTGAAAAAAATTGCGGATCCTCAAAAACTACCTGACACAAAAGTCCAAAACCTATGGAATGTGCATGATGATGCCTAGTGGGTGGAAGATCCTGTATAAAATTTGTTTCCTCATAAACTATAGTACGAGCCCACTTAGGTATAGTAACAACATCGGTTATAATAGGATCCTTGTTAACATCTATAACCTCCTTAAAAAACTCCTCAAAAAAGGGATTCTCAAGATGATATAAATAAGAAGAAGGTATGGATATGACTATTGTTCTCACAATACCCTACAAAGATCAAGGGTTTTCTATTCTTATCCAAGTATTTCATTTTCTTCTTTGACATAAAGGCCCAACCATGGATCCCAAAGGTGTTAGAATTTAGAGGATTTTAATTATTACAAATTTAATCAACGAATGCATTTAAATATTAACATAAACCATAAAACATTAAAGGTTAAACATTATACAATGTAATAAATAAAATTACATAACATATTAATTAAGTAATACATACCGAAAGTAAGAATATAATGACACAATGTTTATAGTGGAAAACCCCAAATATGGTAAAAACCACTTTGAAATAATCTTTCATTTTCCAAGAACCAAATTTACATCCAGTAAATTTCACCTCCTCCTTTCAACCCTAATCACAAGGGTAAAATAATATTCACCTTTGATATTTGATTCAAACATATCAAATGAGGACCTAAAGTCCTTTTATATTAGGTGATCGGGTATGTCTCTCGACTCACCTTTACAACCTTATCAGTTGACACATATACCTAGGTTTATAATATTTAATATTAGAAATATAATCATTTCACGATATTAAATATTTAATTGATAGTATATACCTAGGTTAACATATTTAATAATAGAAATATAAATATTTCATATAATTAAATATTAACCTATATATTAGTGATAGACCCATATACATTAAGGGTTGGCTAGACCACTTAATCATTATGTTCCCACACTCCCCCTTAATGTTAAGTGTGATAACATAACATATACCAGTAGATTACCTACCTGTGGTACACTACAAGATTTACAATCCTTAAACCATAAAGGTTTTAGGCTAGCATATCGGTTGAAGGAATTGTAACACCTTCATCATAATCAAGTTACCTTTTGGTAAAAAAAGATTTGGAATCCCAAAGATCATCTCATGATCAATGGCTAAGTATGATTTTTGAGTTTTACATGTTCTCACACGTTCTCATAAAAGGTTATTGAACCCAAGCATATAGGATACTTTTTAACCAATGACCTTCTTAACAATATGCTTGTATTTTATGTTTACCAGTAAAATCAATAGCATTAAAGAGTTTATTGAAGAATGATTTTAAGATCTTTCTACACTTATTTCTAAAAAAGAATCCGAGGAGGTATACATGCTCAAATGTCTTTTTAGAAAAACCAAGTTCCATTAAGAGGTAACATTTTCATTCACACTCCCCCTCAATGGAAACTCTGAAAATACAAGTTTTTCACGAAAGTAAAAATTCTTTGTAGCACTCAGGGGGTTTGTGAAGATGTCAGCGACCTTCTCTTCATTTGGAAAGAACTTGATATCTATCTCATCACTTAGCACCTTGTCACAAATGAAGTGTATATGTATCTCAATGTGCTTCATCCTCTGATGTTTTACTAGATTATGTGCAAGAGCTATGGTGCTTTGGTTATTACAGAATAAAAGAACATTGCTTGGGTCCTTCATCTTTATCTTATCGAACAACCTCTTTAACCATGGAGCCTCTTTTGGAGATTCTATTGTACTTATAAACTCAACTTCTATTGAAGAGATATAAACAGTTGGCTTCTTTTTTCTACACCAAGTAATGACACCTACACCAAATTTAAACATATAACTAGAAATAGATTTTCTATCCAATACATCACCATCATGATTAGAATCACAAAATCCTTATAAGTTAGTATTTTCATTGTTAATATAAAGCAATCCATAATTGATTGTTTCTTTAATATATCTAAGAATCATTTTTACAAGATTTCAATGATCTCTATAAAGTTCCTACATAAACCTAGAAGCAATTCCTACTGCATAAGAAATATCTAGTCTAGTTATAATTAGATAAATCAAACTACCAACTAACTGCCTAAAAGTAGGATCATATTTTTCACATGCAGACTTATGATCAATATTTAGTCCAACTTCCATTGAAGTATACAATAGTTTACAATAAATCATAATAATTTTTTTCAATACATTGGTTGCATATTGTGTTTTGAAAAAATAACAATAGAATGAAATATGATCATACAAAGAAACATGATGTGAGAGATCTAAATCATTCATTTTGAAGTATTATTTCAATTTTTGTTTAATCCTATGAATTAAAGTAGATCTATCACCAGTCATAAGCAAAACATATATACATATAATGATAATATAATATCCTTATTTATTGATAAATATATTATTTTTAGAAGAATAATTAACAAAACCCCACAGTTTAAAGAAGGAAACAATTTTCACATACCAAGCTTTAAGAGCTTGTTTTAAACCATATAAGAATTTTTCAACTTACAAACATAGTTTTCTTTACTAGTTTCTTCAAATCCTTTAGGTTGAAACATGTAAATTTATTCTTTTAAATCACAATTAAAAAAATTATTTTTCTTATCCATTTGGTGGATTTCCCACCCAAATTGAGTGACAATTACAAATAAGGCCCTGACAGTACTCATTTTAGCTATAGGGGAAAATGTCTCAGCATAATCAATACCAGGTTTCTGAGTGAAACCTCTAGCAACAAGTCTAACTTTATGTTTTTCAATATTACCATCAACATTATATTTTACTTTGTATAACCACCTAGACCCTATAATACTTCACGGACCAAGTTCATACAAGGTAGTTAATGTATGGTACATATGATGAATTCTAGTCATTTTCCTAAAGTTAATAGGATTTAAACATTTTAACATAGATTGAGCCCAATTTAATTTCTTAGCTAGGAAGATAGAAGTTTCAGAAACATCTATAATATTAAAATATCATCATGACCATTTAATAAATCAGAATCAAAACCATCATTTAGAAGTATTTAGTAAAGTAACTTCAAGAGAAGAAGACAACACATGTACACCTTTCACTAGATTATATCTAGATATTTCATATAAGCTTCAATAATTAACATGTCATAACCTTTCATGCCATAGTTTTGAATTATTCAAACTTTGAGATATAAAACAAGATGCAAAAGAGAAATAATCAAGAATATACAGACTATTTATTTGAATTCCTTCAGTTATTATACTCTCATTACTATCCTTGATATAACAAGTATCCTTCATGCATGGAGTCTAGTTGTGTCTATACCTCTTGCAGATGTTTGATATTACCAATGTGTAGAAGGTACTCATCATTCACATTGCATTCATTGCAAGAATGCATTCATGTTATCTATAGTTGCTTAACGACTGGTGGGAGAAACCTTAGATCCAGAAAAAATCATCCAGAGTTTCCTTGCCATAAATTTTGTTTTGACCCAAATGTTGTAGTTAGTTTCATTCAGGATCTGGGTTTTGTCAAGACAAAAATAGTTGGACGTCATTATTTTCTTGAACATGTAAAACACACTCCATTATAATATATAATGTATCACAGAGTTAGATACATATTTATCGAAAAAAATAATAATTTTAATAGAATCAGATCTAAATTTTATAGATCTAAAGAAACTATTTGATCATAACTAATTCTGTCATTACAATACATACTATTAACCTCCCATGATCAAAATAATAACCCACTATGTAAAGAGCTTTGCATTATACCCCATATTTATATAAAAAAATATTTCCGACCATATAGAAAAGAAGAAGAAACTGCTAAGAATGCATAACAACTTCAAATTTATGATAAAAAATTAATGTAGGAAAATATCCGGCCAACTTAAATTTGACATCTAAATGACCGTCATTATGACTTATTTTTAGTCTATCGTGACACTCATTTGATTGTCAATTTTAACACATTGAAAGTTTCCTAGAATCTACAAGCTTAAATTTGACGTCTAAATGCTCGTCGTACTACCTTATGTTTGGTCTATCGTAACGGTCATTTGACTGTCAAATTTAACGGAGCCAAAAATATTGTGTATTTGCAGAATGTGAAATTCTAAAATTTCTTCTTCTGTATAATATTAGGGAGGTTATATTTTAATACATTATAATAACCTATTATAATTTATAATGTATAAATATATACAATTTTTTTAAAAAAGAGGTAAATAGTTTATATAATGTAAATAAAAAACAACATATAGTTCATAAAAATTATAAACTATAATATTTTTTGTTTTTTTCATAAAAAAACACATAACCCTTATTAAAGGGGTTTGAAGGACATAGACTAGGTTAAAAGAATTTTACCATGTGCAAGTAGATTTATGATAGTACAGATTAACCTGCATATTTTATAGAGGGGACAAGTAATTTCACCTGGCCAATGAAATAAATTGAAATCCCTATTTTCACGAACCTTGTCTCCTACCTTCATTTACTCTTAATTTTACCTTGCACACATTTGAAACTATGAAAAGATTGAAAAATATTTCATATAATTCCTGCAAGCTAAAAACTTTGTAACTTTTATGTGACTATAACTACCAATATTTTAATAAATATTAAGCACACTTCACGTGGGCCACCAATAAACTAGTAATTTTTTTAATTCTCCATTTATACCCAGAAATTTCACATTTATACATGAGATATTATCCCATTTTATTTTCCACTCCCACACTTATATAAAAGAAAACCTTGAAATAAGTTTATTTATATAGTTTTTATAAACTATAAGATATAAATGAATGGGGACGCCCCCTTACATGGATAATATAAACGGTTAGGGACACGTGTTAGGTTCAGGTTTGAATACTTATTTTTAAAAACTATAAAATTATAGTTACTTTCTTATACAAATATATATATTTGTTTTTTTTATAAATTGTAAAAGATTACTATAGTTTTAAGACTATAGTATTTACATGAATTTATTAAAGAAATAGAAAGAACCCTATTTAAAGGGATCCTGACAACTATAGATGACTCCTAAATAAAAATATGTAAAAAAACTTCAAACTTGGATATTAGAGCAACTGAATTATTTTGTCTCATTCCATGGGTCTTTAACCCTGAGCCAATAGGAAGATTTTCCTATAATTTTCCTATTCTCAAGGAAAATTGTCTCCACATGAAAGACCTTGTAATTTAAATTTTTACATGTTTACCCTGGGCTTGCACATATATTATAAACTATACAAGAATTAATAAAATATTTCTTAAACATTTGAGCCTTTACATATGATATTCATGCCTAGGTAAAAAAATTATTCCATAGCCACTTTCACCAAGGGTTTCAAGGATGGGGGGTCCACCACAATTTTCCTACAACTACCAATTCTTCACAAAACACACACAATTTTAGTTTGCACAAAAAATTAAAAGAAGGGGGGCTCGATCATTTTAAATACCCGTTCGAGTTAGTTGAAAAAACTCGTAAAAATTAAATAGATTAAATACAATAAATTAGACCTAACCTATTTAATGTAAACCATGCTTTGATACTATGTTAGAATTAAAAGAATTCTAATTATTACGAATTTAATCAACCAATGCATTTAAATATTAACATAAACCATAAAACATTAAATGTTAAACATTATGCAATCTAATAAATAAAATTACATAGCATATTAATTAAGTAATACATACCAAAAGTAAGAACACAGTGACACAATGTTTACTGTGGAAAACCTCAAATAGGGTAAAAACCACTGTGAAATAATCTTTTACTTTCTAAGAACAAAATTTACATCCAATAACTTTCACCTCCTCCTTTAAACACTAATCACAAGGGTAAAATAATATTCACCTTTGATATTTGATTCGAACATATCAAATGAGGACATAAAGTCTTTTTTATATTAGGTGATCAGGTATGTCTCCCGACCCACCTTTTCAACCTTATCGGTTGACACATATACCTAGGTTTATAATATTTAATATTAGAAATATAATCATTTCATGATATTAACTATCTAATTGACAATATATACCTAGTTTAGCATATTTAATAATAGAAATATAAATATTTCATATTATTAAATATTAACGTATATATTAGTGATGGACCCATATACATTAAAAGTTGGCCAGACCATTTAATCATTATGTTCCAACAAAAGACTCAAAAAAATGAGACATCAAGATTAGTTTTGGACCAATATTCCTCTTGAGTCAAATGCTCAAGTTCTATGTGTGGTGTGCGATTCTAAATGTAGTTAGCATAATTAACCACTTCTACCTAGTATATAGGAGGTAAATCTCTAGAATACATCATGCAGTTAGCCATTCCTTCAAAGTTAAGTTCTTATGTTTTGCTAAGACATTCTATTTTAGAGTATGAGGAACAAAATCTTGGTGAATAATGCCATGAGTTTCCAAATAATCAAAAAATTATTTGCTGAAATAATCCACCGCATTATCAGTGTGAAGGTTCTTTATACAACTTGAAGTTTTTTTCTTGACCAAAACCTTGAATACTTCGAAGTGTAAAAAAACACCACTTTATACTTGATAAAATAAACCAAATTACGCCTTGATAAATTATAAATAAAGGTAAGTGCATACTTAGCTCCATTGAAAAAGGGGGTAGGAAAAACCATCAAGTCACTATGTACAAGATCAAGTGGTGAAGAAGCTCCCTTTGACAAATTTTTAGGGAATGGATCTTGGCATTGTTTCCCAAATGCACAACTAAGACAAAATCCTTCAATGAATGAAACTCTAGGAAGACCATCAACCATACCTTGAGTGCTCAACTCCTTCAAATATTTGTAATTAAGATGTCCAAATCTCTCGTGCCAAATATTTCTCTCTGAATGTGCATGAGAAACCATTCCTGTCCCTATAGAGAAAGTGTCATAAAAACCCTCAAAGTGATATATTATAGAGTTATGATCAACAAAACCTTGAGAAAAAAGTGAATGATGCTCCAACAAAGTTCGTACTTTTTCCCCATGTGGTGTAAAATTCATTGTTTTTCCTTGATGAGAATGACAAATTTGATTTACATAAAACAAATTTTTAGTGATGTTAGGAACATATAGTACATCTTGTATACTTCCACCATCAAGGTATATGTCACCTTTTCCCTTAACATAAATAAATTAAGAATTTCCAATCTAATTTTGGAAGTAGAACTCAAATCTAGAGATACAAAAGACTTCTTGGAAAAATTCATGTGATGAGAAGCATCAAAATCTATAACCCAACTATCTGTGAATGGTGACTGATATATCCCAACAACATTAAGTGCTTTGTCATGTTGATTAGAAGGAGGTGGAATGGAGATAGAAATTTTGTGAATCTTGATTTCATCCTCTAAGAATTTCATTTTCTTATAACATTTATGTTCTTCATGACCAACACCCCTACAAAAAGAGCATGAAAGGCTAGATTTATTCTTGGATTGAGAAGACTCCTTGGGTTTAGATTTATCTTCTTTAGGTTTAGGATCACTTTAAGATGGAGAAGGGGTGAATTTTGACCTTTTGGTTTTCTCTTGCCTTTAGGATTAGATGTTACTAATGCGTTTTGAGAGGTGGAAGAATCAAGGTTAGACAATTTGGATTCTTCCCTAGTAAGTGTTTCACAAAATATTTCTAAGTTAGGCATTTATAATGTGTTACCTAAGGCATCCATCCTAGAGAAAAAGGTAGAAGAATTTTTTTGAAATTGACCTCTCAACTTGGATAAAATTAAGTAAACACACTATTTATCATTCTTATCTCTTCCACTCCCCTTCAATTGTGTCAACAAATGCTTAAAATTAGTAAGGTAGTCTATAATTGATGAAAAATATTTAGAATTAAGAGAGGTTCTCAATTTCAAGTTTTTCTCATGTGATCCATCTTACCGAATAAACCCTTCAATTTTTCCCATATTTTGAAAGGAGAGTCAATTTTTTTCTAAATGAAACAAAATACTATCATTTACATAAGTTCCTATCAAACCCACACACTCATTAAATTTGTATTGGTACTGAAATTTCTCATATTCTCTAATGAACACTGGTTATTCTGAAGAAGATAAATTGTATAATCCTTTCCACTTAATGATTTTTTCCATTATTTGTTTCCATATGTGGTAATTACATGTAGTTAATGGCTCAACTTGATCTAGTACAAAAGTAGAAAAAGATGTCATTCTTAAAAATCACAAAAATGCAAGAATCAAACAATACAACAAGACCCCTTAAATTTGAAAATTTATAATTGAGTGTGTTACAATATGGTACTTTATAATTTTAGTGATTTTCTCAAAATAAATAGTTCCAATGGAACAAGTATGGAAAACAAGTACTTTTGCAAAAAACGACACTCAAATCTGAGTTACCAATCAAAATATACAAGCTTTTTGAGTTTATGCTCTACTATTTATTTCATTTTACACTATGAAAAAATTAAATTCTCTTTCCTTCACCACACAAATTAAATAAAAGGGGGTTGGATTTAAGAATCTACTAGTATGAACAATATTAAGTCCTTATATGACCATACTATATGACCAAGGGCTAAGGACCAAAAAAATTGCAACCCATAAGAAAAAAACCCAGTTTGGATCTCAAAAAACCTAGAAACTATTTTTGGATCTACTTCCACACTAACATGGATTCCAAAGCATATTTGTACATGCATTCACCTCTACAAACACAAACAAAACTCAAAAAAAAAGTGTCTCCAGTAGTGGTCTAGTTTATAGTCCTTCTTAGGGGTTTTCCACCTTACGAATCCAATGGAAGACTTTATTTTACATAAAAAGGCATGCATCAACAAAATACTACAAAATTATGAATATATGAATATACGAATAAATAAAAAACTTTGTTTGCAAAAATGAAATTTACAAACGGATGTCAAAAGCAATCTCATGCTCTAATGCCATAAAAGGAACACTAAACAAATCATACCAAGCCATAAAGAACTTAGATGCTAATAAAACACCACACTCAATAAGATGAAAGCAATTTTACACAATAAATTTACAAAAAAATTTGCAAACAAATGAACAATAATATCATATATTATTATGGAGCTCTATTAAGTACAATGAGAAAGGTCCTTGCTTATATAGGCAATGAAGATCAATATAAGAACCAATCAAAGTCAAAATCAAGGAAAGAACTAGTCAATACCGTAGAACAAGGAAAAAACTATACCTAAAAACTATATAATATCTTCCTAATATCTAAATAAGATAAAATAAATATCCACACACATAAGTGGGTGAGGATAAATAAAATACAATGTAAATAAAGTACCTAGGTGAACATGAGCTAAGGTAAATACCTTCTCTAAAAAAAAAATCAGGATGGTGTTGTCACTATTCAAGAAACTATCCATTCTATTAAAAATAAAAAAGAGGCTATGATTATTAATTTGGATATGGCTAAATTTTATGACAACGTCTCTTGGAGCTTCTTTGACAAAGTGTTGTAGAGATTTTGTTTCGGCCTTTATCTCTACAACTCATTTTTTGCGTTAATTAATGGATCTCCTATTGATTTTTTCCCAAGTACTAGGGACCTCAGACAAGGAGAAGATTTCACCCCCTTTATTTTCATTTTGATGGTTGAATCCTTAAGTATATCTTTAAATATGGATGCTTAGAAAAGAATTATTACAGGTATTTCTCTAGTGAATGGTTGTGAAAGTGTAGTTCATCAACATTTTGTTGATGAAATTATTCTTATTGGGGAATCCTCTATTCTTGAATATTGTAATTTTAAAATAATTATGAAATATTATGAAGTGGTGCTAGGTCAAAAAGTTAATTACAGGAAAAACTTTGTTTTATTTATAATACCTCTATTCAGAGGAACATGAAAAGTACAAATATTTTGGAATGTGATTTTAAAATGTTTCCAACTATTTCTTTAAGTATGCCTCTTGGTATTTAAAATCCTAAAGTTGTTGAATGGAACTTTTTAATTGGCAGATTTAATAAGAAGTTAGCTAGGTGGAAAGGAGCTCTGATTTCTTAAGGTGGGAAATTTAGTTTCATTACAAAGTATCCCAATTTATATCATGTCACTTTTCCATTTTATGGTAAAAGTGGCTGAGAATATTGAGAGAATTCAAAAAAACATCTTTGGACTGGAGTTGAAAGTAAAAATATGTTTCCCCTTAATTCTTGGGAAAATGTTTGCAAACCCAAATCCTTGAGGGGGTGGGACTGAGAAAATGGGATTGAATGAATATGAATTTGATTTCTAAGATGGGTTGGAGGATGGTGAATGAAAAATTAGTTTTGGATAACATTATCCAAACTAAATATTGGAAAGGTTTTAGAGGGTATGAATGGTTTTTTTCTCCTCCTTTTTGGAAATATCTTGATTGGTCAAAGGACATTCTCATTAAGGGAAGTAAATGGAAAATTGGTGATGGTACTAAATTTGGTTTTTGGGATATTAAATGGATTCTTAATACTCATCTTAAGGATGTTATCCCTTCAAATTAAATTAGATAAGGTATTGAATTCAAATATGGGAATAGAGTGAGAAATTATTTGAATTTCAGTGATTCTTATAAAAGGTGGAAGTAAATTATTATTGAGGATCCTACTCTATTGGATAAGGTTCATATTTTGAATGAGCTCCTTGATGGTAACTTTGTGAAGAATAAGGGGGGTGTGGATAAAATTATTTGGTCCTATGAAATTAATGGGGATTATAGTGTCAAATATGCTTATGGGATTTTCTTTAAAGAGGAGATATCTAACTTCAATTGGAAAAAATTTTGGAACAAAGAGATCATCCCTAATATTAATGTTTTTTGGTGGCTTGATTTACATAATAAAATTATTACATTGGATAATCTAGTCAAAAGGGGTTTCTCTTTGGTTAATATATGTGTTTTATGTGAGAAATATTTAGAAAATGTTCCCCATCTTTTCCTTCATTTTCCTTTTTATTGCAATATTAGAAATCATATGTTGTCCTTTTTTAGTTTGAGTTGGGTTTTTCCCAAGACTATTCATGAATGGTGGACCCAATGGATATGTCCTTTTAAAATATTTGGATTAAATCCTTATGGATGTTTTTTTATTTCATTTTTTTTGGAATTTATGGAAGGAAAGAAATAGGATAATTTTTAAAGATAAAAAGAGTAATTATATTTAAGTGGCCAAAGGTTTATATCAATCTATAAAGGACAATTTTTCCTATAATAAAACATAAGAAACATCCTATTTATTTGAATCAAGAGGAGTCTTTCACTTTAAAATGGGATTTTTCAGCTGATAAATAAAATATGGGTGGTATTCCTAGATCTTAGGTTAGATGGGATCCTCCATAAGAGGGTTAGATTAAGTTGAACTTTGATGGGGCTTCTAAAGGAAATATTGGGAAGGCTAGAGGTGGAGGTATTTTTTGATATTCAAGAGGAATAATGGTATTATCTTTCTATAGAAATTTAGGGTTGAAATCAAATCATTATGTTAAAGCTATTGTGTCCTTTTGGGGTATTAAGTTGTCTTTTGAGATAAATTTTAGAAACCTATTTGTGGAAGAATATTTGTTAAATATTATAAAGTGGTTTAAAAATATTCATCTCCTTCACTGTAAAAGATTTAATGGATGAAATTGATATTCTTCTCAATTCCTTTTCTCAGGGTAGGTTTCAACATGTTCTCATAGAATGAAATAAGGTAGTAAACATTTTTTCAAATAAAGAGGTGTTTAGTAGTTCTCTTATTGTGGTTGATGGAAATCAGAAGAAGAAAGATAACTTCAATATCATTTTTAAAAGTTATATTCCTATCTAATATGGTCATTATGTTTGGGTATGTTTTTTGGAGGGGTTTGGTTAAAATGTGTGTGACCTCAATGTACCATGAGTGTCATTTTATTAAACTGCACCATGGTAGGAACTAGTTTAAAGTGGTGAAGATTATTATCAAGGGTGGTAGGAGTAATGAGTTCACTTTGCATGTTTTGATTAGTGTGGAAATATTATTAAATGGTAATGGAATTCATTTGGTTGTGGGAAATAAGAATTTAAAAAGGATCTGCAAATCTCTATCGGTCATTATTGCATTGGAATCTAGTTTTCCACTATCATGGGAGGTGATCTTCTGTGAATAGAACCATCACCTTTTTAGGGTATCAAGAAGGAATACTAGGATTTATTTATAGAAAAAGTTATGGAAAAAAAATTCAAAAATTATTTGTGCATGATCCTTCTTTATTTACAGATTTTGTTGATGCATGGAACAATGAGAAGGTTAGTATCAGCTGGGTTTCATTTACGATTACTATGGATTATATTTATATGGTCATTAGGATATCAAAACAAAGGGTGTCATATATAAACCTCAAAACAAGAAATTATATGGAATTAGATAAATTTTTAGGGGAATGGGAATGACTAGAACCACATTTTGTTGGGTATTTAAGGGAGTCTTTAAAAAAATTGTTTGATACTATTTCTCAACATAATATGGATTTTATCATGATGGAAGGTAGGTGCAAATTCGTGTATTCCTATAAGTTTACTATTTTGATCTTCTTTCTTCATACTATTGATTACTTCTTTCCACATTTTTGTTCTATTCGATGTCTAAGTCGGTCGAAAGGGTCAGGAAGGGTAATTCAGTTGGTTCCTATACACCAAGGTTTGATCTTTATGTTATTAAAGTTAGGTGAGATCGATATTACTAAATTAGATAAATATAGGGTTCTATTGAGTGGGAAGGCTTCTTATTCTAAAGTGATGGTGCCTTCTTCTTATGAGGAACGACAGGAGGCTAATATGGAGGATTCTAATTATTTAGATACTCACTCCAATAATTCTCTCCCAACTGATAATATTATTCCTCTAAATGAGGTGGAAACATGTTATGGAATTGAAGGACTGAGAGGCAAGTGACAGGGATTTTTCTATGATTGTGGAAGGATATCAAGGTATTAAGGATAAAGATAAAGATTCCAATTATGTGATTGATACAGGGGTATTTAAATCTATGAAGAACAATATTGAGCTTAATAATAATATGATAAATATTATTCTAAAAGATTTGAATGTGGTAAAATAAAATTTGGATAATGTAAATGGGTTAAGTGATAAGGTTGCTACGTTGGAGAATAAATTTTCTCACTTGGAGAAGGAGAGTGAGATCCTAAAAGCCAAAGTTATGAAGATTGTAACTTGGAGTAATCTCAACATTAATATTATTATTAAAACATTGAAGTCCTTGAAATATATTATTACTATCAATCGTTGATGAGGAGGCTAAGGATAAAGGTAAAAAGTGTAAGAGGGAAGAAGATGACTTTCCTTATGTAAAACTAAGTAACAAAATCTTTGAGTTTGATTCTAAATCGAAGGTATTCAAAATTTTGGAATAACGTAAATTGGGTTCTCTTTTTTACTATTGGGATGTTGCATCCTTTTTTTAGGTAGGTATAACTATTGTTACATTGTCATTAGTTCCAATATTTCTCTCTATTTGTGATGTCTTATGAGCATGTTTTGAAATCATTTTTTCTTCTCTCCTTTTTGATATTAGAGTTGTAATTGGGCAGGGTCCCCTCAACCCTCTATTATGTATATATAAAAAACATTCTTGTGTGAGAGACATTATATTTATAGGATTATATCATGTGATATAATATCCTATAATTATTCTCACATCTAGACCATTATGAGAGTTACAACATCTCTTTTAATGTCTATTATTAATATACACTAACTCACACACATACTCTTTACTCACATACCAATTTATAATTGAGTTGTTATTAACAACTCGTTACAATATTATTCACTCATATAATTATTTTACCAATTAACTCACTTTAATTTGAGTACTAACACAATATTCTTAACATTGAACTAACATTTTTTCCTAAACACTCATAACAGTCAATTTTTCAAATATAAAAGTTTACTAGGCCAGGTTAGTATTAATTGAGCTAGGATTTTTTTTGGCACACGTAAGATATAAAAACAAAAGCACCTTACCCATTTGAATGGCATCATTTCTCACATATTTAGGTTATTTAATGTACCCAAGAGAAGGAATATTATTGAAAAATCAATCCTTAAAGCACACCAAAAATCTATTATGTCTGAAAACATCTTATGTGGTTTCTTTAGATCACTATCATATGCTACAACTTACACCAAATATCATTTCTAAGTTTCCAGAGGCCTTATTAGGATATCACCAAAAATAATTATTACATATTCACACACATTCATTTGGAGGGATAACTATACAATTCTTGATCCCTTTTCATAGTATTGGTACATAATTCATCCCTCATTACACCATTTGGGGTAGGTTAAGGTCATTCTAGTCCAATTATAATAACCAATTTTTAAGTATCCATGAGAGATAGGGTTTCTATAGAGGATAATTTGTATCTTTGTGTCACACAATCAGTGAAAAGATCTAAAACAAAAAGTCAAGGTCACAAACATGAGAGAACCAATACATAAAAATTGAGAAAGAACAAATTAGTGGAGGATAGAATACTTACAAAGGGAAAAAAATGTCTAGACTATTATGACCCTTTTTGTCAATTATAGCCTATACCCAATATCATATCATGATATTTTATAGGAATCTTTGTGACATCTTGATCTTCTTTCTCACCTAGTATCATTGTAATTTTACACAGTATAAGACTTTATTGTGGTGAGTATGTTTTAAACCTAACCATAATTTAGCTAATCTAGAGCTCGTATTTCCATAATTTCATCATTACATGTTTCTATGATCTGTAAATTTAATTTGTTTTTATTATATATCATATTACACATTAGTATATATCATAATTAAATTAAACATTATTTTTGATTTTACATTTTGGAAAGGCTGCTTTATTTTTTGAACACATTTGCCTAAGGTTTTTGCATCATCCTTAGGGTTTTATTTTATTGCCCTTTGGATTATGGTTGTAGATCCAATTTCATGATGGTACCCCTTCTCCTATTAGGGTTTGGATGACTTCTATTCTGATATGTCTTATCAATCATGACTTCCCTAACTCACCGGGAACCCCCACCTAATAACGGTTTCTTCAAATTGGTTATGGATGAATGGCGAAATGAAAGCCCCATGCAAGGCACAATTGTATGAGCCATCCTTACTTACCTTAGATAACAAGTGTCTTGATGAATATAAAGACCCTTCCACATGGGACGTGAAATGTGATTATGATTTCCCTTCTAACATAGAGATCATACCCCCATAATTTCAATTACAAATGAAATTACTAATGATGAAAATATGGATATAGATATGCATGATAGTGACATTTAATGTCTATTTTATTTACAAATCATGCTGAGAAAATTGATCATAGTATTCCTATATATGGTAGAGTTCCCTCTCCTTTGTTTAAAGTATAAAAAAATCATACCTTCTAAGCCTACCTCACACATAGAGGAGCATTTGTGCAATACCATTACATGTTGTGGACGTTAATCTTCAAAGTATACTTTTGACGAGGTTAAAAACCAAGTCACCCAAATGCCTTTACAATTAAGTGAACTATATTAGCTGATGACAACTAAGCAAAAACATTTTGATAGACCCATTAGAGATAATCAAGTATGTGTTCATATTGAATGTAAACCTCAAAGGCAAGCATATCCTATGCCTACCTCTAATACACATGAACAAAGTCATATTTTATCACGGTCACTCAACAAGAGTCTTATCACATTACCTTCCATCTATGTTTTCCCTGAATATCAATTACAATGACAATGTGGTACTCCAATATGTGATTATCATAAAACCAATGGGAAAAATATAGATGAGTGTTATGCCCTACAACAATGGATTGCGATACTCAAATATATCATGTTGATATGAAATTGCAACATGTACAAAAATGGATCCGAATGTAACATATTGGTCAATTTCCTGAACACCATATCCCTTTAACAAGTATGGGGGCAACTAAACATCAATCATTGGCTCAAATTTTTCCTAAATCTAATTCAAACCACACATAGGAGACAAAATACATTGTACAACGTACAATTGATGAAGTTAGAGATTCACTTCTTTCTTCTCTTCTAAATGTCATACATGATATTTAATCCTCTATTAAAGACACGCCTTAACCAAACCCATTGCAAAAGGAAATTATCCTAGAAGAAACATTTATCAAAGAAGAATATCAAATGTAAATCATACCTAAATAACAATGGATTAACCCACCATACATACATACACATATTGATTATTAACCTTAGGAGAATATCATTTTGGACAAAAATATAGTGCACAACTCATGCTATCTAGAATTCTTGTATAATCTTGGATTTAGCAAGAAATACTTAAATCATGATCTACATTCCAAGGATTGTTTGGGACATTTCAACATGCCTATGGTAATAGGACTAGTAATAATTAAAATGACATTTTTCATTACGCCTACTACAAATTAATTTGATGCAATCCTAGGATAACAATGATCAATCAATTGGGAATAATAGTTGGTGACTATGATCATTGGATTTTTCTCCAATTTGGCAAGAAAAAAATACTAATTTTTGGTGATAACATGATATTGAAGATAAAATTCCAAAATTTATTTTTTACAATCATCATATGATTACTTCATATCACACAATGCACACTAGGGAAACAACAACATGAGTACATAATGATTCACGTGTTATTTTTCCATGCACAAAACACTATAATTATGTAGTATTTGTATGAGTTAACCCTTGAGAGATATCAATGTGCTCTCATTTACATTAAAATACTATGGTTACTACCACTAGTTGTGACACTATCATAGATTCACATTACCAAATCAAGGGAGATAATACTGAGTATCATAATACAAACATATATTGTTTACACCTAATTTTATTTTTTACTTTCACTAATTTTCTCTTCACATGAACTATTGGTGCATTAGATTATTTAGATTGATATCCTCAAGGGTATTCTTGAGAGTGGAGGTAACCAAAAACGGTTACATTTTTATTTTTTGTAGTGGTACTTATGAGAGGGCCTTGATGTGTAATCCATAATACATCACCTTAGATACCTTTTTTTACCTTTATAATTGTATTTTTATAGTTTCTCTATGATATCACCATATTATCCTCTTATGGAAGCCTCCACATAACTGATTCATGTTTAGCCTTGTATAAAGTCGTGGAGGATTTCTCATATCATCATAACTAGGGTCATAAAATCAAAGTAGAGGTCATCAAGTTTTTGAGCAAGATGCGGTGTCTTAAATTGCACAGGGTCAATATCATTCGATGAGCTTTGCAAAAATTTCAAATATATTGTAAGAGGTGAGTTTTCTTATCCGTGGTCTTATGGAGATGAGCTAATGGACACACTTGCTGAGATCAGATCAGCTATCCCCGATGTTGTTGAGAAGATTCCCAAGTTGGTTAAGAATTGCAATATCATTCAGAGCGAAGCGGATCATTAGATGAATATCATCTCTAACACCTCCATTCCACGTAAAGTAGAATTTTCCAAGGCAGTGCACAAGTTCAACACAACTATGGGAAGTCTTGAAAATTCTCCAATCCACCGCATCAAAGGATCTTATTCACGAGCTTTGCATGTTGATTGATGTTCTTTTACCCTCTTTTTGTTCCTACATGTAGCAAGTTGTTTTTCTCAAAAGAAGTCCAAAGATATTCTTATTCTCCATTGGGAAAATGCCCTTTTTCAAAAACCAACTTAAGTTGCCTCTTTTCCAATTTTGTAAAAGTACTTTTGTTAAAATAAGGAAAAGTTACTTATTTTGGAAAAGAAGGTGAATAATCATGTAGGAATGTGAATGGTCACAAAGTAGACTATTTAAGGAATCTCTTTTGTCATATCAAAGGATCAATTTTTTCTCCTCTCTAGAAAACTATTTTTCTTCCATATATTTCTTAATATGCTCCTCTCCAGCTCAACTAATATTCCAATATAACATGGTAATCCTACACAACAAGGAAAAAATTGTATCTTTTGATGAATATAATGAAGTTGAACTTGGTGTTAATTGTTTTCTTCATCTTTCTTTGCTTATTGGTGTCTTCTCTTTGATAACTAGGAAACACTCTGGTTTTATGCCAATAAAATTTGTATGCTATTTATTGAGTAAAACCCCCTCCTCACTTTATCTCTCATCTCCATACTCACACAGTTCCTCTCTTGTATTTTGTGTAAGCACTTTGCTACTTGTTTAGTGAAGTATCCTCGTGTGATCCCCGGTCGAAAGACCACCCTCAAATGGCTAGAATAGTGTATATATTTCCTTGTTTTCAATAAATGGAGCTTCCCCATTTCTAAGTAGAAGGACCAAGTCCCAAAGCATTGGTGAAAGCCCTTAATTTTTCCTTACAAAAAATTATTTCGCCAACAATTTTTGATGCTCACCGTGGGGCCGATTTTTCTGTCTCTACACCACATTATAAATCGTAAAATTCATAAAAAGTAAATAGATAAAAAAAATTAAAAAATCAGATATTGAAAGTCACCAGAGTCTTCATGTATGCTCACCATTTCCCCCTTCATGGCTGTCCTTGGAAATCCTCCAATGTTGCAACATAATCTCCTTTTCTTTGAGGATACCCAAGAAGATCTCTCAGCTGATCTAAGAAATTATATTTGGTGTAATAGAGAGATCTTTAACCACTATCATGCAGCTTCAAGAATCTTGGACCTTGAAGAAGAACATACTCAAGCCCTACAATGTGCAAGAATAGCTCAAAATCAATAGAGAAGATCTTAGAAGATATTTGTTTGAATTGTGCATTTAAGTTTGCAGAAAGAAGGTATATGAGGTCCTCTAGAGCTAGTGGTGTGACTGACCTGAATTTTGAAGAAGAATTACAATTTGATTCCAAACTTCCTATCAATCATATTTCAAGAAGAACATGTTAATAATATTTTATTGAATTTGATCCCACATTGTCTCTTGAATACTCTATTCACGGATAATTAGTTGAGCCATTGAACTACATTCCTTCAAAAGTATAAGTTGCAGAAGAAGTTGTAGAAATAGTTGAAGAAGAAGAAACAATTGAAGAAGAGGAACCATAGATGGCTCAACAAGCACCATTGCCTTGGGGGAAAAACACAGGCCCATTGGCTCTCAATCCTCCTTTGTATGAATTACCCAAAGGGTCACAAAAGAAATTTCATAAGTTCTACGGAGATGGGAAACAACACCCTGATGATCACATTGCAGTTTGCATCAATGCTTGTGGGGTGCTAGGTGTAGGATATGAAGATGTTTCTGTTAGTTTGTTTGTATAATCCTTACAAGATGCTTTTGTGGACTTTTTACCAAGGAGGTATATCACCAACTGGAATGATACGAAAACCAAATTTTAATCTAGGTTCAAACCTATCAAATATTCTCATGCTCTTCTCGCACAATGGTCCTAGTTGAAGAAATATCCCTACGAGCCTATGAGGGAGTTTGCAACAAAATTCAATAGAATGTTGTACAAGATCCCTGAAGCTACCTGACCTACTTAGGATAATAAGTTAATATTATTTACCAATGCTCATCTACCTAAATTCAATTTCATGCTGAGAAGAACTTAACCAGCTGATTAGGAAGAGGCACAAAAACTTGTGGTTGAGGTAGAAGGTGACTTCATCATATTTGAAAAGATAAAAAAGGGTTTGAGCAAAGAGAAGGGTTAGAGCTCAAATCTAGGAACCATAGACTCATTAGTACAGAAGCTGGCCAATGATGTTCTCTCTCTTAAGAAGCAGTTGGCCCAAGCTTCCATGTACAAAGATGATCTTAGGAAGAATTTTCCAAATAAGAAAAGGATCGGTCCACCACCCCAAATACTTTCTCTTGAAGCACCTCCTATAAATGCAGCCTGTGATGCTGAGGAGGAAGAATAAGAAATTGAAGAACTGAAAGAAGAAAATGAGGATGGAAACGTCCAAGAGACTGAAGAAGTAAAAGATGATGCACAAGTCAATTTCATTGAGTATTCTTCAGGAGAAGATGATGATGATGATGAAGGTGCACCCAAATTCTCATGTGCATTATTCACCCGCTCCCAATATAAAAAATGAGCTTCTTTCTCTGCTGCTCCTAAAAAGAAGAAGAAATATGATCCTCAAGTGGTGAATCAAAAAAATGAAATAATCAACAAAGGATCTCTACTTCACCTTCTATGGAGTCTACGAAGGAGAAACCCAACCTTGTGGCGAGCAAGAATTTGTCTTCTATCTCAATTAAGTCTATTAATGATTATCCTATTTCCAATTCTTCTTCTGCAAAGTCTAGTCCTTTAAAAGCTCCAAATGTACCTACAAAATCAGCCACTATTTCCCAATCAAGTACTCACATTACTAAAATTGTCCCAACTTCCAAGGTAGTACCTCCTCTTCCTGTTAAAGTGTCCATTGTCCCAAGAGTAATTACGTCACCTCCTTCTACTCCATTTGACATAATTGAGCATGTAAACAATTCCAAAGTTCAGATTTATGAATCTGAATTCTTACAAACTCATCTAGAGCAATTTGAAAGGCTTGTTCACTATATCAAGGGTAGTAGTTCAAATCCCAATACTGCAGTCCCTAATTCCAAAGGACTACTACCAACTCCAACTACCCCTTCATCTCAGAACATGCTTTCCTTGAGCACATCTAATACCAACAAAGTTAAGCCATTCCATATTTACCTCCTTATCAAATACCATCAATTGAATATCTACATAATAGATTCGGGAGATTCAAATAATGTGATGTCGATAAAAGTTGCTAATGATCTCAGAATTACCTTAACATGAGCCACTAGCTCTTATTACTCCATGGAGTCCAAGGAAGTCCCACTGGTAGGGAGAATCAAGGATACACAGGTGGCACTCGCTGATTTTCTAGAAAAGAAATTTTTCCTAACCATCTTGGTAGCAGACATATCGACATCATTTAGCATGTTGTTAAGTAGAAGTTTATATAGATACTTGGGAGGTGAGATCCAAATGGATTGGTCTTCCGCAACCATTCTAGTAAAAAGAGAAATGAGGAAGTTTTTTCCCATGAGAAAGATGAAGTACATTGTTTAGAAATCATAGGATCCAAGGGCCAATGTATTGTTTCAGGACAACAAACTTGGTAATTACTTCTTGATTGTAAAAAGAGATGAAAATTTTCCATTCCATATAGAAGAAGATGAAGATCAGTTTTGGAAAATTGAGTTTGATGGAAGCCATTCTAGTGCTGGCTTAGGAGATGGTGTTTTTATAACTTATCCTTTGGGTGAGTTGCTTCCTTTCGCTTATAAGTTGCAATTGGAGAACACTAATAATATTGCGAAATATGAAGATCTCCTTCTAGGGATGGATGTAGCTGAATCCATGTGCATTAAAAAGTTGAAATGTCTTGGTGATGCTGAAGTGATTGTCAGATAAGTTAGAAACCAATATGAAGTCAAGAATCTAAGGATTAAGCATTGCATGAATAGAGTATGGGATTCTATCGAGTATTTTTATACTTTCTCTATTCAGGCTATTCCTGGAGAACAAAATGAGAAAGTTGATTCTCTCACAATATCAACTTCTCTAATGACCCCACACCCATCTTTCAACAAGGAGAAAGTTATTGTCCTTCAGGCCAAGTGTTCTAGATAATGTCAATCACTAGAAATTTTTCAATGATGACAGTCATATTATCTCTTTCCTGGACCAAAGGGGTAATTTAAATAATCTCTTCTATGAAGGGATTAATGCTCTGAACCGTGAGTCCGTTACATATGAAGACAAGGGTGAGATTGATGGAATTGATTAGGAGGGGGTCATTAGACTAAAGGGTAATAAAATTCCAAAAGGCTTTATTTCTCTTGAAGACTTGTTTGATAATCATGACAAGTTTATTAAAGAAAAGAAAAAGAATCTTCTCAATGCACTGCAAGGTTAAAAAAAAGAACATTGGTACCTGGGAGCAACCAAGAATGGTCAACATTGGGAAGTGTTGTTCACTAGATAAGAAAAGAAGTTTTGTCTCATTATTGAGAAGATACTTTGATGTTATAGCATAGTCGTATGATGAGTTGAAGTCCTTCAAACTGAACAAAATGCATCATTCCATACTACTCAAGCTTGAAGCCAAGCCATTTTGGTAGAAGAAATGATCATATAATCCTAATATTGCTGACACAATCAAAGAGAAAGTTATGAAAATGTTGAATGCAAGAATTAATTTTCCGATTCACCATTCAACATGGGTGGCCAACATTGTCCCGGTGTGAAAGAAGAACAATGGAATAAGAATTTGTGTCGAGTTCCAAAATTTGAATCAGGATTGATGAAAATAAAACTACCCTTTGCCCATCATGGACCATATCATATAGGTAGTCACTCGATCCGAGATGTTTTATTTTCTCGATGGATTCTCCAGATATAATCGAGTTGAGTAAGTAGAGGAAGATAGACACAAAATGGATTTCACCACTCCGTGGGGCACTTTTGCCTACAACAGAATGTCGTTTGGCCTCATTAATGTTGGAGAATTTTTTAAAAGGGAAATGGATCTAACCTTCAAGGATCTCAAGCACTGCATTTTCATTTACCTTGATGACCTCACAATATTTTCCAAAAGGTGGGGATATCACTTGAAACATCTGGAACAAGTACTGATCACATGTCGACAACACAAGATTTATCTGAATCCTAAAAATTGTATTTTTGGTATTACAGAAGGGAAAATCCTTGGTCACATTGTGAACAAGGAAGGAGCCAAGATTAAAACTGAAAGGATAAAGGAAATTCAAGGACTCTCCTTTCCCACAAACAAGCAGGGAGTTCATTCCTTCTTCGAAAAGGTAAACTTTCTCTGTCACTTTATTCTAGATTTTGTTGAATTGAAAAAGCACATTACCAGCATGATGAAACCTCAAGCAAGTTTCAGGTGGAGTAAGGAAGGAAAGGAGGCATTTGATGGAATCAAGGAAGCAACTGTTAAAGTTCCTACCTTGGTATGTCCAAACTTTGAGAGAGATTTTATCTTATACTGTTATGCTTCTGAAGACACTCTTTCAGCCATCTTAGTTCAGAAAAATGATGAAGGTATTGAAGCACCCGTTGCCTTCATGAGTTGTTCGCTAAAAGATTACAAATTGAATTAAAATAAAATGGAGAAGCATGCATATGTTGTGGTCAAAGAAATTGAGAGATTCTGGTTTTATATTCTTAGCTCTCACACTATAGTGATGGTTCCAAGGTCGACAATAAAATCAATTATAACTCAACAAGATCCAAGGGCCAAAAGAGGTAACTGGGTGGCCAAGATTTAGGAGTATGACTTGGATATCCAACCATCAAACATGGTCCGAGGAAATGGTATATGCAGGTTAATGGGTGAAGATGAGTCTCTCATGACCTAAAATGAAGAAAATGAATGTAAATGCTACGAATGCCTGAGAAAGGACTTGCCTCTTGGTTACTTTTGTAAACACCACCAATGAGTGGTATTATGATATTGCACACTACCTAACCTATGGAGAGTGCCCGAAACAGCTTGATTATAAACAAAGTTGGACGCTTAAGCTGAAATCAGCTAGGTATGTCATATGAAATCATGTGCTATATAAGAGAGGACTGTAAAAATGTTTTCAATGATGTGTTGATAAGGAGCAACAAGAAAAGTTACTGAAGGCTTACCATGACTAAGCTTGTGGTGGACATTTATCCACCATGGAGACTACCCAAAATATTAACTGAGGTAGGTACTATTGGCCTACATTGTTTTCAGATGCTCAGCAATGGGTTTCTAAGTGCGAACCATGTCAAAATTTTGCTGGAAGACCACAACTTGCTACACTCCCTCTTCAACCAACAGTCATTAATGAATATTTCCATCAGTGGGGACTAGATTTTATCAGCTTGCTTAATCCCCACTTGAATTTAGGCCACGCTTATGTGCTCACAACTATAGACTACTTTACCAAATGGGTGGAGGCCATCTCTGTTAAACAAGCTAATTCCCAAACGGTATGTAACTTCCTCAAAGAGAACATAATCGTTCATTTCGGAACACCTCAAAAGGTGGTGGTTGATAATGCAACATACTTTTCATAGATGGAATTGACCGACTTATGCTATAGTTACAGAATATCATTCTCACATGCATCAGACTATTACCCGTAAGGGAATGGTTAGGCCGAATCCAACCATAAGAATATTGTGACATTTTTCCGTAAGCTGGTTGATCAAAATTAGAGAAATTAGCACAAACATATTTCTGATACATTATGGGTAGATAGGATCACTCCGAAAAAGATAATTATCATGTCATCGTTCCGGTTGCTTTATGTGATTAATGTCGAGATTCCTATCATGGTTGAATTTTCTGCTCTTCAGTTGGTCAGAGTAGTCGAGGATGGTCAATTTCATGATTCTTTTGATAAGAGAATCATTCTTGTATATGTAGAAATTTGGTGAAGATAGGTCAGTGGTGGTTGATCAGATCAAGGAGCATTAGTTGAAGGTGAAAAATATGTTCGACAAAAAGGCTAAGGAAAGAGATTTTCAAGTTAGCAATCTTGTCTTATTGTGGGATAAAAGAAGATAGCCAAAGGGAATTCATGGAAAAATTGACTCTTTAGGGCTAGAAAAATTTCAGGTTCAGGAAGCTTGTTGAGAGAATACTTTCTATCTTTCATATCTAGATGGTGCCTATTTGGAATTGCCTCGTAGTAATTGTACATGCAATGAAAGCGGGTTGTACCCACATGTACCATAGGTGATTTTAGATTGTGTGATTCCATTTTCTATTGTGTGTTTATTTATTTATGTTTTTCCCCCTTTCCTTTTTGTTTGTGTGTGCACGTGTTCAATAAAAGAGGTCATGTTGCATGTCTTTATAATGACTCTATAAGACCCATGAATAATGCACCGTTCTGTCAAGACCTAAATTGAGATTTTGGAGTTCCTTCTTGCCTGCTATTAATTCATTTCAAACCAATTCAAGTCCCCAAGTATGATCCAGCTATTGGAATGTAAAATTTAAGTGTATTTTATATGACAACCCAATTGAAATTTGTTTCTTTTCGGGTCAATCTAGTTAAAATTGGTCCAAGTAGAAAAATTCTCAAAGTTATTGAAAGTACCTGTTTTCAAAATTCAACTTGAAAGGATGTTTATGGGAACCTATGAGCATTATGGAATACATAGTTATATTCATCAAAAAGGTATTAGAGTATTTTCTGTGATGACATGACTTAGGAAGCATTTTGTAGGCTTTTGAATAGTTTTGGGAAAGTTTTCTTCACAGGCACTTTTGGGAAGGATGAGCATATAGGTGGTGTTGAAGACTCAATTTTAGCAAAATGTTATGGGAGGCTCGTGAATATTTTGGATATCATACCCTAGGAACTAGAAATATGATGGATCCTACTTCATGATTGAATTATTGTAATCAAGTTTTGAGAGCATAAAAAGGGAGAAATTCTTCTGACATTGTTGTAAGGTGGATTTTCTGCATTGTATTCTTGCATGAGAGATTATGGGCACATAAGGTGGAGTTGCAAGCATGTCAAAATATCAAGAGGATGTATTTTAAGTACTCTTCATGATCCATAAGTCATTTCAGCTTGCACTTGTTGGAAACTATTCATGAACTTCGGCTCACTAGCACATGATCTGAGGCAAAGGAGAGGGTACAAGTAAAAATTGTTGAATATAAAATTTTCAATATTTACAAATGTTTTTATTGGATTAAGTTTCCATTTTCCATGCAATTTTATATATTGGACGACCAAAATCCATGAAAATTGATCCCAGGGTGAAGAAAGTAAATCCGAGATCCTATTTAAATGTTTTGGATCAATTTGACACAACTGAATAATCAATAAAACTCTCTGTATATTATTCTACACAATATAAGAGCTATTATATAGCCATAAGTATAGCCAAACCACCTCCTAATAAATAGGGAGGTGTTACAATAAATAACCCGAAATAATATTCATGGGTAAAACATACTCTATGAATAATATATTGTTGAAATAATATATTATAAGAATATACATTCTAACCTAATATTTAATATACAACAATATTAAATTATAACTAACAAACTACCTATTTACCTTTCATTAAATACCAAACTATAATGTAAACATTAATATTTCCTAACATTCCCCCCCTTAATGTTTACATGGTAATAAAATAACTTTTGCACTTTTTCTATAGCTTGTCGCCCATGCTTGTTCATGATCTTGGTATAACACTCGAACTAAAGGTAGAAGAAGGAACACATCAACTTCTTATCGACCATGCACTTTCAGGAACACATTTGAATGATGAGGATGGGAACACACTCAGGAATTATCTGCTTATCAACCAGTCACTCTAGAGAACGCATCTAACCTAACAGTGTGGGAACTCAAGAAAGAACACATCTAAGCAGCCTTCAATGGTTTTCAGGAGGATAACCGCAAACCTAGGTATGAACAGGAACACATTTGACTATTCAACCTCTTTAAGAATCATGATGCTGCATTTCATTGTGATATTTTCTCTTCACTGTGTTTTTGCGTAGGGGAAATATGAATAGCCACATACCAGTGAACAGGAATGAAATTTTGTTCTTATTTTTAAATTCAAACTGAAGACCACACCAGACTGAAATTCTGAAATTAAACACATTACACAATGAAATAAGGTACACCAAACAAAGAAAAAACACACATGTGCCACCAAATCAGTGAAGCGTCCCCGTCCTTGGAAAATAACGAGAGGTCCCTAGTTATCCTCCAGCCTCCGATTCTTCCATCCTCTAGTAGCATGCTACTAACTCAGCCGGATTTAGATATGAAGCTCAACTGTTTACACATTGTTTATTATATCTTCCCTCCCACAATGTGAAACACTTTATTTTTTCAGACGTCGGGTAACACCGACAATGCATCCGTAAGGCATTTTTTTTTAATTTTTCAAACTTTTTACAATTATACGACTTTTGATGACAACTCACATATTTGAAAATGATTATTTTGAATTGGACAAGAAGACTTGACTAAATTAAAAAGTAATTAAATGAGATTAATTTTTAAATAAAAATGAGTATTAAAAAATCCTAAAATCACCTATATGGAATAATTTTGTACGACACTTAACTCTAAATGAAACTAACAAAAATAAAATAAATAACATAACCTAGATGGTATACAATGGTCTTATTGACTTTACTTGACAATACAAAACTATGACACAATTTTTTTTGTTGAAGATGAATAATAAAAAACTTGTAAACCACAAATTGGCAAATAAACATAATACAAAAACTAAACTATAAAACTAGACAAAAATATCATGACACTTAAGCTAAGACCATGGGTTTAACCGTAAAACCACCAACATCACCTAAAACCACTTGAACCAAAAATGTATTTGCATTGAAACATACAGTTGGACTTTGTTCATGAGTAAATTACATTGTTATAGCTGTGACCACATCAAATGGAAGATAGATATGATAACATGCAAGAGTGACACGATCCAATTAGAGGGCACGAGTGATATATTTATAGGTTTCAATACTCAAGTCATTGTTTTTGTCATCAATGTCGAGTTATGAGGATTCTATGCAATGTTTTAAACTCTAATGCTACGCCTACATGTGTAAAATGTTTACATGTCCCTTAATATTGTTGTCTAGTCAAATATGTAGATGGAAAGGTACATGATCCCCATAGATTTCGATCAAGCTTCTGCATGCAGATACATGGCCATTGTGAGGAATGTATAATTCCTTTGACATGTAGAGAAGATCAACGACGAGTGTTGAGAGATTATCCAATGCAAATTAATAGTCGATCCAATAAAAACATACAATCACCATGACCTGTAAATTCCATACATTGGGCTCAAATTGACACGTGAAGGTGGAAAATGGATTATCTTCTATCTATCAGCTAAACAATGTACATGTATCTGCAACGTTGTACATGTAGAAACAATATGACTTCAACTTAGATATATGCGAGAAACATATTCACATAATGGCGTGTCCCTTTGACAATATCGAATGAATTCAGACTCTGCAAAATTCACAATACAACAAAAGAGTTCGATCTGGATGGGCCATGCAAGAGTGTGAGTCAAGTATCACATAGTTATTCAACCTAATGCATAACATCTAATCTCTATCCACTTTTCTCTCACTGAAATGTTATTGAAACACCAATATTTGGTGAAGCATAGTTTGGCGCCTAGTTTATGGGCTGATCATTTATGTGCATGTTGGGAAGATAACATCTAAATCTACTACTGAAAAAGTTATATAATAAAAATATCCTCATAATAGGGATGATCCTAAATAGGAATATATCTACCCCTCACAAGCTAAGGAAGCCATTTCTCTGATACCAAATAATGGTTTTGGATCATTTTGACACAACTGAATAATCAATAAATCTCTTTGTATATTATTCCGCATAGTACACAGGCTATTATAGCCAGAAGTACAACTAAACCACCTCCTAATAAATAGGGAGGTGTTACTGTTATCCAAAATTCACCCCCTAGGGTAAATTTTGATAACATGCATTAAAATTATTTGGTCCCGAGCAAGATAGATTGATTCAAGGCAAAAAATCATGTTTCTAGGGTCCCCTCGGATTTTTTCTAACTCTCCTGTCCAAGTAGAAAGGAGCAAGTTCTGAAAAAGGGTGGAAAAGTTGTAAAAAACAAGCTTGGTCCAGGAAAAATCATGAAAATTGGCTAAGTCCTAGTCCAGGCGGTCCTTGGGACAGTTGGGATGTCGGGGCACGAACCGACCGAAAAGCCTCCAGGCGGTCTGCGCAGCACTGGGACAGTTGGGACATGGGGACGCGCGGGATGCGAAAGGGCAGACCGGCCGAAGGTAAAAGAAAAATTGACTAACTGTTGTCCCTAACAGGTTGGGACATTTGGACCGTGAGGATGTGAAGGACGCAAACCGCCCGAATCAGCCGAAACAGAGAACTTTAACACTGGGACAGTTGGGACAAAGGGGTGCGAGGGACGCGGAGAGCCGAAGGAGCCGAGAGCCAATCAAATCACTCCACGTGTCATCAGCCGAAAGAGGGACAGGGAAGCCCGAATTGGAAGTTTTTGTCCCAGACAGTTTGCGACATCCGAGACAAAAGGATGCGAGGGACGTGAAAATCTGGCAGGCCCGAGGACGAATTAGGTAACGCCACGTGTCACAAGGGAAAATGTCCAAATTTCAAACGGCAAGGTTTGAAGCGTTGGCCCGAGCCAATAAAAAGAGGACATGTGTCCTAAGGAGAAGGAGAGTGCAGAGATCGGGGAGGAATTAGAGAATTTGGCAAAGGTTTTGGCCAAAAACTAAAGGTGAAGGATGACCCCGCGCCCCTGTCCTCCAACCAGATCATGCCACGTGTCCCAAGTGGCGGGGGCGCAGGGGGAAAATGATTTTTTTTCCAAAAGTTACAAAAGGTCAAAAATTTCAAGGGAAACCCTTGGGTAAGGAAAGGAGAGAGAATTGGTCATCCAATTAGCGCCTGACACGTGTCGTCCAGGTGGTGGAGCGCGGGAAAAAATTTCAAAACCCATTTTTGCCTGTTTTGTGCCCTAAATATTCAGATCACCATATCTTTCGATCCAGAGCTCAGATTTGCACGTTCTTTATATCATTGGAAAGCTTATGAAATTATCTACATGTTTATGGGGTCATTCTTGAATTTTGGTTCAGTCTGGAGAGAGAAATTTAAGAAACAGCTCTGACGCTTGTTCATGGTCAGAAGTGACATTTCAACGACCAAATTTAATACAGAATGGGTCGCATTCTCCTCCAATTTGGTTAGAAATGGCAGTGTATGGGTTTGTAAGCTCCCCCATGCTGATTTAATACATTTGCAGTTAATAAGGAATGGGCTTCCACATTTTGTACGTTTTCTCTCTCCTAGGCTCGACCCATGCAATGTAAAAGCCAGATTTGGCTCATTTCTAAAGGGGGGAATACCTTTTGGCATAGCAATATTCTTCTTTCACCTCCAGTAAGTGATTGTTGCAAGAATCAGACTGCTTCAAAGATTGTAACAGTTTTTACCTCTCTGAGGTTGTAATGCAGTGGTTTTGACATTGTAAATGATAATGCAAGCTTTGTGAATGGGTTTCAATCCTTTGTTTGTATTATTTGCTTCATTTCAGATCCTAAATTATATCTTATCAGCCTGTGTATGTTTTATGCTGCAATCTTTGGTTTGTGTCTATTTGCATGACAAGAATATTCACCACTCCTTTTGGTGCATCACCATCTTTAGTTAGTTTCATTTTTTGCACTTCTATCCCTGTCTCCTTGCAATTTAGGGTAGGATTAGGATCTGAACCTCTGTAGTTGTGCAAGCATTAGATCTAATCAGAGAAGTTTGAGGAACTAGCCTCTAATCGGGAGATTCCTCTCTCAGTTTAACAAGTCCCACACTTAGAGAGAGGTTTCCATGTTGTGTAATCACACTGGATGCCTGAAACATCAACCTAGAATCCTGATGTGCGTCCGGGGGTGCTGTGATTTTGCACTAACAGTTTTGGCACGCCCAGTGGGACACTAGAGGTCTCATTTTTATTGCAACAAAGTTGATGTGCACCTGCTACAATTTTCTTGCTTGAAAAGAGCTATTATTTACATATCTGGCGACTCCAAGGGGAAGAATCAACTGGTTCCAGCAATGCAGGCCTGAAAACTCATGAGAAGAATCACCACAAGGTCAAGAGTTGGAGAAGAAGAAGTGTTGTTTGAATACCTGCAATTATCTCCAGGAAGAAGGAAAAGAGGAAGAAGGACTCAAAGGTCTCCATCTCCACCAAACAGAACTCTCTCAACTCCTCCACCTGGTAGGCCTTTCATTCAGTCAACAAGGGTTTTAAGACCAATTAGAATGGCACAAAACAACCCCTACGTCAACTTCATAGGTAGCAGCCCACTTGCCCTCAATGCACAACATCCAATTCCTATTGTAGCCTTGAAGAACATTCCCTACTTCACTGGAGAAAATCAGACTACTCCAGGTGACCATGTTAAAGACATTGTTAACCTTTGTGCAATCCATGAAATCAATGAGATGCAAGTGGCTGTCAAGTTACTGGCATCTTCGTTCAAGGGGAAAGCATTGTAATGGTTTAGAAGCCTTGGAGCTAGTTCTATCACAAATTGGAATTAGCTGTGTATAGCACTTCATGAGAAATTTGGAGAGAAGGGAGACAACTTGTCTCTTTTGGAGCAGTTGACAACCATCAAGAGAGCTCCCAACGAGCAGCTGACCGATTTCAACTTTAGATTTCAAAAGACTTGGGAGAGAATTCTAGTGGCAGTCAGGCCAACAGTAGAAGGTGCTTTTCTCTACTATCTCAAAGCTCTAAATTCTGATATTTCTATGTTGATTCAGTCCATGGGAGGCATAACTATCCCTATGGCTTATAGTATTGCCATTAGGGCTTAAAATTGTTTGATTCAAGCTGGAAAACTTGCCCTTAGACCTCCCATGCCATTGTTTCCAAGTTTAGAGAGCCCAAACACCAATCAAGCACCTAGTTTGGCTCCTTCTCCCACTCCTAGAAATTAGAGTTCAAATGAAGCTTCCACTTCATCTCCAAGTGCCCCAAATGGGCTTCAAGAAGTCATGAAACAATTGCAAAACCTAGGCAATGAGCTGGTTACTCTCAAGAGGCAACAAGCCAAACAGTTTAGACCTTCTTATCAACCCAAGCTCAGCCTAATAGGCAGCCATACCAACCACAAAGGACTCCTAGCTACAAATATAAATCAAACAAGGCCTCCTGCCAATAGACCATTTCAGCCCTATAATCCAAATGCCATATCAGCCTCTAAGGCATTGGTGCCAACACAAAACAACATTGCCCAGGAGGTATGAATTGGTGTTTCCATGCAATGAGCCTCATAATCAATCCATGTGCTTCAATGGTGCTTTGAATCAAGCACTAATGGTGATAACTACTAGTGTGGAGGGTGAGGGCAGTTAAGGAAACAACCAACAACAAGAAACATTCCAACAACAATCAGCCCCACATGACACCACATTGGTAAATTGGCAAGCAGAGAATTTTTGTGGCATGAACCAGGCAGTTTCTCAAGGTGTTGCAGCCAACACAAGGTCAAAAAGGAGGAATTTGGGTGAAGAAAAACCATTAGCCTTAACCAATCCACAACCTTCTATGGTTCCACAAGTAGTTGGCAAGAAAAATCCGGTTGTAAATGCACAAGGGCAGCCAAGAATAGCCCCTACGCCAACTCAAATACCAGTTGTTGCTGCCCACATGCAAGGAGTGAATGTGAAAACCAAGGGATAGCAAAGAGATCCTTCATCACCATTCGGTATCATTGATCAGATGAAGAAGACAAACGTCAATATATCAATGTGGGAATCCCTATCTATCCCAGGCCAAAGAGATCTGCTGCAAGCTGCCATGAAGGACTGGTCCACTTTGAATCAGCAAGTTCAGATACAAGAAAAAGTGCTCACAAATGCTACCCAACCTGAGGGAAATCATGGAGGATAACAAGGTAAAATGTTGAAGCCCCCTCCTTTCTATGTTTCATTAATCATTGGAAATCAGCTAGTGCACAATGGCATGATAGACTTCGGGGCAAGTAGCTCAGTAATGCCTAAGCAAATAGCTGATCAACTAGGGCTCCAGTATGAAACCATATCCAAAGGGGTAGTGCAGCTGGATGGGATAGCAGTAACAACAATTGGGGTGATTAGAAACTTGAGTCTTACCTTGCATGCATGTCCAAATGTTGTTGTTTTACAAGATGTATCACTCATAGACCTTCCACTCTAAGTCAAATTAATTCCAATTGCTCAGCATTTGATCAAGAAGATCA
Source organism: Taxus chinensis (assembly GCA_019776745.2). Lineage (NCBI taxonomy): Eukaryota > Viridiplantae > Streptophyta > Pinopsida > Cupressales > Taxaceae > Taxus > Taxus chinensis. Next base: position 224,399,897 of record CM034154.1, read on the forward strand.
CCCAAGCACTGATGAGGCTGACACCAAGGTTGGAAGCATCCCGGATCTAACTCTTGATGAATGGGAAAACAAGGTACATGCATTTGATCCTTATCAAGAAGTGGAAGAATCTGAGCTAGGGGTCTATTGCATACACGAAGAAAATCAGCCTATTCCTAGCATCACCAAGCCAAACCACAAAGATGAAAATGAGGTACGGCAGCTGTTTTTTGATGGATCAAGGAGTAGACAAGGTGCAGGAGGTGGAACCATGTTTGTTTCACCTCAAGGAGTAAAGTACTATTTAGCTTTTAGATTTCAGTTTGCATGCTCCAATAACACTGCTGAATATGAAGCCTTGGTGCAAGGGATGCATTGGGAAATAAAGAAGAAAATAAAGAATTTGCAAGTCTTTGGTGACAGTGAATTGATTGTAAATCAGGTCAAGGGACAACATGCTACCAAGAATGATCTACTCAGGTGCTACAAGAACAGGGTGTGGGACCTCATGGAAGATTTTGAGGGTTTTTGGATCAAATCCATTCCTAGGAAAGAGAATCAAGCTGCTGATAGGCTTGCAGCAGTGGGGGCAGCCTTTAAAATTGTGGAAAGTATTCAACAAGACAAGGTACAACCAAACATCCACGTGATTGTGAGGCCTTCAGTGCCAGATAACAATGTTAGTTGGCAGGTGTTTGAGAATGACCAGCAAATCATCCATTTCTTACAAGAAGAAGTTGAGTTCTTAGCCAAAAATCAAGAAAGATTAGAACAGTAGTATGGTGACCAAGTAGTACAGCTGAGAACTAACAAGCTGCCCAAGGGACATATCACCTTGGAGTCCATTTTTAACCCCAATGATCAGTTTAGAAAGGAGAAAGCAAACATTCAGGTCAAGAGGGAGGATTCAGTATCCATCTTGGTAGAAGAAGACAAACCATTGCAAATTGGAAGGATGACAACTGAAAAAGAAAAGTATGAGTTCATACAGCTATGCCAAGAGTTCCCTGACGTGTTTTCTTGGAGCTATGAAGACTTGAAAGGTTTCAATCCTAACTTAGCTCAGCATACCATTGAATTGGATCCAAATACTAAGTCTGTCAGGCAGAAACAAAGACCAGTCAATCCACACATGGAACCTCTCATGAGGAAAGAATTGGACAAGCTGATTGAGTCAAGGATCATATTCCCAATCAAGCATTCTAGTTGGGTTGCCAACTTAGTTCCAGTCAGAAAGAAGAGTGGAGAGATCAGATTGTGTGTTGACTTCAAAGACTTGAATAGAGCCTCTCTCAAGCACCATTACCCACTCCCTTCCATGGAGCAAATCTTGCAAGTTGTGGATGGCTCTGAGAGGTTTTCACTACTTGATGGCTACTCAGGCTACAATCAGATTATGGTGAAGGAAGAGGACTAGTTCAAGACAGCCTTTACAACCAAATGGGAAACTTTTGCATACAGGAAAATGCCATTTGGGCTGTCCAACATTGGTGCTACCTTCCAAAGGGAAATGGAAATGGCATTCAAAGGTTTGATTAACAACATGGTGCTGATTTACCTTGATGATATCATTGTTTTTTCAAAAAATGCAGCAGACCACCTCTCTCATTTGAGACAAGTCTTCACGAGGTGCAGGAGATTTGGAGTGTCTTTGAATCCTAAGAAGTGCATCTTTCTTGCACATGAAGGAAAGCTCCTTGGCCATATTGTCTCCAAGGAAGGATTAGCAATTGATCCAGAGAGGATTGAAGCCATAAGAGCACTACCATTGCCAAGCCATAAGAAAGCCCCTTTAGAGTTTCTTGGGAAGGATAAACTTTGTTCGGAGGTTTGTCCCAGATTTTGCAGCCCTTGTCAAGCCCATCACCAAAATGTTAAAGAAGAGCATGGCTTTCAAGTGGACAACAGAAGGCAAGGAGAGTTTTGAAGCAATCAAAGAAGCCATCTCTCAAGCACCAACTCTCATCAACCCAGACTTCTCCAAGGATTTCATCCTCTATGCATTTGGAAGTAATGACACTATTTCTGCCATTTTGGTACAACAGAACAAGCATAATGATGAGTAGCCAATTGCCTTCTTCAGTTGGAGCCTAGATGACTATGAGGTGAGGTACTCTTTTATTGAGAAGCATGTGCTGGTAGTAATCAGAAGCTTGAAGAAATTCAAGCATTTAATCTCAAACAACAAGGTCCAGTTGCTGGTCTCACACGTTGGGGTTAAGGACTTCCTCCTCAACAAGGATTTGAATGAGAAAAGGGCAGGTTGGATCACCCGTGTCATGGAGTATGACACTGAGATCAAGATCACCAAGCTGGTAAGAGGGAAAGGATTGTGTGAGCAGCTGGTTTTGGGGAAGCGAAGAGAAGTATGCAATGAAGAAGAGGCTGTTTTGACAGTCCAGGACAGCCATGAGCCAAGTGGCAATCAAGAAGAAGACAATGCTGCCCCCACTCCTTGCTGGACCCAAGATATAATGCACTTCCTAGGCATAGGCCTATGCCCTCCAGAGATGAACAAGACCCAAAGGAGACACTTCAGACTGCAGGCTGTCCCGTATGCCATCGTTGATGGAGTTTTGTTCAAGAAAGATGTGAATGGAGTGCTGCTGAGATGCATTAGCACAAATCAGATTCAAAGGGTGTTGGAAGAGTTTCATGGTGGACCAGCTGGTGGCCATTTTGCACCGAGAGTGACAGCTCTAAAAATCATGAAGGCTGGTTATTATTGGCCTAAAATCTTCAGTGATTGCTATGCATGGATCAAGAGGTGTAATAATTGTGCATTCTTCACAGGAAAAGAGAGACTTGCTGCCCTTCCATTACAACCAATCTCAGTTGACCAGCCATTCATGTAATGGGGTTTGGACTTCGTTGGAGTCATTAATCCCAATTCAAGCCAAGGGCACAAATGGATTTTGACAGCCACGGACTACTTCACCAAATGGACAGAAGCAGTAGCACTCAAAGAGGCAAATGAGTCTAGCATCTTAGACTTTTATGAGGGGATAACAACCAGATTTGGTGTACCTGCTACAATAATCTCTGATAATGCATTGGCATTCATTGGATCTACAGTGACTGAGTGGGCTGTCAAGAATGGTATCTATCTAAGCACTTCATCAAACTATTACCCTCAAGGTAATGGCCAGGCCGAGTCTACAAACAAGAACTTGTTGAGGATCATTAGGAGGACTCTTGACGAGAATCAGAGGTCTTGGCATACCAAACTGAAATCAGCCTTATGGGATGATAGGATAGCTCCCAAAAGATCCACAGGTAACTCTCCATTCAAATTTGTCTATGGAAGAGAGGCAATCTTGCCCATGTCACTTGAGTTGCCAACATTGGAACTCATGAAGTAGCTGGAATTGCTAGAGTTTGAGCCCATGGAGGTGAGGTATGAAGAGTTGATGGAGCTACAAGAGATCAGAAATTAGGCATCCCAAGCAATGGAGAAGGATCAAGCTTTGATCAAGAAGACCTTTGATAAGAAGGCCAAGGATAGATCTTTTCAGGTTGGAGATCTAGTGTTGAAATGGGATGTGGATAGAGCAAAACCGGGAAGGCATTCAAAATTTGATGCCATTTGGAGTGGCCCATACATGGTCACGAAGTGCAAGAACAACAATGCTTTCCAATTGGCCCCATTGGATGGTGAAGAACTGCAGATTCCAGTAAATGGAATCTATCTCAAGCATTGCTTCTAGAGGGAAATTCACTACTTTGTAAATATTAGATTAGATTTTCATTCCTCCAAGTGCTTGTGCACATTGTTTTGCTATAGGTTAGTTTTGTTTTCCCTAAGTGCTTTGGCACAGCTTGCTGTCTATGGAGATGTTTTGCAATCCTTGCTTCCATCAGGTCGTATTCCATCTTCCTCCTTGCACATACTGAGTCAGTTGAGGTTCTAAACAGAATATTTGATGACTCCATGCCCAATGGACTGCTTCAGGCTACTAGTGTCTTCTACCTAGCAGGCAGGTAACCCCGCTGAGTCACCAAATTGTTATCCAAAATTCACCCCCAGGGTAAATTTTGATAACATGCATTAAAATTCTTCGGTCCCGAGCAAGATAGATTGATTCAAGGTAAAAAATCATGTTTCTATGGTCCCCTCAGATTTTTTCTAACTCTCTTGTCCAAGTAGAAAGGAGTAAGTTCTGAAAAAGGGTGGAAAAGTTGTAAAAAAAAAGCTTGGGTTAGGAAAAATCATGAAAATTGGCTAAGTCCTAGTCCAGACGGTCCTTGGGACAGTTGGGACGTCGGGGCGCAAACCGGCCGAAAAGCCTCCAGGCGGTCTGTGCAGCACTGGGACAGTTGGGACATGGGGACGCGCAGGATGCAAAAGGGCGAACCGGCTGAAGGTAAAAGCAAAATTGACTAACTGTTGTCCCTAACAGGCTAGGACATTTGGCCATGAGGATGCGAAGGACGTGAACCGCCCGTATCGGCCAAAACAGAGAACTTTAACACTGGGACAGTTAGGACAAAGGGGCGCGAGGGACGCGGAGAGCTGAAGGAGCCGAGAGCCAATCAAATCACGCCACGTGTCATCAGCCGAAAGAGGGACAGGGAAGCCCGAATCGGGTGGATCGGAAGTTTTTGTCCTAGATAGTTTGGGACATCCGGGAAAAAAGGACGCGAGGGACGTGAAAAGCCGGCAGGCCCGAGGACGAATCAGGTAATGCCACGTGTCACAAGGGAAAATGTCTAAATTTCAAAGGGAAAGGTTTGAAGCGTTGGCCCGAGCCAATAAAAAGAGGACACATGTCCTAAGGAGAAGGGGAGTACCGAGCTCAGGGAGGAATTAGAGAATTTGGCAAAGGTTTTGGCCAAAAACTAAAAGGTGAAGGATGACCCCGCGCCCCTGTCCTCTAACCAGATCATGCCATGTGTCCCAAGTGGCGGGGGCGCGGGGGGAAAATGAATTTTTTTCCAAAAGTTACAAAAGGTCAAAAATTTCAAGGAAAACCCTTGGGTAAGGAAAGGAGAGAGAATTGGTCATCCAATCAGCACCCGACACGTGTCGTCCAGGTGGCGGAGCGCGGGAAAACATTTCAAAATCCATTTTTTCCTGTTTTGTGCCCTAAATCTTCAGATCGCCATATCTTTTGATCCAGATCTCGGATTTGCACATTCTTTATATCATTGGAAAGCTTATGAAATTCTCTACATGTTTACAGGGTCAATCTTGAATTTTGGTTCAGTTTGGAGAGAGAAAGTTAAGAAACAGCTCTGACATGTGTTCATGGCCAGAAGTGACATTTCAGCGACCAAATTTAATACAGAATGGGTCACATTCTCCTCCAATTTGGTCATAAATGGCAGGGTATGGGTTTGTAAGCTCCCCCATGCTGATTTAATACATTTGTAGTCAATGAGGAATGGGCTCCCATGTTTTGTACATTTTCTCTCTCCTGGGCTCGACCCATGCAATGTAAAAGCCAGATTTGGCTCATTTCTAAAGGGGGGAATACCTTTTGGCATAGCAATCTTCTTCTTTCACCTCCAGTAAGTGATTGTTGCAAGAATCAGACCTCTTCAAAGATTGTAATAGTTTTTACCTCTCTGAGGTTGTAATGCAGTGGTTTTGACATTGGAAATGATAACGTAAGCTTTGTGAATGGGTTTCAATCCTTTGTTTGTATTATTTGCTTCATTTCAGATCCTAAATTATATCTTATCAGCCTGTGTATGTTTTATGCTGCAATCTTTGGTTTGTGTCTATTTGCATGACAAGAATAATCACCACTCCTTTTGGTGCATCACCATCTTTAGTTAGTTTCATTTTTTGCACTTCTATCCCTGTCTCCTTGAAATTTAGGGTAGGATTAGGATCTGAACCTCTGTAGTTGTGCAAGCATTAGATCTAATCAGAGGAGTTTGAGGAACCAGCCTCTAATCTGGAGATTCCTCTCTCAGTTTAACAAGTCCCACACTTGGAGAGAGGTTTCCATGTTGTGCAATCACACTGGATGCCTGAAACATCAACCTAGAAGCCTGATGTGCGTCCGGGGGTGCTGTGATTTTGCACTAACAGTTACAACAAATAACCTGAAATAATATTCACGGGTAAAACATACTCTATGAATAATATATTGTTAAAACAATATACTATAACAATATACATTCTAACCTAATATTTAATATATAACAATATTAAATATTAACTAACAAACTACTTATTTACCTTTCGGTAAATGCCAAACTATAATGTAAACATTAATATTTTCTAACATTATTAAGGTTCCAAACCAAGTTCTAGAGCATGCACAAATCTCTTGGGTGCACCTTTAGTGTACTCTTGTACCTTAGGTGAACTTTGGAGGTGCAATTGCACCCCAAACTTTTTCCTCATTCCTATTTTCCAACTCCTTTTCATTTCCCACCTTATAAATACCTCCACTCTTGCCTCCATTACACAAAAACTTAAAACCTAAACTCAAAATTGGAATGTAAGAAATTCAATCTCTTTTCCAAGCTGGTATGATCATTCAAACAACCAAAAACTTCCTTTGATGCCCTAGCTTCCAAGATCATGTTTTGCTCATATCTCCTAGCCATTTGCTTCATTTCCCCCCAAATTTAGACAATATATTCCTAGTAGAAAAAAATTTAAGATGATTCGTTACTCATTCCATATGGAAATCACATAAAAAATATATTAATGACTCTTTTTTTTGGTTAAACTTGGATTTGGCACTTGAAAAACACCAAATTTACAAGATAAGTTTCTCTCAAATCACATGGAGAAATAACTTGAAACTTGGATGGATATTTCCTATGACTAAATGTATTGTTTTGAACCTCTACCCATGATATATATCTGAATAAATCCAAATATACGTGCAAAACACTCCTACATCTCTAAAATCCGTTCAAAACCCCATACTCTTGCAAATTTGATCTATCTATTTCTCTCAAACTCAGAGAGAGAATATATTGAAACTTAGAACACTTGATATCCTCCTTGAGAGGTTAGAAATGATATAAGGAAGAGATCAAAAGAATTCCAAATTTCTCATGGAATGACCAGATGAAAAATTTCCCTTCCTCTCACTTCCACCAATTTCAAAGCCTTTCTCATAACCAGAACTCGTTTTCCAATTCCCCGCTGATTTTAACTAGATAATCTAACCAAATTCAGAGAACTTATTAATTTTGGGATAATATATAAAATTAATCAATTCACGTTCAATTTGGATTTGATTTACTAAAAATTTTCCCAAATTACAAAATCAGCAACCCATAGTGCCAAAATACACACAAATTTACGAGTTTGTGGAAACAGTTGCGAAATCTATTTTCCTTTACACCGAGTCATTACTATCACTTCCTAAGCATATAAATATAAAAATTTACAAAATGGTGTTCCATTATTCTAGCTATGAGCCCATTTCCATCGTGATATCTGAATATCCTGACATTGGAGACAACAATGCTTCGATGTTCTGAAGTGAAGAATGGAAGAAGGAGATTGCATGGCCTTGGAAGATATAATATTTCAAATTGGTTTGTATAAATATTTTGGTTTCCCCTTGCACTCCAATATTCTGAGTTCATTCTATCATGTGCCAGAAACTACGAACCAGAAAGACAGTCTATCACTACAGATGATGACTCGATCTTAGTTGTGCTAACACCAAAGGGGATCTCAAAGTGCTTGTGTATTCCAAGGCCTAAGAACATAATAATCCTAATTAAATAATATTCCTTGGATGAATGGGAAAGGAAAGAGTCATGATTACATGGAATGGCCATGGGAGGTTGGAAGAAAACACAGTGCAAGATCTCACGGTTACCAAAAAATCTTCCCAAGGAATAATTCAAGGAAGAGATGTCTAATTGTATCATGCTCCTTAAAAGGATTATAGGGGAACCATTGACAAGATAATTAAAACTTTGGATGATCTAGTTCATCACGATAGCCACATAAGCATATCAAGTGATTGATTGGAGCCATATCATCACTGATAACTTGCATTCTCAGCTCATCAATCTATAAATCATGAGGAAGTTCAGAATGACCTTATACTTGGTCTACTCTATTATAGAATTATATAGGTTGCTTGGAATCACTCCTGAAAGGAATTTTCTAAATAATGCACCATTGTACCAAACATACCCACAATTCACTTGGAAGGAATACAAGAGGCATTTATAAGGGTAAACTATGTTTTTTCACATTTCTGGTTATAAAAATTGAGGGAGATGGAAATCAAATATTCTCAGCTGAATCTCGCTCCCTAATATGTAAGTATGGGATATACTTTACTCAATTCAGGAACATTTTGTACATCCATGTTGGAGGATATGAAGATGTTCCACTAATACTCTTGCAGTATCCAAGTAACAAGTTGGTACTAGTTGATCTCTACAAGTGATTGTCATAAGTACACATTCAGTTCTAAGAGAGAAAGTGAAAAGGAGTGTCATTCACAATTTATCTAGGAATCTATACTTGCAAGAATTCAATCGATTCAAACAACATTGAATTTTCCCTCAGATCCTTTAACATGTTCTTATAGTCCCCCATAAATTCTTTTAACAACAAGAAATATATGAAAGGAGAACAAAAAAATCTCAATATGTGTCATTAACTAGCATTGAAGGATTATTGGGAGGATTGCACTCACGAAATAGATGCAAGGAAAAGAGATTTTTCAAGGTTGAATTTGCAGTAGATTAAGTAATTCCAAATTTATTGGGTGATAGCAAACATCCAAGATTATGGAAGTGATGTTTTATAACCTGAGTATTTGTAAAGGATACGGTTTGAACCAATTCCCCTTGTTGATTGGTTCAAGATTGAACCCACTGATATATGGATCTGCTCTACCACAATTCTTTAAAGATCAAGGAAATGGTTCTTTAAAAAGGATCATGAGATATTTTTTTCTCCTCCTTCATCTTCTTCTTATAAGGTCATAAAATAAGTAAAATAAAGGTATACACAAGATAAACACACACCCCAAGGCATGAGGAGCATCCTCAAGACAAGAAAGTCATCCCAGAGCATCCACCTAAGCCCGTAAGAAGAAATCTATCAGTAAAAATGCCTAAAAAAAATTTCTCGAGCCTCATGAGTTTTTTTCCTCTTCTAAAAGAAGAAAGCATATGTCTCTAGAGTTATCAGCACATTCTTTCTATTGATCAGCCATGTCTCCTATTTAGTCTCTTGAGGATTGTGTTCTCAAGTCTTCTCTTGCACGCAGCCAAGCTATAGTGCTAGTGTCCCTTGTTGTTAGCCCTACATCTCATGCCTCATTATCTTCACTAGATCTATTCTTCCAATGGGTACATGATCTCATCAAAAACTTTCATCATACCATGGCTAAATCTAAGACATCAGAAATAAAATTCTCTTCTGAGCTTTGGAAGCCTTCTCCTCAATCAAGGAAATCCAAAATGACTTCTAGGGTCATGAAGGATTCTTGAGGATCCAATTTTATTGATTTTTCTTGGAGTAGAGTTGTAAAATATGAAGAAGAGATGAAGATAGTAGATTATAATATGACACGGTACTGCCTTTGTGAGATTGAGCTAGATGGACACTTTCGCAATTTTGAACATACCATCGTAACACTTATTTCTCAAGCCTGGGAGCGAGGAAAACAAGGAGAAGTTGCAGAGCCAAATCCATACTTTGAACTCATATTTTCAAACCTTTCTGGATCCAAATGTACCTCCACTCACCCCTTTTGAGTCTATTGTTCCCTTGAACAAGATTGAATCTTATGTGATAAAGGAATTTGAGAGGATGGGTAAAATGGGAAAGAAGAAAAATTGATGGATTAATTATATTGTTCAAAAAGGATGTGATTTGCTCCCTAAAATGGTTAGGATTTTCAAAATTGCTTCTTTTTTGCAGTGGAAAAATTAGAATATGTGTTTTCTATGATCAAGTGGGAATCATATCACTCAAACAAGTTTCTCTCAGATCTTCACAAAATGAGCATAGTCAACCCCAAAACACTATTGAGTGGAAGATGAGAGCCTTGTATGAATACATGAAGTTTCTTTTGTATCATCAGAATCAGGTTCAAGAAATCAAAGCAAAGGTCAATACATTTTTGAGAAAGATGAGATGTCTTTAATTACAGTCAAGGTCAATATCATCATATGAGCTTTACAAACATTTCAAAGATATTATAAGAGGTGATTTGTATAATCTGTAGTCTTGTGGAGATGAGCTCATGGGAACACTTTCTAAGATCATATCAACTATCTCTGATGTTTTTGTTGTCGCCAAATCATTACACCCTTTAAATGGCTAGAATGTGAACATGACGTTCAGTGTGATTGGGACACATGGGATCACCTCTCAAGCTATGGGACTTGGACTCGAGGTGAACCTCTGGAGAAGGCTAGCTTCCTCTTCCTAAACTAAGTGTTGTACTATTCCTAGTGTGATAAAAAGGCTATCTAGTCCTATGCTAACATCTTCATGGGGTTTTAGGGAAAGATATTTACAGAAATGAAACTATACTAGGGATGGTGATGCACCAAATAAAGGGTGTTGCCAGACTCAGGAAGGGTTAATTTGAAGAGGGTGTGTGCACCACAGGTCAACTTCACCTACTGCAACTTAGAGAGGGTACAAGATACCACAAAGACTAAGAGACATGCATTCCCTTTGTTAAACTTGATCAGACAGAGAAATATATCAGTTTCCCAGTGAAGAAGGATGAACTCAAGAAGGGTGAATGAACACCAAAACTCAACTGCATGCAATACTCCACCACTCGATAAGCACAGAACTCCAAGAACCTGCAATAGAAACGTGAACTTGCACAGTGTACCTGTAAGCATGAGAAAAGGCACAAAGAAGTATAGAAGGATGAAAGGACTGAGATTAGTCACAAAACACACACTTTTATTACTTCAATAATGTGCACAATGCATCATACATTCAGAAGAGGAAATAGTTTCCATTACAGTCTTGAAGAGGAGGCTTGAAAGTTCTCTCAACACACAAGGACAACTTGCAGAAGAGAGAGGACTCTTGAAAATTGCACTTGCCTAAGATGTCTAACTTTCCAACCTATCTGACCTGTTGGAACCCCTTGGAATGAGCTTCCAACTTACATTTATAGAAGAATATGTGAGAGAGAAGAGGAAAGGTCATAATTACATTCCTAAATTGAAGGTACATGATGTTCATTTATTACAGTTGGTTGAACCACTTTAGAAGGTTCCATCATGTGTCATTAATACCTGGTTGACCTAGTCTCCTTCAATTAATTAAAATAATATTTAAATAATAATAATAAATATTAATATTAAAATATTTAAATAAAAATATTAAATTAATTAAAAAATAATTGGTGGGCCCCTTGTTGACCGGATTGCATGGAGGGGAAATTATGGAAAAAAGGCCAAAAAATATCCCAACTCGGTGATTAGCTCACCGAGCCAACTCACCGAGTTGGGCTCCGAGCTCCTCCACAACCGAGATCGCCATTACTCGAGCTGAGTTCCACCTTGTCATCCTTGGCATTCAACTGAGTTTGTACTCCACACATTGAACTGACTGATCTTCTTCCTCATTGAGCTCTTTCCGAAAACAAGTCTTCTCACACATCCAAGCCTTATCCATGCATACCGTGACTGACCCGTCTCTACCATTGATCGACTCTTCAAACCGAGTTTGAGGCATCCAACGCAAGCAACTCATTTATGATGCAAGGAAACCCATAGAGTTGAAGACCTCAGTTTAAATGAGTTCAATGTTCTCTACGACCAAAATCCACTAAGTGACTCATTGTAATACCATAACCAAACATGAGATTGGGTCATCTCCACATGAGCTCACTACCAAGCTTGACCCTGAGCTTAGTTTTGTCCATGAATGATGACTTGTCCATTTGAGCTTTTCCAAGAGTTATTTTCCCAGGCGAGTGACCCGATCAATGTTGCTTAGTTGATCTCTTAAGAATCCCTCCACGTTGACCTGTCACCGAGCCAATGATCACACTCTCACCCATTCTATGGCTCGAATAAACTATATGACCTTGAAATGGTTCTGAAGATGACCTATGTGAGTTCTTATCCTTTACCCAATGAACTCTCTAAATATCTTGCCACAATAATGAGACTCAGCTCTGCAAGTCCAAGCCATCTTTGAAACTTCACCATGCATAAACTTGTTGGAACATGACACTCATCCTGAGCTCGATATTGAGCTCACCTTCACCTATACGACTGACATGTAATACCTTCATTGGACTCATGCACGGCCTAAAATGATTTTCAACATCCTTGTATGCCTCCACATTGATGTAATTCTCTTCCATGAGCTCACTGTGCATTGACCCTCATATTGATCCTTCACGCATTTTCGATGAGCTGAATCACATGGATCCCATATTTCGTATTGCATTTACTAACTGTTCCAACTATCTCCACTCGGACTCATATAATGCATTTGTCACCAGGTTCATTACATACCGAGTCTCTTAAAGATGATTCACTCTACATTTTCAATCATAACTCAATGATGTACACAAGTTAATCACTGACTCAGTCTCAAATTATCTACCTTCATTACTGACGAGCATGAATTCTTACACTCTTGATCCACCATGTCATGTGAACTTATCAATTGAGCTTCATCATGGAGCTTCATTTCTCATCTTGAATGACTCGCCACATGTGAGCTCTCTAAAAAGAATTTTTCATTAGATAAGAAACCTCATCCATTGACCCTTGGTTATCTCATATGTTGTCCCAACTCACCAATTCATCACTATTCAGTCTGAATGATGCAAGCTCTTTACCTACATTAGTTCTTTACATTGGGCTCCATGTCTCGGGATTGAATCACTCCAAGCTCAATATGACTTCTTTTCACTGAGATCGTTGACCATGTTTGAAATACCATCTCCCTTGCTATACCACATACATTAACATAATTCACATTGATTCGATATTCCAATCGCATCTCTATTGTGCTCTCTGTACGCGTGGGATTTCCTTTGTGTAGCTAGCTTGACTCCACTCATTAATCTGACCCTTATTATATATTCCTTCGAGTCACTAACCCAATGGAGCTGATGAGGAGCTTGTTTACTGGTTTTTCTGAGTCACTCTTCACTGAGCTCTAGACACCGTTTTGCTAAACGAAGCCTATTTGGCATCCTTATCCTCTAGCTTGGTCGGTTGATCTATCTCTCTCAAGATGCAATCTATGTCCAAATTCACTGAAGACATGTTGGGTCTCTGAATTGGCTGACACCAAGACTTCAACCATTTAAGATATTAACTCAGCTTTATCTGAGCTCGTCATGCCTAGGATGACTCATTCAACATTGAGCTTACATAATATTAACATGCTCTTCGCATCAAGTGTCTTTGTAGATCCTTCACATTCTACATTCTTATATTTTTAAGCTTCAACAAACCTGACTTGCTTCCTAATCTATTAGCCGAAGTTTGTTCACATCCACCTATTTTTCTCATACAAACTAAGCTCTAAGCTCAAGCTTCTCGTTAGATGACTTGAATTTGAATTAACCGTGTTTTATATTGACTCAACTTAGTGATCTTGAGATTTCCCTTCGCTATGAGCTTCATCCTTCTCACATATTGAGAAGGCCTCTGAGAAATCTACATCATCATGCTTGATAAAAATTTTACTTTTCTGAGTTCGTAGCCTCCAAAATTCCTGACATATGTGTGTTGAGCTTCATTTATTTGATACACTCAATGAAATTCATATTTTTCAACATATTCTCAAGCCCATCGAGCTCATAACAAGTTCTTCGCATTCCTTATCTGCAAATCAGTTTTCTTCCAATTTTTTGACACAACTTAACTCGAGCTTGAAAATCATGTATGAGGATTATCTCCTTCCTCTTGACCTGGTAATCTTCAACCAAACTACCTCATGTTTTGGAATATGCATATTTCAACATGTCATGTTAGGATGACCTCCAATGTTTCATGATTTCTCTTTCGAGTCATTTTGGATTGGCACTTGGCTTGTAAAACTAGTTACTCCACATCCTAACTTCCTGTGGGAAAAAAGATTCAAACCTCCCAGCTCAAGTGACCCAGGCTTCTGCATTTGAAATAAAGAAACTCGGGACCTGAAGGCCATTTACCATCTATTGATGTGGTTGTATGGCTCGTATTTCCTGAAGTCCCCACATTCTTGGCAAAGTGAGTCTTAAAACCCAACGTGGAATCTTCAGTTTGTCTTGTTAATGTATTGGTAGAAATAAAAAAATTCTCCCTGAACTTGAAGGTATGAGCATGACCTAAACACACGTTATTGTAATACGTCCCAAAAAAAGCCCAAACTGAGCTTTCAATCAACTCATGCAACTCTATTGGGCTCAATCATGAGATACTCCTTGGCTTGGAAACGAGTTTCTCTTTGTGGTCTTTGCAGTGCTGCGACCGAGTTTGAAATCTTACAATAGAGAACTCATCTAACCGAGCTACTACCACATATCGATTCATGTATGAGCTCGCTTTGGATCATTTTCCCCACTCAGTTGACCAAGTTTTAGCATTATTCGATACATCGAAATACTTGTATTAACAACAAAAAGCTTAGTCAAGTGAGATCTGAAATTTTAACTTGTCGGTTGTATTGACTAAGTCATCGTCCAAACCCAACTCACCTTTTTCTTATCGAGCTCACATTGACTCACTCAACCTATTGCAACCAAGTACCTCTATGAGCTAACACTAATTTGAGACTAAGTTGGGCTAGGTAATCTCACTTATCAATTTATTAATTATTTTAATCACGTTACTCCATAATGACTAGAAATGAGTTCCTAGGAAAAATGTCATGAATTAATCGAAATAGGGTCCCGTTGTCCAATTTTTCCATGTGTGCAAAATTGGATAACATTTTTGGCAACCTCTCAGGGATGATTTCCTGCTAAGCATGATTCCAGTAGCCTTAAGTCATCCATTGGGCATGGAGTCTATATTGGAATCTTAAAATTTATTTTTATCTTCTGTGATACATTCTATAATCCCATTGAGAAAACCGATATTTTTCCTCCCTAGAATGCTAAGCATGAAGTATACTAAATCTATTGAATGCTTGACATCTATGGAACACTGCAGAATTTTAAATGAGGTAGATCATGAAACTCTTATTGAAACTTTGGACCTTTTTCTCTTTGACACCTTCCAATGATGAAACAATGTGCAAGAACAACAAAAAAACACAGCAACAAGGAAAGTAAAATAATAGCAACACACAACAACAATGTGCATAAGCACTTGGAGGAAAACACCTAACTAAACTGTACAGGGTGGAACGCTTCTCAAAAACAAGCTTTGAGATGTATCCCATTCACATGAATGGGTAGTTCTTCTCCATTGAGCCTGGATAGATGAAATGAATTCACCTCTTTGCAACTCATGATGATGTATGGCCCACTCTAGAGAGTGTCAAATTTGGTGTGCTTTCCTGGCTTGGCCCTATCTTCATCCCATTTGAGGACTAGATCTCCCTCTTGAAAATTCTTGTCAGACACCTTCTTGTCAAAATATTTCTTAACCTGAGCCTGATGTTGCTCCAAAGTCTTCATAGCCTTGTTTTGTACTTCTTCTAACTCCATGAGTTCAATGAATCTTACTGTTAGATGATCACTCTCCATAACTTCAAGTTGATGAGCTAACTCTAAAGAAGATAACTCCAAGGAGAGTGGAAGTTTTTCTTTCGTTCCATATAAAAGCATGAAAGGAGAATTCCCTATGGCCCTTTTAGGTGTGATTTGATCTGCCCATAAGGTGGTCTTAAGCTGGGTATGCCAAGTCCTCTTGTTAGTTTCCATCGTGCGCTTAATAATCCTTATGAGGTTTTTGTTACTAGACTCAGCCAATCCATTTCCTTGCGGATAGTAATTGGATGAAGTCTTGAGGTAGACCCCATTTTTAACAGCCCATTCACTCAACTTCATACCAATAAAATCCATCACATTTTCTGAAATGACTATAAAAGGAACACCGAACCTTGTCATTATACCTTCCAAAAAATCCAGAACTGCCTTTTCATTGCTCTCTTTCAATGCTACCACCTCTGTCCATCGAGTAAAATAGTCTATTGTAGTAAGGACCCATTTATGTCCATCACTGGATGGAGGGTTAATCATTCTGATGAATTCCAACCCCCATTGAACAAAGGGTTGATCCACTTGAATTGGATGTAGTGGAAGAGCTGCCAACTTCTGCTTGCCTGTGAAAAAGGCACATTCTTTACATCTCCTTACCCAGAGATGGGCATCTTTGAAAAAATCCAGCCAATAGTAACTGGCTCGCATGATCTTGGTAGCAGTTGTTCATGTAGAGTAATGTCCTCCAGATAGGCCATTATGAAACTCTTCTAGTATCTTACTCACCTGTTCCGGTCTTACGCACCGAAGGAGGACACCATTCAAATCCTTTCGAAAGAGAAAATTATCTACCAAAACATATGGAATAGATTGAAGATGGAAATTCCGTCTTTGGTTTTTATCCATGTTCATAGGATATACTCCTGAGAAGAGGAAATTCTTCATTTTGGATAACCAGTCAACTTGATCATCACTCTCATCAGTGTTTAGGAGCATCGTATCCTCATCACCCTTTGATTCCATGTCTGCAGCAAGTTGTTGACACAAACCTTTACCTATAACAATTTTGGTAACCTTGATATGTAAATCATACTCCATCACCTTTGTGATCCATCCAGTGCACTTCTTGTTCATCTCTTTGTTTAGAAAAAAACTCCTTGACACCTGGATGAGACACCATCAAATGAATTTTGTTGTTGGATAACATGTGCTTTAATTTCTTTAAATCTCGAATAACTGTAAAGACCTGTTTTCAACAAATGAGTATTTGAGCTCATAGTCTTTGAGGGATTGACTGAAGAAAGAAATTGGATACTCCATCAGATCATCATTTTTTTGGGTGAGGATCCCTAAAATTCTCTCTTGACCTGCAAAAGCATAAAGGATAAAGTATTTATCAAACATGGGGTTCACTAGCGTGGGAGCTTGAGAAATTTTTGTTTTGATAGATTTGAAGCTCTCTTGTCCTTCCTTTTTCCATGAGAATGGCATGTTTTTCTTTAGCATGGCTGTCAGTGGTTTAGCCAATGTCGTGAATTGATGAATAAATATCAACATGAAGTTTATGGTTCCCAAAAAACTCTAGAGATCCTTCTTATGACTTGGGAGAGATAACGACATAATCAAACAAATCCTGGATGGATCGATTGACAGTCCTTCTGCTGAAACAACATGCCCCAACAAATTTCCTTCATGCACTAAAAAAATACACTTCTTGGGATTGAGTGAAACCCCAAATTCCCTACACCTTTGGAAAACCTTCCTTAGATGCGTGATGTGATCATCTGCATGCTTAGAATATACAGTTATGTCATCCAGGTAAACCAAGATGATATCATTGATTAGTCCTTTAAACGCCATATCCATGGCTCTTTGGAAAGTAGCTCCGGCGTTGGACAATCTGAATGGTATTTTGTTATAGGCATATGTGCCCCACTTGGTAGTGAAAGTCATTTTGAATTAGTCAGATTCCTGGACTAGGATTTTATTATAACCCAAATATCCATCGAGCAAAGAAAATATTTGAGCTCCTACCACCGTTTAAAGGATCTGCTCCATTGATGGAAGAGGATAATGGTCTTTCAATGACACATGATTCAAATCCCTGAAATCTACGCACAACCAAATCTCTCTGTTCTTCTTCCTTATGGGCACCAGATTGGCTACCCAAGAGGAGTGCTTGATGGGGAAAATAATATAGGCCTCGATGAGTTTGGTTAGCTCTTTTCTCATTAGTGGCTCGATTTTGGGATTAATCGGCCTCTATTTCTGGAAAACTGGCTTGGCATTAGGATCCAGTTCGATGGTATGTTGTGCTAGACCTGGATCAAAACCACACAGGTATTTATAGCTCCACACAAATATGTCATGATACTCTTGAATTTTTTTGATGAAAGCTTCTTTCTCTTTGGAAGTACACACTTTTCCAATCTTCAGAAACTTCTCATGTGCTACCTCGACTTCCTCAAAATCCTCTTCTTTGACCACCATGTTAGAACTTTGTCTTTTGGCTTGATCATCTGAATTGAAAATGGATTCCAGAGTGACTAATCCTTTTGGTATTTTATTGCTTTTCAATTGTATAATTTGATCACCATATGACTCTTGCAACCTATCCTGATTTCTTGCAGCAAACTCCACCTCTTCCTGTAGGAAAAGGACAATTTGTTTGTCACTATCAAACACTTTCCAGCTACTCACATTATCAAGGACTACCGGTCAAACCACCATTTTGACAAATTACTTTCCTTCTTTCATGACATCAATGGGTATGTCATATTGTGAGCCAATTATAGCAAGCCTATCAGTATCTTGATTTTGATTTCTAGGAACTGCATGGATTCTGAAAGCTTCGAAATCTTCAATCAAGTCCCAGACTCGGTTCTTGTATGATCTTAAGAGATCATTCTTGGATGCACTGCATGATGTCACTTGATGGACAACTAACTCACTATCTCCAAAAATAGTAAGGGATTTGATCCCCTTCTTTTGGGCTAGTTGAATTCCTTGCATGAGGGCCTCGTATTCAACAACATTGTTAGTGCAACTGAACTGCAACCAAAAATATGATAAGTACTTATCTCCCTCTAGAGAAATCAACATAACACTAGCACTAGATCCATTCTTACTTCTCGAGCCATCGAAGAACAATTGCCACAGTCCTTCTGAATCATTTGGTGTTTTGATGAGTTGCGGTATGATTGTATCTTCTTCATGAATGCAGTATGTACCCAATCCTATTTCTTCCAAAAGTAGCAAACCAACTTCTTCTTCTGCCAACACATCAGCGTAGGGATCATACTGATGATCTCCACTTACTTCATCTAGCATAGTATCGAGGACTTCTTCAATGAGAGTGGTCGGTTCATGATCAACATCTTCTTCTTCCAGATCTCTGATGGTGTAATTCCCATTTATAGGACTAGCAGTGTAGGGTTCTACATGATTGTGGAAGATTGGTTCTGCCCTTATAGTCACTTTGGTTCTGTATCAAGTCCTGAGAATCATATGTGACCAATCGGCTGATAGATAACCACCCATCTTGGCAGTGAAATCTCATGATAGGCAGATGGCAAAGAGAGGAGGAAGATCAATGACTGATATGTCTTGGGTGAATGAAAAACTTGGGCATGCATGGATGGTAAGTTGAAGTCCTTTGATAACTCCAATAGTCTTAACAGCTGTGCCATCCAGCTGAACAACTCCTCTTGCAATTGGCATATATTGTATGCCTAGTACATCTGTAATTTTTTTGGGCATGACTGAGCTACTAGCACCAGAATCGATCATGCAATTATGCACCAGGTGATTGCCAATGATCAGGGAAATATAGAATGGTGGTAGTTTGTTTTCTTTAGGAATAATTTTCCCTTCTGGTTGACACAAACTCATAGCATTTGTTGCTCCATGACTTGATGATCCACCAGTTGTACCAAAACTGTTCAGAGCCTCTCGCAACAAGTTTCTTTGAGAAGGAATTGAGAGTGCGTCCCACATAGTAACGCTCAGGTTGGTTTTCTTCATCTATTCCACTATGATGAAGGGAATTGCTCCTACTTTTTTGACACTTTTTTTGAGCTTTAGGATTCTCCTTTGGAAAATTCTTGTTGGGTACCATGATGCCTGATGAACTTTCTTTTCTTGCGGCTTGGCTAACAGGTATTTCTGGCGGTTTCTTTCCCACGTCTTTATCAACCACCGCTTGTGTCTGAGGCTGTGAAGTGGATGTTTGATCAGCTTTGGAAGTTTGAGGTTCCATTGCTCTCTTCTTAGAACGAGTGTTTTCCACTACTGATGAGGAATCTGTATTCAACCCACAAAAAAACCTCTGCTTTCCAATTTAGCAAAGTGGTTTCTTCAGGTGCCTGTGGTTGATCTGTTGTTTCTTGTGTAGATGTGTTCTCTGTTTTCTCAGAAGGGGAATATATGATTTGAACCATAAGGGTCTGGCCAAGAACTCCATTTGGACAAATATTTTGATTGTGGGGTTGAGAAAAAGGGTAGCACCATTCGTAGTCTTGGACTAGATTTTTCTGGACAGGTACAATGGCTCTAGATGAACTAGCAGCAAGAGGGTTCCAAAATTTCAAAGGTCTGACATTCACAACTTGATTTGTAGCTTGATTTTGCAGCTGATTGTTCCCTTGAAAAGGAGGAAGGTTAGCCTGATACTACTAATTTTGTGGCTGATATGGACGATTGTATTGAAATTATTGCCTCTTGAGTGCAACAAGCTCATTTCCAAACGTTTCTAGCAGTGACTTGACTTCAAATAGATCATTTGAAGAGGCAGGGGTAGACTGAGTTGGTTGATTAGAGGCTTCTGGAATAGGAGCAATGATAGGATGATTTTTCATAAGATCTAGAGACAATGGCATTGGTGGTCATGGAGCTATCTTTCCAACCTAAATCAAAGAATTTTCTGATCTTATGGCAACATCATAGGTGTCGAGTAATGTAGCCCCTCCCATGGACTGGATCAAGACTGCTACATTGCTATTCAAGGCTCACAAATAATACAAGAATGCATTATGTGCAGAAGGCCTTACAAGTGCCAGAATCCTATTCTAGGTCCTTTGGAATTGGAAGTTGAAGTCACTCATGTATTCTTGGGGAGCTCTCTTCATGGTAGTGAGCTATTCCAAAAGTGAAATATTATCACTCTTGTCTTCAAACTATTTGCATAGCTTTTCTCCTAATTCATCCCAAGTGGTTATGTTGCCAACACTTAACCCTCAAAACCATTGAAGTGCTTTTCCCTTAAAAGAGGTAGTAAGAATTCTAACCGCAACATTTTCCTCTATGACATTATGTATGGCACAAATATTGGATACATCAATAATATGTTCCACTGGAGTAACATGTGTTTCCCTGTGTAAAAGGGTAAACTTTTGAGTTCCGCAACAGGTATAGGGTCACGTTGAGCCAACAGAAGAGGACTGCTTGCATTGAAAGGGGGAAAAACTTGGTTTCGTGCCATAGTAGCAAGAGGTTGATTGTTCCTTGGTGGAGTGAACCTTCCATATGGAGGATTTGAATGACCCCTATGAGGTAGAGCTGCAACTGGTGATGTTGAAATGCCTCTTCATCTTCTCTTTGGAGGAAGACAAGGAAAGTTTGATATGATGATAATTTTCTTGCTTTGAAGAAGCTCTTGTCTGAATTCTTTGCATAAGTTAATGCACTGAGATTTGGAATCCAGAGATATAGAGTCGCTAGGTACTTTGACTTTTGTAAGTGAGAAGAGAAGTACCAACTCTTTGTCACACTAGGCATGCCAAAAACTGTTTCACTAAATCACTGCACCCTTTGAATGGCCAGAATGTGAATAGGATGTTTGGTGTGATTGGGACACCTGGGATCACCTCTCAAGTTGTGGTACTTGGGCTCGAGGTGAACCTCTGAAGAATGTTGTCTTCTTCTTCCTAAACTAAGTGTTGTACTATTCCTAGTGTGATAAAAAGGCTATCTAGTCCTATGCTAACATCTTCATGGGGTTTTAGGAAAAAAGATCTACAGAAATGAAACTACATTAGGGATGGTGATGCACTAAATAAAGATGCCAGACTCAGGAAGGGTTAATTTGAAGATGGTGTGTGTACCATATGTCAACTTCACCTACTGCAACTTAGAGAGGGTACAAGATACCACAGACTAAGAGACATGCATTCCCTTGGTTAAACTTGATCAGATGGAGAAATATATTAGTTTCCCAGTGAAGAAGGATGAACTCAAGAAGGGTGAACAGACACTACAACTCAACTGCATGTATTACTCCACCACTCAATAAGTACAAAACTCTAAGAACCTGTAATAGAAACATGAACTTACATAGTGTACCTGTAAGCATGAGAAAAGGCACAAAGAAGTATAGAAGGATGAAAGGACCGTGATTATTCACAAAACACACGCTTTTATTTCTTCAATAACGTCCACAATGCATCATACATTCAGAAGAGGAAATAGTTTTCATTATAGTCTTGAAGAGGAGGCTTGAAGGTTCTCTCAACACACAAGGATAACTTGCAGAAGAGAGATGACTCTTAAAAATTGCACTTGCCTAAGATGTCTAACTTTCCAACTTATTTGACCTGTTGGAACCCTTGGAATGAGCCTCCAACTTACACTTATAGAAAAATATGTGAGAGAGAAGAGGAAAGGTCATAATTACAATCCTGAATTGAAGGTACATGATGTATTTATCACAATTGGTTGAACCACTTTAGAAGGTTTCATCATGTGTCATTAACACCCAGTTGACCTATTCTCCTTAATTAATTAAAATAATAATAATAAATATTATTATTAAAATATTTAAATAAAAATATTAATTTAATTAAAAAAACATGGTGGGCCCCTTGTTGACCAGATTTCAGTGGAGGGGAAATTATGAAAAAAAATCCAAAAAATAGCCCAACTCGGTGGTTGGCTCACCAAGCCAGCTCACTGAGTTGGGTCTAAGCTCCTTTGCACTATGTACCAGCCGAATCCACTACCATCGCATTGACCAAGCTACTCCACCGTGACCAAAACCAAGCTTCTTCCTCATTGAACTCTTTCCAAAAATGAGCCTCTCGCCACCAAGCCTTATCATGCACCACTGTGACTCACCTGTCTCTACAATGATTGAGCTCTTCAAACCGAGTTCGAGACATCAAACTCGAGAAACTCATTTGTGATGTAGGGAAACCCACAGAGTTGATGAAGAGCTCGGTTTCAATAAGTTCACCATTTTCCACAACCGAGATCCACAAAGAGACTCATTATAATACTATAACCGAGCATGAGATTGGGTCATCTCCACATGAGCTCACTACCAAGCTCAACCCTGAGCTTAGTTTTGTCCATGAATGACGACTCATGCATCTGAGCTTTTGCATGAGTTATTTTCCTAGGTAAGCGACCCAATCAATGTTTCTCGGTCAATCTCTTAAGAATCCCTCCATGTTGACCCGTCACCAAGCCAATGATCACACTCTCACGCATTCTATGGCTCAACTCAACTATATGACCTTGAACTGGATGGTAGTTCCTGCATGCGAATCTTCCCCCTCATATCCTATATCATGACAAGGAAATCACTCTGAATGTTGTTGTGGATGGGTGGATATTGATTAATATATTGATTGATACAGGCACATAAGTCAATGTTCTCACCTTGGATGCATGGTTACAAATGGGAAGACCCCTATTCTAGCCATCCTCTAATGTATTATTCATGGCTAATTGGACTAAGGCCACTCCCATCATAGTTTTGAAGGATGAATACATTACCATACAAGGAGCTAAGTTCACTAGAGACTTTGAAGTTTTAGCACTGGCAAATTCAAATAGCTTCACAGCTCTATTGGGGTGTCCTTGGTGTTATGCAAATAATGTTGAGCTTTGGTTCAACAAGGCTAATATCAGTTTTGAAAACAAGGATGAGAGAGTTATTATCCATTTAACAGATGGAAAATATGTGCCCTATGTTGAGCCCTTAAGTGAAAAATATTTGAATATTATTTATATATGTGCCATCTGAGATCCAGAAATACTCTAACAAACCAAAGAAGGAATAATTTAGTGGGAGGATACACAGTTTATAAGTGATATTACAAGTGTTGGTTGTGATAATTGGGCTCATAACACTTATGAGTTGGTAGGGCACAAAGTAAAAAGCATGTTTCCTCAAGGCATAAAACCATGTAATGTCAGGAGGATAGGTAACAACTCGGTGCCTTGTTACATAGGAGAAGGGGATCCCATGGTATTCTTTTGTGCCATGGAAGAACAATGGATAGAACCACTAGAAAGAAGAAATATGCTAGCATATACACTACGTGGGACAACAACACGCTAGTGGGTGGTCCACAGGGATAATCTTGTTGGATGGAATGAAATTAGGATTTCTCTTACTACTAGGTTCTTCAGGATCAACGCACCAACTCAAATTTTCACTTATCACGGTAATCAACCTGTTCAGCACCATGTTCAGAAGTGTGAGAGAATCTGGACAGAAGGGTAGGAAGCTTTACCACCTTCACTATGGGTGGAAAATTTTTATTCCAATTTACAAGGTTGTGCATGTGCATGGTATCTGTATGTAGAACTCCATAGAGAGACTGGAAATTGGTAGGATTTAATTGTAGGAATGGCCCAGATACTTGACTTCTTCTCTACAAATCCTCCTGTGGAAGAAGCATTAAAATTCATAAAGCACTTAACTACGGGAGATAGCGCCAAGGCTAAAGAACTCCTTTAGGAGTTATTCGATAAGGAAGACTCAAGAGTGCATCTTGGTGAAGAACCATAGGTCGATGCAACATTACTTTAATGCACTTAACTTGAGAAAGAGAAAGGAAAAATGGTCTTCTTAGTGGATGATGAAGAAGTAGATAATCTAGATGTAAACCATTCAACAGGGATGCGTGAGGTACTGGACAATGTAGATAATACCATGCACGCCTATCATGAATTCATGAAGATGAAGAAGGTGAATATTGGAATAGATACTGAGCCTAAGGAAGCCATAATTGGAGACTATTGGTTAGACTCTGAAGTGGAAAAAATCATAGAGTTACTAAGGGATTACCAGGACCTAGTCCCTAGGGAATACCATAAACTTAAAGGCGTGTATGAATCATTATGTGAGATGAAGATAAAGCTTAAAGAGGGTGCACACCTAGTTAGAAAGAGAGCTTATAAAATGAACCCCAACTTGTGCAAAAAGGTCAAAGAAGAGATTGATAAAATGTTGAAGTTTGGGATTATCAAGCCCCTTGATGATTCAGAATGGATTATTCCAATGGTGATCAGTATCAAGAAGTATGGATGGATTAGGATATGCCTGGACTATAGGGAGATGAATGTTGCATGTGTAACTAATCCATTTCATACACCCTTCACTGAGGAAATACTAGAAGGAGTTGCAGGATGCAAAATCTATTCATTTACAGATGGGTTCTCTAGGTATTATCAGGTTTGGATTTCCCAGGAGGATCAAGAAAAGACTATGTTTACTACTGAGTGGGGTAGCTTCGCCTATAGTGTAATGCCTTTTGGTCTGAAAAATATGCTTGTTGTATTTCTGTGAATAGTTATCCAATCATTCAAGGAATTTAATCACAACTTCTTACATGTATATTTAGATGATTAGATGGGGTATGGATAAGTTAAGGATCACTATGACAATCTGCGCTTAATGTTTGAACAATGTAGATAGTTGAGTATGTCTTTGAACATCAAGAAGTGCATATTTGCTACACCATTTGGGATACTTTTAGGACACAAATTTTTGCATGGGTGGTTTTTTGGTTGATCTAGAAAAGGTTACAGTCATTATAGGCCTAAGCGATCCTACCAGTCAAAGTGAGGTATGTGGATTTTTGGGTCACATAGGATATTACAAATTTTTTATCAAAGGCTATGCCAAAGTTTCCACACCATTGGAAGAGTTACTAAAATGGAAAGGTACGTTCTATTGGGGATAACTACAATAGCGCACATTCGAGACGTTAAAATAGAAAGTTATTACCGCGCCTATTCTGTGTTTTCCTTCATGGGACCAACCATTTCATGTACATGTTGATGCCTCTGACATGGAAATTGATGCGGTATTGGCTCAACCTGGAGAAGGTATTATAGATCATCCTATCTATTTTGCTAGTAGAAATATGACTCCTGCATAACAGAATTACACAACTACATAGTGCAAAGATTTTTCAATGATCTATGTGCTACATAAATTCTTCTAGTACCTACTAGCTACACCATTCATCTTTATATAGATCACATGGCATTGAAGTATTTGGTAAATAAACTTGTTTTACAAGGGTGCATATGTTGATGGGTGCTCTTATTTCAAGAAATTGATTTTACAATTGTGGTAAAACTAAGGAAAAGTAATTCGGGACCAGACCATCTATCAAGAATACAGTCAAGAGAAGAAGCATAGGTAATTGAGGATACCATGCCTAATGCACAATTATGCAGGTTACAATGAGAACCATTAGAACTGGAGTAAATTGTTGTCTTTCTAGGAACAAGCATGACACCAGAAGGAATGAAATCCTTGGAGAAGAAACAACTCGTTATACATGCTGCACCCTATATGTTAATTAGTGGTGACCTGTACATATTAGGTTAGGATGAGGTATTGCATCATTTTGTATTGGAACATGAGTGCACAAATATTATGGAAGAGGCTCATGGTGATATTGTAGGTGGCCACTATGCAGGTGATGCTACTGCGCACAAGATTCTACTCAATGGATTATGGTGGGAGACCCTACATAAATATTGTAAGGAATTTTGTAAGGCATGTGATCATTATCAATGTCTTGGAAAACCAGGTCAACAAGATGAAATGCCTCTAAGACCTATTACTAGCGCAGAGCCATTTGAGAAATGGGCCATATATTTTGTGGGTCCTTTTTCACCAATTGTGCACAGAACTGGATCGTGCTACATCATAACTTGCACAGACTATCTGATAAGGTGGGAAGAAGTAGCACCTACAAAGGAATGTAAAATGGCTAAAATAGCTCGATTTCTATGGGAACATATTATTACAAGGTATGAATGTCCTTTGATTTTGACTAGTGATAGAGGCACACATTTTCTTAATGAGACTATCATAATTTTATTAGACTAGTTCATGATTACACACCATAAGACTACACCCTATCATCCTCAAGAAAATGGAAATGCTGAAGATTTCAAAAAAAATTTAAGCCAAACATTGACAAAAATATGTGATGTTAGAAGAAAGGATTGAGATGATAAATTCTATACAGTAATTTGGGCATATCGAACAAAATATAAAAGGTTGAAAAAATCCATACCATTTCAATTAGTGTTTAGCACCGAAGCAGTTCTTCCTATGGAATTTATGTTACCTTCTTTTTGTATTGCACACGCTAGAGGTCTAGATGATGAGAAATCTTTAGAATAACAGATTGAAAAGATAATTAAGATGGATGAGTGATGAGCCATAACATGTTGGAGTCAGAAGTAAGAACAAGCTAGGTAGAAATCTTGGCATGACAGAAGTATAAGGGACAAGAAATTTTAGATTAGACAAATGGTGCTTCTATATGACTCTAAGTTCTTGCGCCATCTAGGAAAAATTAAGGTACATTGGTTGGGGCCATATGTTATCACTTACATCCTTAAAATAGGCACTTTCTAGTTATAAGCACTTGATGGAACACGGCTACCCGGTTACTTCAACGGGAGTAGGTTGAATCCCTACTATAAAGAAGTCTTCTTGGTTTTTGTAATAAGGTAGTATTTCCATTTAGATTAGGTTTTCAATTCTGCATTCCCCTAATGTGTTTCCGTATTTATTACTATGCTTTGTTAATTTAGTTGGTGTGTTGTGGAATAAGCGCGTTTATGCGCAAGAAGCTAATTACTATTTGAAGATTTTTTTGCACAGAGGACTGCACATACTTTTAGTGTGGGTGATGTTTGATATCTAGGTACAAGACGGTTAAAAATGAATGATGAAAGGAATAAGGTGCTATGGGTGCCATTCAAGTCAAAGGATTTCTTCTAAAAAGTGACCAACAAGTATGTGGAAGATGAGTTTGCACTCCCAAGGACACCGAATGGTAAACATACCATGGAGAAAATTTCAGTGCCTAATCCCATAGAGACAATTGAAGTAGAGGACGAGGAGGATGAGTGAAAAGATAGTGGTGGTTTAGAACAAAGAGGTCCAAGACATCCTACAAATAAGGATGAAGTTGAGCGTGCAACTACACCACCTCATACATAAGAGTGGGATGATGAGGACTTGGATGCAGTCCAAGGAGAGCACTGATTTAAGAAAGTTTTTTGGAGAACAAGGACCCAAGGTACTACTCTGTAAACAGTGCGCAGATCACCCAGATTCTCTTTACAAAAAGAGACAACTAAGAAAAGGAGAAGGAAAATAAAATTGAATGAGGAAGCGGAAGAGTTAGAGGAAAGTGCGCCTAATTCTCCTACACCTCCAGAGAACGTAGAAGGACAACAAGATGAAGAAATGAAGGAAGGAGAAGAGGAAGAAAAGGGAACAGATGAGACAGATACCGAGACTGCTCAGGACATGAAAACACAAGCTCCAAATCTAGAATCTCAAGTTCTTAAGCAACCTAGCTCAAGAAGAACAAGTGGGGAGCACATTCCACCAACCACGGGTTATGCTGAGGACACAGGTAAAATTGTCCACACCCATTTTTAGAGCACACTGACACAAAAGGAGTTATATGGCTGGGAAGTAATGGATGAAGATATGGAAACAGTGCGCACAAGGAAGCACTCGTTGAGTGGTAGACCTTGGAGGCTGAGATAAAGGAGGAATATCTTGAATTAATTTTTTAGGTTGTAGAAGAAGAAAATGTAGGTTAAAAACATTCTTTCATTCATCCAAATTCTTTCTATTCTTCTCTTCTTTGATTCATTTTGGAGACAACCATTGCCAAGGCGGTAATGCAACTAGTGTGGGGTAATGTTGATCAATTAGACCCTAGAACTTATTAAATAAAATACATAAGGTTCACGTGGGAGAGAATAATGAATTCAAAGGCGTGGATGTATCAGGAAGGCTCACACGCAAGGACAGAAACAGGTTCGGGACTTATCCATTTTAACAACAAGGATCTATTTTTAGAGATAGCGTGCGAAGAACTCAAACTTATTGGAGACTAGTACATCACACATTGGCTATTTTTTTAGGATTATATATGAAGTTATTTCCATGGACACATGCTGGAAATAGATCTACCACTATCAGTTAACTACCAATAGTCTATTGATAGTGCACTTGCATGTGTGGCTATTTTTGTAACGTCACATGGCTAAATAATATTATGCGATCTATTTTGGGATTAGATAAGCAGTGAATGGAAAGTACCCACCCTTATAAGTATGTAGTAAACTGTATAGAGAGATAGATATGCATAAATGGAGATATAGTGAGAATATGTTGCTAAATTTGTTACGTGCATACTATTGTTATTGTAATGAAGCTTCAGTATACTTATTGCATTTAATATAATGGAGGATATTGGATGAACCTAAGTGTTAGTTTTATGTGTACCTGAATCTAGTATGTTTTTTATCTCATCAAGGTTAATATTTAATTATGTTCTCCCTTAGAGATAGATCTAGCATGCTCTGTAGAATGATGTGTTAGTAATGGAACTACATGTGTTAAGTCTTCATCATGTTAAACATCCTGTAACAACAACCCTAAAGAGGGACCTAATACCTTTGTGTTCTTCAAGTGAGATCTCATTCTAGGCTGAGTGATGTGCCAGTGTGTCTAGGGTCTTATTGGGCCTGTATCACTGAATGCTAGGCTACATCAAAAATCACAAATTTTTGTCAAGGTGTGGCTCAATATTTTGTTGAAAGCCTCAACAAATCCATTTTCTTGAGGATGATAGGGTGTAGTATTATGGTGTGCAATCATGAATTCATATAATAATATGTGGATTGTCTCATTAAGAAAATGTTTTCCCCTATCACTGGTCAAACTGAAAGGACATCCATACCTTGTAATAATATTTTCCCATAGAAACTGGTTTGTTGTATACGTTGTATAGTTATTTGTATACCCACCTTGTCCGATAATATGTGCAAGTTATGATGTAGCACGATCTAGTTCTGTGCATAGCTGGTGAAATAGGACCCACAAAATTTATAACCCATTTCTCAAATGGCTCTGCGCTAGTAATAGGTATCAAAGGCATTCCATCTCATTGACCTGGTTTTCCAAGATGTTGACAATGACCACATGCTTTACAAAATTCCTTACAATCTTTATGTAGGGTCTCCCACCATAATCTAGCAAGTAGAATCTTGTGTGCAGTAGCATCACCTGCATAGTGGTCACCTACAATACCACCATGAGCCACTTCCATAATATTTTTGCACTCATGTTCCAATACACAAAGGCATAGTACATCATATCAACCTAATTTGTACAGGTCACCACTAATTAACATATAGTGTGCGGCGTGTATAACAAGTTGTTTCTTCTCCAATGATTTCATTCCTTCTGGTGTTATCCATGTTCATAGAAAGACAACAATGTCCTCCAGTTCTGATGGTGCTCATTGTAACCTATATAATTGTGCATTAGGCTTGGTATCCTTGATTACCTGTGCTTCTTCTCCTGACTGTATTCTTGATAGATGGTCTGTTCTAGAATTACTTTTCCCTAGTTTTACCACAACTGTGAAATCAAATTCTTGAAATAAGAGCACCCATCGACATATGTGCCCTTGTAAAATAGGTTTATTTACCAAATACTTCAATTCCATGTGATCAATATAAAAGATGAATGGTGTAGCTAGTAGGTACTAGTGGAATTTATGTAGCACATAGATCATTGACAAATCTTTGCGCTCTGTAGTTGTGTAATTCTGTTATGAAGGAGTCAACTTTCTACTAGCAAAATAGATAGGATGATCTACAATACCTTCTCTAGGTTGAGCCAATACTAAGCCAATGTCCATGTCAGAGGTGTCAACATGTACATGAAATGGTTGGTCCCACGAAGGAAAATGTAGAATAGGCACTATAGTAAGTTTCTATTTTAACGTCTCGAATGCACGTTGCTACGGTTCTCCCCATTAGACCATACATTTCTCTTTCCGTAACTCTTCCAATGGAACGGAAACTTTGGCATATCCCTTAATAAACTTTCTGTAATATCCTATATGACCTAAAAGTTTGCACACGTCACTCTTACTTATAAGCTCTCTTAGGCCTATAATGACTGAAACCTTGGCTGGATCAACTAATAAAGCCTCCTTACATATTATTTATCCTAAAAGTATTCCAAATGGTGTAGCAAATATGCACTTCTTGATGTTTAAAGAGATACTCAACTATCTACATTGTTCAACCATTAAGCGTAGATTTTCACAATGATCCTTAATTAATCCATACACCATCCAATCGTCTAAATATACATGTAATAAGTTGTGAATAAATTATTTGAACGCTTGGAAAACTATGCGTGAAAATACAGCAGGCACATTTTTCAGACCAAAAGGCATTATAGTATAGGTGAAGCTACCCCACTCAGTAGCAAACTTAGTCTTTTCTTGATCCTTTTGGGCAATCTAAACTTGATGATACCCAGAGAACCCATCTGTAAACAAATAGATTTCGTACCTTGCAACTCCTTCTAGGATTTTCTCATTGAATGGTATAGGAAATGGATCATTTACACATGTAGCATTCATCTCCCTTTAGTCCACGCATATCCTAATCCATCCATACTTCTTAATAATGATCACCATTGGACTAACCCATTCCGACTCATCAAGGGGCTTGATAATCCTACACTTCAACATTTTATCAATCTCTTCTTTTACCTTTTTGTGTAAGTCGGGGTTCATTCTGTAAGGTCTCTTTCTAACTGGGCACGCACCCTCTTTAAGCTTTATCTTCATCTCACATAATTATTCATGCATGTCTTTAAGTTTATGGTACCCCCTAGGGAATAGGTCTTGGTAATCCCTTAGTAATTCTATGGTTTTTGCCACTTCAGATTCTGACCAATAATCACCAATTATGGCTTCGTTAGGCTCAATATCTGATGCAATATTCACCCTCTTTGTCTTCATAGGTTCATGATAGGTGCGTGTGGTATTATCCACACTATATAATACCTCACGCCTCCCTGTTGAATGGTTTACATCCATATTTTCTACTTCTTTTTCATCCACTAAGTAGACCATTTTTCCTTTCTTTTTCTCAAGGCAAGCACATTGAAGTAATGTTGTATCGGCCTTTGGTTCTTCATCAAGACATGCTCCTTAGTCTTCTTTATCTAATAAATCCTGAAGGAGTTCTTCAGCCTTGGCACTATCCCCCATAGTTAAGCACTTGATAAATTTCAATGCTTCTTCCATCGGAGGCTTCATAGAGAAGAATTCAAATGTCTGGGCTATTCCTACAATTAAATTCTACCAAGTTCTAGTTTCTCTATGGAGTACTGCATATACATACCAAGCATTTGCATAGCTTTGTAAAGTGGAATAAAAATTGTACACCCATAGCAAATGTGGTAGAGCTTCCTACCCTTATATCTAGATTATCTCACACTTCTTAACGTGGTATAGAAAAGGTTGATTACCATGATAAGTGCAGATTTGAGTAGGTGCATTGATCTTGAAGAGCCTAGTAGTAAGAGCAATCCTAATTTAATTCCATCCTGCAAGATTATCCCTGTGGGTCACCCACCAGCATTTTGTTTTCCCACTAGTGTATATGCTAGAATATTTTTTCTTTCCAGTGGGTCTATCCATTGTTCTTCCATGGTGCGTAGGAATACCATGGGATCTCCTTCTCCTATATAACAAGATACTGAGTTATTACCTATCCTCCTGACATAACGTAGTTTTGTGCCTCTAGGAAATATGTTATTTACTTCACACCCTACTAAATCATAAGTGTTATAAGCCCAACTATCACAATCAACACTTGTAGTATCGCTAATAGAATTTGCATCCTCCCACTGAATTAGTCCTTCTTTGGTTGGCTCAATTATCTTTGGATCTCAGATGGCACGTACATAAATCCTATTCAGATATTCCTCACTTAATGGCTCAACATAGGGCACATATTTTCCATTTTTTAAAGGGAGAATAACTATTTCCTCTTTGTTTTCAAAACTTATATAGCCCTTGTTGAACTTAAGATCAACATTATTTACATAGCACCAAGGATGCCCCAATAGAGCTAGGAAGCTATCTGATGTTGCCAAAGCTAAAACTTCAAAGTCTCTAGTGAACTTGGCTCCTTGTATGGTAATGGATGCATATTTCAAGACTCTGATGGGATTGGCCTTAGTCCAATTAGCAGTGAACAATATATTAGAGGATGGTTGTAATGGGGGTCTTCCTATTTTTACCCATGTATCTAAGGTAAGAACATTGACTTCCGCACCTATATCAATCAATATATTAATCAATAACCACGCATCCAAAACAACATTCAGAATGATTTCCTTGTTATAATATAGGCTGAAGGGGAAGATTCACATGTAGAATATTCCATTTAGTCTCAATACTTACACGCAAAGTGTTTCCTTTTAACTAACTCCCTAACAGTGGAATAATATTTTCCTGGCATAAAACTTTACACACTTCCCTTAAGTCATCTATATCAGTTTGGACCGTCTTTGATACTTTTTTTCTCTCCATCTTCTGTTATTGCTCTTTTAAGTACTATATCTCACCCTGAAGATTCTTGAGAACTTCCATGGTTTCCTGGTAAACCTCCTTTTGATAGGTAGGATCTAGGTAACATGCATGGAGAGCTTCCTATTTAGTGATGGTAGGCTTCTATTGTAATGCTTCTATGGTGTGTACTGCCTCAGCACCGGTCATGATATTTACTTGCAATGCCTCAGACTCTACTTCCAACTTAAGCATCCATTGATTTCCAACAGTGCATTGTATCCTAACCATCCCTACACCTTTGTTTTATTGTTTATGTTTCTTACTTAGATGCTCATACAAGTCTGGGAACTCCTCATAACTATGGTTCTTTCCACAGAAAGAACATGTAATATTCTGGGGACATTCACACCTATAGTGGTCAGGAGATCAACATGTATAACATGTTCCATGAGAAAACTCACCTCTTCCTTCTCTAAGGCCTCATCCTTCATATCCTCCTCAATAATTGTATCCTCTTCCACGGCCTCCTTCAAGACAGCCCTCATTATTTTCATAGCGCACTTGATTGTGATCGTGATCATGGTGCTCATTCTTGGTTTTAGAATTATCAGTTATACTTTTCTATTGCACACCAATGTCTATGGCATCATAGATCTAACTGATCAATCTACAATCTTCTATATCATGGACTGACAAATTTTATAATAGCATGATACATTCTTCCTTATCACACGCTGTAACAAAGGGCATTGGATAGCATCATGATTTAAATGACAGATCTCACAGTCCAACAGCAATGAGCGTATGGATCTACAGGGGAAACTATCCTTGGTGTGACCTTATAGATCACAATTTGTACACCAAATTCTCGAGTGCGTTTCATGGGCTGAATTTTCTGATAGTTTATCCAACTACTTATCCATAGCTACAATTTGTGCCTCTAAGAATGGGATAATACTAGTTTCAATACTCCCATAGCTATAATTTGTGCCTCACGCGGGTCATTGTATGTCTTATGTGACATTTCCCTTCTAAAAGGGGTAATCAGACCCTCAACGAACCATTATGCATGTTGGCTTGCGTTTATATCATGAGATAACTTAGATAATAGTGTTTTAAAATAGGCATCCTACTCTCTAACACTATGAGTAGTTCCTTGGTTAATATCCTTGAGTGCACTTATACTCTTCTACTCAAACTTAGGGATGTGAAACTCTTTAAGGAATGCATCTTTTAAGGATGGATAGTTGATGCAAGTCTGATCAGGGTCAAACTTTCTGTACCAGCTGTGTGCGCGCCCTTGTAATGTAATAGAAAATTATCTTACCCTATGCTCAAAATCCATGACTCCTTTTGCACACCACATTATTTCACACATATTCATATGTTCAACAACATATTATATGCCCCTATACTCTGGAAGATGAAGAGACATTTCCATGTAAATATTTTGGGGTTAGTGCGAACCTAGCCCACCTAATCTAGAACCTCATGTGTTTCCCTTGCCTCAAGAACCACTAGATTATCCTAAAATAAAGCTACCTATGCCTCTTGATCCTAAACCTTTAGTTGGGGTTAGACCATAAGATGTGCTTACTTGTGTCCCAATAGTAGAACTGAACTATACCCTAACAGTCTGTAAAGTGTTACTACTCCCAGAAGCTAGTCCAAAAATTAGTGCACTTGTATTATGTGCTGATGATACACCTAAAAAGGTACTCCCATATAACAAGGAAATCATTTGTGCTGCCATTGTTTTGCCTCTTATAAGACTGTCTCCTACTCTCCCAATGCTTGAATTATCTTGCTAATCGTTTGTTTTACTAAATGCTAGAAAACCAAGTGCAAGGGAAAGGTTTCCAAGTGGATTCGGATGCACGCTCATAGCCCAGATCATTTTTGCTGGCATGCTTCTACGTGAGGCCAAGGGGGGAACCCTATCATGCTTTCCCAGATGAAGGAGTTTCTCATGCTCTGGCTCCACGTCTTCTACATGATCTATAAATCCTTCACAATCCATTTCTCTCCTCAACGCCATCCACTCTACAATGCCTCACTGCTTCTCTACCTCCCTCTCAAGTGCCTCATTATACTTAATCCTCATTTCCTCTCTCTTCCTTTCTACCACTAGGTTCACCATCCTTCACCAACCCTGATCATGCCCCTATGTGTGGTGGGGTTTAGTTAGCCATCGATTTAATCTCCAAATTCAAAGTTACCATCAGGATCTTAATTGCTAATGGAATGCCTTGCAGGTAAGTTCCCCTTAGATATCGTAAAAACTAGAATTCAGCTACCTATGGGCATGAATAAGTGGAAATTGAGTACTCCGAGATATAATTGTTTAAAACTCCATGGAACCACGTATCCACAACTCAAGTCCAAATCGGATCAGCATCATAAAGGTCTTGAAATTCCTATTGTGCCCAAACAAGTGCACGGTACCTCCAATTCTGCTTAGATACATATGCAATCATCCACTCATACAATTCTACTGGGAAGATAGTGAAGAAACTCTCATATAGAATTTCATACAGGTTCTTTTCCACCCACATGTGTGCATTAAAATCAGATCCAATGTTGAACCGTCATGTGTATTCTTCTTCCATATTATGTATTCACTCTTCAACACTTGCTAAGGTCAACCAGTATGTCTTCATCATGAACCATCTTGAAAACAGCTAAAAAAGAGGTCCTTGTAATAGAACTAATGATGCAGCCTAGAATTCAGTAATACAAGCCCAATAAGACCCTAGGTGCACTAGCACATCACTCAGCCTAGATTGAGCTCTCACTCGAAGCACACAGAGGTACCAGGTCCCTCTTTAGGGTTGTTATTACAAGATGTTAGCATGATGAAGACTTAACACATGCAGTTCCATTATTAATACATCATTCTACAGAGCATGCCAGACCTATATCTAAGGGAGAACATAATTAAGTATTAACCATGATGAAATCAAGAACATACTAGATCTAGATACACAAAGAACTAACACTTAGATTCAGCCCATATACTCCATTATATTAAATATAAAAAATACATAGAAGCTTCTTATAGTAATGGCATTCTATTCTCATACGCGCATAGATCTGATACAATAGTCCAGTCTTGCACACATACATATATTTTTCTCCCTACTCATTCCATAATAATAATATTTTGTCTCTTTCTTATACATAATTCACTACATATTTATAAGGGTGGGGACTTTCCCTTCACCTCTTATCTAATCCCAAAATAGGTCGCATTCTATTATTAGCCACACGTCATTACAAAAATAAGCTTACATGCAATAGTGCTAACAATAGACTATTGTTAGCTAATTGACAGTAGTATATCTATTTCTGGCATGTGTCCATGTAAAGCACTTTATAGCTGATCTTCCAAAAATAGCCCATGTGTGGCACACAAGTCTCTACCTCATTCAGGGTTCATTTTAAGAGACCTCTTAGAAATCAGAGGTGGAAAATACCTGGAGAATATCCTCGGAACCGATTTTTCAAGAAGGTGAATTTTTTGGGGGTCTGACAGTGAAATTTTCACCTAATTTTTAAGTGGTGGGATAGAAGGCTACAGACACACGATAGAGATTTGCCGACGTGCGTCAACAAGGTAGTTGACGCATGTTATCAAATCTTTGTCGCATGTCTGCAGCCTCTACCGTCTAGTCTCACAATAAAAAAAATCTCCATGTCGTACATCAAAATACTCTCTATCGCACGTCTACTTCCTCCGTACTCCTGTCACGCATCAATAAACTCTCCATGTTGTGCATTAACAAACTCTCCATGTCACGTGTTAACAAAATCTTTATCACGCATCTACAACCTCTGCCCTCATGTCACGTGTTTATTGTACCTAATAATACATATGCCCCCAAGTGCTATGAGTGAGATAGTAGTGTTCTACCTAGCAAATAATATAAGATTATATAGGGGATAGTTTAAAGGGTAGACGAAGCTGACCCCTAAAAAAATGTAAACTGTAATTTTTAGGCAAACAAGTCACTGACCCGCACTAGAATATTCACCTTTTCAAATTTTTCAAAAATGGAATATTCACCATATTATGAATATTCGCCACTAAAATTATCCCTAGCCTCATTTATGTTCTATGCACACCATTGCTAAAAATAGATCCTCATGTGCAGAAATGGCTAAGTCCTAAAATATGAACTTATCCTCCACACGAGTGTTTTCCTTATCCATTTGTACTTTTGAACATGACCTATTTTCTTGAGCATACCTCTTGTGTGCCTTTTGTTAAGTATTCTCTGCTCAACAAGAGATGCAAGTGATAGTTAAATATGACTAGTTGTGAACCTTCCTAACTCAGGCCGCCCTTGTCCAAGAAGGTTGGTCATTTCCTAATGTTGATGGGTGAGTTTGAACTCACCTTTGTTAACCAAAAGTCTATAAAAGGGACACATTATTTCTTATTGGTTAGTTGATAACCCTATAGACTATGGGGATCTATTATATTTATATTTCCCAAAAGAATGTGTATTTTATGTAAACACAAATCCTCTCATTTCCTTGTGTATATGGTACACTGACATTATCAACCATATTATGGACTAGACATATCCAAAGGGAGAGAATTCACAACAAATACAATGGCTACATGTCATAGCCACCAAGTATGTGATTTTAGAATAATTTCTCTATCACAGAGCCTTCAAAAATATGCTACTAAGATTCCTTGATTAAGAAGAGTCAGAAAAGATCCTCTTCAAAGCCCACAACAAATTCTATGGAGGTAATTTCATAGGGAATTATACTATCCAAAAGATTCATCATATGGGATATTTTTGGCCTAATTAGAGCATGAAGCCCTAGAGTATGTATGCAGGTGTCAAAAATGTAAATAATTCTCACATGAGATACACATTCCTACACAAGTTCTATAACCCATAGTGACACCTTGACCCTTCACTACCTAAGGGCTCGATTTGAAAAGGAAGTTCTCTCCTTCATCCTTGGATGGCCACAATTTCATTATCATGGCCACTGAGTATTTTACTAAGATGTTTGAGGCTATGCCTCTTATTAGGGTCGCTAGATCTATGATCACCAAGTTTATTCTGAACTAGATCATCTGCAGGTATGGTGTCCCACAAGTCATTATATTAGACAATGGCACGCCATTCAAAAATGAAAAGATGCAAGAATTGTGTGTGTAATTTAATATATCACACCACACAGCCTCATCATACTACCCTCAGGCTAATAGAAAAGTTGAGGTAAAAAATAAAACCCTAAAGTTCATTCTCCTTTATACAAATAAGGAGAATAAGCATGATTGGCACCTTAAGCTATTTCTGGTCTTATGGGCCTATAAGACATTGGTTAGAAATCTCATGGGGGTAACCTCCTTTTCTTTAGTCTTTGGATGTGAATCAGTTGTACTGTTGGAAATTGAGATACCTATCCTTCTCATATCTTTGCAAGGAATTTTGTATGATGATGCGTACCATGAAGTGTGATTAGTGTAATTAGAAACCCTTGATGAAGATTGACTTAGAGCTTAGCAACACCATAGTTTTTATGCTAAAATAATGTTTCATCAATATAATAAGAAAGTATACGAGTGTTAAATACACATCAAATATCTAGTCTTAAGAATCAATAGTTAGATCAACAAGAAGATCGATGAGGGGATAAAATTTATACCTAAGTGGTTAGGCCCATACCAAGTAATATAAGACTTAAAAATGGTGTGTGTCACCTATGTACTCTTGAAGGTTAAGAATTCATCGAATCAGTTAATTCACTTCACCTTAAAAATTTCTACGCATAGTTCATTTACATCTCCACTTGTAAATTATTTCTTCTATGTTGCATATCATTTGTATTACCATACTATGAAATTGTAAATGAAGAAACTTACTTTTTAAGAAACTTCTAAAAACTTCCAAAGTGTTGAAAAAAAATCTTAATTATATCTCTTCAAATATCCACCATATTATCAACAAACAATTCTAATTTCTTCATCACTTTACCAATCAAGGAAGAATTTTGACATTAGTCCTACCAAGGATTGCATACTTAGTTCTAGTCATAGTTTATTCTAGCTTAGGTGTATTTTCCCATAAGTATTTTCTAGAAGATTCTTGATGTCACATCTTTCCCTAAAAAAATCTCTCATAACAAAATAAATCTAAAACATTTCACCTAGAGCTCTTATTTGCCTATCTAAACCTTTGCTGATGAGCCCTCGTATCCTACTATTTGTGTGGGGTTGAGGCTAGGGGAATATTTTACCTCCCAGAAGTACAATTCAAAGTTAAAACACAAAAAAAAAAAAAAAAAAAACAACAAATACAAAAACTCTTTCATTTACAAATAACAACACACTTCCTTACCCTACTAGTCTTTGGTAACGAACCCACACTTCCTACTAGTAGCGTGAAACTAGGAAAGGTGGGAAGTTCCCTTACTCACCTATATATTATCCTTGGTGATGATCACATGCTTCTTACTAGTAGCATGGGGAAAGATGTGGGGGTCCTATCAAACAAGTCAATAAGCTATAAATAAGTTAGAAAATAGAAAGTTATTTGAAATGTTAAAATTCCCAAGAAAATGAATTAAATGTCTATGTTGTAAGAGATTCAAATCCTTAAAACCATATTTTTTCAATCAAACGGCCATCTACATATCTAATTCTAGATAAAATTGCAAGCAAATCACATCTGGTATTGGGTAGTAAACTATTCTTAGGGATGAGTTGTAGGTTCTTAATTGAATCTTTATAAAAATAGTCTTTTTTTCACCATATTCATTCATCAAAACCATATAAATCATGTCCCTTCTAGCTCTCGGTGTTGAGCCCTTGCATTTTACAAGTTGTATGAAGTAAGGAGTGGACAAAGTTCATTTTCTTATTATACCATATTCATCATATTCATCATATTTTTCCAACAAAATAGAACTGTTAAATATTGTTTGAAAACCAAATTTTTTTATTCCAATTTTTTCTCATGAGCATCAAAAACAAAAAAACATTTTGTTAACACAAATAAATATTCATCATCCATTGCATACATTCATAAGAAGCATATAAAAACATCAAAGATTCTAAACACCTAAGAGTACATAAGCAAATCAAACCATCATTGAGTCAACTCTTACATGGAATAGCCAAGCCAAAAAGATATATATACATGTGTGTATGTGTGTCTATGTCAATAAAATCCATTTCTCGTGTACAAATCCATCACACTCTTAGTGTGGTCAAAACACTCATATAGGAGATGAAAATATAAAAAATTGATATGTGTATCAAAAATGATCCAAAACAATAAGGGCCTATGGCATATCCCTCACTATAGGATCCCTAGGAAGGTACATGGATAGGACTCCTGTTGTGAATCCTGTGATGGGAGTGAGAGCCTCCATTCCAAGACCTATGAGAATGTTCATGAGATGATGAACAAGGTGCTCTTCCAGTGGTGGCCTTGTTGTAGGAATGATCTTTCTAGTAGCTCCTATTGACCAATTGATATCTAGCAAGCTCAGCCCTCATCTTGGTCATATCTCTCACTGCATTACATGTCAGTGTGAACACGTCACTGTGTCACCCCGCCATGGTTGGCTTCCCTGAGTCCACAAGCAGCTCATCTCATGTCATGCTCATGGTGTGTGTTTGTGTGAATTTATCCATGAGAATACTATAAATAATATCTCTGCAACCATATGTTGTAGCTGTAAAACATGAGTAAACAACAACAAGTCAGAAAAACTATTGAAAAAAAAACAAAAAAATATTATAGAATGATTCATAGCCAGCTAACAAGTCTAGTCTAAGAAGTAGAGTTGAGAGAAGAGTATTATACTTACTCAAATATCCTAGCCTTCAAGATGGGTCTACCGGTGATGGTGGTGGAGGTGGAGCTACTATGGGAACCTCTTCTACCTTGATCTCCTATGTGGCCATATATCACCCAAAACCTGAATCCTCATCCTTTGCCCCATTGGTAGTCAGAGGATTCTTGGTATGTAATGTCTTAGCCTCATCTCTAACTTCTCTAGAAGCCTCCATAGTATCGGACCACTCTGAATCACTCTCCTCCTTTCCTCCCTCCTCTATCTCCATCTGTGCATCCACCTCAGTCTCAGCCTCCTCCTCCCTGGGGTGTATAGGTGTAGCCTCGATCTCAAGAATTGTCCTCGGTCTAACTAAATATAGGGAAGCCTATAGAGTGCTAATCAGAACCCTAGGTGTAGTAATGGTCTACTCAATCTTTCCCTTAGGGCTAGCTCTAGCCTCATGAATCCTACAGTAAACAATCAGAACTATCGAGAGGGCATCAATGTAAGGTAACCCAAACTATTGAGGCACCCTCTGAACTGGATGTACCTCCACCCTATTAGTCATGTTCACTAACTATGTAGTAGTGCTATATGTAGCCACAATAACAACATCCTCACCCCATAGGTCACACATGTCCTGGTACGGCCATGCAACCATATCATATGTAGTGAGTGTGGCAACTGACTGATGACACCCCTTAAGCATGGTCATGATTTTCCATCTCGCTACACTAATAGTCTCAGGTTATGATAAACACCCCTCTGATAGGGGATTATCCTTTCATAGACCCAACCCATAACAAGTGTAGGATGAATAAGGGATTTCTCCCTAATCTAACAACCTTTTAAAGATCATGGTAGGTGGCACCCAAGATTTCAATGACCCATTGAAATATGTGTCCATATTGCTTAATGCTCTGAATTATTAGGGCCCAACAATAAAGTAACTTGTCTCCACCCTTGTCCCAAACCAAGCACAAATACAAAATGCTAATGATGGCCTTTTATAAGGTAGGGATAGGAGTAGAGGCAACTAACAATAGCCTCATGCCCTTCTGGGCACCAGTATTAGGTGCCAACACATCTCCCATATATGTTGCCCACTTTTCTGATTGTACC
This sequence comes from Taxus chinensis, assembly GCA_019776745.2. NCBI lineage: Eukaryota > Viridiplantae > Streptophyta > Pinopsida > Cupressales > Taxaceae > Taxus > Taxus chinensis. Next base: position 224,442,063 of record CM034154.1, read on the forward strand.
ACTGAAGTAGAAATAGATAAATTCAACCTTCTTCCTATGACAGGAACCTCCAAAATCTTGTACACATCCTCAAGAGTGATGGTCCACTCCCCTATGGCTCTAGGTAGTTAGAAATTGTTCTGGTCAATGTCCCAATAACTCAGTAGATCAGCTAGAAAATAACTAGTCGGTGCAAGTAGTTGTGTCTAGGATATTCTCCATATCCTATTCCTGTGCAATGTATCCCTCTCATCTCGAGTAAGAGAATCCAAAATCGGAGACAACGAGTAGCACTCTTGATCTCTACTTCATCTAATATATGGTCCCTGCATTCATAAATATCAAAAAGAGAAAGTTAGAATCATAACAATGCATAACAAGCTCACTAAAAATATCATAAAAACCAAAAAAAATTCCATACTTAGTCAAATCTGGGTTCTGCCCCTGTAATTACATAACCGCCACTCTGTGTAAAGAGGAAGTTGTGTAACCACCCTTGTGTGTAGAGCGGTGGTTGCATATTTTTCATGGAAATCCCACATTTTATTTTACCCCTTTGATGATTACGTAACTGACGTGGTGGTTGCACAACTGACACTTTGCGTAGAACAACAGTTGTCTAATCACTGCGATAGTACCATCCACGAAATGCGGGTCGTACCCTAAGGCATCACAAATACAAACAAGACAAGAATTGACCATTTTTTAAAAAACAAATTACAAATCCTACTAGGCTCCCCCTTGTGGAAATTTTGACTATAAAATTGTTAAAACCACCCCCTACGTTGAATTTTTCACATTTTATATGTTTTACAGTAGAAATGAATAAATGCAGTTAACTCAACCGTCTGTGACCCACTGCTTCTCCCATGGGTTAGGATTTCATCATGTCTAATTATTCTTCAATTTGACTATATTTGAGTGCAAAGTTTTCACGGGTGATCCAGAGCTCAAAAATCTCTAAGTCTGTGAGTGAAAATGATTTCTAGAAATAGTAATTTTGGTTATATATAGCATGTTTAACTCTATTTTGCGTGTGTGTGTGTGTGTGTTTTGTAGGTCTGGATTACTGGCGTAGGTATATTTCTATCCCCACAGACATGGTAAGTCCTCTTTTCATTTTATATTAGCGTGTGTTTTCAATTTTACATTATATCTGCACTTGATTCTCGTTTATTTCTTGAAGGTAGCGAGAAACTTGGATGGGAATCACTTTAACACACAAATGTATCAGGTATAATTTCCAACCCTCCCACTTAAGAACGTCATACTCGGACGTTATGTTTTACGTCTCTTCATGGCTAAAATTCTTCTTTAAGGGGCAATATGTATGCACCGAATTTTTCACATGCTACATTATTGGAACAGTTCAAAACCATAAATGATGAGTAAATATCTTTCCAATGGTGTTCGAATCTGATTTCTTGTTTTCAGTACATATTTTTAGCCTAGAATGCTTCTCCTGTTTTTTTCCTAGCTTTCCCCACTTTCCTTAAGTCATTTTGTAGCTTTTCCTTGGCTTCCTGGCTTTAAGTCATGAAACCACACTGGTGGTTACACAACTACCATGGCAGTTACATAACCTCTGGTATTCCCAGAATAGTGGTTATGCAACTGCCAGTCTACGTAGACTGGAGGTTCCATGCGAATTTAATAGAGACTCTTTTGGTATATTCTGAACGCATGTCAACTTCTTCAATATCATTTTTATCACATGTTTCTTAACCCATTTGGTTGTTCTTGAGCTTATTGAATGCGTAAAAAATCTCCTCTTCCTTACTTGTTGGCAAGTTAACTTCCCCTTCTTTGAGTTATGTGGCATTCCTTAGCTACTAAATGGATTAGACCATTTCCTTTCCATTTTTCTATAAGATTTAAGATTCTACCTGGAGCATTAGTTGGATATTAATGTTTTGAATTGCACTATTATGTTACTCATAATCCTTCCAAGAAATACACAAGAAATCTCAGTTCTCTTGCCTTATTGTTCTCTTGCCTGCGTTGTTACTATATTTCTTGTAAGCCATTCCAACTCCATCACTTCTTCATCATTTCTTCCACACAAGCCAACAAGGTTCCCTAGACTTGTTTGAGCACCAAATTGGAAAATAAGCTAAGGGAAAAACAAAGAAAAATAAGTAATGGAATTTTTATAGTTCTACACTTCCAAGTTGGGGATGAATTTGGATTCTTAAACTTTTCTTTTTTCAAATAAATCTTATTTCATAATCTATTAGAGTATATTAATTCACAAGAACAAAATTACTGTATATTTTCTTTATTTAAACAAAGATTCTATCGAAATCTACTTCTCTTCATATCCCTATGGGTTTACAATGGAAGTTTGTCTCAAAGAGGCTTTTGCATCTCTTTAGTGTTATTTGTAATTTCCCTTCACTTTTGTAAGCTACCATAGATATTTTTGTTTTTACCGAGGAAGTTTTAGGGGAATAATTACTTCTTATAAGCTTTTAATTTTTCCCATGACTCTGAGGTAATAACAGAGGAATTTGTATATCCACAAGTATAAATTCAAAAATTTGTGTTTTATTAGAATAGATTAGATCCACTCTACACATGGAAATAGCCACATCTAGTTGTTTTCTTGTTTAGCTCTGTTAATTTTAGTGTAGAAGCAATTTTAATTAATTAGAAGAAGTTTAATTGTCTATACATATTTCTTCTTTTTTCCAATAAACACCAAAAATACAAAAACATTATATTAATTAGTTTTTTTTTTAATTCCCTTTTGTTTAAATAATCAAAAAGTACAAAAATAAATAGATTAGTTTATTTCCTTTGTTTAATTAGTTAGATTTCATTTGTTAATTAACTACTGACAACACGTAGATTTAATTAAATTTGAGGAAAGTAATTGAATTGATTTGACTTAAATTTGTTTGTTTCTATTTGGTAATTTAGGAACATAGAGTTAATTAGCAAGAATTAACATATCTCCTCACGCATCCCTAGTTGTTTTATGATTGAATTTGTCCTCTTGTGTTTTCTTTGTGAGTTTGTTTGTTTTAGTAGTTTTCATATATCACATGACCATCCAAGGACCTAGACAACCAAGAGATTATGTGTGTGGTCTAATAGTACCATAACCAAACCTAGTACCACAATTGATAGACATCAATTAAGGCCTTAGACATCTTGTTTTCTAGACCACCTTACTACCACCCATTATCATCACACAGTCAACAACTTTGAAAGTCGAAGCAGATAATGCTTACGAGTTCAAGAAAATTTAACCTAGTCACAACTAGTTCCCATAATTCACATGTTTTTCCTATTCACATGTTTCCTCCCACACCTCATGAACTTGTATAGAGACTTCTACAAGGAAAATTCAGGACAGCTCCCCCACATTCCGCATCAAGTCCAGAGGGTGTTTGGTGACATTGACATCGATAAACTCCTTCGTGTTTCCATTCTCCTCAATTACTCTATTTCTCCCACCCAAGTGAGGAAAGCATTCATTGCTTTAGACAAGTAGATTACCATAATTCCCATTAAGGACATGTGATTTCCTTGATCACTTGTTAGAAACTTTAATCCATTTTTCATACATTTCACCCATTCCCCCTGTTTATCCACTCTGTAGCCACATTCCATTTCACATCGATTATCTCGGCACGACCTTGAGAGGTTGAGTGCGTTCTAAAGTCACATGTTGATTTTTGGACGTACAAAATTGGTGAAACTGACGTGAAATACTAGTTCATTTTCATTTCCTCTATTTCTTCCTTATTTCATCCATCCTTCTTCTCTCCCATTATTTTTCAAGTATTTATATACCCCTCAAATATGTCGGGTCAAGAATATGACATGCCCATTTTGGATCCTTAAGAATATTATTACGATATGGATATGAAACAATCACTCTCGATATCAGGGTGGGCTAATAATTACTAATCCAATTTACCTTAACCTCACACTCCTCCCCCATAAGGATCAAATAACAATTCATCAGGTAGGATCGAGGAGATTGATCAACCTATGTATAGCCTGTAACCTGAGCTCTACCACTTAAATGACATGACATTTATGGTAGAAAAAGGGTTTTATACTCATGTCTAGTCAAGAGCTCAAATCAACATGCTTTGATTCAATCCCCTCTTATTTGTTTCCAAATGATGAACTATTATCACACTTCACCTAAAGCAATGAGCATCTTAACGCAATAGACCAGTCCTTGGACTGTATGCATGATTACACTAATGTTATTCTTTAGAACACTTCTACCCCCCTCCTACAACAGGAAACACATCTAAAGAGGGGTGGTCTCCAAAATATCAATTCATATCAGGACATCACATGCCTTTGCTTCCTAACCAAATTCAGAACCCTCCTAAGCCAAATACAACCCCATCTTTGGGTGATGTAATTTCAACATTGGTGGATAAATTTAAGGAACGAGATCTTTCCCAATCTTCTCATTCTACCCAGTTTACAAGCCAATGAAAATTCCCCCACCACCCTCAAAATTATACTTATGTGACCTTTGTATCTTCGCCTCCTTTGGTCCACATGGGTGTCCCTAACCCTGAATAGCTTCTTACCAGATCAGGTACATTAGGTATGCCCTCTCACGCTCCATACAAATCCTACACAAGCACCAATCAGAAGTGTTTTCTCAAATGCCATTCCAACTAGAAATGTGACGTTCCCTCATTTTTTACCTACCACTCCAAATAAAAACAATGTTCCCCCATACCTTCACATGTATTCTAAATCACTGCAGGTAAACATGTTTTCCTTTACTAGTTCATATTCTTAGCATCAGGGGATGCCTTATGCTCCCACAAATTTATATATTGTACCTTATAAACATCTTATTCCACATCCACATCCACATCCCCATCAATGGTTATCCATGGTATATTCTTATGCTCTGGGAAATTACACCGAATATCTCAAGGAACCCCTTGACTTTACCATATGAAGTGTAATGCTTCCATGACCACTACCTAACCTGCCAAAGTTTAAAGGGGGGGTGACCCAAATGAATTATAAAATTGTACACAACTACCATCAAAGAGATACTCCATTGGGAAGAGGTTATTGCTAAGATAGTCCCTAAGACCCTTAAGGGGATCACTCTTGACTAGTACTCTAGGATACCATAAACCTCAATCCTTTCATTTAACAAACTTGTCTCAGAGTTTATAAATGATTTTGACATGAACAAACTCATGTGAATAGGAATCATATAATTTCTCCACATCAATCAAGATCACAATGAATCTTTCACCCACTTCACTCAGAGGTGGAAGAATGTCCTCTACTCCTCATCCAATGCTCCCAACGTGGATCAAACAGAGATTTGTGACCTATTCCTTCATTCTCTCAACCGATAAAGTAAGGAGGAAGTGAAAAAGTTCCCTCTTATGAGCTATGATGATGTCTTAGAGGGTTCCCTCCGCATTGTCCAAACGGTGATTGATAGCGGTTGAAAAACCTATGGCTCAAACGAGAGACTAGTCACTCTTTCATAAGGTAATTCAAATTTCCCAAATGGTTCAAATAAAAGAAATCAAGGACCCAAATTTCTTAGCAAAATCTATGGTACTATGATAGATGGTGTCACTGATCAAGCCAGAAAGCCAAAAATCTAGAAAGATGAAGATTATTTATTCCTATGGATTACTAATCTCATATATTTAAGAAGTTCTATAATTTGTGTTAGAAATAATTGAGTGTAAATAAGTATATTGATGAGTTCTATTGTCTCAACACCATAATTAGACATGTGGAGGATGACACTAAAAAAATATAAAGTTATGTCAATGGAATTTTTATTTATATTCAATATGAAATCCATATGATTAGGCTAAGATATATATATTAATCCCAATAATTTTCACTGAAGGTGAAAGAGAATTTTTACTGCACACAAAAGAGCACTCTGTGAGGTAAAGCTAAATTTCCACATGGCGTTGGAAGTTTATGTAGTGGTGTATAGTGTCATGCATAAGAAAGAGATAAAAGTACCTCATATAAGCATAGTTATGCATAGAGATATGGAGGTATATAAACATCCCAAGGTATAGAAATCATACAAGGAATATGATTCAATGAAACCTATTTTTGGTATAGAGAGAACAAAAATCATGCATTTGAATATCAAAATTCCATACAAAGCAGTGATAAAAATATAAATTACGTTAGAAATCATGTTTTTCAAGATGTGGAAAATAAATTCATGCATCAACAAGTAATGAAAAATGACTACAATGAGGTAAAGTGTTGATGATTAAGATGGTGTTATTAAATCCCATGATGTAAGATAATGTGGGGGCATAAAGGAATAATATATTAAAAATAATTTACAACTCTAGAGGAAAGTTTTATATATTCATTGTTGATAGTGGTAAAATTTATGATATTTTTATGGATGAGATGGTTAATAAGCTTGTTTTGAAGAGGATTACACACCAAAATCCATAAAAGGTGTTGTGGTTGTTGAAGGGGCATCAATTTCTTATGAATGAGAAATACAAAGTGTGTGTAAAGGTTGAAAATTATGAAGATGAATTCATGTGTGATGTAATTCCCATGGGCATATGTTGTGTATTACTAGGAATACCTTGTAAGTATGATAGGAAAGAGGTTAATCATTTCCATGTAAATACCTACACATAGTTGAAAGATAAATGGAAGTACACTTTGAATGCCTTATAGGATTCAGGTGTAGATGTTGAGATGATTCCAAAGGTAATTTATTTTTTAAGGTAAATAGTTATTGAATGTTATGAAGGGGGATAATTTGTGTTTTACATTCATTTCAATGCTTGTACAAAAAATACAGGACTATATAGTTTCATAAATATAAAATATCACATAAAAAGTGAGGGAGATGATAGATGAGTATGAAAATATCATGATGAAGTATATTTTGGTTGTTTTACGACCTATTTATAATATCAATCATCATATGGACTTGATACTATGGGATATTTTACCAAACAAATACATGCATAAGATGGCACCTAAGGAGATTGAATAAATGAGGAGTTAGGAATTTATTAACAAAGGGTTGATTATATAGTCTCTAACCCTATGTGCAGTACCCATAGTATTGGTTTTTGAACCCTATACATTAATGTTTTCATTGATGTTAGTGATGAAAAAGTGGAAAATTTTGTATCATAGTATTCATTTTGTTATGGTGTGTATTTTTTCTTGTCATTCAATCATTCAATGTGTTCAAGGAGTCCTTGTGCATGACCAAACAATATGTGGTATGTATTGCTCCTTAGGGGTTCTCATGATGTCATGCATGATTAGAAGGGTTGTGAATAGTAGTAAATTCATTTCTCGCGTTATCTTGGTTAGATAAATATGTCTCAATGTTGATCTTGTGCCTCCAAAGGTTAGTATGTGCATTGTCTTGGTGAGTGAAATTAGTGCCTTAAGAAGTCAAGTCATAGTCTTGAGGGTTTGAGAGATTTTATTGTCTTGAGGTGTTTGGTATGAACCAAATTATGTCTTACATGTTGAGTGTCTCTAATATGTAATAATGGTTCCATGAAGTTGTACAGGTCATACTTGGTGCTCTATGATGGAAACTATCCAAACTAGGTCTACTCTTAAGGTTTTTTCCTATCAGGACTTGGTGTATGATTTTTTTTAGGACTAATAAGGTATAATGAGATAGATATGTGTGTAGTAGCACTTCACAAGCCATATGAAGGTTTTAAATGTCAGAAATCATGGATTTGGAGCTTGAAGGATACCTAGTGCAAATGAAGGATTGAGAACATGCCTAGTAATCATAGGCAATTGAGATGGGAAAAGAAATTTTAGATTTCCTCATGACCAAAAAAACATGGGAGATGTCGGAGGTATGATCTCTCTCATGGTGTGAGAAAACTTTCAAGGTCAAAAAAATAAAATCAAGCATGTGGAGTCGCATTCTTCAAAACTGGTTTTTTGATAAGAGCAAGCTAAGCACCTCCACTTCTTAGCAGTTTTTCTAAACTGACAGGGATTCTTCAAATAAATAATAAGATAATTTTTTGGAGGAAATTGGGATAAAAATATAATGTAAAAGGTCTGAGGTCAAATGATGGTGAAATAAAAGAGTTTTATCCATTTTTCTAAACTGGTTTCAAAACCTCTAAAAACCTCACCTAGAGTGATAGGATAAATATGCAAGGTATTTACATAAAATTAATTTACAAATCTCATTTTATGTCTTAGACATGTAAAGGACTCTCAAGGGATCAAGAAAATCCAATTGTGTAGGTACAGATATGACTGAATGGTACAAAAAAACACTAGTTTTGATGAAATCTGCAGATACATGAGTATGTTAGATGCTTCATGAAGAAAGTATTATTGGTCCAGATAGATTTTTATGTCCTATAAATTCTCACGAAGATTTTTGAGTGAATTTTGTAAGAAAAAATTGAAATGAAGATGTATATCTCCTTCCTACCACTATAAGACTTTACATGCAATAACCTATCGTGATTGAAGGAAATTCTTGTATATAAGCTTGATATTGAAGTGTGAAATGGTCATGAATACCTGATACAAGTTCAATATTGCTTAATGGAATCCATATTATACTCTTATGAGTAAGGTTGAATTCTTAGTCTTTTTGGTTTCCAAATGTCCTATTTGTTTGTTCAAGAAGGCTAATAATTTGAGTTAAACTGATAAAACTCTCTTACTAACCCATGCATACAAGTATTTGGAAATGGTTTATAGGATCTCATTCAATTTATCCTACAGTGTAAAGTCGTGAAAATAAGATTCAACTACTTAGACGCATGGTAAATTAAAACTAGGGTTTGAATCCCAAAACCCTACCTAAGCACAATTTTAAAGTGTAAGCAAGTTTGATCTCTTTGAGATGACATCAGACATTTCTTTGGCCTAGGTAGATGTGTAATTTCCTCTAACATTCTTAAAATATTTCCATGTGATCATGCTTGAATGAGAAAGGTGTAGAATTTCTATAAATTTGAAGATGGAACTATGTCATAACGAAACAGTGAACAACATGTCATGGTGCATTGTTTGTGAAGGAAATTTGCAATGTCTTAGTTCCTTGATTGGTTTTGATGATAAAATTCTCACAAATCATTATCTCTAAGTGGTGATAATAGTTGAACACTTTTCCTCCATGTCTTAACAATATATTTCTTGACTAGTTTTAGGTTATTCTATGACTGAGAGTTCATAAGTGTGAATGAGAAGATGGTAAAATGACTATACTATGTACCTTGATGGTCTTCAAGATTTTATTTTTTTTGTATTCATCCTATAGTCCTAATATCCTGAATGTATGCTTGATATCATTTCACAAGTATATTTTTTCCTTATGTTCAAGATTGTGTTAATCCTTCTAACGGTTAGTGTTTCTCATATGTGGAACAATGAAGTGTGTAAGGAGAATGGAGATAAATTGAGAATTTAGAGAGTTGATAGACCATCTTAGAACACTTAGTAACATGGTTTCATTCACGTGAAACTTGGCACATGGTTAGAGAACTAAAAGACAAACATATACTTGCTTGGTTAGAAGACAAAAATTGAGTAACAGTTAGAAAAGGAAGTCTGTAGGGTCTAACTCATATTTTCTGAGTTTTTAAATGATTTTCATATGGTTGAAACATAATTTTTTTTACTTCCATAGTTTTATGAGGAGTTATGACAACTGAGGCAATGAAGGAAGTGTGAAACTTACCTAACAAAGGAAATGTTTTTTTTGCAGTTTTTTTCTTGTCTTCTGGTCTCCTCAGTTCAAGTTGAAAGGAGAAAGAAGACACAAAGGTGTGAATATGAAGTGTAAAATACATGAAGGAAATATAGGTTTTTGTATATATATTCTTTATGGTGTATGAAATTATGTTTTTTGCAAAGACAGGTATGAAAGTGTGTTGATTTGTGGAGATAGGAGTAAATGAAGTGAAGAACTGAAATAGTAATCATGGTGTGTTGATGTAAGAAAATAAGTGATGAAGGTGATAAAAATTCTTTGATTAAATTCTAATTTGTTTCTCAACAACTTAGAAGTGGATACTTCCTTGCAAGTAGGTTCTTGGAAAATAGTCAAGTGGGTTCTTAGTTTTGTATTGGAGTGGGTGCTTCAAAATTGGAGTGGGTGCTCAACACATGGTGAAATCATTGTAATTTTTATAGAACAATTTTCCCTGATAGTTCTATGATTTCAATGGTTTTATCCCTTTTTGGGTTTCCAACCTTAATTTTGGTGTCCTCATGTGTTTTTCTTTCTCTCTCCATGATTGCGTGTTTTGTTTAGTTCATTTTTTGAAAAGGGTGATGAATGAATGTTATGTTGATGATTGAATACAATTTTAAAAAAATTTAAGAGGCATTGATTCCCCCCCCCCCTCTTGGTTCCTAATTTTTTAACAATTAGTATCATATCAATTAGCTTTTGGATAAAGTTTAACCACTTCAAGGATATCCTTCTTACACAAAGCATGGACAACAATCAAGCACAAAGTGGTCTCTCCATGAAAAAGTCACCTCTTTTCTAGGGAACTAACTATTCCTTTTGGATTTAAAGAATGAGGACATAACTTCAATCTCTTGGATATGATATATGGGAAGTGGTTGAAGATGGCTACACCATTCCTAGTACACCTATTACTTCAGCAGCTGACAAGCAATATCATGAGATCAAATCAAGAGCTATGAATTCCATCCTTTATGGGTTATCTTAGAAAAAAAAATTAAACGTTATGCACTGCCAAAAATCCAAGAATATGTGGTACAAAATAAATAACATATATTAGGGAGGTGACACAATGAAACTTTCCAAATTACAGACCTATTGAACACAACTTATAAGCCTTAAAATAGAGGATGAGATTATTACTTCTTATATACAAAGAGTGGATGAAGTTATAAATATGATAATATGACTAAGTGAAAAACAATAGGAATCAATTATTTTTTTAAAAGTACTAAGGTCCCTAACATCCAAATATGATGCAAAGGTCTAAACAATAAAGTAAGTAAAGGACATGACTAAGATAAAATTGGAAGAACTTCATGGCATCCTAGGAGCATATGAATTATGAACCATTGGAGAAAAATCAGTTAAGAAAGAAGTTGATTTCAAATTTGACAAGGAACCATACCCAAAGGAAAATAAAGACAAAGAGGAATTTGATATGGAGGTGGATGATGAGAAGATAGAAGATATGTTTATGAGAAGGCTCAGGAAAGTCTCAGGTAAGTATAAGGGAAAGTTTCATTTTAAGTGTTTTATTTTTTTCCAAATAGTTCATTTTGCATCTAAGTGTTTTCATAAGAACAAATAGGAGAAATATGAACATGAAGAAAAGGACAAGAATCACATCAATCATAAAAAGAGCTTCAAGAGAGAAGGTAAGAGGAAAAATTTCAAAAAACAAAAGAAACTTCTACACCAAGGAGGATTCAAGATCATCTAATTCAAGTGATAACATCATATCTAAGAGTGAGAATGATGAATCTTATAATGAAACCCTGTTCATGGCCTTTGAAACATCTCATAAAATAAACTATAAAGGTAAGAATCATGTTGAAGTTAAAGAATCAAATGAAGAAGGTGTTGTGGTAGACCTTGAAGCTGAGTTAATGAGTGCTCTTGAAGAGTTGAAGCTATCTAAAAGGAAGAACCACATGTTGAGATCCAAGATGAAGCACTATGGGGAGAAAATTATTATTTATGAAAAGATACTCAGTATGAATGAGGGAGAGGAGGAATATGATTTTAAGGAACTATAATATCAACTAGAGATAATATCACTATCATCCGCATCTAAATAAGAAGAGTGTCTAAGAATCAAATTAGAAATGGAAATCCTAAAGATTGAGTTGGATAATATGTTAACCAAGGTAAATTTGTTTGAGAATTTTGACAAAAGAACACATGATATAGTTGATCTTCTAAGCAGCCAAAGAGATACAAGTGACGAGTCATGTTTATGATACAAAGAAGAAAATAAGGATGTTGGAAAAACAAATAATAAAAGTGAAAATAATGCTCCAAAATCATCTTACACAACCAATGAGAAGATTAAAAATGCTTCCAATACATAGACCAATCCCTTCAGAAACTCCCATGTAACCAGGTACACTCACTCCTTCTATGGTTATTGTTTCTCATGTAACATGTTTGGTCATAAATCTATCAAATGTAGAAAAATTCTAAAGGTCATGAAAGGCATTATAATTCACAAAATATGAGAAGATACAAGTGTGTAATTTGTTACAACTATCAAAATATTGGACACATAACAAAGGCATGCAATCATAATCCTCTAAGAAAAGATAGAAAGATATATGTAGTAAAATCTTACTAATAATATAGAACAAGATATGATATCCTAAATAACATTTCATGCTCAATATGAGGGAAGGATATGGTATCTGTATAGTGGCTTCTCAAGTCACATGACAAGTGATAAGAAAAAGTTCATCTACCTGATTAAGAATACCTTAGGAGATGTCATATTTGGATACAAAAACTCATCTAACATTTTTGGTAAGGGATTATTAAGCCTTAATAATGAAAAATTATTCACTAAAAATGTACTATATGTGGAAGGTCTCGAGGAAAATCTCCTAATTGTTATCCAAATGTGTAAGCAAGGGTACACATTAGTTTTCCATGACAAAGGGTGTGATATCAGAGAAAGAAAATCATGCAAGAATATTGGAAAAGCAAAGAGAACCAATAATAACATGTATGTGCTAAAGGAATTCGATAAAGAAAAGTGCTTTATAACTAAAGAATGTTATAGTTGGCTTTGGCACAGAAGGATAAGGAACTTAAAATTTGATAACCTTGTCAAAATAATCTCAAAAGTATGTGTTAAAAACATGTCAAGAATCATCAAACCAAACGATGCCCTTTGTAAATATTGCCTACATGGGAAAAACAATAGGATAAGATTCAATTTAAATATATATTCCACATCAAGGAAATTATAACTAATACACATTGATCTTGTTGGACCCACAAGAACTGCAAACATCTAAGGAGATGAGTATTTTATGTTGTTGATTGATAACTATACTAGGATGACTTGGATTGCATGCTTGAAAGAAAAATTAGAATCATTAGAAAGAATCAAGGAATTCAAATTCGTAGTGGAGGATGAAAATAAGAAAAATATCAAATGTCTGAGATCATATAGAGGAGGTTATTTTTGGTCTAATGAGTTTTAGGGTTTCTCTAAAGAACATGGAATAAGGAGGTAGTTTTTAGTAGTAAGGACACCTCAACAAAATGGGGTGGTTGATAGAAATAATGGAAGAGTTCAAAAGATGGCTAAGACAATGTTTAATGAGTCCAAAATTTTAGATGGTTATTGGAGAGAGGCAGTGTGTACATCTGTATACATATTGAATAGGGAAAAAATAAGAGTGAATAGAAATAAGACACCATATGAGCTTTGGAGAGGCAGGCCAACAAATGTAAATCATCTTAGAGTGTTTGGGAGTAAATGCTACATCAAGAGAGATGAGGACAATCTATGAAAGTTTGATTCTAGATGTGATGAAGGAATATTTATAGGATACTCTTCAGTAATTGTAGCATATATGTTCTATAATAAAAGACAATAAAAGATAGTATAAATTACTAATGTAAATTTTGATGAGTCTTATCCATTAAATATCAAAACACATCCCAAATATGATGAAGAAGATGTAGAAGATAAATCTCCATGCATACAATTCCAAGAAGATGGTAAAGAGGAAGAAAGAACTCATGAAGAAGAAAATGAAGAATAAGAGAGAACAGACACAAAAAACACCTTCAAGGAAGGTCAAGAAAGATCATCCAGCTGATCAGATTATTGCAAACAGAAATGTAGGCATACTCACAAGAAGAAGGTTGAAAAACTTGAAAAATCATGAGAACACAACTCTCCTATCCATGGTAGAACCCAAGAATGTTGAAGAAGCCAAAAAATATCAACATTGGGTGAAAGCAATCAATGAATAATTAGACCAAATAGAGAAAAATGAAACTTGGGAGTTAGTGCCTAGACCCAAGGACAAGAATGTGATTGGAACAAAGTGGATTTTTTAGAAATAAACTACATGAAAAAGGTGATGTAACTAGAAACAAGGAAAGGCTAGTATGCAAATGGTATTCCCAAATGGAAGGAATTGATTTTGGTGAAACCTTTGCACTGGTGGCAAAGATGGAAGAAATCAAACTATTCCTGACCTATGTAGTACACAAGAGGTTTAAAATATACCAAATGGATGTTAAGTCATCTTTCTTGAAAGGTCACTTAAATGAAGAAGTTTATATTGAACATCCAGATGGTTTTTCCTTCACATAATATAAAGACTATGCATGCAAGTTGAATAAGGATCTGTATGGTATCAAATAAGCTCCTAGATCTTAGTATAGCATGGTAAATAGATATATAGTTGACCAAGGCTTAAAAAAGGGAGTAGCCAATAGTAACCTATACATAAAGGAAGAATAAGGAAACTTTTTATTGTTTTTGTATATGTGGATGACATAATATTTGGGGGAGACAATGAGAGGATGACACATGAGCTTCTAAAGTCATGAAGGAATAATTTTAAGTGTTAATGTTTAGATACATCACCCTCTTATTAGGACTATAAATTGGTCAATTGGAGAAAGGAGTTTTCATATCTAAAACCAAGTATGTTAAGGATATGCTAAAAAGGTTTAACATAGAAAATTTCATACCAGTATGGACTCCAATTGTCACTGGATGCAAGCTCAATAAAGAGGACAACTCACTAAAAGTTAATCAAACCTTGTATAGATCCATGATTGGAAGCCTATTATACTTTATTTCTTTTAGGCCAGATATAGTACAAGTTGTTGGGTTATTTGGAATATTTCAAGAAGAACCTAGAGAGAATCATCTTCAAGAAATTAAAAGGATCTTCATATATCTCATGAGAACCCTAAATTACAGCATTTGGTATCCAAGGAGAAAGGATTTTAGCATAAATTCATTCACAAATTTTCATTGGGAAATGAGTATTGATGATAGAAAGAGCACAAGTGGAGGGTCATTCTTTTTAGGAAAGTGTTTTTTATCATGGCTAAGTAAGAATAAATCATTAGTATCCCTTTCAACATGTGAAGATGAGTATGTAACAGCTGTAATTTTTTACACTCAAGTACTTTAGATGAGGAAAACCTTGGAGGACTACAAAATCAGATTTGATAAACCAACACCTCTATATTATGACAGTACTAGTGTCATAAGTGTATCTAAGAACCATGTGCTACATTCTAAAAATAAGCATATCCCAATCAAATACTGCTTCTTGAGAAAGCAAGTGAATGACAAGAAAATCATATTGGAGCATGTGAGTACCAAGGAAGAGATACCTGAAATTTTTACAAATCCATTTCCTAAAGCCACCTTTGAGCATCTAAGGGAAGAATTGGGAGTCATTTTTACTCATAACATTTACTAAAAGTCTAAAGACAACCTCAAGGAGCATATCAAGTATAAAATATTCTCCTAAAAAGATCCAAGCATCAAAGAAAATTTTCACAAGTCCAAGTGGATCTCTTTGAGGTATGTATGTGATGTACTTATGTGGTTTGTTTATCTCTTATGTCAGTCAACCATTTTTCATATATTTCAAAGGGGATGATGGGTTTATTGTTTTCCATCAAGGTATATGGATGGTTTTGAAATCAACGACAAAGCGGGATATTTTTGAACCATATGCATTGATGTTATCATTGATGTCAGTGATGGAAAATTGGAAAAGTGTGTATCATAGTCCTCATGTTGTTATGGTGTGTATTTTTTCTTTTCATTCAATCATTTAATTTGTTTAATGAGTCATTATGCATGGTCAAACAATATGTTTTATGTATGCTCCTTATGGGTTCTCATGATGTCATGCATGATTGGAAGGTTGTGAAGAGAATTCAATGCATTTTTCATGTTATCTTGGTTAGATAAATGTATCTCAGTGTTGGTCTTGTACCTCCAAAGGTTAGTATGTGCATTTTTTTGGTGAGTGAAGTTGGCACTATTATCCCAAATTCACCCCCAGGGTTAGTTTGGATATTTCATTATAAATGGACTTAGCCATTGAAATTATGGGACATGCGGGAGGCCGTCAAATTTAGCGTCGAGTCTTCGAAGAGGACAACACAAGATGGCTTGTAAGTAAAAAATTGATATTTTATGAGTTATTTGGTAGGTTAGGTTTCGCAACAAGCTATCTCACCATGGTAAATGTTTGGGACCATATCTCTTTTTCACATGTTAACCATACATCAACAGTTTCCCTTTCACTTGTCAACCATATTACTGACGTGTGTCAACCATTTCTTGTCACACATCAACCACGTGTCAACCTTCCCTGCGATCACACATCACTGCCATCATTTTCATGCATCACCACCCCATTTTCACGCATTAACCATACATCAACCACCCTTTACCGACACGCATTAGCCACCTCCCTCTTTTTGTGCATCAACATCATGTCTTCCTATCATGCGACACTGCCATCTTCTTAACATGTGTCATCCACCTTCATATTGTCACATGTCAGCCTTCCATCTTGACGTAGGCCAACCTTTCCTTGATGTCGTAGGACAACATTTCTTCTTGTCATGCGACAACCCCTCCCTTGTTGGAAAACATCTTCTTTCATCTTTGTTGGGTTTCAACAAGGAATGCCAGCTACAAATCGGCTTTAAAGGCATCATACAACGTATCTCAATAACTAGTTTAATGAAGTATGGCACCCATATCTTTTCTGACAGAAAATTACCATCAGAAGGTGCATTGGTATGGCTTCCCATACCTCCATACAAGAAATTAATGAGGTTTTTTGGTAGGTGACACAAATATTCTATATAATGTATTTGACCTAATTTTTAAAGGGGGGACATTCTGGGATCTGGGGAAACCCTTCCAAATTTTCCCTCAAGTCCATTTGAGTTGTGAACCTTCTTTTGGGCCTGTAATGTAATTATGCCTTTGTGTGTCATATGTAAATGGTATTTACATGTTTTGAAGTAATAAAAATCATGTTTTGTAGTGTTTCTTCAGCCCTAACTCATTTTTATTGTGTTTCTCTTGCCTTCCATTATTTTTATTCTATTTTTTTCATGCTTCTCTCATTTACAGGTTCATGAGGTTTTGTTTCATGGAGATCTGATGGCGAATTGGGATTTGGGTTTGTGTCACACCTGTCTGGACTCTCTCAACTCCATCTTCCTCCCATTCTCCCTCAATTAGAATACCTTGCCCCCTTTTTCTGGTGCTATCACCCCCTTAGTGTAGGATTTCCCTTTTCATGCACATTCTCTCTCCTTTTCTCCTTGGAAGTGTCATTAGGGCAGGATTAGTTTAGGATTTTCCATTCTCTGCACTTTGGAGAAGTTGTAGCACTAGGATTAGGTAGAAGAAGTTGGGGATTATCTATAGAGGATTATCTCTATTTTGCGAGGTCCCACAACTGTGAGGGATAATCCCATGTTATGAAAAATTACATTGATTACATCACACAAAAATCAACTAGAAAATTGGGTGGTGCTGGTAATTTGGTACATAATAGTTTTGGCATGCACCTGGTGGGACATGATTTTAAGCACCTTACCAATTCATTTTAATCAAGTTTGATGTGTTTTTGGTGAAGATTTCAGCCTTTGGAGGCACATGTAAAGCACATCTGGCAACTCCTTCTGGTCAAATAACCCATTCTATGAGTTGCAGAGTTTCCTCTCCGTCCACTTTCCATCCATTATTATTTCCATCATATTTCATTCTTCTTACATTCCATGAAGCTATGCAGTCATGGTTTCATTCCCATATTTGAATTCACACTTACAGTAGTAGCAGTGCAGTCCACCTCCAATGTATTTCTTAACTCCTTAAGATCAACATTATGATCAAATCCATAATCACTATGCCTACCCCTATGAGCAATACCAGGATCAATTTGGCTATGAAACCTATTAAGAGGAGGGATATGCATGTATTCGAAATCAATTATATGGAGAATGATTGATTTGCAGGAGAAGATTCTAAAAGATGGAGGTAGACATGGTGTAGTAAAGGGCCAGAACTCAGATGAAATCATTCCAGAATTGGCTATCAGGGAACCTTTTCCATGGGTTGGCCCTGTGCTAAGACATTTCAGCCCACAACAAAATCTTGATTTCATGGTTGAGATGTTGCCCCAGCTTACATAGTGGACTGAGGAGATAGAGGCCTTCAAACTTGGTGTTAGGGAGCCTTGTTAATGGGTAAGTCCCACATCATCATATAGCAATTTTCTCTATGTTCCCCAAGCAACACCATCTCATCCTGAGCCTCAATTTTCAAGCTTCTTGCTTGTCGCCCCTAATGTGGAATCCCCTTCTCCATCCCCTAATCTTTCATCCCATCTCAGTTTTTTTCCCTTTTCCTTTCCAAATCCAAGTCCCCTCCACAAGAGTAAAGTATAAAACCCCTTCCATCACCTCCACCACAAACAATGTAGAAATTGGTAGAACCCCAACCCACCCCTCCTCTTGCATTCCCTAACTCATGTCAGGGAGAGACTCAACAAACTAGTCAAGAGGAACAATAAGAAGAACAACCTAGTAAAGAATAAATGATAAGTGTTTTAAGGAATTGGGCTTCAAATTGTGGAACAGACAGGATTCCCTTGCTAGTTAAGCCTTTGGAGGAGGCCAAGGTTGGAAAATATAGGTGGTAAAAGACGAGGTTTTAGCAGAAGCAAAGCAAGAACATGTTGAAAATATCAAAAATCGATGTGTTTAGAGTGTAGTGTCCATGACGGTACTCTATTTTCTAATATCATTGGTCAACCATCAACTGCAAAATCAGCAGAGGAAGAGGGAAGAACAAATCTAAATCCAAAAGAAGAGGAGAAACTTCCCAGCTATGGAGGAGATCCATACAATTTCACGGGCACCAAGCATAGAACAAGCCACTGAAGAACCTTCATTTCTTCCTCCCACTCCATCACCTTCAAGCTCTACTGAATAAGAATAGTTTTATCTCTCAAACTTCATACTTGAGGATGAAGAGGACCATGGTGAACAAGTTACAGATCTAGAGGACATCATCAGGGAGGTTGAGCTGACACAACAGGACCATGAGGAGGAAGATTATGTGTCAGAATTGGAGGACTACTTCGATGAGGAAGATCCCATAGAAATTACCACATTTAATCCTCCATCATCCATCTTCCAAGACACGATGATTCCTTTGTTATGGAGGAGAGAATTCAAGTACAATAACCTGCACTTCACAACATCCCTCTGGAACTAAGATTGGAGGAATTGAATATTCCAATACCCACTCTGGAAAAGGAGGAAGAAGAATATAAGGATGACATACATTATGAATCAGTCATCGAGGCAGAAAACCAACTATTTGTAGATGCCCCACAAGGTAAAAATGAGAATATAAATAGTCACATTTTCTAGGAAGGCCTGTAAAAGGACTTCATCCTTGGGGTTGGAAGTCAAGATTAGTGTTGGGAACATCAAAGGATCAAACCATGCCCCATAAGGTACTTGGCCTCATTTGAGCCAAGGGAGAAGCCAAAACCAGTCATGTCCATTTTAGGGCATGAGGGTGAACATCAAAGTACCAAGGGTTCAGCTATAACACCTCTAGAAGCTCCATGCAGACTATTCAGAGGAAGTATCCCCATTGCTTATAACTGATAACTTGATGATTTAGGTGGAGGATCATCCTCTTGGTGGGTTTTCACTCATTCAAGAAGCCATTATCAATGCCAAATCAAATGTGTGGTTACAAATTGTGAGAAGCGGAAGCTACTTCTCATCACCAGTGACAGGTTTTGTTTGAGGTTGCCCATTCCTTTGGTTAGTGTAGGGTAGGAGTAGGTTTTCTTTCAGTAGAAGAAGTGCTTATACACACTTTGCATATCCCACTTGGGTATGTATGATTTTCTCCTTTGTACATAGTTTTTCTGTGGTGGTGGGTATTGCACATTTCATCATGTTGTTAGGAGGTAATGTCATAATAAGGGGTTTAAAGTTGTAAGAAATAGTTGTAGTCTTCAAGGAAATCCAAATGTAGAGAAACTAAATCATATTGAGAGAAAGTTTATAAATGTTCCATCTTTCATGTCTCTCTAGATCAACCACCGTTGAGCTCATATGCCTCTTCTTGCATCAGAAAATAAATCACAAGGGAATTTCTATCTTCGACATTTTGGCCAAGGCATGTGCATGAGAGAAGATCAGGTCCTAACAACAGTTCCAGCCTCTCCCAATCATCTTTTGTTCCTATAACTTTTGCATTATTATTCTTGTCAACAATCATAAGTTGGTTGTGCTTCACACTTGGAAAGAAATTATATTTTGGGGTAGTTTCACACTACATATATTCGGTCCCAACATATTACTTGTAGGATCAAAGTTCTATGTGCCTTTTCCTTGGTCATATTTTCAATTTTGGGGATAGTTTATAGTTTTATCCAGTGTCCCAAAATCATCTTTAAGAGCAGGGAAAAGAGGTTTCAGTCCAAACGCTAAGTTTGTACAAGTCTTGGGGACAATTTTTCAAAAGGAAAGATTAGTTTCTTCAATGTTGGGCTTGACTCCATGCACAATGGATGCTTCAAGGCAACTAGTCACACACCTAGCAGGAAGATGTCCCCGAGAGATCACCAATTGTTATCGCAGATTCACCCACCCCCCTCAAGTTTAGTTGGATAATTTAATTATAAATGGAATTTCCCATTAAAATTATGGGACATGTGGGAGGCCGTCAAATTCAACACCGAGTCTTAGAAGAGGATAGATAAAAATGGCTCACAAGTAAAAAATTGAGAATTTATGAGTTCTCTGGGAGCACAAAAAAAATTTAGGACCATATCTCATTGTTGTGCATCAACCATGCGTCAACAGTTTCCCTTGTCATGTGTCAACCATCTTACTGACACACATCAACCATTTCTTATAGTGCGTCAACCACTTGTCAACCTTTCTTGTTGTCGCATGTCACCTCCCTCATTGTCATGTGTCACCACCTTTTTTTCACGTGTCACCTTGTTTTCATGCATCACCACCCTATTGTACAGTGTCAACCACCCTTTGTTGATGTGTGTCATCCATCTCCCTTTTATCACGCATCAGTGTCAGCATCATGTCTTCATGTCGCATGTCATATTCATCTTCTTGATGCTTATCAGCTTCCTTCTTCCTATCGCACATCAGCATTCCATCTTAATGTGCATCAACCTTCCCTTGTTTTTGTGGGATAGCATTTCTTCTTATCATATGAAAACCCCTCCCTTATTGGTGGATAACTTATTCTATTATTAATGGGTGTCAGTAAGGAATGCCATCTACAGACTAGGAATTAATGGCATCGTATAAGGTATCTCAACAACTGGTTTAATGAAGTATGGTGCCCATGTCTTTTCTGACTAAAAAGTACCATCGGAAAGTGGATCGGTATGGCTGCCCATACCTCCATACAGGAAATTAATGAGGTATGTCGATAGGTGAGACAAATTTTTGATATAATGTAGTCGACCCCCTCATTTTTAAAGGGGGGGAATTTTGGGATCTGGGGAAACCCTTGCAAAAAATTCCCTCAACTCCATTTGAGCTATGAGCCTTCTTTTGGGCCTACAATGTAATTATGCCTTTATGCATCATATGTAAATGGTCTATGCATGCTTTGAAGCAATAAAAATCATGTTTTATGGTGTTTCTTCAGCCCTAGCTCATTTTTATTGTGTTTCTCTTTCCTCTCCATTATTATTGTTGTATTTTGTGTATGCCTCTCTCATTTACAGGTTCATGAGGTTATGTTTCATGGAGATTTGATGGCGATTTTGGATTTAGGTTTCTATCACACCTGTCTAGCCTCTCTCAACTCCATCTTCCTCCCATTCTCCCTCAATCAGAGTACCTTGCCCCATTTTTCTTGTGCTATCACCCCCTTAGTGTAGGATTTCCCTTTTCATGCACATTCTCTCTCCTTGTCTCCTTCGAAGTGTTAGTGTAGGCTTAGTTAGGTGTTTTTCTTACATTAGGAGTAGTTGTAGCATTAGGATTAGGTAGAGGAATTCAGACTTATCCAAAGGCTTATTTCAATTTTACAAGTCCCAAATCTTGAGGGATAACCCCATGTTAGTATAATTACACTGATTTCCCCAAACACATAGTGTAAAATGGGGATTGTTGTAATTTTGACACAGCAGGTACCTTGAGAAGTCAAGTCACAGTCTTGAGGGTTTGAGAGTTTTTATTGTATTGAGGTGTTTGGTATGAACCAAAGTATGTCTTACATGTTGTAGGAGGTGTCTTATATATATAATGTTGGTTCCATGAATTTGTACAGTTCATACTTGGTGCTCTATGTGTAGACACTCAAAATTTGCACTCATCGTTTTTCTTCATCACTTACATTATCTTCACAAGACATTAATCAAAATCACTATCTCATGCATATGCTCCCTATCCTAAGTCTAAAAACCTCCATCATATTTACGTCATGTAAATATTATCCACAGCTATGATATCCACCTTTACAGCCCCCCCAAACTACCTAAAACCACTTAAAAGCCAAAAACAAATTAAAAAATAAAAAATATAACCATTCCATAACCATTTAACTCTTACACCACAACCTCCAATGGTTTTCTAATCATTTACCTAAACTCCAAAACCAAACAACCTCAATTTGAATTGGTTTTAACCACTTTAGCACCTGTTATCCAGAAAAAACCATAATGTTAGCAATTTAGTTGGATTTCTAGTGATTATAAATATGATTTTTCATCTCTCCCTCTAATATCTTCAACTTTTGATCTTCAGTCTCAAATTTCTAGCATTCTTTTCACTCCTACACTTGTTTGTTAGACACTCTAGCATCCATTACATCATTAGGCATCAACACTAAGCATTTTCAAGCATCTTGAAGGTCAGTTTTCATCACCCAAAGTTCAAGACACATCACAACACATCCTACTTGCTTAGATCTCTCTCGCTGAAGGTTTAAGGCATCATTTCGCTCCAAAACCATTTCAATGTACTTCTCTTATCCTTATTTATATTTTATGAATCATAATTAGTCTTTAAAATAGTTAGAAACATAATTATGTAGCTTCAATATTTCATTTTTTATACAACTGTCAAAACTCACAGAAATCACCAGCGATTCACCCTAGTTGCCAATGATTGGCCTAAATCACCGGCGATTCCTGTCAAAATACAATTTTATCAATTTATCATCTTTTATCAAATCCTCTACATTTAACATTGTTGTTTCCAAGCGTGGCTATTCGTGTGATGGAAATTTTTGGCCATTCACATCCAATTATTAGCATTTACAACCTTTCAATAGTTCACCATCCATTATTTTGGCAAGAATACAAAATTTTGCATGAATTCACCCTCTGCACAATCCATTTTTCTGACACTAATTAAGACATTGAAAAATCAATTTGAATTCCTTCATGAGATTGAGAAAGAAACTGATGAATTCTGGTACGACTACTTTGAATGTGTCTAGATTAAATCCACCCTCTCTTGGGCCACCTTTGAAGTTTCACAAGATCTACCTTTCCACTTATAGTTTCTAGGTTTTCTTATCTACTATCCATATATTTTTTCCTTATCTACATCATTAGCAACTCACTTAATTGTTACAAAAACAAGCTGACATCCTCCAAGGAAGTCCCTTTGGATTCCTTGAATCGGTCTTTGCCGAGACATCTCGTCTATCCATTTGTATAATCCTTATCCATTTTTTTTTTTAGCGTCAGGTTGCTTCGCAGGTTGCTTCGCAGGATAAGATGACTTGTACATTCATTTGGATGTGACAAACTCAATTGAACATCAGGTTTAGCACACATCATCACGAGTATATGTGTAAACCATGTTGCCATCTCCCAAGGTTTATTTTTTTTATTATTTCACTTCATTAATTTAAATTAGAAAATTAAAAACATCTTTGAACGTTATGGCACACCTGGTGGGACTCTTGTTCATGTTCTTTCATTTCAATTTTTACTTAGAAATTCAATTTTTAGCTTTCATACTTTGTAATCATCCAATGATCCAGTCAAATAGCTAGCAATTATGTGAATCACTAGCAATTCTATCAATTCATTGATGATCTTTGTGACTGCTTCTGATTACTCAGTCAGATAGTTCCTAACACCATTTTCTTTTACTATTTTTCCTTCTACTAACCTTTTTTGCAGGTTTTTTCTCTAGTATCTTTTCACTTGCTATGTTTTTTCTTTAGTAAAAAAAAATCAAATAATTAACAAATAAAAAAGGAAGCATTCCTCAGGTGAGTCTTCTTCTTTATATTTGTTTTAAAGCATCACATTTTGTTATTTTACCTCATCTAAATTAATCATCCTTTTGGGCTTAACATGAATCTTACATCATGTTTGATCACATAGATTAATTAAAGGATTAATTTATTGCATTCACAACATCTCCCCTCACACATAGCTTAACCACATCAAACATTCTTACCCAGGTGATAACTATTTCAATTTCATCACCCAATAGGGAAACCCACTCGATGTTCTAACTGAGTATAAACAAATGGTTTTTTTGTATATTGGCTAAGCACCTAACTCCCTTATCACTGTGTGACTATGAAGTGAGGGGGTAGGCCCCAATACTAAGCCTCGTACAAGAACTAGCATAGATTTGGGCCTCACATACCTTCGGGTAAATCGTGGACATAAGCCCTAAACACTCCTAAAACCATCCATAGAAGGCCATTTCCTAGGACCCTATCATCCGTTTTACACATTTCATATTTATAAATTAATCAAGATAATCAAATCGTTCTATGTGGTTTTCTCATTACTTATGATCAACCAATATAGATTTCTTTTCATTTTTTAGGTGATTGTTTTTTTTTAGTATGGTGTTCAGAAGACAAAAATCACATATCCAAACACAAGATAACATTATAGATGACATTGAACATTCTGTTGATAACACTCAAACATGTCTGTAGAATTCTTAGCATTCATTTTGTGAACAAAAAAATGATTTATCACCCCCACCCAAAGATCAAGGATAACCACACTCTCCCAGCATCCAATCCACCTAATCTGAGATACCTGATCCTCTTAGTCCATGGTTTTTTGACAATGGGGATCTTGTCTTCTCGAAGATCCTTGATTCAAACCCCATATCTCTTAATGCCTATCTTGCAGCTATGGGTGTTTATCTTCAGTCACCATTACCTAAACCCCAACCTTATGTACCCGATCCTTTGTGTTTTTTATCCCATCTCATTGATCTAAATCATGAACCTGTTATTCAACAGATATATTCTTATCCTCCTAACAACCAAGTAGAAACATCATGTGTTGTGTCTTCAGTTTCTATTTTTTATCTTAATGTAATATCTTCACAAGACGTAACCACTCGGCATCCTACATCTTCACTTGACCCTTCCACTGGATCTACACCACTTCAAAACAACACGAGCACTTATTCACCCTCACATACCCCTACATCCTCTTTTTTTGTTCAAACACCCCCCACAAGTTTTATTTTTATTCTTACTAATGTATCTCATCCACCATCCTCCCAAAAAAATACACCGCCTCTCTAAAACATTACTATGTATATCCCCACATCAATACCCCTAGCCAATACTAGTGATATTGTCAGTACTCGTCTGACTTCACAACGATCTTCCACCCCCCTTTATCACATCATATACCTAAACCATCACCACCATTGACTTTCTCCCAATCTATACCAAAACAATCACATCCCCTTCCTTTCCAAAACATTTTGCAACAATCACAACCTTTTGTTGGAACCTATATTCCTTTTCAACAATCATCCCCATATTCACAACTCCTTATCCACACATCCATCCCCTTTCAACACGTCCCTCAACAATAGAAACCTCTTGAACACATTTATTCTCATCCAATATCAGTATTTCCAACCATCACATCCCCTAGTATCACATCCCTCTTACAACATCCCCATAAATGATCCTCAACAAAACATTCCATTCCAACAATACACCCCTTAGCAGTATCAATCATACCAATAGCCTAATCAGTATTCATTTAATAAATCTATCTTATCCTCATATGGTACATAAAAACAACTAAAAATGGACCCTCTTCAAGCTTGAATTAACAAGATATCTAGTCTTGAATCCACTTCCATGGGCCCTAAGAGCACACTTTCATATGAATAGATCTGTAATGAACCTATTCATTCATTTGTGCCTTACAAATCCTATCCACCCCACTGGGAGCTTCTAAAATTTCTTAGTTTTCTATAGCAAAGAAGACCCCCAGCAACATATCCGAGCCTTTCACCACACTTTCTATCTTATATCCCATTACCAAGATCTACTGCTTAGGAAATTCCCTATGTCTCCGGTCGGTCCTACCCTAGACTAATATAACAACATCCTTTAGTATTCTTTGTTTTCATTCGCACAGCTCGCTCAACTCTTCCTGGAACACTTTTCTATCAAAATCATTTGTAAAATTGCCATTACAGACCTTTGTGCCATTAAATAGTTGGAAGACGAGTCTATCACAAACTTTTTTCCCATTAGAGGGGTATAATTAATCAATTATCATTCTCACTCCCACAAATGGAGTTAATAAAATTATTCTCCCGTTCATGTGCCAAACACATTTCGTCTACACTACAAATTCAATCATTTTAAATGTTTGATGAATCTTTAACCATGGCCCATAATATTGAACTATGAGCCCTTAAAGAAGGCAGAGTCAAACTTAGACCAAAGAAACCTAAAACATAGTTCTCATCAAAACCATCTTCCATTTCAAATAAATATAAGTCGTCAACAAACATCGTAGTCATCAAATATTCCTCTAAAGAACGATCAACCACTAAACACTCCTAGCCTCAATGTAATTAAAAACCCATTGGAGAAACTTATAGTGGATTTTTTGAAAAACTTCTTACCACTAACATGATTTCTCTTCCACCCATTTGACCAATCGACACATCTTTTTCTAAACCCTATTGGTATAGAGATAACGATTATTACAAATACCACATAGTTAAAGGACACAATATTGAGAGGTGTCATTCCTTCTACAATTTCCTTCAAGATCTAATTGATAAAGGTGAACTAAATCTAGACAACCCTAATTCACCCCAAAATCACAACCTTGATATCTTTAAACAACCCTTCCTGGTTCATTCCCTGTCAAGTAGTCAACCTCAAGCTAATAATGTACAAGCTCACAACACCATAAACACCATCAATAAGACATTTCCTACCAATGAATCCATGCCTACATCCTCTCATAACACCCATGAATCCACATCCGATAAGAAACCAAAAACATCCACACAACTCACTATCCAAAGTGAATCTTTTGCAACTGTCACTTCTTCATCTAGCCCTTATAAGGATTCTTCGTAAACCTCTCAAAAGAAACCAGTCATCTAAATAATGAAATTTTCATATGATGAATTTGTAGCCGAATATCACCCATGTAACCTTCAAAAGAGTATTCCACCTCAATCTAAAAAGGTTACGGTCATATCTCAAAATCACCCCATGCAAAAATCAAATAATCAACCATCTATCTTGGGTCCACATCCCACATCTAAATCTCCTATTATTAGCACATCTTTAAAATATATCCATTTATAAATGAATAAACAAACCACAACTAAAGAAGTGTCTCCTATGAATTCCAAATCAAGTGAGATACTGTCACCATCAACGTACGCACCTAAATGTTGCTATGCAATGACTCTAGAAAAACTACTCCAGTAAAATCTTATAGTGCTACCTCCTCTCAAATCATCCAACTCTCGGGACTGTAATCCATCTTGGTTTAACTTCAAAGCTTCCTATGATTACCATTAAACACTAAGACACTTTATGGAATATTGTAAAGCCTTTCACGCAATCATTAAGAAACTTGAAAGTAAAGGTCTTCTTCCTCTAGATTCACACAAATCCATAAAAGACCACACAACATCTACATCTACATCCTCGACCACATCCAAGGAATCCTCTAAAAAGGAATTTCCTCATCAAGTTGATGTCATCCATATCACCATATGCTCATGCACCCACAATCCCAATTCATCAAAATAGAATACATCTAAGAATTTTGTTGCCATACCTCCACCTATAGATCTCTTCTCCTCATTTGATAAATCCAAGATTTCCATTTTTCTCCCTCCTGACACATCTTATCGCTCCACCTTCTTCTACTACATTATAAAATGTTGTTATTAAATAGTTACACCAAGCTCTGGTTAAAATGTCACTTTACAAGCTTGTTCAAACATCATCATCACAAAAGAAAAGATAAATCACTGCAAATAAAGAAGCAACTGGCATAAGGTAATTGTATTGGAGTGAATGAAGAACATCAAGTTGTTGTTGTCTGTGATCCAACTAAAGATAGTGATTTTGTAGAACCTTCTAGTGACTCCAAAATTGGCTACTTGGACTATGAATCAGAAAATGAGGTTTATTTATCATCATTTCTGGAAGTTTTCCTTAAAGAATAATAAGCCACTGAATTCATTGCTTATGCATTTTCACCATATATCTTCCCATACCAAGGGCCTCTTGCTATAAAGAACTCCCACAAATCAGCCATAGAGGAAATAGTCAAAGAAGATCCTGCTGCCTAAATTTTTCTACATGAGGAGAACCATGATGAATCAATTACAAAATAAAAATTCATCATGGAAAATGCAGAGTATTTTGTAGCATTGTCTATGGAAGTAGAACAAGAATTAGATCAACTTGCAAGCAACTTTATTTCTAGAAAGGAAAGTCTACAAGATGCCCCCATTCATGGGGACAAGCTTTAAAGGTATGAGAAAATCATGAGGATTAGGACTTGCCTAATAATATATTTGGCTATTTTAGAGAAAAGAAAGGAGTTGCAAACATTTATGCTTAGTTTAGAGCATGAGGATGAGCTATAACACACCAAATATCAACCACAGTACCTCTCAAATCCAAATACATAACAACTAAAGGAGGTATTTATTTTATTTGTTGTTGTTGATAATTTGGTAACAAGGGTGAAGAACCAGCTTCAGAATAATTTTTCACTCTTGCTAAGGACCATGTTCAATGCAAAATCAATTACATGGTCTAAGTTTGTGAGGAAAGACAGATATTTCTCCCTTCCTTTTGTAGGATTCGTTTGAGCTTCCTTTTCCTCTGGTTAAAGTAGAATACATAGTTTTTTTAAGAAAAATAAGTGCTTCTGCACACTTTACATGTTTCCACTTGGGACATGTATGATTTTACATGTTTGTATATGTTTTTTGTAAGTTTTTTTGTTGTGCTCATTTCTCTTCAGGATTAAATAAGATAGTTGGATTATTTTCTGATCTTTATTAAGATCTCTACAGATCAATTTCTAGCTATTAGTCATCAGGTAGTTCTAGTTTGGTGCTAAAGCTCATCACAGATTCAAGAGGAAAATTTTCAAAGGAAATGATCAATTTATTCAAGGATAAACTCAACTCCATATCCCAATGGACAAGACTTGAAACTAGATATGTTGGGATCTCATCTCCATTTCTTTCATTCTAGTAGAAGTAAAGATGTCCACAAACGGAGCCAATTGGTGTCCCCAAAGATTTCACTTAGAATTCTTGGCATACCCCGTTTAAAATTTTTGTAGATTTTCTCTATAATTCTCTAGAACGTTGTAAAAGGTTGCTTGGAAGTAGATAGAGGAATACCCATTTTCCCAAAATGTCCTGAAGTTTCTAAATAAATATAAGTACCTACTCTATTAAGTAATCGGATTTCTCAAATTATTTTACTTCAAAGTTGCAGTAAGTCATCCTCTAAAACCTGATTTGCACTACTTCACGTTTGGCAGGTTTTCGTAGCTACTTTACTTCTTAAAGTAATTAAGAAAGGGTTCTCAAAAACTCTAGTTTCCTTCTTTGTGTTAAAATGGAGTAACTTTACTTCTAAAAGTAACTAAGTAGAGCAGTTGTGGAATCCCGTAAAGAAGGAAAAATAATAGAAGTTGCTTTACTTCTACAAGGAATAAGTAATTAGGGGTCAAAATCTTGAAATACAAAGAGAAACTAATTTAATTTTACAAGTAATAAGTAATGGGTGTTGAAATCCCACAATACAAAGATAAATTGCTATACTTTTATAAGTAATAAGTAATGGGAGTCGAATTCATGCAAAGAAGGGAATTTTGACAACTTATTTTGGCCATAACTTTTGCTCCAGTGCTCCATTATTCGAGATATTGGACTTTCCGGAAAGCTCTCAACATCCTATACACAATGGAATCATATAAATCAGTTTTTTATTAGAGAAAGTGGCATAAAATGTAAAAAATATATCCATCACATTAATGAGAGTAATAAGTAATGGGGTGTCAAAATCCCACAATACAAAGGAAATTTCAACAACTCGTTACTTCATTAAAGTAATAAGTAATGTGGTTGTTAAATCCCACAATACAAAGGAAATTGCAACAACTCGTTACTTCATTGAAGTAATAACTAATGCAATTGCTAAAACCCACAATACACTGGAAAGTAATAATAGGGGGTCAAAAACCTGATTGGCTATAACTTTTTCTCCAGTGATCCATTTTTAGAGATCTTGGATTTTCTGGAAATATCTTGACATCTTCTACACCATGGAATCATGAAGATCAATTTTTTGTGTGATTATATGGGATAAAAAGTGCAAAACCACTCCCAACATAAAATGAACAGTTCCAGGAAGCAGTGCTTCCGAATTTAATGCAGCATGGGTTGTTTTCTTCTTCAGGAAAATGGGGGGAAATTAATGAAATTCTTTAGATATAATATTTTCTTCTTCTTATTATTATTTTTCTTCTTCTTATTTCTTGATGATGTAATAAAGTAATCGATATTAATTGTAGAACTTAATTAATCTAGTTAAAATATATTACTTCGAGTTGTTTTAAAAACTCAATTACTTATAAATATGTGGCACATCAGAACATTCCAATTTCATGTGTGTCATGCAATGAGAATTTCAAGGAGGAAAATTCTCAAATCCTCACAGTTTTGTAGATAAGCACTTATGGAATTATAATCAATATAATGGGAACCAGAGATTATAGGCAGTAAGAATGATATTCAATATTACATTGTTGTGTGTTATTCAATATGCAATATACAAATTTATAGGTTATGCGAGATCCTATTAAGGTGGAGTCAAGCCTAACCAAATTCATACCTAAAATACTGTAAAACCTATTTACACGAGTTTGGTTTAACAGCCAAAACTCACACAAATAATATTATACTAAACAACTCATAATATGAGTTGTTATTACAACCACACTAATAATATAAATGATACACACATTAATAATGTTAACACTACATTATTCTAACATTCGCCCCCTTAGTGTGAACATTATCAATTCCCAATATTCACCCCCTTAATGTGAACACGACGAAGAACCATATTTCCAAGAATTTGAACCACCTCCTGAAAGTACTACTTAGACCAGGTACAAACTCCATAGATTATCTCTTTACCCTTGTAAAGGTGTAGTGTCGAGCTGAATTATGTAAGAATGCTTTATTTCTCTTTGGGTTCCTGTGGGACTTTCCATTCCTCTTTGGGCGCCCGAATTCTGAATCCCCAAGATCCACAAGCTTAGCACTAGCTGGATAACCATCCCTTGAGTCTACCTTGAAATCTTCTCCTACTCCTCAAAAGTGAATTTTTTGAAAATATGAATCTTCCCCAAAATTTTGGAAAGGGGTTTATTTAGCACACCGACACAGAAAAATAAGAACTTTGAAAACTCAAGCATACTGAAACACATACTAAAAAATGTCAACAAAGCATCTGTGTGGCCCCATTGTTGGCGACTAACAAGAGGTTGTTAATCGACCTCCAACCTTTGTTTTCCTCCATCCTCCTGTGAATGATGCTACTGCCTCAGTCGAATGTGATCATATAGCTCAATTTTACAAACCTCAATTGGAGGTTGGATTCTACCGAAAATGCATCCACAAGGCAATTTTTTATTTCTAAAATTTTTGACTCTACAAGACATGTAATGACACATTTTACAATGGAAATGACTAACAATACACTTTATTTTGACATTGACACTAGAACCGACTCAGCTTGACCTTTTGACATTATTGTATTTAAGTTGATATTGTACTAATAATTCTAATGAACAATACGATAATAATTTTGACACTAAATATTTTACAAATGTCTTACAATGAAAATAGACCTCTTTAAAAAATGGAAAAAATGACTCTCGATGACATGACACACCAATAAGACAAGATTTTTACTAAAATGACTTTTGAGATGAGTATGTTATTGACAAAACCAAATGGGTTACACAAACAACTCTTGACTTTTCATATGTACTACTTTAACACTATGACTCTTAATATCATATCCTCCCATACAAAAATATAGTAACCTAATATAATGATTTCTCAAAACATTTATTCCCAAATACCACTTATTTTACGATGAAGGTTTTAATACCTAAACAAGATACCTTTCTCTTTGAATGCGGAAAGTTTCAATGTTTAGGAGGCTTTAACACAAAATAATTTCGGAAAAGATATATCTTATCCTGAGTTGGACGATGGAAGGATTCAAGTCATCCAAATTGAGCCGATTCTACAATCTAACAAGACATTCGTAGATCTGGGTTTCACCATTGATGAAAGAATTAATGCGTCTAAATTCAGTGTTGGCATCGATCATAGATCTATGAAGAAACTGTTTGTCATATTCGTGTATTGGCCAAGGCTTCAATTATATGGAGCAAATTCCACGTGAGATTTTCATAGCAGATCCTCAGAAGATAGGTACAGATGGAAATAAATTCAAATATGTTGAGAAATACGATGATTAAAATGAGCCAACAGATGATAAATACTTGATCGGCCACTTTGATCTACGCTTAACTCTAAAAAACACCGAATTTAGACGAGGATTTGGGCAGAGACCGTTTCACAAATATTTCACCCAATTTTGAATTGTTTGCAACCTTCATGTAGAACTAGAATGCACATAATGAGAGGAACTCGTGGTGTAGGATTGAGAACTTTCTGGGATTTATCTTCAAATAGAATGAAAAAATACCAAGTTGATCAAACGCACCGCATTTCCTTTCTCGACGCCACTAAAACAATGGATATTGAATTGACAGGTACATAAAAAGGTCTGCAAAGTCACATAAACCACAATCTTGACACCCGAGTCAACTTTATCTTGCATTCTAGAGAATACCTTAAATGATCCTTAAATTTATTTAAAGAGAATATAAAAAATACAAAAGACTCTCACATGAACTAGTCGCGCTCTATACCAGATAATGGGAACCAGAGATTGCACATAGCAATAACAATATTCAATATTGCATTGTTGTGTGTTATTCAATATACAATATACATATTTATAGGCTATGCAATATCCTATTAAGGTGGATTCAAGCCTAATCAAATTGATACCTAAATTACTCTACAATCTATTTACGTGAGTTTGATTTAACAACCAAAACTCACACAAGCAATAATATATTAAACAACTCATAATATGAGTTGTTATTACAACCACATTGACAATATAAATTATACACACATTAATAATGTTAACATTACATTATTCCTAACACAATATTCTCTATTTTGGTTTTCCTTATGGAGGCTATAAATAAAAAGGGATGCCTACGAGCTAAAGGATGGAACTTTTTGGCAACCAGCGATTGTACTTTGTGTTGGAATGCTCTCATGTTCATTTTGTAAACTAGTTGTAATTGAATAATAAAAAGGTGAATTTCTGGAGAACTATTTGTCTAATAAGTCTCATTGTGCATTTCGTGAGGATTTTATGGGAAATTTTGTGTTACTTCAAATCTAAATCTGGAATAATTTCTTTTTCATTTGCTTAAATAAAATCTAAATTTGGAATAATTTCTTTTTCATTTGCTTAAATTGTGACATTTTTAAAGTATTTATTTATTCTGTATGACTATAATAAGCTCTGCGATCTACTTATTGCGAAGTACATCCTCTCTTTTTCTCACCATTGTTATAAATCCTTTTCTTTCCTACGCTATTCCCAAAACAAATATTTTTACTTATTGTAGAATTGCTAAGCTATGGTTCATGAGCTTTGTAATTAAATTAATACCCCTATAATATAATTAGAATATAAAATGCCTTACACATGAGCTTCACTATTAAATGAAGGGGATTTATCCCATGACTTCCTAGTTTTTTGTATATAATCATGAATTAAATCTAGCCAATAGATCCAAATATCAGCGTACACAATATCATCACTTATCACAATGCTAAACTAGTTAAACAAAACTTCATAAGATACATCCCTGTGTGGCTCTCCTTATTAAGGAAGAGTTACAATGCTTGTTTTCTTCCAATTTCATAATACCCATTGATTATCCACAATGGGTCTCCAACATTGTACCTGTAACCAAAGTCTTGACAAATTTACATATATTCACTAACTTCCAGGATCTCAACCTTTCCTACCATAAAGATGACTTCCCTCTTCCGAATATCAATCATCTAGTCAGCCTAATAGTCTCCCATGAGATTCTCTCCCTTATGGATGGCTTCTCTGGCTATAATCAAATCCTTATCACCATTGATGATCAACATAAGACATCCTTCATTACTCCTTAGGGGACCTTCTAATAACATGTTATACCTTTCAGAAATAAAAATGCAGGAGCCACTGATTAACATGTTATGACATACATCTTTCACGATCTTATCCACAAAATAGTAGAGGATTGTATTGATTATATTTTAGGAAATTCTAAACAGTGCAGAGATCATCTTGTTGTCCTTGACTTGATCGTTATCCTTCTTATTCAGTATTTCTTTTGCCTTAATCCCGCTAAGTGTGTTTTTGGTGTTCTCACCGATAAAATCCTAGGATTCATTATATCCATCTGAGGTATTGAAGTAGATCCATCCAAAATTAAATCAATCATTGAAATGTCTCCTCCATCAAATCTCAAACATCTATGTAGCCTTCAAGGAAAACTGCAGTCTATCTGACATTTCATATCTCAATTATCCGACCATTGCCAACCATTTCACCACCTTCTCCACAAAGATGTAGACTTCATATAGCATCTAAATTGTCAAATGGCTTTCGACAAACACAAACACTATCTTCTATCACAACCTGTGTTTATTCCTCCTTGTGAGGGAGATCCCTTATATCTCTATATATCTTCCACAGACCATGCCTTAGGATCCATTGCAGTCTCTAAGATTTCTCTTGGAAATATGAAGAATATTCCTAAATAGACACAGCCAATGAAAGCATTATTTACCTCTCATGATTACAAGTTACAAAGTAGGTCCTCTCACCCTTGTTAAAGGTAGAACCTAAAGTAGGAGGGAAGGTCATCCCATTTGTGAGTTCAATCCAATCTCTCCTAGTTACAAACGACTAAATCCCCAGTCTGTATTTCTCTAAGCATCAAACTCAGTTTATCAATTTTGTTTGGCTCTCAAGGTGGTACATATTTGGGTACCAACACTCTCACATCGTGATGACCAAGGTTGAGAACAAGTTGTCTATTACATAATTCACACACTCCACGAATATGAAACTCGTTATACCAAATCCAAAAAATTATGTTGTGCCCTATATTTTGCAACCTCCAAACTACATCATTATCTTCTGAAACACAAAATGTACATTATCACCATATTTAACCCACTTAAAACCATGTGTTATAAATTGTATCATATTGACCGCATAACCCGGTGGCTCATGCTTATAACTGAGTTTGATCTTGAATTCATATCAAAAAAGTCCATTAAAGGCCATGTTATTGTAGACCATCTTGTTGAAGCACCCCTTCCTAACACTCACCTTCCTCACGAATAATTTCCTTATGAATCTATCAACATTATCAACGAACATGAATTCACTCCCATCAAAATGACCCTCTTCTTTGATGGATCTAAATGCCAACAAGGGGGAGGGGATGGTATCGTCATCATACCTCCCTAGGGGATTCCTATTCCTTTGTCATTTAGCCTTAACTTTGAATGTACTAATAACATGGAAGAATATGAAGCTTTAATTATGATTCTTACAACCATTTTCCTATTAGGTGTTCATATCTTATAAATCTACGGAGACTCACAACTCATCATCAATCAAATTAAAGGGGAATATCAGTGTAAAAATGAAATATTACAAAATTATAAATCCAATGTTGACTTTATCCTTGAAGCCTTTAATCATTACACTATCAAAAAAATTCACGATCTTCTAACAAACTTACAAATACTATGGCTTCTTTAGGAGCCCTCATCCCCTTACAAACTGAAGAATCAAAAGAAAACTCCAAAGTGTTTGTAGTCATTCAAAGATTAGATCGCCCCTCAAAGCTTTGTCATCATAGGTGGTATCTTGTATAAACATGGATTTGATGGAATTCTATTAAGGTGTCTCAAGTCTCACAAATCTATCAAATCAATACAAGAATTCCATGATTATTTATGTGGTGGACATTTCAATGGTAATGTCATCGCTAAAAGTGTATTATGATTCGGCTATTACTGGCCCACTATCAATGAAGAGTGTTGTGCATACGTTAAGAAGTGTGTCAAATGTCAACTACGTTCAGACCTCATCCATGTTCCAAGTCAGGATTTACAGTCTACTCACAATCTATGCCTTTCTCTCAATGGGGATTAGACCTCATTAGTACAATCGATCTTAATCCATCTCAACAACATCATTCTATCATAACAACCACTGAATATTTTATGAAATGGTTTGATTGCATCCCTTTAACTTCAACCAAAGCACAATCAATTGTTAATTTCATATATCAATACATCATATGTCACTTTGGTGTTCCTCATAAACTTGCTACATATAATGGAAAAAATTTCAAAAACAAGGATGTTAAGAAGCTCAGTGACACATTCAACATTAAACTTGTCTTTTCATCACCATAATATCCCCAAGAAAATGGACAGGTTGAATCCTCTAACAAAACACTTACTAAAATCCTCATGAAAATAGTAGACGATGTAGGCAAGAATTGGCATCTCCAAATCCTGGTTACTTTTTGGGCTTACCGAACTATCATTCATACCCCTACATGTGTTATGCTCTTCTCTCTAGTATACAGCTCTGAGGTAGTTCTACCCCTTGAAGTTCAAATCCCATCACTTTGTGTATCACTCAAAGACTTTATCCCTGACGAAGAATATCGATAAGACCATCATCACATATAAATATATATAATCAAAGTTCCAAGTACATCATTAAAGAGTCTCTAAACATCATATACAACAAAGGCTTCACAAAGATTCATATACATATCAAAGTCCACAATCCAAATACACATAATCACTCTCCAATAAACTAGACATATCTTAGGAACTCACTTACACTTATAGCACTCCCATCACCTTTCTGAGGACCCCCACCACCACCAGCTCCTCCATCTATCCCCTAAGGTGGCTAGCATACAATCATTACACTCACACTGGGAACTGATCCTTGTTGCGCTAGATAATCTACATATAATTTAGCATTGGTAAATTCATGTATAACCATATCCTCATAATATGCCAACTCTACATGCAAGTACTGATAGTGAGAAACACTAATCATACTCAGTGCTCCCATATGACTGCTAGCCTGTGCACGAGTT
Organism: Taxus chinensis; assembly: GCA_019776745.2. Classification (NCBI taxonomy): domain Eukaryota; kingdom Viridiplantae; phylum Streptophyta; class Pinopsida; order Cupressales; family Taxaceae; genus Taxus; species Taxus chinensis. Next base: position 224,479,743 of record CM034154.1, read on the forward strand.
GTCAACCCCACACCTAATATAGAAGACCATATAATTTCGAGTGCCTTCCTCAAAGTATCCCACTGCTAATGGTACCAATCGCAATCAACTACCACCTGTGCCAATTTTGCTCTGATCCCGTCTCACTCAGCTATGACATTATCTCTCTCTCCATTCATTGCAACCATCTCTCTCTCCTTAGAATATCCCTCTCATCCTCCATTGTGGCCTTCTTAGTTGTCAACTGTGTCACTACGGCTGTCAATTCCCCCTCATCCTCATCCTCATCATCATCATTACTAACATTCACCACCTTATGTGCTCTTTCTACCCAAGCATGCACCCTCCTCCCCCTCTGAATCAATCATGTCCTCTCAAACCCAGAATATGCCCTCATCCACCACCAACTACAGCCAACATTCACTCTGGCATCATCAATAAAAACTAAGTCCCCATGCTCACCTAGACCCATAGCCCCCTACTCCTCTACTATCACAAATGGATGACCTACAACTACCTTGGAAGTCTTTGAATCTCCCTCCTCTCATCTATAAGGTTCTAGCTCCTCAGGTACATCCTATATCAAACCAAATTTTCATCTGACATGGATAAATATAACCATTTCATACTTCCTTCCCCTCCCCTCCCCACCTATCCTATACCCACAAGTCTTGTTGTGTCCCAACAAGCTCTTTCTCATAACTCGGCCACTCGAGAAACTCCAAATAAGCCCTCCATATCATGTCACCCACCTGCAATCTTGTCAAAATGTATCTATAGTAACTCACCTTCCTTTTTCTTCGTGCCCAACACATATCCTCTCTCCATTTCATAAAACTAGCATGCATGTCCATAAAACTCAATTACCCCATGGAAAACCCTATGGATGAGCAATGGCTATATGCTCGTATACCCAACAATTTAACAATAATGACACATCAATACCAAACCTCTTATGGAATTTATAATCCTAAAACTCTCTATATGTCTTTGTTAATAGTTTCGGTGCCCACTCAAAGATAGTCTAATGCTCCATCATCTATGCCACTACTCCTTTCATCATCCATGGGAACCTACCTCCTCCAAAATTAGGGAGGGAAAAACATGAGATAACCATCATCATCATCATCATCATCATCTATGTGCACCCTATTGGTGCTCAATTTGATCTCGCCCCATTTGTCCTTGAAATTCTTCAGTTTGCGGGCTCTGTCGTATTTTCTATCTCCCCGTGTTGATGCATGAAAGCTCTATCCTTCATTTGGTTTCCATGATCAGTCCTTTCCTTTGGTCAAGGATCACTTTAAGTCCAGAATTTGTTTTTTGTTCCTCTATCCATGTGAAAGAATTTGTAACTTGGGCGTAAATTCAGGTTTTTTCCCTTCCTTCCATTTTTCCACAGTCACGTTTTGTTTTCCCTGTCAATTTTTGTCCCAATATCTATGGAAAAGTGGTCCTTTCTGATTGGATGCATGGCTCGGTGGATCACATTTGGGTGTTATATCATTTCCAAATTCTCTGTCCTTGAAAGAAAGATTCATTTCTAGGCACAAATGGTGATTTTCCTGCATTTTACGGTTTGATACGGGTATGTTTTCCCCATCAAATTTATATCTCAGCATCTGTGGAAACATGGCCCTTTCTGATTGGATGTGGCTTGACGGGGCACTTTGAAACTCTAAGGCCCACTTCAACTCAAGTCTTTTCCATGTGGAGGGCCTGCGCTCATCTGAAAATTCACCTCTTGGTTTGACCTTTGGAGTTGCACCAGGGAGACACGTGGAGGTTTCCGTTGCCTTGCCCAGACTTAGACATTTTTTCATGTGGCCAGTGCAGCTTTGTCAGACCATGGACACATGGAGGGCCGGTGCTCATTTGAGGATCTACCTCTAGGTCCTACCTTAGCAGTTACACCAAGGAGACACGTGGTGAGCCCGTGCTTGTTTGGGGTCTCTGCTTTTGGGGACCATCTCAAAGTTGCGCCAGGGAGACACGTGGAGGCTCCCTCGGCTCCTCTTTATACTTAAACTTTTCAAGAAATTTTCTAAAGGCCTGGGACACGTGGAGGGACCATGCCTGTTTGGGGACCTACCCCTAAATTTTATTTTGAAGAAGCGCCAGGAGGACACTTGGAGGTTTCCGCTCACTCTTCCCTTGCTTGGACTTTTCAACGGTCGATGAAAACTTTCTCAGACCCTAGACACATGGCGCCTTCCGTTGGTCCTTCAATGTTTTCAACAACTCTTCCAGACTGAGACATGTGGTGAGCCCACACTTGTTTGGGGTCTCCACTTTTGGGGACCATCTCAAAGTGTGCACCAAGGAGACACGTGGAGGCTTCTGCTGGCTCCTTTTTATACTGAGACTTTTCAAAGGCCAAAAGGCATTTTTCTTGGGCCCAGGGCATGTGGAAGGCCCGCGCTTGTTTGGAAACTTGCCTCTGTACCTCACCTTTGCAGTTATGCCAAGGAAACACATGGATGACTCTAATCTAAAGTTGAGAAGGGGAAGAATCAACGGTTGTTGTGCATTGCATCTGTTTTTCCACCATTTTTTCTCCAAGACTCCTGGAGATGCGAATACACACTGTTTTTCATCATTTTTGATGAAATTCCTTGTCATTTTTTGTCTGCAAAGTGCCATTGAATGGATTTAGAACTTAATTTGTGAGTCCAAGGATTGTTAAGGTTGATATTTTGAAGTTGGAATTGCTCGAGCACTTGCAAAAATGTGAATTACCAGAGAAGTTGGATGCGGGATAGAGTTGCAGAGGAAAGAGAGGGAAAAGGATGAAATGATGGAGGTTGCAGGCACAAAGGATGAAAAAGGTGTTGCCTCGAGGGTGAAAAGGATTACCTGTCAGATCAAGCTATACAGAGCCACTGAAAAATGATTAAAACGGGGATTTCTCACATGACAGAATAAGAATGATTAGAAGGACTGTCAAAAAGTTGTGGCATGGCATCCTAGTCATTAGTTGAGGGTCTGAGAAATGTGATCAATTCATGATTTGTCCACCTGGCAGCTATGGGTGTGAATTTGTTAAATGTCACTTTCTGAGGAAAATTGGTAACAAGCAAAGGTTCCTTGAATATTCTTCTTTTTTGGGGGAAAATTTGGGATGAGTGAGCAAGTGAAATGTATAAATGCAATGAGAATACTCTTGCAAAGGGTCGGGGGTTGAATTTTTAAGAGAAAATTTGAGAGATCCCATCTTCCTGAGAGACCAATCTGAGAAACCTGTTAATTTCCTATGTTTTAGATTTCAATCACGTCAAGTTGGTTATGAGTGTACAACCATTGACAAGCTCTGAGATTGTTCAAAGAAACTTTCCCCTGCTGATGAATCTAATCAATTTCGAATTAATCTGTGTCAATCTTGGACCAATTTGTGTCTGCTTTATTTCAGAATGTCTACAAGTAGTTTTTCTTATTCCTATTGCAATCTTGTGTTAAAGTCCCTCCGAATCACACAGGATCTCGTCCCTGTGACAGTTTAGTGGCATTTACAATTTCATTTCAAGAAGAGCCTTCATCCTGTAATGAGATAAACAATTTAAAATCACTTTACTGTCATTTGTTGATAAAGATTGTCTGTAAGCCTTTGAGTGTATCTTAGGCATGAGGAACCAGGGGTCTTAATGTTTAATTGAGTCTTTAGCTCGAGCCTTCATGTTAAATTCTTGGAGATTGTGTGAAACCATGCAAATATGGGCCTCCATTGATGCACACCTTCTAGTTGAAGGAATATTTTAGCTATTCTGAAGCTTTCTGTCATTTAGTATTTCAATTGTTGTGAAGGTTCTCAAAGATCTGGTATAATCAATTTTATCCTGCTTAATCTCCCACCAAAATTATTCAAAAACAATGAATCCATCCTGAACTACCCCTGTTTTCCCTGTGTGTCCACAAATGTATAAATTCTACTACCAAAATATGCAGAAGCAATCAGGATTCCATAATGTCTCTAGTAACCTTTAACCCTGTTTAGGAAATATCACCATTCTTTAGAAGTGACAACTCGTGAGAGTTAAATTGTGGTGCATTGATCATATTTTCTCAGGGTCCCCTTTCAAATTTGTGCAAAGAAGGATATCTTCATTCTCCTTCACCGACAGAGGTTACAAAATGGGTCCTCTCACCCTGGTCAAAAGGCACGACCTAAAGTAGTGAGGATAGATCAAATCCTTAATGAAGGTGCTATCCATTTCTCTGATGCTGAGTGACAAAGAGTCAGACAAATCCCCTCCCTGGCTACAAAATGACTCATAATATGATTTGTCTGTCTCTCAGTGTCTTGCTAAATCTTTGATGCTGCTCAGTTTCCAAGGGAGAATCAATTTGGATACCAACACCAGAATGGTGCCATTGTCGGGGAACTGATTTGCATTCTTATATTCAGCCCTGGTATGCTTCTTACAAATTTTAAAGTGTAAATACGTTGTTGGAATGTCATCCTATGTCCCGATTTTTAAGAATCAAGAAAAGTTACAAGTTTGCGTGTAATATTTCTAGTTTCTATGGTTTTTTGCACTAAGTTTACATCATCAATGTTAAATATGGGTAAAGGAAGGTCAAATCTATGAATATTTGCATGAATTTAGTGTTGACAGACATTTTACAGACCAATTTTAGTGCATTTACACAACTAAGGTGAAAATCCTTAGTGGTGACTCCGTATTGAATGAATTTTTGATAAATTCCAGTGTCTTAACCTCTGTCAATTGCAATTTATCACTAATATTTACAAAGATGGAAGGAAGAAGATATTTCTTCACTAGAGACCCTACCAGAAAGTTGTTTCCAGAGCTGGGAAAGATGAATTCAGAAGGAAGAAGAATCTGGAAAGTTGTTGGAGATCAGAAATCAAGAAAGGAGTTATCAATTGTGGAAACTGATCAGCCTGTCATTGAAGATTGCCATACTTCCTCAAGTGCTTCTGAATCAGGTAGTCTCTTTGTAAATCTGAATTCTCCAACTGGAGAGGGTCCTTCTTTTGTATTTGAAAAATTTTACATCTCATTTTGTCCCTGTGTTCTCCAAAGCTGATAGGATCTTCCAAGAAATAGAGTTTTTAGAGAACATTCATTCTGAGAATTGTATTCTTGTGCCCCACAGACCCCTCACTCCTCATCATTTTGTTTCTCTTGTAAGATCACCTCCCCAAAACAATATGGCCCAGCCCCCACCTAGACCTCCATTTGTTGTGAACACTTTTGGTCCTATAGATTTCAGAGGTATGGCTGGATATCCAAATGTTGTGCCCCAAGATGTTAGAAATAGATTGCCTAAATTTCAAGGAAATAATGCTATTACTGGTGATCAGCACTTAAAGATTTTTTCAATATGATGGAAGAATTTGAGATTTAATTTGAGGATGTGTACATAAAATTTTGTTTATTCATACTCTAGAGGAGGATGCATGGGACTGGTATAAATATTTTCTAGACAATTCCATTGATTCATGGACAGAAATGAAGAATGCTTTTAGATTGCAGTATGGAGATAAAACAGACCCTAGGTTTCTTTTATCAGAATTTGAAAATATAAAAAAGAATCCTAATGAGTCTGTTCATGACTTCAATACAAGGTTCAATAAGACCCTAAATAGGCTACCTGTGATCCTGAGGCCAAGTGATGTTTCTTGTTTAATAAAATACTCTGATGCTTTTGATAAGAAGGTTGCCTATTATTTGAGGGATAAGAACCCAACAACATTGAGGCAGGCCTTCACCATGGCTTTGCAGATTGAAAATAACATCAAGGTAATTGGTAAACCTCCTAAGAGAGAAGGCATCAAGCTGATCAATCCAGAGAAGCCTCAGTCAAGTAAAGTTGTGGATCTGGAGGAGGTTGTGAAAACTTTGGCCAGAGCTGTTAAGGAAATATCCTATAAAATGGCCAGATCATAGAAGGGGATTGGATAAGGTTCCCAGGGTCAGCATAGGAAACAAGGTCAAGAAATATTTTCCAATCATCCCAGAGGTGATCAGAGATCTGATGATAGAGGAAAAGGACTCGTGGGATTAGGAAATAGACAGTCCCAAGCCCCGTGAGAATAGAATTGTACCTGATCCTTTAACTGGAAAAGTTGTTATTGTGGAAGAAGCCAATGAAATTAAGTGGTGTGACAGATGTTTCTTGCCACATGCCCCATGTGATGAAGACAAAGAATTTGAGGAAGCTGATGATGACACTGATGATGATGTGTGCATGGTGGGGTGCTCTACAAGTTCACAGCAAGGAGCAACTTCGACTGAATTAATCAGTGTCAGAACTGCTGCAGATTTCTGGGATTGCATCCACCGGGTATTACCCCTTCCTCCCTCTCATACTTTTGAAATAGATATGGTACAAGATTTTGAATTTCCTAGTAATGATTTTGAATACTTAAGGGCATTAATGATTAAAAATTATGATGGAGGAATCCCTTCTGAGGAGGATAGGAAGTTGTTAATGAATGTTGTAGTTGGCCATGAAAAGGAATATAACACTAGGAGTAAAGTTGTCAAAGGGGTAGGGCCTCAGGCCAAACCAAAAACTCCAGTTCTCACCAATATCTCAAAAGAAACTCCTAAGAAAGATACATCTGGAAAAATCCTTGTGTCCCCAAGCAGAACTGGTATCCCTGCCCATGCTCAGACCATGAAAAATCTTTTTTTCTCAGATGATTTTGTCAGCCTTCCTCTAAATGTTTCTTTTCCCAAATACGTTCCTTATGACATTGCCCAATTCTTGAGTCAGATCAAGATTTCTATTCCAATTGTTGAGCTGCTTAGGATTCTTGAGCACAAGAAAAGGGCCTTTGAGTATTTGGGATTGAAAGAAGAAAATATTACCCAAGGTAGAAATGTAAACAATGTTGAGACTCCTCCTACCATTTCAGAGTTGAAAAAACCCCAAGTGCTGGAAGAACTAGATGAGCCACCTGAAGTATATTTGGGAACATCCTTGGTTGAATCCCAATTGAATGTAGATCCATTTTTCACTACTCTGATTATTAAAGACAGGTTGTTACACAACTGTATGTTTGATTCTAGAGCATCATGCAATGTTATGCCTCTTGAGGTCATGAATGAATTAGATATCAAAGTGACAAAAACTTATGGGAAGTGCACTGCCATGGATTCAAGGGAGGTGCCAGTGGTGGGATGTGTCAAGGGTCTGATAGTGCAACTTGCAGCTTACCCAGGCAAGAACTTAAAACTAGATGTTGTTATTGTTGATTTCCCTACCAAATGGGGAATGTTGTTATCAAGAAAGTGGGCTGCTAGTGTGGGTGGTAGTGTGCAAATGGATATGTCTTTTTCCACTATACCTATTGAGGGCAGCCTTGTAAAGTTGTATGGTGAAAAGAAGATGCTACATCTCATTGAGGATCCCAATAATGCTTCCTATGAAGTGTTATACACTGACACTGATGCAGATAACTTTGTTGGATTTTCTGATGGTAAAGAGCACAAAATTGATCAATGCAAGTCTCTTAATCAAGTAGGTTCTCCTTGGAATTTTTTGTTTCATGGGGCTTGCTCTAAATTTGGAAATGGTGTTGGTATTGTTCTGATATCTCCAGGCCAGGAAGAGTTTGTTTTCTCTTTTAAACTCAACTTTGAGTGCACTAACAATATTGTTGAATATGAAGCACTGTTATTGGGTCTAAGAATTGCTTGGAAATATGGTATTAGAGACATCATTGTTAAAGGAGATTCAGAGCTAATTGTCAAGCAGGTTAGAAAACTGTATGCAACAAAAAATCAGAGAATGAAGCAGTATAAGCATGCAGTCTGGGATTTCATTGAGATGTTTGACTCCTTCAACATAATACATCATGATAGGAAGTACAATACTCTAGCAGAAAAATTGGCCGTATTGGGGTCCAGATTTGAAAATTATACTGTATCCCCCTATTGTGAGTATAATATTGAGGTATTGACTAGGCCATCTGTTCCTAACAATGTTAAACACTGGAAAGTGTTCAAAGATGATGCCCAGGTGCAAAGGTTTTTGTAGAACCAAGGAGAATTTTTTGATCAACGTATAGATTGGGAGCCAATGGTTTGTGTGGCTGATGGAAAGGAGACTTTATTTGGAAAATACATCATTCAGTTGAAGACTAATACTATTCCCAGAGGTTTGGTAGCACTTGAATCAAACTTTGATAATGTTGATTGCATTTCAACAGACACATGTCAACCTTGAGGGATGTTGAAGAGCATGACCTGGGCACAAAGGATAAACCACGTAAGATCTGGCTAGGTAGCAATCTGAGAAAGGAAGAAAAGTAGTCGTATGTCCAATTGTTGAAGAAATACCAGGACTACTTAGCATGGTCTTATTCTGAACTGAAAGCATACAGAGAGGATCTTTTCCAGCATGAAATTCCCTTAGAAGCTTCTACCAAGCCGTTTAGGTAGAAACAGAGGCCAATCAATCCACTCCTTTCCCTGAAGATGCAAGAAGAATTGAAAAAATTGAGGGATGGAGGAATCATACAGCCCACAAGGTACTCATCATGGGTTGCAAACTTGGTACCTGTCAGAAAGAAGAATGGAGATATAAGGTTGTGTGTGGACTTTAGAAACTTGAATAGAGCATCAATGAAGGATAACTACCCTCTACCAAATATGGACAATATGTTACAATTGGTTACTGGTTCGGAATTGTTATCCACCTTGGATGGTTTTTCTGGATATAACCAGGTAGTTGTGAAGGAATCAGAGTGAATCAAGACTTCCTTTACCACTCCTTGGGGAACATATGTATATGTCAGAATGCCTTTTGGTCTAATGAATGTTGGAGCCACTTTCCAAAGAGAAATGGATGTAGCTTTCTCTGGCTATATTAATGATTTCATTGTTGTATATCAAGATGATGTGACTGTTTTCTCCAGAAAAAGGAGTGACCACCTGAAACACTTAGAAAAAATGTTGTTAAGATGCAGGGAGTATGGTATTTCACTAAATCCCAAGAAGTGCCATTTTGGAGTTCAGAAAGAAAAGCTGCTTGGACACATTGTGTCAAAGGAAGGGGTCATGATTGATCCTGAAAGGGTAGAAGCCATCAACAAAGTCCCTATTCCAAGAACCAAGAAGGGAATTCAATCCTTTTTTGGGAAGATTAATTTTATTAGGAGATTTATCTCCAACTTTTCTGAACTAACTATCCCAATCACTAGCATGCTGAAGAAAGACCAAAGTATCAAATGGGAAGAAGAACTATTCAAGATTTTTCTGGGATCAAAGAAGCATTAAAGAATGCCCCTGTTTTAGCAGCTCCAGATTATAAGAAGGCTTTCCAAATGTTTTCTTTTTCTTCAGAAAGTACTATTGCATCTGTGTTGTTGCAGAAGGATGATGAGGGAGCTGAAAGACCAATTTCCTTTTTCAGTAAGGCATTACAAGGAGCTGAGCTAAAGTATACTATCATGGAGAAGTAGGCATTTTCTTTGGTAAAAGCAACAAAGGTCTTCAGGCCATATATTCTGAGTTCCAAAGTCATTGCTTATGTTCCCCACACCATGGTGAAAGATATCCTATCAGAAATGGAGGTTTCAAGCAAAAGATGTCGATGGGTAAACAAATTGCAAGAGTATGATATGGATATCCAAACAAAAAAATTGGTCAGAGGTTTGGGCCTGGAAAAACTTATGGCAGAGAGAAATCTGCAGACAATTGAGGTAAATGAAGTTGAAGAAGAAAGGTTGAATGTCCTTGAAAAACTGATAAATTCTTAATGGTACAAGGACATCATTTTTTATCTCAAACATCTACAATGCCCTGAACATTTGAGCAAGAATCAGAAAAGAGCACTTAAGTTAGCTTCCCAAAAATATGTCATTACTGATTTTGGGTTAGCTTGGAAGAACCCTGAGGGAGTTCTCTTAAGATGCATTACTGAAGATGAAGCCCCTAAAATAATTGTTGATCTCCATGGAGGAGTTTGTGGGGGACATTTTTCTGGAAGAGTCACAACTCATAAAATCTTAAGGGCTGGTTATTGGTGGCCAACTCTTTTCAAGGATACAACTTTGTTGGTAAGAAAATGTGAAAGTTGCCAACGCTTTTCTGGAAGACTAAAAGCTTCAGGCTCCCTTCCTTTACAGCCTGTATCAGTTGAAGCCCCATTTAGGCAATGGGGAATGGATTTCATTGGGGAAATTTCTGATCCTTCAAGTGCAGGCCATAAGTGGATACTAGTGGCCACAGATTACTTCACCAAGTGGGTGGAGGCAATCCCCACCAAGAAGGCAACTCACCAAATTGTCATGGATTTTGTCCTGAATTATATCATTTGCAGATTTGGGGTACCTGCCAAAATAGTTGCTGATAATGCCATGAGCTTTCGAGCTAAACCTTTGGTGGCCATGTGCCATGAATATGGGATCAATTTGACATATGCTTCCAATTATAATCCCCAAGGAAATGGACAAGAAGAGTCCAACAATAAAAATATGTTGAAGATAATTAGAAGAACTTTGGAGTTGAACAAAAGGAAGTGGGGTGAGCAGTTGAAATTTTTTGTTTGGGCTGATCGAATCACTGTTAAATGAGCTACTGGAAAAATCCCATTTGAGTTGGTGTATGGAACTCAAGCTCTGCTGCCCCTACATATGCAATTGTCTTCTTTTCAATTTCTTCAACAACTGGAAGATCAAGAGGTTAGTCCCTATGATGCTCGCATAAATCAGATTGTTGAGTTAGATGAAGAAAGAAGGGCATCCCATCAGAGGCATGTAAAATTCAGAGAGAAATTGAAGAATTTGTTTGATAAGAAAGTGACTCCAAGAGCTTTCAGTGTGGGAGATCTTGTGCTATTGTGGGATAGCAGGCATGAGGATAAGGGAAAACATGGAAAGTTTGATGCATTGTGGATGGGCCCTTATTCAATTGACATTTGAATTGGTGAACATACCTTCTTCTTAAAAGACTTAGATGGGGAATTGCTTGAGTTTCCTGTTAATGGCAGGCATTTGAAACATTTCCTTGATTGATTTCTCAGAATCAAGGTATACACCATTGTACAGTGTATAGTCTTTTGGTTTCTTTCTGCTTTCATGTTTTTCTATTTTGTTTCATCCTGGTCCTTGGTGGCCATTTTGTTGGTTTCTCGGTTCATCCTTGGGGGAGTTGGTTATTATTGTTCTACTCTACAAGCTTGTTCTTTGACTCCATTTCCCAATGGTTTATTTTTGGCACTTGGTCTACTATTTGTTCTTGTGGCACTCACAGGGAGTGCCCATCCCAGAGTCAGAGCCGATGTTGGTGCTCAATTTGATCTCACCCCATTTTTCCTTGAAATTCTTCAGTTTGTGGGCTCTGTCATATTTTCTATCTCCCCATGTTGATGCATGAAAGCTCTGTCCTTCATTTGGTTGCCATGATCAGTCCTTTCCTTTGGTCGAGGATCACTTTAAGTCTAGAATTTTTTTTCTGTTCCTCTATCCATGTGAAAGAATTTGTAACTTGGGCATAAACTCAGGGTTTTTTCCCTTCCTTCCATTTTTCCACAGTCACGTTTTGTTTTCCCTGTCAATTTTTGTCCCAATATCTGTGGAAAAGTGGTCCTTTCTGATTGGATGTGGCTCGGTGGATCACATTTGGGCCTTATATCATTTCCAAATTCTCTATCTTGAAAGAAAGATTCATTTCTAGGCACAAATGGTGATTTCCCTACATTTTACGGTTTGACAGGTGTGTTTTCCCCATCAAATTTATATCTCAGCATCTGTGGAAACGTGGCCCTTTCTGATTGGATGCGGCTCGGTGGGGCACTTTGAAACTCTAAGGCCCACTTCAACTCAAGTTTTGTCCATGTGGAGGGCCTTGCACTCATCTAAAAATTCACCTCTTGGTTTGACCTTTGGAGTTTCGCCAGGGAGACACGTGGAGGTTTCCGCTGCCTTGCCCAGACTTAGACATTTTTTCATGCGGCCGGTGCAGCTTTTTGGACCATGGACACATGGAGGGCTGATGCTCATTTGAGGATCCACCTCTGGGTCCTACCTTAGTAGTTTGCCAAGGAGACATGTGGTGAGCCCACACTTGTTTGGGGTCTCCACTTTTGGGGACCATCTCAAAGTTGTGCCAGGGAGACACGTGGAGGCTTGCCAACTCCTCTCTATACTTAAAATTTTCAAGAAACTTTCTAAAGGCCTGGGACACATGGAGGGACCATGCCTATTTGGGGACCTACCCCTAAATTTTATTTTGAAGAAGTGCCAGGAGGACACTTGGAGGTTTCTGCTCACTCTGCCCTTGCTTGGACTTTTCAACGGCCAAGGAAAACTGTCTCAGACCCTAGACACATGGTGCCTTCCACTGGTCCTTAAACTTTTTCAAAAAATCTACCAGACTGAGACATGTGGTGAGCCCACACTTGTTTGAGGTCTCCGCTTTTGGGGACCATACCAAAGGTGTGCCAAGGAGACACGTGGAGGCTTCCACTGGCTCCTTTTATACTGAGACTTTTCAAAGGCCAAAAGCATTTTTCTTGGGCCCAGGGCATGTGGAAGGCCCACGCTTGTTTGGAAACTTTCCTCTATACTTCACCTTTGTAGTTACACCAAGGAAACATGTGGATGACTCTAATCTAAAGTTGAGAAGGGGAAGAATCAATGGTTGTTGTGCATTGCATCTATTTTTCCACCATTTTTTCTCCAAGACTCCTGGAGATGTGAATACGCACTATTTTTCATCATTTTTTGATGAAATTCCTTGTCATTTTTGTCTACAAAGTGCCATTGAATGGATTTAGAACTTAATTTGTGAGTCCAAGGATTGTTAAGGTTGATATTTTGAAGTTGGAATTGCTCGGGCACTTGCAAAAAATGTGAATTACCAGAGAAGCTGGATGTGGGACAGAGTTGCAGAGGAAAGAGAGGGAAAAGGATGAAATGATGGAGGTTACAGGCACAAAGGATGAAAAAGGTGTTGCCTCGAGGGTGAAAAGGATTACCTGTCAGATCCAGCTATACAGAGCCACCGGAAAATGATTAAAATGGGGATTTCTCACATGAAAGAATAAGAATGATTAGAAGGACTGTCAAAAAGTTGTGGCATGGCATCCTAGTCATTAGTCGAGGGTCTGAGAAACGTGATCAGTTCATGATTTTTCCACCTGGAAACTTCAGGTATGAATTTTTTAAATGTCACTTTCTGAGGAAAATTGGTAACAAGAAAAGGTTCCTTGAATATTCTTCTTTTTTGGGGGGAAATTTGGGATGAGTGAGCAAGTGAAATGTATAAATGCAATGAGAATACTCTTGCAAAGGGTCAGGGGTTGAATTCTTAAGAGAAAATTTGAGAGATCCCATCTTCCTGAGAGACCAATCTGAGAAACCTGTTAATTTCCTATGTTTTAGATTTCAATCATGTCAAGTTGGTTGTGAGTGTACAACCATTGACAAGCTCTGAGACTGTTCAAAGAAACTTTCCCCTGCTGATGAATCTAATCAATTTTGAATTAATCTGTGTCAATCTTGGACCAATTTGTGTCTGCTTTATTTCAGAATGTCTGCAAGTAGTTTTTCTTATTCCTATTGCAATCTTGTGTTAAAGTCCCTCTGAATCACATAGGATCTCATCCCTGTGATAGTTTAGTGGCATTTGCAATTTCATTTCAAGAAGAGCCTTCATCTTGTAATGAGATAAACAATTTAAAATCACTTTACTGTCATTTGTTGATAAAGATTGTCTATAAGCCTTTGAGTGTATCTTAGGCGTGAGGAACCAGGGGTCTTTGATGTTTAATTGAGTCTTTAGCTCGAGCCTTCATGTTAAATTCTTGGAGATTGTGTGAAACCATGCAAATATGGGCCTCCATTGATGCACACCTTCTGGTTGAAGGAATATTTTAACTATTCTTAAGCTTTCTGTCATTTAGTATTTCAATTGTTGTGAAGGTTCTCAAATATCTGGCATAATCAATTTTATCATTCTTAATCTCCCACCAAAATTATTCAAAAACAATGAATCCATCCTGAACTACCCCTGTTTTCCCTGTGTGTCCACAAATGTATAAATTCTACTGCCAAAATATGTAGAAGCAATTAGGATTCCATAATGTCTCTAGTAACCTTAACCCTGTTTAGGAAATATCACCATTCTTTAGAAGTGACAACTCGTGAGAGTTAAATTGTGGTGCATTGATCATATTTTCTCAGGGTCCCCTTTCAAAATTGTGCAAAGAAGGATATCTTCATTCTCCTTCACCGACAGAGGTTACAAAATGGGTCCTCTCACCCTGGTCGAAAGGCACAGCCTAAAGTAGTGAGGATAGATCAAATCCTTAATGAAGGTGCTATCCATTTCTCTGATGCCCGAGTGACAAAGAGTCAGACAAATCCCCTCCCCGGCTACAAAATGACTCATAATATGATTTGTCTATCTCTCAGTGTCTTGTTAAATATTTTATGTTACTTGGTTTCCAAGGGAGAATCACATCCCCACAAATCCCACTACCTCTACATGGGCCCAATCATCATTTGTCATGTCTACCCTCACCTCCTCTAAAATCAATGGTATATTATCTTGAAGGGTCAACTTTGTATCCACCTGCACACAAAATCCCACATTATAATCCATTTCACTATAAAAAAACATCCAAAAAATTTATCCAAAACATGGGTCACCAAAAAAAAAAACCCTGTTTGCAGCTAAATTAGACCAATCATCGGTGGTTCACTTAAATCGTTCATGATCACCTTGAATTGCTGGTGATTTTGGTGATTTCAAATTATGACCTCTGTATGCGACAAGATGACAAACAAATAAAAAAACTAGTAAAAATTCATCAAAAATAGCACAATTACAGACTCACATCTATTTGTGTGGGCCTCCTACATCTACTACAAGACACCATCACTCTTAAATCGTTGTTTATTAGCTCAATTTCTCTCCAAATCACAAATTACAACAATTAACTATTCACCACTGAACTTGGATTTTATAGACTCCCCAAAAAAATTTACAACAATCACCAATGATTCCTTGAATCGTCTTTGATTCATCCGAATCACCCATGATTGGCCTAAATCACTAGCGATTTACCATGTTTTTCACATTCATCTATACTCTGTCAAAATCAATATCAATTTATCCCATTTTTCAAAACATTGTCTTATTTAAAGGACCCCAATCCTCGAAATATTAAACATCAAACAAACAAATCATCTCAGTATATGGCATACTCCTATGGGATATGAGCCCCTTGGCCCCCCATAACTTGACTTCACCGTCTTTACAGCCTACCTTCATGTATCATATGTCCATAGGTAATGGATATTTTGGCACCCCCTATCACTTGATTCCATGGTAGCATTCCTCATTTCAGTACCCAGTCCTAGGGTAGATTTTAACGAAACATGTGTCAAATTTATCCAACTAACCTGTCAAACTAGTGTTCCTTACACTATGCTTCAATCACCCCATTTTGAGGGGGGATCACCCATACAAATCAATATATCATCATTTTTTTCTAGCACTTTGCCTACACCAAACTACTTGAAAAAAAGGGGAAAATGTAGACACTCAAAATTCACACTCATCATTCTCCTTCATCACTTACATTATCTTCACAAGACATTAATCAAAATCACTATCTCATTCATATGTTTCCTATCCTAAGTCTAAAAACCTCTATCATATTTACCGCATGTAAATATCATCCACATGTGTAAAATCCACCTTTACCCCCCCCCCCCCCCCCCCAAATACATAAAACCACTTGAAATCCAAAAATAAATAAAACAAATAAAAAATATAACCATTTAACTCCTACACCCCAACCTCCAACATTTTTATAATCATTTACCCGAACTCCAAAACCAAACAACCTCGATTAGAATTGGTTTTATCCACTTTAGCACCTCTTATCCTGAAAATTCCATATCATCGGCGATTCAGTTGAATTGCCATCGTTTATAGATATGAGTTTTCAGCTCTCCCTCTAGGATCTTCAACTTTGGATCTTCAATCTCGAATATCTTGCATCCTTTTCTCTCCTACACTTCGTTGTTAGACACTCTAGCATCCAAGACATCATCAAACATTAACACTAATCATTTTCAAGCATCTTTAAGGTCATTTTTTCATCACCCATATTGCAAGCCACATCACAGCACATCCTACTTTCTCATATCTCTCTCACTGAAGCTTTGAAGCATCATTTAGCTCCAAAACCATTTCAAGGTACTTCTCTTATCCTTATTTATCTTTTATCAATCATAATTAGTCTTTAAAATAGTTAGAAACATCATTATGTAGCTTCAATTTCTCATTTTTATTAAACTTTTAAAAATCATAGTAATTGCCAGTGATTGGCATGAATTGTTGGCGATTCCTATCAAAATACAATTTTATCATCAGCTTTTTATCATCTTTTATCAAATCTTCTTCATTTAACATTATTTTTTCCAAGCATGGATCTCTATCAGATGGTAGTTCTTTGTTGTTCATATCCAATTACCAGCATTTAAATCCTTCTAATAGTTCAAAATCCATTCTTCTGGGAATAATACAACATTCTGCACAATCTGTTTTACTGACATCGATCAAGACATTGAAGATCATTTTGAATTCCTTCACAAGATCAAACAAAAGAATGATGATTTATGGTATGACTACTTTAAACGTGTTCAAATTAAATCTACCCTCATTTGGGCCACTTTCAAAGTTGCTCAGGACTTTCCCATTCATCTCAATTTCTAGAGCTAATATCTTGTATTTTCTTATCATTAGTTGTCATATATCATTATCATTGTTTATAAATCTACTTAATTGTCTAAAATTGAGCTGAAATCATCCAAGGATGTCTCTTTGGATTACTAGAATAATCCTTTACCAAGAAGCTATCCTATCCATTTATCTAATACTTTATGTTTACTGTCTTTGAGTGCAGGTTACTCTACGGGATAGGTGGACTCATACATTCATTCAAACATGACCACTCCAATCAAACTTCAGTTTCAAGACACATCATCACGGGTATCAGTAAACCCCTCCATCTTCCAAGGTCATATTTTTTTCACTTCATTAATTTGAAGTAGGAAATTAAACACATCTCTAAACACAATGGTCAAAACTATTCAAACTAGGTCTAGTATTAAGGCCTTTCCCTAGCAAGACTTAGTGTATAATTGTTTGCAGGACTAATAAGGGTATTCCTAGCTGGAGATGTGTGCAATACCACTGCACAAGCCATATGAAGGTGTAAAAGGTCAAAAATCATGGATTTGGAGCTTGAAGGAGACCTAGTACAAGTGAAGGCTTGAGAACATGCCTAGTAATCATAGGAAAATGAGATGGGGAAAGAAATTTTAGAGTGCTTCATGTAAAAACAACTATGAGATATGTTTTAGGTATGATTTCTCATGGTGTGAGAAAATTTCTAGGGTCAGATAGTGAAAATCAAGCATGTGGAGTCACATTCTTCAAAATCAGGTTTTTGAGAAGAGTAAACTGAGCACCTCAACTTCTTATAATTTTTTCTAAAATGACAAGGATTCTTCAGATAAATCATAACAGAATTTTTTAGATTAAATTGGGATAAAATATAATGTGAATTTTTTAAGATTAAATGATGGTGAAATAAAATATTATTATCCATTTTTCTAAAGTGGTTTCAAACCCTCACCTAGAGACATAGGATAAATATGAAATGTATGGGCATAAAATGCATTGTTCAAGCTCATTTGATGTCTTATACATGTAAAGGACTCTCCATGGCTCAATAAAATCCAATTGCACAGCTACTACATATATGATTGTATGGAACAGAAAGCACTGGTTTTGATGAAATATTCAGGTACATGAGTATGTTGGATGCTTCATGAAGAAAGTATTATTATTCTAGATACCTCTTGATGTCCTATAAATGTTCACAAAGTGTTTTGAAAAAGTTGTGTGAGAAAATTTTTAAATGAAGATGCATTTCTCCTTCCTACTGTTAGAAGACTTTGCATGCAATAACCAGTCATGGTGATTCAACAACATTCTTGTATATAATCTTGACATTGAAGTGTGAAATTATCATGAATACTTGATACAAGTTCAAGATGACTTAATGGAGTCCAAGTTATACTCTTATGAGGAAGGTTAAAGTCTTAGTCTTGTTAGTTTCCAACTTTCCTATTTATTTGTTCAAGAAGGCTAACAATCTAAGTTGAAATGGTAAAACTATATTAATAACCCATGCATACAAGTATTTTGAAATGGTGTATATGTTTTCATTTAAGGTATCCTATAGTGGTAATTCATGAAAATAAGATTCAATTTTTTATATTCATGGTAAAGAAAAACTAGGGTTTGAATCCTAAATCCTACCTGAACATATTTATGAAGTGCAAGCAAGTTTGATCTCTTTGATATGGAATCATAAAATTCTTTAGCCTAGGGAACTGTGTAAATGCCTCTAAACTTCTTGAAATGTTTCCTTGTAATAATGTTTGACTGAGAAATGCGTATAATTTCTAAAACTTTGAAGATGGAACTTTGTCCTAATAAAACAGTGAACAACCTATCATATTGCATTGTTTGTGAAGGAAATTTGTAATGTCTTGGTTCCCTGATTGGTGTTGATGATGAAATACTCACAAACCATCATCTCCAAGTGGTGAAAATAGTTGAACACTTGTCCTCCATGTCTTGAAAAGCTCTTACTTGACTAGTTTTAGGTTATTCTATGACTGAGAGTTCATAACTATAAATGAGAAGATTGGAAAATGAGTATACTCTCTACCTTGATGGTCTTCAATATTTGATTTTTGTTAGAGTCACACTACATTCCTGATATCCTTAATGTATGCTTCATATCATTTCACAAGTATAATTCATTTTTATGTTCAAGACAGTGTTAATCCTTCCAACAGTTAGTGTTTCTCATATGTGGAACAATGAAGTGTGTAAGGAGAATTGTGATAAATGGATAATGTGGAGAGTTAATAGATCATCTTAGAACACTTATTAATGTGGTTGCATGCATATTACACTTGGCAGATGGTCAGATAACTAAAAGAAAAACATATACTCGCTTGGATAGAAGACAAAACTTGTGTAATAGTTAGAAAAGGAAGTTTGTAGGGTCTATTTCATATTTTATGAGTTCATAATTGATTTTCATATGGTTGAAATATAATTTTTTGTCTTCCATAGGTTTATGAGGAGTCATGGAAGCTAAGGTAATGAAGGAAGTTTGAAACTGGCCTTGTAAAGGAAATGTTTGTTTTCTTGGCAATTTTTGTCTTGTATTTTGGTCTCCTTGGTTCGAGTTGAAAGGAGAAGGAAGACACAAAGGTGTGAATATGAAGTGTAAAATACATGAAAGAAAGATAGTTTTGTGTACATATATGCTCCATGGTGTATGAAATTATTCTTTCTGTAGAGAGAGGTATGAAAGTGTGGTTATTTGTGGAGATAGGAGCAAATGAAGTGAAGAGCTAAAACAATTATCAAAATGTGTTGATGTAAGAAAATAAGTGATTAAGGTGATAAAAATTATTTGATTAAAGTCTAAGTTCTTTCTTAGCAACTTGGGAGTGGGTGCTTCCTTGTAATTAGGTGCTTATAAATATTCAATTGGGTGTTTGGTTTTGTATTGGAGTGGGTGTTTCAAAATTGGAGTGGGTGCTTCAAGTTGAGTGGGTGCTCAACATATGGTGAAATTATTATAATTTTTATAGGACATTTATCCCTAATAGTGATCTAATTTCATAGGTTTTTCTCCCTTATTGGGTTTCCCACCTTAATTCATGTGTTTGTTATTTCTCTCTCTATAATTGCATGCTTTGTTCAGTTCATTGTTCGAAAAGGGTGATGAATGAATTTTATGTTGATAATTGAATTCAATTTTCAAAAAAATTAAGAGGCACAGATTCACCCCCTCCCGTCTCATTTCCTAATTATTTAACATTGGTACCAAAGCAGGGATGAGAATCAAGAATTTGCATTGATTCCAGAGCCATCAACCAAATTATATCAAGTATATATTTCCATTTTTGTGCATGGATGATTTGATGGATTTTCTAAGTGGAGTAATGTAATTTATGACTATTGATTTTTAGGTTGGATACCACTTGATTAGAATTAGATAGGTATATGAGTGTAAGACTGAGTTCAAAATGCAAGATGGATAATATGAGTGGTTATTCATGCCATTTTTGTTAGGCAATGCACCAAGAAGTTCATGTGCTTGATGAAAAAAGTCTTGAAGAGTTTTATGGGTAAATTTACCATTGTTTACTTAGATAACATTCTAACTCTTAGAAAAACACAGGAAGAACACTTACTCCATTTGTGGAAACTGTTAAAGAATTTGTATGAAGATAATTTACTATTAAAATGCAAGGATTATAATTTCTTATGGAAGGATTTTTCTGATAGGGATTTGTAATATATCATGAAGGATTAAAGATGGATCCTGAGAAAGTGAAAATTATAGAATATTGGTTATCATTAAGAAGTTTCATGGATTCCTGAAGCTCCCATGGACTTGTAATTTTCTACAAGAATTTCATTAGAGGATTCAATGAGATTTTTATAATGATCATGGAGGTGATGTGCAAGGATAAAGAGGAGTTAATGTGGACCATAAATGCAAAGTATGCATTCCAAATTTTGAAGGATAAGGTCAGAGAGTAGCCAATATTGGCCTTTCTTGATTTCAACAATGTATTTTAGGTTTATTTTGATGTCAATGGAGTAGAAATTAGATTAGTGATGATTCAAGAATGGAATCCATCACATAATTTAGTGAGGATTTGAATGATGCAAGGAGAAAGTAATTAGTGAATGAATAATATTTTCATGCCATTGTGTAATCTCTAGAGAAGTGGATTTGTTATTTTTTTCCAAATATTTCATGTTATATACAAACCACCAAGAACTATAATTCATAAAAACCCAAGGGAAGCTTAATTAGAGACATATAAAATGGGTTAAGTTTCATCAAAGATACTCATTTATCCTAAAGTGTTGAAGTTGGAAATCCACTATATTGGTATATGTGATAATCAAAAGATGCACCTTTTTTACCAAGATGTAGGTGGAATCAGTAGGGTTTGAAGAAGTGAAGGATCTATATGTAGAGAGTGAGGATTGTGTGGATAATTGAGAGTATGCATAAAACTAGTGAGTGTTGACCACATGTCATGGTTAGACTAGTTCTTATAGGAAGAGATGTTATATAAATCATGTAAGATCAATTAGGGGTATGGTCTAGGAAAAACATTGTGGGTGAATGTTAGGGAAATTTGGGATAGATAAGACCTTGGAAAAAATTAGTTAGAGATAAATTTGGCCACATATGGATATTTATGTGCGTAGATATATGCAAAGATGTAGAATATTTCATATAGAAGAATGGAAGATACCTAATGGTAGGTTTTATCAACCACTACAAGTATCTAAGAGACAATGGCATAATATAAATATGGATTTTTTTTTGTGATTTATTATAATATAGAAGGTTCATGACTCTATCTTAATTTTTGTGGATAGATTTACAAAGAAGTTTTTTTACTTGCAAAAAGACTAGTGATGTTACACATGTTACAATCTTGTTTTTCAAGGAAGTTGTGAAAGTGTAAGGTTTTTTTTGCACCATTATATCTAATAGAGATACTAAGTTTGTAGGCCATTTTTAATGCATATTATGGAATAAAATCAGCACAAGGTATCATTTTAGTTTTGTGTATCACCCAAAGACAAATGGCCAAATATAAGTTGCCAATAAGAGCCTTGGAAACTTGTTATAATGTTTGGTAGGATAGAAGGTAGCATTATGGGATGTAGTTTTTATATAGGCAGAATTCACATAAAACAAATATGTCAATAGAAACACTAGGAAGTCACTTTTTCATATTTTGTATGGAAAAATTTCAAGAAGAATTACATATATGAGGTAGTTGTGAGAAAAGGGTAAATTTTTGGAAATAGGGTACTTCACACAATAAATGAAGGAAGTACACAATAAAGTACACAAATATCTAGATATAAGCAATACACAATACAAAGAATGGGAAAATTTTCATTGGAGATACTTGGAGTTTAAGGTGGGAGACTTGTCTCTTGGGAACCTAAGTAAATAAAGGGTTCCATGAGGAACATATGATAAAATCAAGTGGAAGAAGATTGGACCATGAAAATTATTGTGGAAGTTTGCAGAGAACACAAACAAGTTGGATTTGTCATAAGGGATGGACATCTCACTTGTCTTCAACATAACATATATATACCCATATTATGAAGGGAATACAAGTGGAGAAGAGAGATACAAAGAAGTAGATTTGAGACACCAACTACCACAACAAAAGTGTATATAGTTTGAATGCATCATGGATGACCATGTCACAATAATGACATGCATAAAGGATAAAACCTAATATCTATTAAAATAGAGAGGCCAAGTAATTGAGGATGCATCTAGGCTTACGAAAGAAGGGATCACAAGATTTAGTCATTGTATTTCACACCTTTAGAATACCACTTAAGTATGAGGTCAAGTTTTTTTCTTACTTACTATATATGATGTAGCATATTTTGGGTTCATAATCACAAGTTTTAGGTTCATAATCAAGCATGTGTCAACCAAAAACACTTAGTATTAGAAAATAATTTTTTGCATAATTCCATTGTGTAATGTTAATGCATAATACTACATCACTCCTAAGCAAGCCATATAAATATATTTTCCTTATTCATTTTGTAAAAGCCACATAATTTTTCCTAAGACATGCAACTTTTTAGATACCATGATACATTATAAATTCCATGAAGTAATATGAATTATAAACAAGACTTACAAAGCCACACAAGTTTATGTCACATAACTTTTTCAAAATCCTCATAACACTAAAAAATGTCCTACAAAATTTTCTAATACCAAAATAATCTTACACCAAGCTGTGATATACTTGTTAGGTAAATCATAGATTACCTAGGCTAATTTTGCTTTTACTAGGTATTTTAATATTATTATTTGGTTATATTTGTATAACCATATATTTTTTCTTATATAAGTTTGTTTGAACTGTATGTAAGGTAATTTGTTGTATATTTGCAACATATTATTTTTTTGTTATAATTTATTTCATGTATACTTTTGGAAGCTTATGTAAATTAGTTTATTGTTGCACCTGTGCAACATTTTTCCATGTTTGTATTCAGTTGTACAATTCCTATAAGAATTGTAGCACTCCATTGTAATTTAGATTGGATTGATTATTAATAAAATAACTAGGCTTTTATCCATGTTCTTAATATTTCATTTGGTGCCAAATCAGGTTAAAGCTCCTGGCTAGGTTGGAGAGAGGTTGTAGTGGTAAAAGTGTTATGGAGAAGAAATTTACATCTATGGAGAGCCTGTGTTACCTCCAGCAGATTCCCAGACATCCCTTCATCCCCATAACCCCCTTGTTCTATTCTAGGTGTTTGGAACGATTTTTTTTTTTGCACTAGTGCACCCTGCACTAGGAAAAATTGTTACAGGAATAGAAAATTAAAAGATATATATTTTTCCCCAACAGGGGTTTTACCTCTAAATCTAGAGGAATACTTAATTACAAATAATATTATCTGTGTTGAAAATTTGAGGACCAAGCTCCCACCAAATTACAGATCTCATCAATGAGCAAAAAGTGAGTTGGGGTCTCCATCCACTAGTCGACCGAGCTTCATACAATCCAAATCTTGCATTGGTGTGTTAAATCAGTGTTGAACGGGTTGAGGATATTATAAGCGCCGAGTTGGTTGAATTACATTACTTCCACCAAGCTATCAGATTGGATCCTACCCACGAGCCCCATCCATTCAAAACTATCAAGTTTGGAGACACATCGGGTGAGGAGAACTGTCATCGAAGTTGAGCCAAGTCAAGAGGTTATGATGCATAGGTCATGTTACAAATAAATCCGAGTTGTGTGGAGTTCCTAGGAGTTGAGACATCCATACAATATCATGACCGAGCCTTGAATTGGAGAGGTATTCAAATGCAACACCAATATATTGAGTTGGGATAGTAGATTTCACCCTACAGAGGCATCAATACAATAAAAACTATGAGGAATCACAAATAATCTACGACCTCCACAAAGTCCCTGCGACCTGTACAATACAAAAAAAATGAAGAATAAGGTGGCAATAGAAAAAAATACGAAGGTGTATCAAATAAGGAGCTAGATCCAGTTTTTCAGTCGCAAACCCTAAATTGATCTCCAACTCAACATTGGCACGTGGATCTTGCACAGTCACGTCGTCATTTTTGATAGGTCAGTCAATTGATTTGAATTTAAATACCAGTATTTCTATTTAGTTGCATATTTGTAAAGGGCACCTAAGTGGTTAGTTGAAGGTATTTGGGTGGGTGAAGTTTGGGGTTCGACCCCCAACCCCAGCATGCTTTTTCAAAACTATTGACATTTAGTTGTCTGTTTAGCAAAAATTGCCAAATATAGCAGTTAAAAATCCCACTAACCCACTTAGCTACAACTAAACCCCTACTAAAATTAGCGAGAAAAACCCTATTTTAGGGGGGAAAAAATTCTCCTAATTGGATTATTTTTTATTCAGAATTTTTTTTTCAAAGGAGGGGTATGTAAAAACTTCATTTTGAGCCATTTTTTACTGTATTTTTCTCATAAAGTCGTATTACACTCTGGAGGACACCAGGGCCCCAAAAAATAAAAAACATTTTTCCTATCATTCAATTTTTTTAGAATTTTGAATGTAATTGTATACTTTAGTGTATTGTACTAATTTACAATTTTCCATATTCAATCACAAACCATTGTAACTGTTCTAAAACTGGAAGAGATTTGTACTAAAAAATATTAAAATTTTGGTTTTGAATCACTCACGAGATCTTTGATCTCATTCGCAATGTTCAGTATAAACAGTGCCTCTGGGAAGCACTTACAGGTAAATTCGTCGCGACTACTACTACACTTAACGCCTAATATAGCTGCAACAATGTCATCTGGGCATTGACCCTTTAAATCAACGGGGAGTAATAAGGACATAGTGCACACACTTTGAGCCATCCCATCCATTTTTGAATGATTGCATGACTTAAATCTGGACTGAGAAATTATCTGAGTATATAGTGAAGTTACACGCGTGTATGAGGATATTTATTTGATCTGATAACAATAATTGCATAGACCCCTTTCAGTAATGTCTTGGTACCACGTATCAAATTATTTCACATACGTTAATGCCTCTTTCACGTACCACTGGGTATATAGAAAGGGTGAGCTTCTTCCACGTATCGACGGGTATATCAGAAGGGTGCATATATAGAAAGGTTCGGTATAACGGATTTATGGTATATAGATTGGGAGATGATATACCTATAGCGATAAGATCCTTACCCTTTTTTAGTTTATTCTATGAAATGGGCACCAACACCCCTAAGTTATTTCTTCTAGATACACAACTACTCAAAGGAAATAACTACGCAGCATGGAAGACAAAAATCAAGACACAACTTGAGTTTAAAGATATTTGGACTATTGTGAATGGTACTGTAACCAGATCAACTACTAATACAACACAACAAAAATAGTTTGATAAATCTGATCAGAAGGCCAAACTAATCATCTTGTTTGGATTTTCTGATGATGTGCAACCCCACATTCAAGATGCCAAAATAGCCAAAGAAGCATGGGATAAGTTGAGCACATTATATAAGGCCAAAAATAAAAATGTCATACTGAATTTATAGAGTCAGTTATACACATTGAATTTTAAGCAAAATGATAAAATAGAAGATTTCTTAAGAATATTTATAGAGTTGAGGGCTTCCCTTCTAGCCCTGGGAGAAGTTGTCATTAATGAAGCTCTCATTCCCATTGTTCTGAGAGTTGTCCCTCCTTCATACCGCATTTTTGTGACAACACTAAACTTGTCAGATATGACAGTGAGTTTCGACAAGATGGTAAACCTACTACAACAAGAGGAAGCAATGTACAATAAGGATGATGAAGAGGAGTAGGAACTTTCTTCTCATCAAAAATGGAAAGGAAAAGGAAAAGGAAAACCTAATTCCTATAAAAATTCCCAAAATTAGAATCAGCATCAAGGGGACAAACAACAAAAGAATAAATGTCCTATCTGTAAAAGAGGACATGAATTAAAATATTGTTGGTATAATACATACAAGAAAGGCTCATCAAGTAATTTTGGACCTTAACACCAACAATCTCACAAGGGACATTCTAACTATAATCAAGGGCATAAAAATGGGAACTAGAAAAGAAAACCCTATCAGCAAGGAACTATTGTTGAGTAAGACAAACATTCAGATACTGAAGACTACTTATACACTGCTTGATCAAGTGAACCCTCCACGTTATCTAGTGATGTTTAGTATGTTGATTCAAGAGCCACTCGACACATGACCAACCACAAAGACTGGTTTACTTCAATGAGGGATACCCCTTCAAAAAACCATGTTTCGTTTGGTGATGATTCTTCATTCACGTTTAAGGGGATTGGGATTATTTCTCTACCCCTTGGTTCACGCAACTGTAGATTATCAAATGTACTATATGTCCCTGGGTTGACTAAGAATCTATTTTCAGTCAGTCAACTCCTAGATCACAACTTGAAAATTGACTTTGATAGTCATTCTAGAAAGAAAATGTGTTTAATTCGAGACAAATCACGAGGCTCAAAAATAGTTACAAAAGCCTCCAATGTGGGATGCATGTTCCAGCTTGATTTTTTCCACAGAAATGATCATGAACTTATGGCTAAGAAATCTACCTCTGTATAGTTGTGGCATCGGAGACTTAGTCAAATCAGTTTCAAGTATCTCGAGACACTTCACCAACACAATGTGGTAAAAGGATTACCATCTCTCCAGAAGGATACAAACAAGTGTCCTCACTACCTAGAAGGAAAAAAAAAAAAGAGCTTCATTCCAGAAGAGTACTTATCGAGCTCATGGTAAGCTTGATCTAGTTCATACCAATCTTTGCATGGTCTGATGTAACCGAGTCATTCTAGATTTCAGTACTTCATGCTTTGTGTTGATGACTATTTGAGAAAAATGTGGATTTTGTCTTCGCAATAAAGTGAATCTTTTGAAAACTTCAAAAATTTCAAAGTGGTTGTTGAGAATGAAACTGGTCATCACATCAGAACTCTCCACTCAGATCGAGGGGGAGAATTCACCAGTGATGAGTTCAAAGACTACCTACAAAATCATGGGATTTGTCGAAAAATTCCTCCTCCACACACACCACAACAGAATGGTGTTGTTGAGAGAAGAAATTGTACTATCATGGAAATGGTGTGATGCATGATTAATGATTCTAGACTAGCAAGGACATTCTGGGAAGAAGTAATAAATAAAACAATGTATTTTTTGAAATAGATTTCCCACAGTTGCTCTTGATGGATTAACACCACAAGAAGCATGGTCAAAGAGGAAACCATCTATTACACACTCAAAATATTTGGGGGCAAAGCAAGTATGCACATACCCAATTATAATAGAAATAAATTTAATATGAAATCACAAAAACTCATCTTCATTCAAGGTTTAGTGAAGAGACTCTTCGGTACTGATTAATGGATCCAAAGACCAGGAAAGTCTACACTAGTAGAGATGTTGAGTTTTTGGAGAAGAAGGAAGTAGAGTCTCCTCCTCTAGACTCACCTGATGTAGATTCTTCACCAGTTGTAAAACTAAATCTTGATGTTCACATAGATGATGAAAGTGATGATGGGGATGATGGTGTTGATCTAATAGAATCATGACCCACGGGAAAAATTCAATGCATATGCCTAAGTGGTGTACTAGCATGTTACGAGATGCAAGAATGGATGCTCCACCAGATACATCCACCCCTGGACCACAGACTCACAGTAAAGAAAGAGAAGAAGTTAAACTTTTCTTTGATGAGTAGATTTATTGAGTTTGATGATCCCTCTATATTCCAGGAATCCCTATAGTCAAAATATTGGAAAGATTCCATGGACTGTTAAATATTATTTAGTAATGAAAAAAAACACTTGGTAGCTTGTCGATCTTCCACCAGGGAAGAAACCCATTGGATGCATATGGATATTCAAAACAAAGAACAAAACAGATGGGACAGTGGACAAGTAAAAAGAAAGAATTGTAGCAAAGGGGTATGCACAAAAAGAAGGCATTGACTATAAGGAGACATTTTACTACCAAAACTAAGATCAAGATGATCAGGATGATATTTTCTCTAGTTGCACAGTTTGGTTGGAATTCCATCAAATGGACGTAAAAATTACCTTCCTCAATGAATATTTACAAGAAGAATTCTATATGACTCAACCTGAGGGATATGTAGTACCTGGTCAAGAAGTAAAGGTATACAGACTCAAGAAATCTTTGTATGGCCTTAAAAAGGTACCTTGGGCATTGGTACATCAAAATTGATGAGCATCTCATACCACATGGATTTGTTAGAAATCCATACAATCCCAATCTCTACCTCAAAAATCAAGGGGGGGAGATTATGATTTTCATTTTCTATGTTGACAATTTAGTCATCACTAGAAGTTCAGTGAGGATGATTGATGCAATGAAGAAAGATCTTAATCGATCGTTTGACATGATAGATCTCGGGCTGATGCATTATTGTCTTGGATTGGAAGTATGGAAGAGAGAGAATCACATTTTTTTTCTAAGATGAAATATACCAAGATGATGCTAGAGAAATTCATATATGATGGATTACACACCGATTGCTACACCTATGGAGAATAGATTACAGTTATCTCATTCAGATCCATCTCCTGAGGTAAATTCTACTCTCTATCGGTAGTTGATTGGGAGTCTTATTTACCTGACCTACACTAGACCAGGTATCAACTTTGCAGTAAGCTATCTATCCAACTTCATGTAGGAACTCAAAGTTTTTCATTGGAAAGAAGCAAGGTGCATCTTAATATATTTTAAAGGATTAGTGGATCTTGGTATAGAATACAATAAGAATGAAAAACTTCTTCTTGTCAGGATATTCGGATTCAGATCATGCAGGCAATATTGATGAAAAAAAATCCACTTCATTATTTTTATTCTTTATTGGTATCTGGACCAATATCATGGGGAAGCAATAGAAACAACACTTTGTTTCTCATTCTTCCACAGAATTTGAATATCATTCTACAGGAGATGTTGTTTGTGAAGCTATTTGGCTATGTTGCATACTAGAAGGACTTAGAATACCACAAGATAAACTGAACCACCTTGTATGTTGACAATGAAGGTGTTCTCAAACTTCTTCGCAATCTAGTTTTTCATGAAAGAACAAAGCACATTTTGTTATAGGTTTGTTTCATATGTGAACATGTCTTGAAGTACAATATACAATTTCAATTTTGTCCAACAATTGAACAAAGGGAAAATATCTTCACAAATTCACTTGCACGTGACAAGTTCGAGTTGTTCAGAGAGTTTCTCTCCTCATCCCTTGAGACATTGCACAATTAAGAGGGAAATGTTAGGCTAAATTATTATTTATCTTTATTAATTTGTATTGCATATTAATAGGTTTATTTATTTATTGGTTATATGGTTATATATTTCATAACCATCTAATTGTCTTTTATTCTACTATATGTAGGTGATGTTTATGTATATTTAACAATATATTGTTTGATTATATTTATTATTATTTATGCTTCCCAGATGTACTTTTGGAATTATTAAATTGTTTAACAAATTATATTTGTATTCATTTAGTTGTACAATTCCTATAAGAATTGCAACACTCCATTGTAATCTTTTATTGATTGAGTTTAATAAAATAACTATTAGGCTTACACCCCTATTGTTCAATTTATAGTCAATCACAATTAAGTCATTGACCTTTCAGTATGAAAATATACCTTATATTGATGGGATTCATGATCTAATCCATCCCTAAAATAACCTCATATGATCCCAAGGGAAGGACTCATAGGTATATCTTGTAGTGCTCAAAGCTCTTAAATCTAGGACATACCCTCTAATCATTGTATTCACAGGTAACTTGGCTCTAGGAACCAACTCAACATCCCAGATCTTGTCCTTCCTAACTACCATAGGCTTACATAAATCCAATTTAACCCAAGGGATATAAAGTAATCGAAGGATCCATAATAAAAAAATAGACATAGGGACATCCCCAATACTACTTGATGCCTCTATCATTGTGGCATGATGATCTTCTTGGTGGTAATTGATGGGGCCGTTAAATG
The DNA here is from genome assembly GCA_019776745.2 of Taxus chinensis. NCBI lineage: Eukaryota > Viridiplantae > Streptophyta > Pinopsida > Cupressales > Taxaceae > Taxus > Taxus chinensis. The sequence goes on from CM034154.1 coordinate 224,509,937, forward strand.
CCTCATTATTAGCCATAAATTATAATTGCTTTTCTTCCATAAGTTACCTAAAATTTTTATTTAAATGTAATATTTATAACTTATAGTTTATTGAAGATAGAATAGAGGATATTTATCTTGTTTATTCTTTTGAAATTTTTGTTATCTATTGTTTTGACTAAATCCTAATGATTATTGGAAAAGGATGAAAAATCTTGTATATGCAGGCCATAGATGAAAACATAAGATTATGATAATAAAGAATACCAACACGTGAAGAATTTTGAAGAATATTCAGAGCTTTAAAGTCCACCAATCTAGCTCTGGAGTCCACCAGTCGAGCTCCAAAGTCTTCCAGATCAACACCAAAGTTTACATAACTAGATAAAGAAAATTTGAAAGGAAAATGTGAGACATGGTCTTTTTTTTATCATAACAATGAGTTGAACAAAAACTTCCTTCTGTTTTCTACATCATTCATCATTTGCAATAAAAATGGATTTTATTGTATCTAAAGTCACATATTCAACTCCAAAGCTTACTATTTCAGATTTAACAATAACCACACATGAAGCTCAAAGTCCTATATCTCTAAAATGTTTCTAGAGTATTGTTTGAGATATTAGAGGACAAGAGAAAAATAACCTTTCCCACACCATTTGATTCTCAACAACTAATTAGGATAGAATATCTATGAATCCATCGCTCTCCACTTTTATCTCCTAGAATAATGGATATTATTCCAAATAATGAGATTGATTTATTAAGTTTAGAATAAGAAATCAATTTCCAATTGATTTGTTAATATTGTTAAATTTATAAGCTTAAAATAAATAATTAGTTGTAAACTGATTTAGATTGATAGAATAAAAATAAGGCATCAATTTGAAATTGATTTGTTAAGTTTTTGGAGGTGTTGTATTTTAAATAAAAACCTTCTAGTTTTCAATAAAAAGGGAATAGTATTATCAAGAGGATTCAAACTTTAGTCATATCTAAGTATTTAAAAATTTTATTATTCCTAGGCCTATTCTAAAGGCTAAGGAAGGACTCACTCAACTTGAGGAAAATGATGTATTGTATTATGTATTTGTAGATTAAATTTATTTATGTTTTTTTTTCATTTCTTAATATTTCTTTCATTCTTAGAGTATTTTATAACCTACAACTAATTGGATCCATAGATAACAAAAATTTAGTTTCATGTTAAACACAAGTGTTTTTTCCCTTCATGCAATACTTGATTTCAATTCTAAGAAAGTATAATGTCATGATTTTAATTTATGAAAGTGTACTTTGATTTATTCTTGAAAAGTGTGTTTGAATTCTATAATTATTTGTAATATTGGATTTGCTTTAGAAAGAAATATTCTCTATCTCTCTTCTTGTACCTCTTGCATACAACCTTTGGAAACTAACTCAGATTGATATTGATTATTAAATGATAGGGATTGATGAGCCTCATCATTTTTGGTGTCATTTTCATGGAAAGTAGTATTATTAGGGATTGTCAAAATTGATCTCTTTGATAATATTATTGTGAAGTTTCTAAAGGGTTACAATCCCTTTCTTCAGAAAAAAGATTCATCTCTGGTGAGAATGGAAGTTTTTTTTTAGTGTAAAAGAAACAAAATAGGGACTCTAATAAAAGACATTAGTTTTGGTTTAATAATATATTTAGTTAACTTGAAGTGAGTAGATCAAGATATATATTTTTCTATAAAATATTTCTTTTGTAAAGTATTATAAAATAAGACTACCCCCTTGTTGGCCGTCAAATAGGACTTTTAAGAAGAGCAACAGTCAGGGGACAAGAAGTCCCTCCTCTTTAATGGGAGAGGTTCCCTTATTCAGAAACGAACTTATTTACAAATGTACAAGACATGATTTGTTGGTTAAACTTGGATACCACGAAAGTGTTTTCTATGAAGGTCATCAATTACAAAAGGACTGAGGAAATGAGAATACGGGAAAGAGCAGAAAGGAAACATGCAGAATTATAGATATCAGAGTAATTCTTTATGTATGCGAAGTCACCGTGAATTGAAAACAAGATCATTTGTATTGAACAAATAAGATGGAATTTAAAGACACAAAGTTCTGTAAATAACATCTACTTAGAACACAAAGTTTCTTAACATAGATTCATTAATCAAGGACACAAAGTTCCTTCTTGGTTATACAAGATCACCGAGCTTGCAAAGTTGAAGAGTATGCAATCGGTGAGACTAACGAACTTGAGACAAATGATCTTCACAAAGAAAATAAATGAAAGCTTAGAATAACAGAGATCAGATAGACAAAGAATGGAAAGTCCTTCTGTATTGATTTCTCTATAATCTATTTACACTTGCAGAAAATATGCCAAGTTCTTCCTCCTTTTTTGAATGGCGGAAAGAAGGCCATTATATAGCTTACAATTCGGTTACTCCTCGTAACCGTTTCTTTTAACTAGAGAATAGTTAAGGAATGCCAAACGCAATTTCTTAACTAATTACATGGAATACGAAAGGAATGGAAGAAGAGAGAAGGAAGGGGAAGGAGACAGGTGGCCAGTTCTGAGAGGGACCCACTGTCTTTGGAAACCGCTGCTTGAGTTTCTTCCACGTCTCAGCCATGTCCTTGCCACGAGGGACACTGGCCAGAATTTTTATCTTGAGAATGACAATGAATATCTTTGGAAACTGATGTAACCGACGTCTTGAAAGTTTTGTCCTTCGTAACTGCTTCTTTAGTTCTCCCAAGCCTCCTCCAGGATCTTGATCTTCATATTGATAATAACAGAGCTGCAAACCAGGCTCGGAAAGGAGTTTCAGAGGGAGGGGACATGCGTGGGTTTTCAAATTGCAAGGGTTCGAAACAATGTAAGAATTGCAAAGGAAGTTTTGCCCGTTATATAGCCGTTGAGGAGAGAGAAGGATAATCAATGCGCATTTGAATTCATATTTTGAAAAACAGCATATTCGGGTAGAGCGGGAAAAACTAAGTATGAATGACCGTTGGTTCGCTTGGGACAAGTGAGACGCGAATGCGCGAAACACGCGGCTCGGCCGATTCGGGCGAAACGGGGAGAGGACGCACAAATGCATTTTGGGACATTTGGGATGAAAAAGAGCGAAGTGCGCGACTCGGGAGTTTCGGCTGAAAATGGGACAGCTTGCACACTTCGGGACATTCGGGACAGGAAAGCGCGAAGTACGCGGTTCTTTCGGCCGATCGGGGAACAGAATGCACTTCGGAACTTGGGACAGTTGGGACGAAATCGGGCGAATCGGCCGAAAATGGAACAGAGTGCACTTTAAGTTTGAACTTGAGAAATTTGAGACAAAAAGTTCCGGAGTACGCGACTCGGCCGGTTCGGGCGAAATTGGAACAGAGCGCACTTTTGAAATTGGGACATTTGGGACAAGAAAGTGCGAAGTACGCGGTTCGGGCGGTTCAGCCGAAATTGGAACATCTCGCACAGTAACTTCGGGACACTTGGGACAAAAACTTCCGACGGGCCCGAAAATGGGACAAATTCGGAGGTTTCGGCCGATCGGGGAACAAAATGCACTTTCGTACTTGGGACAGTTGGGACAAAAATGTCCGAAAGGCCCGAAATACTTACAGAATGACCCAAAACTTAGATTTTTTAGACTTCCAAGACTTTTTTTTTACACCACCAGCTCGACAGAAAAGACACTGAGACTCAAAATTTTGAAAATTTTTTACTTTTGACAGAGCGGGGAATTTTGAGTGGACAACAGTTGGCTCCTTCTAGGGATGACTTGGCATAAATTCAAGGAATGAGACAAGGCAAGAACTTAGACAAACTTGGTGAAGCAGACCAGTGCCTTATCCCTTGGGCAACGGAGTCAAAAACAGACCAACACAGAGGGCAACACACAAAAACAACAGAAGGGAAACACACCAAAACAACAGAAGGAAAACACTGTACAGAATATACAAAGGGACTCCCTAGTCACCTAGGACTTGAACAACTTCAAATACTGCCCACTATAAGGAAGTGGGAGAGGGTGAACCATCCATGTAATCAAGATAGAAAGAGTTCTTACCAGCAAAGTGTCTGATCTTGAAAGGCCCAAGCCACAGGGAATCAAACTTTCCATGGCTGCCACGAGGTTCATGTCTTTTGTCCCATAACAACACGGTATCTCCAACTTGGAACTCTCTGAACCTAGCTTTCTTGTCAAACAGAGCCTTTACCTTCTGTTGGTGAATAGATATCCTATCAGTAACCTCCGATCTGTCCTCGTTCAGTTTATGCAGGTACATAATCCTCTTATCCAGAGCATCACTGAAACTAGTATCCTCGATGGCCTTCATTAGGTGCAAGGCTGGCAGTTCCACTGTCACTGGCAATTGAGCTTCAACTCCATATACCACTTGAAAAGGAGACATTCCAATAGCTCTCTGGAAAGTGGCACCAGCACTAATAAGCCCAAAAGGCATTCTCTTGTAGGCAAAGGTACCCCAAGGAGTGGTGAAGGCTGTCTTGTGTTGATCTGCAGTATCAACCTCTACCTGATTGTATCCCGAGAATCCATCAAGCATAGATAACATTTCAGATCCTGTTACTGCTTGCAATATCTGATCCATCATAGGCAAAGGGTAGTTATCTTTCAGAGAAAAATGATTCAGGTTCCTGAAATCAACACAGATGTGGATCTCACCATTCTTTCTTTCTGACAGGCACAATATTTGCAATCCATGTTGAATGGTGAATAGGAAAGATAATTTTAGCTTTCAAAAACTTCTGTATCTCCTGAAAGATGGTGTCAGCTACTTTGGGGTTGTATTGTCTTTGTTTCTGCTTGAAAGGCTTAATTCCAGGCTTGAGAGGGATAGAGTGCTGCATATCTTTTGGCTTGAAGGCTTTCAGATCTTCATAAGAATATGCAAGAACATCCTTATACCTCCTTAGAAGATCAATTGCTTTTCTCCTCTCATCTGCTGTGCAACATTTTCCAATATTTACTAGCTTAGGGTCATTAGAACTCCCAATATCAATCTTATCATACTCAGCTGATTGCTGAGGTCCAGTAGAAGCTTTGGATTTCACATATCTGTCATGTTTATCAAACAATTCCTCCAGACTCACCAAACCTTTAGGAATCTTGTTTCCTTTGAGCTTAATTCACCCTTCCTGATCTGTTTCTTCTCCTTGGGTGACAGCTTGGTCAAAGGACACACTTTCACGAGGCAGGTTGTCACTTCCCTCAAAATACAGTTGTTCAAAATTACCTTTGAGTTCCAGGAAGGAAAGCAAATGCTGATCATTATTGAAAACTTGCCAGTTATTGGCATTATCAGGTACACTAGGCCGATGGACCATCTCAAAGGTGAATTTATCCCGAGAAAAGTCAGGATGAGGAATCAGCAGTGACCCTGAGACAGCCAACGAATCAGCCCTGCTGTTCTTTTCCCTAGGTATTGCTTCAATAGAGAAAGCATCAAGGAACTCAATAGAATCCCAAACCTGATTCCGGTAATGCCTTAACCTTCCATTTTTTACTTGAAAAAGGTTTCTGACCTGCTTTACAATCAACTCTGCATCACCACGAGCCAGAAGATTCTTTATACCTTGTTCTTTGGCCACCTGCAATCCGAGAATGAGAGCCTCGTATTCTGCTGTGTTATTCGTATTCTCGAACTGCAACTTAAATGAAAAAGGATGTAGGCCTCCTTCAGGTGACACTAGCAGGACACCAGCTCCAGAACCAGCTGAGGAACAACTTCCATCAAATTCTAAAATCCAAACCCCGTTAGGGATCTCTAGGAGACACTTTGGGGGGTGGGATTTCGTCAGGGGACATAATCATGTAGTTGCCATGACCCATATCCTCATAGAGTATTTGTGCTCTAGGATCATCCGTTTTCTGCACAATATACTCAGACTGCTTTTCAGGCAACAACTTCTTCATTTGTCCATTGACAGGCACGAGTGCATGCGACCAGTCCATTTGGATTTCCCCACCCACATCTTTGCAGAAGTTCCTACTTAGCAACATCCCGTATGAAGGAGGGATATCTGCTACTAGGATGGTAGCCAACACTTTCTTTTCAGGCAAGGCAGCAAAAGCCACTTGTGCATCTTTAATCCTTCCAACCAGAGGCACTTCTTTACTCTCCATAGAGTAGCAAGATCCATAAGTATGAGTGAGGGTTAAGCCTAAAGCATGAGCTACTTTAGCTGGCATTACATTATCTGAGGCTCCTGAATCTATGACACAATTACTGAGCCTATGGCCAGCTATGAGAAGTGTTACATAAAATGGTTTAATTTTGTCACCAGGCGAGGTGACAGCAGCTACCAGACTGGGCTGTGGCGCAGAGGGAGGAGTAGGTAGAAGGCCTTTAGAAGTGGTCTTAGAGTTGGAATTAACAAAGTGGATCATTTTGGCAAAGGCTTTGGGATGGGTTTGATAGTACTCAGCTTCTGAGATTTGTACCTTGGTCTTTTTCAGGTGATCAACAATATCAAAGGATCCAGAAGTGGACGGGCCATCATCATTTGGAATTCTAGGCTTATCAACTTTAGGAGAAAAAGAAGAAGCAACTTTGGTAACTGGATTGATAGGACTCACCTTCTGTGTAGACGAAGTAGGGATAGGAGATCCTCTTCTTACAATTACAGGGATAGTTGCCGACTGCTCCTTGGATTTCTTAGGTGGCTGGGTCACCTTCTCCCTCTGCTTTGTCTACTCTCGAGTCATGACAGCAAACGATTCACTATTCATGTCTGCTACCACTTCATCATAGTCATCTCCATCATCAATGCCTTCGGTGGTAAAGAAATTAACTCGAGATCCCTCAAGTTCCTCTGCCTCATCATCAAATTCTCTCGCAAACTCTTCGCAAGCTTCGTTATCTTCATCATCATCTGGCAGGTCTTCAGGGACTCTCACAGGTCAAGTGCATTAGGCAAACAGGAAACCTTAACAGGAGGTCCTTCAAGTGCTAATGGGTATTGTCCAGGGGTGAGCAGACTTAGATTTGGAAGGCAAACGATCAAGTTCCTCGGGCTGGTCCAGAAATTTCTTCTTAGGAACTTTAGGTGATTCTGCATATCTGATCAACAGGCATGCTGAGCCACTCTCTCATGGGTTCTTGTTTCTTTATAGCAAGCAAAGATCATTCTGCCGGCAAGAACTGGGTTCTGTGTCCCACTAATGGAACCAATCAGTATCCTGTAGGTCCAGGGGTGGAAGAGGAAGAAGCAGCAGACTTAGATTTGGGAGGGTCTCTTCTCAACTTCCCTGACATGATCAAGTCATCCTCGACACTAACAGCCAGTTCTTGATCCAGAGCTAACGTTCCGAGATTAGCCCTTCTTAGTGCATAACTAACTTTGGGCATTTGAGCATTTAGAAAGAAACATTTTTGGATTTGATCAACAGGTCGGGTATTTACAGGAATTTTGTTGATCAGTCTGTTGAATCGAGCCACAAATTCTCTCATGGGTTCTGATGGATCTTTCTTTATCTGAGAAATTTGGGAAAGCAGGGCATGCACATCTTCTGCCGGCTTGAAATGGTTTTCGAACTGAGTTCTCATTGTATTCCAGTCGGTGATGGCACCAGCCGGAAGGTGATAGAACCAATCAGCAGCATTATCCTGTAACGTCTCAACGAACAGTCTTACTGAGACGTCTTCATGTTCAACTCCCAAAACTCCACATGCAACTATGAAGGCTGCGATGTGTTCGTCGGGATGCACTTTGCCATCGCCTTTGAATTTGGGGAAGTTCTTCCGGTTACCTCTGGGTAACTCATGCAAAGGCTGAGTAAGGGCCAAAGGCCCGACACGTTGACTCCATGGCAATTGTGCCGCCATTCTTGGAAATACAGCTTGGAGGGGAACTATAACACCGGCTAGGATCAAAGCTCATAGATTGGGTCTAGTAGGCTCTGAAGGAATACCACCCGTAGGACTTCTATCTTGAACAGGTGGAGTGCTCGTTGAACGAGTTCTTCTATTTCTTGTTGAAGGGAAAGGAAAACCCTGCTGCTCCAAAAGCTGAAACTGAGAGTCTTCAATACCAAGGGTCCCTTCTCCCTCGAGTGAAACGCGGAGTCGCCAGATCAAAAGATGATCAAAAATTACAGAACTGGAATGTGATTTTCCCCAGTGGAGTCGCCAAAAACTGTTGGTCGTCAAATAGGACTTTTAAGAAGAGCAACAGTCAGGGGACAAGAAGTCCCTCCTCTTTAATGGGAGAGGTTCCCTTATTCAGAAACAAACCTATTTACAAATGTATAGGACATGATTTGTTGGTTAAACTTGGATACCACGAAAGTGTTTTCTATGAAGGTCATCAATTACAAAAGGACTGAGGAAATGAGAGCATGGAAAAGAGCAGAAAGGCAAACATGCAGAATTATAGATATCAGAGTAATTCTTTATGTATGCGAAGTCACCGTGAATTGAAAACAAGATCATTCGTATAGAACAAGTAAGATGGAATTTAAAGACACAAAGTTCTGTAAATAACATCTGCCAGAACGCAAAGTTTCTTAATGTAACACAGATTCGTTATCAAGGAAACAAAGTTCCTTCTTGGTTATGCAAGATCACCGTGCTTGCAAAGTTGAAGAGTATGCAATCGATGAGACTAACGAATTTGAGATAAATGATCTTCACAAAGAAAACAAATGAAAGCTTAGAACAGACAGAGATCAGATAGACAAAGAAAGGAAAGTCCTTCTGTATTGATTTCTCTATAATCTATTTACACTTGCAGAAAATATGCCAAGTTCTTCCTCCTTTTTGAATGGCGGAAAGAAGGCCATTATATAGCTTACAATTCGGTTACTCTTCGTAACCGTTTCTTTTAACTAAAGAATAGTTAAGGAATGCCAAACGCAATACCTTAACTAATTACAAGGAATACGAAAGGAATAGGAAGAAGAGAAAAGAATGGGGAGGGAGACAGGTGGCCAGTTCTGAGAGGGACCCACTGTCTTCAGAAACCGCTGCTTGAGTTTTCCTCCACGTCTCAGCCATGTCCTTGCCACGAGGGACACACCAGAAATTTCATCTTGAGGATGACAACGAATATCTTTGAAAAACTGATGTAACCGGCGTCTTGAAACTTCGTCCTTCGTAACTGCTTCTTTAGTTCTCCCAAGCTTCCTCCAGGAGCTTGATCTTCATATTGATAGTAACAGAGCTGCAAACCAGGCTCGGAAAGGAGTTTCAGAGGGAGGGGACATGCGCGGGTTTTCAAATTGCAAGGGTTCGAAACAATGTAAGAATTGCAAAGGAGGTTTTGCCCGTTATATAGCCGTTGAGGAGAGAGAAGGATAATCAATGCGCATTTGAATTCATATTTTGAAAAATAGCATATTCGGGTAGAGCGGGAAAAACTAAGTATGAATGACTGTTGGTTCGCTTGGGACAAGTGAGACGCGAATGCGCGAAACACGCGGCTCGGCCGATTCGGGCGAAACGGGGAGAGGACGCACAAATGCATTTTGGGACATTTGGGATGAAAAAGAGCGAAGTGCGCGACTCGGGAGTTTCGGCCGAAAATGGGACAGCTTGCACTTTTTAACTTTGGGACATTCGGGACAAAAGTTCCGAAGTACGCGGTTCGGGTGTTTCGGCCGATCGGGGAACAGAATGCACTTTGGAACTCGGGACAGTTGGGACGAAATCGGGCGAATCGGCCGAAAATGGAACAGAGTGCACTTTAAGTTTGAACTTGAGAAATTTGAGACAAAAAGTTCCGGAGTACGCGACTCGGCCGGTTCGGGCGAAATTGGAACAGAGCGCACTTTTGAAATTGGGACATTTGGGACAAGAAAGTGCGAAGTACGCGGTTCGGGCGGTTCGGCCGAAATTGGAACATCTCGCACAGTAACTTCGGGACACTTGGGACAAAAACTTCCGACGGGCCCGAAAATGGGACAAATTCGGAGGTTTCGGCCGATCGGGGAACAAAATGCACTTTCGTACTTGGGACAGTTGGGACAAAAATGTCCGACAGGCCCGAAATACTTACAGAATGACCCAAAACTTAGATTTTTTAGACTTCCAAGACTTTTTTCACACCACCAGCTCGACAGAAAAGACACTTAGACTCAAAATTTTGAATTTTTTTTTTACTTTTGACAGAGTGGGGAATTTTGAGTGGACAACAATGCACTATGAATTTTGAGATCCATATTAGGGAAATTGGTGTGCATGTACGCAGAGATGAGTGCTAAAGATAATATGGCAGAGCTGGTGTCCAAGTAAAAGGTTAGTCATAATTTTTTTTAAAATTTTATCCTATAATAGTCATTATCTCACATTAGATTATTTTAAAACATATGTCATCTATAGTTTTTTATGCTTATTATTGCATTAGTTTAAATGAAACAGGTAAATTCCATCTAAAGAGTAATTTAAGTTTATTAGTGAGTTAGTGTCAAAGTTCTATTTTACTCCAATCCATTTTTTAATTGGATTTTGTAATGTTTTAATTTGTGTTGATTATGTAACTTATGTTTAGGTGAATATTAGGGTGTATTTTTAATAATTGTTTGTATATATGCATTTTTGTTTCACAATGCAAATTTCTTTGGAAAAAATTACTAGCCTCAATTTTCACACATGGAAAGTCAAAATTTGTATGTAACTAGCGAACAAATCTTGTGGAGGATCGTAGATGGAAAAAAGTTAGCACAACATATTCAAAGAAGTTAGCATAATGGAAAAGTAAAGATGATAAAGTCAAATCCATTATTTTCATTATTATTTTAGATTACAAATGCCATTATGTAGACCTTGAAAAATCATTTAATTTGATGTGGGAAAATATGAACAAATTGTTTGGAGAAAAATCAGTCAACGCAAAGCTTTCTTTGAAAATCCAATTATTCATACTCAATATGTGTGATATAGTTACATTGATTAGCCACATAAATTACCTAAGATATCTCAAAAGACAACTAACAGGTTTCAAAGATCTAGTTTCTGATGAGGATGTAAAACCTATATTATTGGACAGTTTACCTTCCAAATATAACAACGTTATATTTACTTTGAACATATGCCTTCCCAAGTATCGAAAGATATTATTTTAGCTTTATTAGCTAAATAAAAAAGAATTGTAGAGGATGTAACTAAGGAGAGTGTGTTATACTCAAATAAAAATCATCAAAACTATTACAAAATAAGGAGGAAATTGAACGTTTTTACTCCAAGAGTAAAGGATGCACATCTTAGTTCATTTTAGAATTTGTAGAGATAATATGTCCAAAGGAAATCTCAAATGAAAATCAAGTGAAGATAATGTGTTCATTCAAAAAGAACCAGTCAATGAGGATGATGTGATGAGTGTTGATAGTGGCTACAATTATTAAGCATGCACAATATGTACTAGAAGTCAGAGGTAATGGAAGAAGGAGGTCAAACAATGACCTCTCGTTGGCTACTAGTGATGGGGCTACATAGTGATTTGGTGGCATCTTTTTTTTGGGTGTGTCATTTTCCACATCACGTGGTGAGTCATCTCACTTAGGTGAGGTCATAGGTCTAGGTTTCACAGGGGTTATGATAGGGTCGTCATTAGATTCCTTATGCATCATTACAAGTCAGTGCGTTAATGTGTCATATGGGAGTTACTTTCCATTTTGTGAATGTAACTCCCCTTATCCACTTGAGGAGGTATGATTACATGCACTGGGGTTATATAGTACCCCCTATTTATACGCCTTACCTTTTTAGATCTATGAGAGAGGCATATAATATATTACCCTTTCAAATATTTGCATGCACATTTTAAAGGTTGATGCTCGCTCCCTCTTGGAACCTCGTCACACTGCCAGAGTGTAACTCAATTCATGTTTGTGTTATCCCAGTATATCCTTGTGTTGTCACGTTTTAACTTTATTTGTAATGGTATCAGAGTGCACATTGTTGTGATCTACACTACTCACCAATTCATCATTTCCTTACTGCTCTCATTTTGTGTTCTCATAGTTTCCTGCGCAAGCGTCGTAATGGACTATTCCATTTATGCACTCAACGCATTGATTGGGTTTTATTTTACAGGGTTAAAAATATTGTTCATGGTGCTTAGATCATGTGTTTGGTATTTTCTAGGGTTTATTGAGCCTTGCATGCAGTTCTACAGGTGTTTTACATGTTTTGGTTGTTGTTTGAGGTTTCATATCAGAGTTTTTAATGCATGGTTTTTAGGTTTTACAAATTTGTTTTGGGCCAAACTCGGCACCAACATTGATCTCTACAACTAGTCTAATAAACATGGTATACTTTTCTTACTCATGCGATGGATTTTTACTTCAAGGTCTTTGACTTACATTTGGGCTTCCTCTACATCACTGTTTACCTTCAATATTTGTCCTAGATCATGTTTTGTTCTCATCATTCCTGCCTCGAACCTGCTTGTGACCTCTACTCATTTGATGCACCATTTTCTCTCTTGGCCTTCGTGCTCTTGGTTTTCCTTGTTCATTTTTCTCCCACATCTCCTCGAGCTCTATGTTAGATCTCACTGCTCATGGTTTGGCGTCTTCGTTTGGCCCTTGACATGCAACTCCACCATGCTTAAGCTCTGTATGGTTCATCGGCTTTATTCCTTACTTCAGACCTGCATCTCTGTACCTACATTGGTCTACTAGCTCTTTGCATTTGGATCCTCTTCCCTTGTGTTGGTTACGTACATTATTTTTAATCTACACTCTTGCTCTTAGTCAAATTTCTAGCTCTGGAGCTCCCCGATGCTATTATCACGCAACCTTGTTAGTGCCTGATAACTCACCTCGGCACTTCCAACAGTGACATACCCCCAGTGACCTCTAACTCCTTCCCTTGCATCTACATCAACTTTAACTCAACGATCAACTCAACATCTTCCACGTGGACCATCCGCTCTGTGCACGATCTCTGTTAGCTCTAGTTAACTCACCATGGCATCTACGTGCTCGACCTACTAGTGCTTCTAATGATCCATGGACTTCCCTCAATCTCACTTTTCATGCCTTGGGCACTTAGTGCATCAGACCTTAGCTTCATGTAACACTCCTTCTATCGAATCATGTATCTTGTCACCGCTCCAAACTTGCACACACCCCATGACCTCGCCCATCTAGGCTCACCCTTTATGCGAATTGTCGAGTTGATTCAACAACTCACCGAGCCATCTCTGTATCTCACCCATAGAGCCCTTCCACTTCTAATTCACTGAGTAGCTTGAACAAACTGCCAGTCTAGCTCACCCTTGGGCCCTAGACCTTCCCTCTTACCCTTTTGATTTTTTTCAACTTTTTCTCCTTTTTTCAAATTGATTCAGTTCAATTAAGGGGAATAAATCAAAATTGATCATTGTAACAGGGGGATTATTTTTTTCGGGCCTCCATGTATAGGGTTATTGGTATTTTTCAGGCCACTTTTATGGATCGTTCATTGTAGTGATCCTCTTAACCTGTGGCTAGTGAGCACATTTGCCACAACCTATGGCAATATAGCCTTATTTTTTGTAATGTGAGATGCCTTCTATCACACTTAGTAGGGTTGTATTCTTGTTGTGCTTATGCCCTTTTTTCTTGATTGTATGTCATTCCTATGCTTCTGACTAACACTCATTGTGGCATTCACTCTTGCTCAATTCATCGCCCACTGTAAGGTGAGTGGTCAACTTTCCAATGTCGCATGAACACACCCTATTGTAATCACTTGCTACTTATAAAGTGTTGTAAACAGGGGGTTATCATTTTTCTTGGATGTTGTATTACATGTAAAATGAATTCTCGGCTGATTGAGTCTTGTAACTTTCTTGTATCCACACACCCTTCCCCTCATGCACCTTGCACCTATTGGTTATGCATCATGGAGAGATTCTCTTTCCAGACTTGAGCATTTCAGGATCATATTTACAACCTCTAACACTTCTTCTTGGTAGAGATAACTATACATCATGGTGTGCTTCTATGGAATTTTACTTTGTCTATAAGGGTCTTTCTCACTTTCTACACAAGCTAGTTCCTACACCCACTTATTATTTTCATCTTGAGGAATATCTCAACACATGTGACCATGTTGTTAGTCACTTGATGTTGCATGTATCTAAACCTCTCCTCTTTTATGTGGCATACATAGATCCTCCCCACACCATCTGGAGCATCTTTTTGTCCTTGTTTGGAAACCCTTCACATATTATTGTTTTTATTATTATTGATTAGTTGTATCCTCTTCTTCTTCATGTGATGGTAGTTTCACTAGCACAGACTTGATTTCTTCTATCTCTGATGATGAGGATTGTGCTTCCAGTTCTAATGAAGAGACTACTACTAAGGACTCCTCTCCTCCTCTCTCTCCCTGTTCCATAGAGTATGTGGACACTCCTCCCTTCCCATCAGACATCAAGAATTTTCTTTCTCAACCTCATACCATCATTTCATCTTCCTCCTTTCAACTTCTAGTGTGAGAGGCCCTTTCTAATCCTCTTCCTTCATACATGGATGATTCATACATGTCTAAAACTGCTCTTCTGTTTATCTAACCCCATTCTTAGGATGAGTATTTTCCAGACCTTTGTCATCTCTTCATAGTGTCTTCTTGTGATGAATTACATGGAGTTCCTCATCCTTATATAGGTGTTTTAAAGGATTTTTTCATCTCCTTTGTTGTGATTTCCCCTTTTGGGACTCTTATCACTTCCACTTTTTAGGAGATCTTTAGTGATCCAACCTTACTTTGTGAATCCTCTCTGTAGTTGTGGGGATTGTTACATTGTCCTTTCACATCACTTGGGAATCCTTTCAGACAAATGTTTCTCTCTCACACTCTAAGATTTATACGCTCATGGTATTACCTTCAGGTTATTGTACACTCATTTGTCTAGACCTATGTCAAATTTCCATGGACCAGACTCACAGTTCTTCATACAGTTGCTTCCTTTGGTTTCCTTCATAGATTGGTTGAATACTTGCTAGTACTCCATTTTTTTCCTTTCCTAAGGGTAGGCACACAATCCGGTGTGGTTGGTTCTTCTTTATTCCATTAACCAAGGACAACGTCATCGACACTCTTCTTGGATACTTCCTATAGTTGCAGAGTTTAGATCCATCCATAAAATCTTCTGCATTCCTCTTGTCTCCTTCTTCTCCTCTCTTCTTCTTCTTCTAGAGAGATTTCCCTTTTATACATGGGTACCTTATCAAAATCCCCATTTTTTCAGTACCCTATTGATGGCATCTTTGGCTTATATTTTTAGAGACTTTTTTCCATCTATCTTGTGGTGGATTATTTTTGCACCAATGGGTTTTCCTCCATTTCTTGAGATCCTTGTTGTTCATGGGTGCTTCATTATAGCTTTAGTTTCTGGGACCCATTTCTCATTTCTGACTTGTTACCTCATCCTAAGTTATCAATGAAGGTGAGTGTTGATGTGATTCATTTTCCACACCACGTGGTGAGTCGTCTCACTTAGATGAGGTCATAGGTTTAGGTGTCATAGGGGTTATGATAGGGTCATCATTAGATTCCTTACATGTCATTATGTGCCACTGTATTAGTGTCATCATCATGGGAATTATTTTCCATTACTGGGAAAGTAAATCTACTTCTCCACTTAAGGAGGTATGATTATAGGCATTTGGGGATTACACAGTACCCCTTATTTGTACCCCTTCCCCTTTTCAGATGTATGAGAGAGGCATGTGAGATTTTACCCTTCTAAAATATTTGCATACACATTTTTATGGTTGATGTTTTCTCCATCATGGAACCTCATCACACTATTGGAGTGCAACTCAGTTGATGTTCATGTTATCCCATAGATCCTCATGTTGTCACGTTTTCAAATTCTTCATCAGTTTTAGTGTTCTTTCTATTTAGTATGTTCACGTTTTCATACTTTCCAATGTGTTTTGTTTCATATTCAGTATTCTTATTTTCAATAAACCTATATTTCTAACATTTGTGTAAATAATCATATCCAAAGAATCTATTTCTTGGGGGGAAGGATAATATTTCAAGGTAAACTCTTGTTTTATATTTATTTTGTAATCTCTAGCATGCCAAGGGATATTTAGAGTTTGTGCTCTACTAGCTCAAGTAATTCAACTCAAGTTTTTTTCAGGAATACATGAGAGATTCAATATTTTGGAGATCAGGAAATCTCAAGGAACTTAGTTCACAACTAAAACATGGAGTGTTACATAGTCTAAGTAGTGTTTTTTAGGAAGTAACATATGTAAATTAGTGTTCACATATGTATGTAATTATATTATCTAGTATAATATATGTGATATGTTATAAAGTACTTGTGAGGATAAATAATAGTGATTTGTATTAAGAACTCACATAGAATAGGTTTGATAGGATATTTGTGGTTATAACCACAAAGAGAATAGAATTTGTGAGGTAAGTTATTGAGGTTAAATCCTAGTTTATAGGATCTTAATATCCTATATATGTATTTTAATTTTTTTATATAATAGATGGAAAGAAGGTTATTATTGTATGTTTTTATTCTTGCAAATTGAACCAAATTTCACAAGCTTAAGGGAAGATATTCTGGAAACTTATGTAAGGTTCGTCAAAGATATCCAATGTATATGTGTAAGCCATGAAATCACTAAGGATAAAATAACTCTAAGATTAAGACAAGGAACATACATAAAATAAGAAATGGAATCCTTGTGGATTTGTAACAAAAGGCATGGTATGGAATAGGGTAACATAGGTTAAATAGGTTAAGGATTTGATTAATAATTTGGTTCATAAAATGATTTCAATGAAAATTATTTCAAGTGTGAAGAAAGGTGTTTAATTAATTTTACTTAATTCAATTTCATAATAGGCTTAGAAACATAATGTATATTCATATTATAAATTAACCATGTATAACATTAGACATGTATAGAAATTTGCAAGATAGATAAATCAGAAAACATGTTAAATATAAAAAACATGTGACAGAAAGTGCACTTAGCTATTTATATGATAGGTAATTTGATCTAGGTGTGACAACATGATGAATAGATTTGACATTTCTTGCATATGCTTCAAATTTGTTTCTAGGAGTGTACTGTATGCCAAGACCAAATTGTCAGCCTCAGTTTGAATTGTCAAACCCAAAACCCTAATTGTGGGTAAAACCCCTAAAAATGTTAGTTTTTTAGGTTGAAGTGTAATTTGTACACCCCCTACATTAGTACTACTCAAAATATGCCTCAAACCGTACATAGTTCGTTGCTCAAAGATGTGATATATATATGGATGCAACTATATTTGACAATTGGATCACTTGATAATGTTTGTAATGGCTTGGTTACTTGATGCTTGAATTAAATTTTATGGTATTTTTCTTAGGAAACATAACTCTAAAACCTAGTTTCAATTTCATCATAATTGCAATGGGGCTACTCCTAAGGTTTGTTTCTACTTTAAGTAATTTTAAGAGAGATTTGAATGCATTTTAAGTGATTTAAACTTGAGAGTGGTAGGTGATCTCCAAGTGAGTAAATGAGTGCATTTGACCTATTTATATAGGGTTTAGTAAGTATAATTACGCATCAAGGTTGACCCATGAGGAAATTAATGACTCATAAAAGATATAAAAATTAGAAAATGACCATTGAAAGGTCTATGAAAAAATGAGTTTCAACCCTAACTGTTTGGTGATTTGTCATTATTTGATGGTTTGGTTCAGAAGGGATGTGTTGTGATAGAAATTTTTATGTGTGATAATTACTAATGATATACTAGTTTGGATTGATGTGATTTCTTATTTTATTGACTCAAAATTGTAATAGAGGGATCAAGTATTGCAATAGGACTAGGGATATAGAAATTAGGCTTGAAACAGGAAAGTAAGTCATGATTAAGGGATTAAGCCAATATTTACATAGTCAAGTGATTAATTACCAAGTTTAGGTGTCTACAATGTGAAATTATATTGAGAAGTTACTTTCAATTAGGGAACATACTAAATTTAGTCACAAAATCATGCACTTTAGTCATTATTTAGCTCGGTCTCATACTGTTATTTAGAATGTTCTTAAGTGAAGAAAGTACTTATTAATCCAACCTTTTGCCCATCTTCTTTTATCTTTTATTTCATCATTCCCAAACATATTTATATACATTCCCATCTATTTTGGTACTATCCCATCATTTTATCCTAAATCGGGGCACCCAAGCCTATACTGGGGTGCCCTGGTCCCACCTAGGGAACCCCGATCCTTGTTTTACTTTTGCGCCTCTTTTTGGGATCTTTCTATCCATTTTTCATCTTTATCTTTTTCCTAGTCATCCATTTCGGGATTAATTATGAAATTAGAGAAATAGAACCCTATAAATATAAAGTTATGAGACTATAATGAGAACCCTAACATCACTTACTATTATCACTCCATTTATAGTTGCATCCATTGCATCACTTGCATCCACATACTTCCATGCATCAAGGCTAGGAGATCTACATCAACACACACTTCATAGGGGGGATTTTATTCTATTCCATGCACACATTCTATTACATTTTATACATTTAGTTATTGCTTGCTACTTCACAAAGTGCGACTAACACAAGAGCACCTAGGGAATGACACACACACACAGATAAGAACTACATTTGGGTCTAAAATTTAGTGTAACACTCAGAGTAATAAGCCCACTATTGTGGCAGCTGAGGTTAGTTCAACCCATTCATTTTGCATCTTTATTTTTTATAGTTTTTATACTTAATTTTGGTCTATTGTAGGTAATTCATCATCTTGTTGTATTTTAAGCATTCGGCGTAGTTTAGCAAATCCAGTACGACATGTAGAAAAGGTTACAAAATATCTTCTGACCTACAAAAAATCAGATTTTGACCTTTTTCAGAGACTAGAGCGCATATTCTACCTTACCAGGGTGCCCCGAGATGCCCCAATACCCTCCTAGGCACTCCAGTCTTCTCAGATATTCTAGATCCACTCTTTTTGAAACCTCTATGCAGCAATTCCATCTCTTGTATTTTCTTGTCAAACCTACAACACTTTGTGATAGCCATCTGCAATCAACTGAGTTCATTCCTTACCTTCCTCTTACATATTAGGGTTTTATTTCTACTAGTTTAATCATTTTAGTTATTTCATATTAACTTAGAGCATTTATTTACATCGTTTTAGTCCTCCTAAATTAGATTAACTATTATTACATTATCCCCATTTTCGTTAGATTTTAGTTAATCATTTTGGTGAACTTGATCCATTTTTCATATCACCTTTTAGGGTTTACATTTGTATTTAGACACCATGAATATCTCCATCAATGATTATTTACTAGCTAATCTTGATTTACTTCACCATATTCAACATCTTTTTGCTACTACGCGTATTTCTGTTGAAATGCATCTAGATTCCCTTTATAATACATTTGATGATGCCTTTTCACAATATATAGCATTCAAGGCTAACCCTCCCACTACCATTCATCCCTTTGATAATGATCTACCACTATATATTATGTGTCGCATTTACAATGTAGGTGTCAAACGTACTCCAATTGACAATGGCTCCAAGCTTAATTTGTGCCCCATGTCATTCCTTAAGGATTTAGGCCTATCCTCTCATGACATTAGTCCCTCTTTTATTTCATTGGGTGTTTACGATGGTAATTTTTGTCCATGTCTTGGTCATGTTACTGTAACGTACCCAAAATTGTAGGGTACTGCACCACTGGAACAACGTAACACGTGCCCTAATGATGATACAGGTCTCCTCGCAAGATGTTTGAGATCTGAAAAATATCTCCAAGTATGCGTTATCATCCCGCATGCCCCGCTTAGCCACCACGTGCTTTTATTTTCTCTTTTCACCTCTTTTCTTTTCCTTTAGCTCTTTAGTTACGAAACTGCTGCCATGCCTGGGCGGTGGTCTCGTGATCGCCGCCCTGCTCAGGGCGGCGGTCCTTTACGCATTTTCCAGAATGCTCTTTTAACACGACTCACATAAATTTCAATGTTTACCAACTTTTTTTCACCGCCTTGGGCTTGCATTAATGATTCTGGTTCCCTGGAATAGTGTTTTGCCATTGTTTATAGTTTAAGAGTTCAATTTGGTTTTTACCTTGGGTAAATGCAAATGCTATAAATAGTTGGCTTGTGCTCAAGCAAATGGCCCCTCAAATTTGCCTCTGAATTTCTCATTGCAATAGATTAGTCTTTCATTTTTCTTAGAATTCTTAGTTTCATTCATTGCATGCTTAGTTAGTGTTGTTTTGTTGTTACGAAGCCACATATCCATCTTGTGTAAGGGTTGTTGATATTTCATCCAATCCATTGGAGTAGAATAGTTTGTTTTCAATAGGAAGCCATTAAAGTTGCAGGTTTTTTTCTTCAAGCAGGATAGTTTCAGGTTCTGGACATTTTATGTTGCATGACTCGCAATAAATCCCACTAGGAATTACATAAGCCAAGCTCTGTACTCTTGTGCTATCTCTCTCCTACTTGCATTATATTCGGTCTGTATCTTAAGCTGCCTTTGTCCCAATATCTACTTCTATTGATGCTAGAATTACATTCCTTTCTGGATCCATGTGAACATGAAGGAGTGAGGAGGTCACACTGAAGGGACAAGATCACACACATCATCAGATTTTCCACTGTTCTATAGAATCCAAGTTCTAGCTTTAAATTTTCTAAATTAGAAGCATATCAAATAGAGTAGCCAATCACTTTATTTCAGTCAATTTTACTTTCGATATTTCCAGGGAAGTTGTGAGGATTGATAGTTTCTGAGAGACTATGATTCTTTCCTCACTTCTGAGGTAGGATCGAGAGTCTTTCAAATAGATTAGATCAGTTATTTCATTGTTTAGAATAGATTTACAACTACACAGGAAAGTAGCTATACTCGGTTACTTTGTTTATTTTAAATTTGTCATTAGATTAATCGTCAATTTCTAGATATATTAAAATAGCTGCTCCTTCAATTTTATCTATAAATTCATCAGAAAAATACAAAAATAGAGAAGTTATATATGGGTATAGATATACCGACATGGGTTACATTTTAAGTGGACATCAAATTGTGAATTTTGTATGACAATCACGGGACCTAGAGAAAGGACATCAAATTCGAGCCAATCCATGGACCCCAACCAATGCCGTCAAAAGTTAAAAATATAGATCATAAAAATGGATACCAAGTCTTCGTAGGGGAGACTGTTAGCTTACAACAAATCATTGATTTTAAACGTGTTAATACATAGAAGATGAAATACACACGTTTTGGTCAAATCAACCAAACTACAGATTACCCTAATAGTAGGTCTTTAAGACACTTTTTCCAGTGAATGTTTATGTCTACGTGAAATTAAGACTGCAGGGATTTTGTTTCACTTATCAAAATGTGATAAAAATTATACCATCCCAACCATGGTGAAATTATATAGCATGTTCAAACAAAAATTATTTGACTTTCAATATTTTTTGATGAAGTTACGGCGGGCAAACGGAAAGTGTTCTGTTTTCTTTATGTTTTCAGTTGTCTACTTTCATGGAAATTTTAATAAAAAATAGCAAATATTGCTCAAAAAAATACAAAATAAAATTCATGAAAAGATAGATAGTGGCATCTAACGTTTGCTCACCAAAGGAGATCAAAATATATATCAAAATTTTTTTTTTTTTTAGGTCATCCAGAATCATGGGCAAATGGACTATATATCTTATAGTGCGTTTTTAAAAATAAATTACCAATGTCATTGAATTTTGAGAGTTTAATATAGATAATCTTGTCCATTTTTTTAAAAAAGTAGTATTTTAGAAACTAGATTCCGGATGCTACGATTCATATTAATATAATTTTTTCTAATTTTGAGCGTATGTATTGCTAATAATCCCTACAAGTTGATATTATGTTGTTATTTGCAATATGACGTCCACTTATGACCCCTTTTTTGTCCCCCAACTTGCTGCACTTACCCATATGTTATAGATATACTCCACATAGTTAATTTTACTTTGTTGTATTTAGTTTACATTGTGGCTTTTGTATGACAATCACGGGACCTAGAGAGCCCAAGGAATACGTATTCGAGCCAATCGTACCTCAACCCAATCTCGTCACAGCCATAACTGATATAGATCAGAATCTTAAAAAGGATCCATTAGTCTTCCGAACAATGGTAAACTTACAACAAATTAGTTTTTAACTACATCGGGTTAAACCATAGAAGACGTACCAAGCACACACGTTTTTATGTCAAATCAACCAAACTACAGATTACCCTAGATACATATCCACATGACTGTGGAAGGGTTTGAAAGAGAGTAGACCTTTGGTTGTGATCCTTTGGTCCCATAGCCAGACACAGGAGACACTCTCACAGATATAGATACCAGCTTGAGAATTCAGGTTGCACGAATGCCTGTGAGATACTCTGAAAAGATCACACAACTGTTAAATCTGAATATAGAGGCTGAGAAAGTGTATGACTATTGGATACTAGGGATTAGGGACTGAATCCACACATGACCATAGCAGGACCACAAAAAACATGAATCTACGGTTGTGACCCACAAGTCTCACAGCCCAACGAGTCCATAGGTGAATCAGACATAGATGTTGGCCTACGTACATTAGTATTCAGATCTACTCCACTTCCACCTATCATCATCGAACAATTATCCTTGTTAGACATAGCAGCTAACAAAGCTAAGGAGTTCTGGACTAGTCCAGAGAATCACCCATAGAGTCAATTATATTTACCATCCGCCCTATGACCTTATCTGGAGACATACATGAAACTATCCCAGGTCATTTTCCACGTATTCCACAACCCATAGACCGAATCATGCCAGAGCTCGATATTGATTGGAGCCTTCGAGTAGTCATCCTTGCTGATCGATCTATCACACCAGTTCAGGTTAGGAGGGCCTTCTTTGCCTTAGATTCACAATTTACACTAGTGCGCGTCGAAGACATCAGATTACCTAACTAGTTTGTCTACATCCCGTGCATATTCAATCCCCACCGGTTGTCTCGGCATGACCTCGGGAGGTCGGGTGTGAAGAAAAGTTACTTGTACATTCCCACACTCGCTTGTCACTTTTCCATCGTATAAAATTGGTGAACCCGACGTGAAACTTCCTACCTTCTGGTTCAGACTCATATTTCTACATGCTCTTTCAAAGTAACATTTATTTCATCTTATCTACCTCATCAGCTTTCACCATCACCTTCGCTCCTTCCCATTATTCTATGGGTATTCATATACGCCCCCGAATATGTCGGGATTCGATTCATATGGTAGGCCTCTCTTAGGTCTTGAGGCATACTATGATCAACTGAATAGACAATCATCGCCCTCACTCTCAGTATGGGGTGACAACTACTCAACTAACCAGTTGTCAACACAAACTCCAAGGGTCAGATATAGGTCATATTTCCAAACAGAGGATTTGGATCAGCTCGCTCAAACACAACAAACAGAGCCTTCAGGCTCGAACAATATGACGTTCACGAGAGAATCTGGTCCATCTCCTCAGATACTACTTAGACCACAAATTAGTAGACAATCAGACCCATACCTAGGTTTAGATGATGAACATTCAGTACGTTATGTTAGGAATGAACAACACTCTCAGAGTATGTACCCACCTATAGGGAATTTACAAACACAACCCGAGGTCTCTTTTCAAGGAAATAACTCCATGCCATTACATATAGGAAATGCCCTCGGGGAAACTTGGCAGGGCAGCAATCAATTCATCGCAAGATATCACATGCCTATACAACACCATGATATACAAAAAACGTCGCTAAGGTAAAATACCGTGACTTCACCAAATGAAGTCATTTCAACGTTAGTAGAAAAAGTGAGGGGGTTAGAACTTGCTCAGGAAAATCACCATTCTCAACTCATGCAGGTAGGAAATTCTAATCCTATCCAAATAGACCTCCTCATAGGAATAGGTACGTTAGGCATGACCCCTCAGTATTCACAACAAACGCCAACTAGAAACGTCATTTCTAACACCATTCTGACACCTCCCAGTCTAGTACAAGATAATCCATTCGTGGATAATACCCCTTCATACTTAAACATGTACTCCAAATCACCACAAGGGGATATGTTCTCCTCTCCCAGCATGGTTCCTCAAACACAAGGGTTTCCTTATGCCCCCGCCAACACGTACGCTATGCCATATCAACAACCCATTCCACCTCCACTCCCTCAACAGGAACCATCAATGGTCGAAACCTATGTGATAGGGACATATTCAGAATACTTGAAAGAGCCCTTAGATTTCACCATACGAAGTGTCATGCTTCCAAGACCTCTTCCCAATTTTCCCAAATACAAAGGTGAGGGAGATCCGAATGCACATATCAAAGCTTATGCCACATCCATCTGAGAACTACTCCCTTGGGATGGGGTTGTTGCTAAAATATTTCCCAAAACCTTGGAAGGTATCGCTCTCGATTGGTATTATAGAATACCTGAGGCTTCCATCCATTCATTCAAGCAACTCATTTTAGAGTTCATCAAGGCATTTGACATGAACAAACTATTAAGAACGGGAATCAGGGAATTCTTACACATCAAGCAAGAACACAATGAATCTGTCACCCATTTCATCCAGAGGTGGCGTACAGTTCTTTATTCTTCGGCAAGTGCTCCAAATATGGACCAAATGGAACTATGTGATTTATTCCTTCATTCTCTCAGTAGAGAAGTGAAGGAAGAAGTCCAGAAGTTCCCACTAAGAACTTATGATGAAGTACTTGAGAGTGCTCTCCGAATAGATCAAGTGGCAATTGATAGTGGTCGCAAAACATATGGAGCAAATGGGAGGTTAATCACTTCCAGCCAGAACACTACAACTTATCCTACTACCACAAATGTCAATCAAGGACCTAAAGTCCTTAATAAAAATTGCACAGTGACAACAAATGGAGTAACTGATCAGGGTAGAAAGGTAAATGTTGTGAATACTCCACCACAAATAAACAACCAACGAAACAAAAACTTTACTCCAAAAATCAATACAATGGATTTTAATCATCCACAACAATAACAACGGTGAAGCCCTACATGGGATCCAAACCAAAATTCAATTGGGTATCAGAACAAGAATTCAAATCAAAGACAACAAACACAAAACTTTAATAGGCAACGGTTTGATCAAAGTTTTAGGCCACAATATACACCAAGCCAACAAACTAGGAATTACAATCCTAACTCGTATTGTGGTTTTCACAAAATCTGAGGCCATGACACTAGAACGTGTCATGACTACAATAAATTCATGCAACGTTTGCCAGAGGAACAAAGACAACTTTTTATAGATATGTTCTTGGCAGATCCTACGTCACCAGCACCAAATAATTTTACAGGGGTAGTTTCCCCTCAAAATGCACCCCTCCAGATCTTCAATGATCCGCTCCCAAATCACAACAATAACAAGATAAATCCAAATGGGACAAACAAGGGTGTAATTACAGGAAACAATGATCATGAAGCCTCAACTTCACTGAATCCATTAGTTGCGCCACAATTAGGAAGTCAGCCATGACCTAAGATAGTTGGTTTAGTGGAGTTAGATGCCAAACTACCCGTAGAAGCTGTAACAAGGACACGAGAGTATTCCTCTCAGCTAAGTCCAAGCTACCCACTAGAAACAGAAAATATCCAACAAGTATTAATAAAACCCGTGGGTGCTTATGATTTAATTAATGATCTAACGAAAAACCTTCTCGCACATCTCCTTTTTGGATTTATTGAAGAACTCCCCTGCTCACAGGGCTGCTCTTTTAGAAGCATTGGGTTTAGGTCATCTAATTAACATCACTCCACCTCCCAAAACATAGGTAAACCATATAGACTTTGATATCCACCCTCCGGGGAAGATGGATAGGGACACTGAATTCATATTTGAAATAAACAAAATGCCAACAGACGCTGAGATTACACACCGAGGTGATCCAGCCTTACACTTGCAAGTGTGGGTTTATAACAATTATGTGAAACGCGTGATGGTTGACGATGGGGCAGCAGTTAACATAGTCCATTTTTCTTTCCTTCAAAAGCTAGGGTATGGAGAAACGAATTGTTCCACAACTCGAAATACACTAAGAGGCTATGATAGCCTTAAAGCCACTTCAATTGGAACTATAATACTACCGGTCACCTTAGGACCCAAAACAATCCTGACTGAGTTTTATATTATAGATCGGGAAACTAACTATAATATGATCCTCGGCCGACCATGGATACACCGTATGAAGGCAATCCCTTCTACGTTTTTTCAAGAAGTAAGATTCTTACATTTAAGAAGGGTGTTCATAGCCAAAGGTGATCCAAAACCATTCGATGTACACCTGGCTGACTTAAAGAAAAGACCAGGCATGCACTTGGAGTTTGAACTCCCAACGAACCAACTTAATAAACCTACCGACGCGAAACCAGAAGAAAAGTTGGTACCTATGACAGATCTTGAAACTATGAGCCTAGTCAAGATGATCCCAGCCCTCAAGGATGAGGCAAACATTGTAGAAACATTATCATTAGGAACTACTGCAAAAATTGTTGAATTGCTAGAACAGGATCTACCAATGTTCCTACCATTTGATTCTGTAGGCATGGGATCTACCCTAGGTGTCAGTTCTCTCCCAGCAATGGATCTCTACATGATAGAGGTAGAGGATATTAACACAACAAATATCCTAGTGCCCGTATTCCTAGCTAAGTATTGGACTCTCCATTTTGATGGAGCTAGATGTAGTTATGGAGTTGGGGCAGGAGTAATCCTTACTTCTCCCGAGGGAAAAGTCCTACCATTTTCCTTTAAACTAAATTTTGAATGCACAAATAATAGCGCTAAGTACGAAGCCCTCCTCCTTGGCCTCATCTTAGCTAAGATAATCAGTTTTGATAACATCAGAGTGTTAGGAGACTCGCAATTGGTGGCAAATCAAGTTGTTGAGATGTATGAAACCAAAGCTAAGCACTTACAACTCTACAAAATAGCTATACTAAATTTAAGCAAGGAGTTTGACTTCATATCAATTGAAGCAATCCCGCGAGAACAAAATCTTCTCGCCAATTCAATAGCAACCTCAGCATCGCGCTTTACTCCAAATAGTAAGTTAGAGGACACCCGTTTCATGGTATCCCTTCGTACTGAACCACTGATAAAAACAATGTCAAAACCTCTTTTAAATAAAAATTTAAAAAAATCTACTATCCTAGACCACATTGATAGTGATACAAACACTCTTGATTTCTTGAATGCCTATGTAGGCGTTACATCTCACCCATCACGTGGTAGATTTATCCCTAATCCCGCATTCATCCTCCTACTTCAGAAATCCCATGACAGAGCTTCCCCTACAAAAGGAACTTAGCATATACACAGTCGAAAATAGAGACGATCTGGAATTACCTCCAGCCCCGCCTGAGTTTGAAGAAGGTAACGCTTCTTTAATCGAAGAAACAATTGATATTAACATCGGAACAAAAGATGAACCAAGAATATTGAAGTTAGGATCCTCGTTAACTCCATCAGAAGTAGAAATACACACTCAGATCCTCAAGGAACATCAGAAGGCTTTTGCATTTAATTATAAAGAAATGACAGGGGTTGCACCACACATTGCGGTGCATAACCTCGTCACTAAATCAGATGCAAAACCGATTAAACAAAAATCAAGACCAATGAAACCCAAGGTAGCTCTCATGGTGAAAGAGGAGGTAATGAAACTCCTCCAAGTAGGATTCATCAAACCAGTCGATTACTCTCAGTGGGTATCTAATATCGTTCCGGTTCTCAAAAATAATGGAAAGATACGCATCTATGTAGACTTCTAAGACATTAACAAGGCATGTCCTAAAGACGACTTCCCATTACCATCTATAGATGTCATTGTTGATGCAATAGCTGGATTGGAGCTTTTGTCTCTCATGGATGGATTCTTGAGATACAATCAAATCAGAATATCCGAACAAGATCAAGCTAAAACCACATTTATAACTCCTTGGGGAACCTATTGCTATGTTGTTATGCCATTCGGTCTCAAGAACGCTGGCGCTACATACCAGCGGGCTATGACGTATATATTTCATGATCTTATTCATAAAATTGTGGAATCCTACGTAGATGACTTGTTGGCCAAGGCCAAGAAGCGTTGTGACCATCCGGAAGTGCTTCGCATCATTCTTTCACATCTGATAGAATACGGAGTCACGCTAAATCCAGAAAAATGTGTCTTTGGTGTAACAGGGGGGAAGCTCCTAGGTTACATTATATCGTCATGTGGGATTGATGTTGACCCAACCAAAATTAAGGCTATTCTCAAAATGGTGCCACCTTCGGATGAATCTGGAATCAGGTCATTTCTCAGAAAACTTGGTGCAATCCGGAGATTCATCCCGGACTTAAGTTTCGCCATTCATCCAATCAACAATCTACTCAAGAAAGATTATAGCATTGATTGGACCGAAGACTGCAATGAAGCTTTCAATGCAGTTAAGCGTTTCTTGTTATCACCACCTATGCTAATGCCACCTAAGCCAGATCACCCGTTAATTTTATATTCGCGAGCCACCAATGTCTCGCTAGCCTGTATGCTGGCTCAAGAAGACGATGAAAAGAGAGAACGTGTGATCTATTTCATTAGCCGGACATTTCTCGACTATGAAACATGTTATACGCAAGCAAAACGAGAATGCCTTACCATAGTCTTTGCAACCAAACGCTTAAGACATTACATGTTAAATCAAGAAACAAAGGTCACTGTAAAGACAAAACATTTACGAACTTTCCTCACGTAAGGGTCCTTGTCTAAAAATACTAGATGCTTTATAACCTTAATGGGTGAGTTTGAATTAACATTCGTAAATCAAAAGTCTGTTAAAGGAAAAATCATCACAAATTGGTTAGCTGATAATCTATTAGATGGAGGTGATCTAGTAGATCTGGACTTTCCAGATGAATGCGTATACTACATCGAAAACAGACCTCCCATCTCTAAGAGTCCCTGGTATACTGATATTATTAATTACATCATGGATCATACGTATCTAAAAGGCATTACATCACAACAAAGAAGGTGGTTACGTATTATTGTAGCCAAATACGTCATTATAGAGCAAGTGCTCTATCGAAAAGTGTTCGATGGAATGCTTTTAAGATGTGTCAACACAGAAGAATCCAAGAATATTCTCCACGAATCTCACAGTGGAATGTGTGGAGGCCACTTCGGTGGCCATGCCACCACTCGTAAAATACATCAGATGGGCTATTTTTGGCCTACTCTAGAACACGACGCAGTAGAGTTTGTATGAAGGTGTCATAAGTGCCAAGAATTCTCTCATGAGATTCACATGCTGGCACAAGCTCTACAACCAATCGCTACTCCATGGCCCTTTTCTACGTGGGGCCTAGATTTAATAGGGAAATTCTCTCCCTCGTCTACAGACGGCCATAATTTCATAATCACGGCCACCGAATATTTTACCAAGTGGGTAAAGGCTATGCCTCTTACTACTATGCTGGGTTTTGTGATCGCCAAGTTCATTTTGAACCAAATCATTTGTAGGTATGGTATCCCGCAAATCATTATCTCGGATAATGGGACTTCTTTTAAGAATGATGAAGTTCACGAATTGTGTAATAAATTTAAAATAAGCCATCATACGGCCTCCTTGTATTACCCTCAAGCCAATGGACAGGCTGAGGCAACAAACAAAACATTAAAAGCCATTCTCCTTAAAACAGTGAAATAAAACAAGCGAGATTGGCATTTGAAGTTATATCCATCCTTACGGGCCCACTGCACTTCAATAAGAGCACCAACAGGAGCCACTCCTTTCTCACTGATATTTGGGGTAGAAGCATTTCTCCCGCTTGAGGTTGAAATACCCAGTCTTCGTATCTCATTACAAGGGATTCTAGACGAAGACACTTACAGAGAAGCATGTCTCTCCCAACTAGAAAGCCTAGATGAAGCTAGGATAGATGTTGAACAGCGGCACAGAGTCTATGCTGACCGAATGTGCCGGCAGTATAACAAGAAAGTCTATGAACGCGACATATATGAAGGTGATCTAGTTCTAAGGCTAGACAGCCGGATCGACAAAAAGACCGGTGAAGGAAGGAATTTTTAGCCCAAATGGTTGGGCCCATACCAAGTCATGAAGGACTATGGAAATGGTTCATATCTCCTATGTACGCTGGAAGGTGAGGAATTTGGTGAAACAGTCAATTCCCTACACCTCAAACGATTCTACACATAAGCAACTAGTACTACTTGTATAATTATATCTACATTACATCTTCATATAGTTAGGATCATTTTGTCCACTTGTTTCGTGCAAATTTGTGATCAAGGAATTTATTCTCAAAGCAATTCATTACAAAATCATGATGTTGTTGGCATAAATGCTCTAATCTTACTTCTCTATTTCCATGATATCATCAAACTATTTCAGAATCACTTCATCAAATAAAACTAGATATGACAAGGTCTTAACAGTAACCATACCAAGATCTGTAGGTTTGTTCTCACTTTTGGTTTCTTCTTAGGATAGGTGTCTTTGCCTATGGTCTGTTCTAGAAGCTTCATGGTGTCACATCTATCCTGTATGAATATCTCTTTGGAAATAAAAACACACTGAAATTTTTCTCAAGTAAACAAGTCAAATATAGATCAAACAGAAAATTTTAAATTTACACATTTCCTTGCCCCACCAACCTTCGATGATGAGCTTGTGTCTCTTACTAGTGACGTAGGGTTAGGAAAGGATGGAAATGCGCTTACTCGCCTATGCCTTACCTAAGGTGATAAACCCTCGTTTCTTACTAGTAGCATGGGGAAAATTGTGGGGGGTCCTCTTGAAAAACAAACGTAAAAGGTCATAAACAAACAATTCAAATCTTGAAGTCTTGAGTCAAAAAATAAATGAATTGGATGTCCAAAATTCCAAGAGAATTAAAAATCCTAAAAACCCAGATTTTGTCTACCATGTGGCCATCTATGGATCTAAGTCTAGATAAACCGCAAAGCAAGTTACATCCCAAAACTATGAAGTCACTCGAGTGGAGTAGGCTTGTAGCATCCTAATTTGGTTCCGCCAAAGCTTTGTCTATCTTTCATCACTATCATTTCAACACATTTCATAACTTGTGCCCTTTTCAGCTCTCGGTGATGAGCCCTCGTATCTTACTAGTTGCATGGGGTTAGGAGAGGGGCAAGTATATCTACTCATCATACCGGCTTGTCTTCACCACTTTGTCAAAACAAATATGAAGTACCAAAAATTGCTTAAAGAAACTAAGATTCAAAATCACATTGTATCTACATTATCATATATCAACATCATGAAATACGAAAAGAGAGTAAACATTTGTATCATTTTTTCTCCATTGCATACATTCTAAAAAGCATATAAGCATAACATCATAATGTACATGAGGAAACGGAAATGGAAGAAAAATCATAGATACCAAGAGTTTGATCCAAAAAGAATATATATATATATATATATAAATGATCAAAATTCCTATACAATGCCATCATGCGCTAAGCATGGTCAAAATGCTCAAAGAGCCCGGGATATACAAAAATATCATACAAAAATCTAGGAGAGCCAGGTGGCCTCTCAATCCCTATGAGACCCCTCTGAAGTGCATGCACCACACCTAGGACTCTGGCTACACCGGCGCTCTGAGTGCATGGAGGGCTCAGGATCCCGAGGGGCAGCCGTAGTCTCGCCACGAGAATGACTCCTCATCAGATGCTTGGCTATCCTATACCCCGCTAGTTCCATGTGGAGATTCGATACCATTTTGGCCACATGCCAGGCTAGGGAAAAGATGTCAGTATGTCTGCCAACTGCTGAGGGCTCCCCAACATCCACAGACAGCTCCACATGGGTCCTCTCCATGGGAATCGTTAGGGTATTTGTGCATACCCTACGAATCAAGTCCCGCCACTCATCGGTGGTCTCTACAAACAAAGGAGAAAACAAATTAGAAATAAAACAAGAGATAAACACAAATGTAAACAAAAGGAGAGATGGCAATTAAAGCAATCCTAACTCAGAGCAAAGAGAAGATAACTTACTCAGATCACCGGGCCTCCAGGATGGATCTCTAGGGTTGGCACCTGCCACAGATGCCGCCGCTGACTGAGGTGCTCCCCCCGTGGCTGGAGCAACGTAGCATCCTGCAATGGACTCATCCTCCCCACCATGGCCCTACGAGAGTGGCTCCTCTGAAACCAGAGTCACTCTCTCTGCACTCTGCTCTGCCCTCTCTGCCTACATGATATCCTGAGTGTCATGCCACTCAGGATCACTGTCCTCCTCTGGTCTCCTCCTATGTCTCTGTGAACTCCTTAGACTCAGAGTCTATGTCGATGGGGTCATCGCTGCTATGGGCAGGACCCACGGAAATCTGAAGTAAGGGTGCCTGAGGAGCACTCGGCTCTCCCTCGGGCACGTACTACCCTCCTGGCTGCAATAGGAATGCCAGGTGTAACAACTGTCCAACCCCGGCCTCTAGGACCCCCTCTAGCCTCTCGAACTGACCTGTATACTGGCACTACCGGGGGAAGCATGCCCATGTAAGGTAGGCCAAAATGCTGAGGAACTTAGCCAAAAGGGTGTATCTCCACTCACCCTACTCTATCAATAAGTTTCCCTGTGGTGGAGTAGGAGATCAAAGTAAAAGCCTCCTCACCCCATATGCCTGCCATGGTCTGATATGGTGTGGCCTCCATGTCATCGGTGGTCAGAGAAGAAACTAGCTGATGAGGTGCTCTGAGCACCGACATATCTGTCCATCCAGCTGCCCTCACAGCTCTGGGATCTGTCACCTCTACACCTCTGCCATAAGGGATGAAGTGCTCATAGACCCAACTCATAACCAGGGTCGGGTGGCTCAAAGACTACCCCTGTAAACGGACTACCCTGTATAAGTCGTGGTAGGTAGTCCCAAGTATATCTTCTCCCCAGGCGTAAATCTGGCCATGACCCTCGATCTGTGCAATGATGGGGGACCAGACAATATAGTAGTGTGTCTCCTCCCTTGTCCCCAATCAATCTCGAGGTAAGGATCCCCATAATAGCCTGGCGAAGCAAGGGGATGGGAAAACTAGGAATAGACCGAACTCTGACCCCCTTCTTCGAACCCGTGGAGATGACTGCATCTCCCATGTAAGAAGCCCACTGTGCTATCTGGGCCCGTGAACCTGCTGTCTCAAGGGTGAGTCATCTCCCGATGATCGGGACCCCCAGGATATGGTAAACATCCTCCAGTGTGATGGTCCACTCACCTCGGACCCCTGGTAATCGAAAGGTGTTCCGATCAGCATCCCAGTAGGAAAATAAGTCACAGAGTATGTGACTGGATGGTGCAACATGTGGAACCCGTGATATATGTAGTATACTAGCCCTCTAAAGAGTATACTGCTCGTCCTATGAAAGGGCGTCTAATACTGCTAGGAGCCAGTCACACTCCCTCTCTCGGCTCCACCGAATGTACTCCTCTCTTGCCTGCATACACCCAAAAACACACAAAACAAAGCAAGTTAGCATCCAAGTGACATTAGAAAAATCATGAAAACACATAGAAATGCTAAAAATGCAAAAATAGTCTCAAACAAGTGTTCTTTTGACATTCTGGGAAGAACCGCCGCCTTGAGCAGGGCGATGGTTTCGCAACCGCCACCTTAAGAGTGGTAGTCTTGTAACCACCACCCTGAACAGGGTGGCGATCGTGTAACCGCCGCCCTGGGTAGGGCGGTGGTCATGTCCCGAAAACCCACACGAGTTTTATATCCTAAAAAGGCCAAAAAACACTAAAAAAGGACCATTTTAACTAAAACAAAGCCTACCCAGTAGGCGCCCCCCCTAGATGGACCTTTTGAACCTAACATTTTCAAAAATAACCCCCCCACGACAAATATTTTAGCATTTTAAAAGTTTGGAGGCAAAAACAATAAATTGAGGAGAACTAACACGTGATCTCGCAGGTCGATGATCTACATGCGAAGGCATGATCGATATCTTGTCACGGACATTTTGACTCTACTCTCACAAGAAACTATCACCGTGGGTCCCAGAGCTCAGAATCAATCAAATCAACACGCACAAATCAATAGGAAAATGGGCCCACTTTCATATATATAGCATCCTGACTTGTTTTGAATGTTTTTTTTTAGGTTTGGAGCACTGACGGAGGTAAGTTCTTACCCCCGCACAAATGGTACGTCCTCATTTCCCATTATTTTAGTGTTTATTTTCCAATCTATCTTGTCTATCTACACTTGAGTTCTCTTTTCATTTTGTAGAGAACGGAAATTTTGGATGGCTTCATTTCGACACACAGACGTATCAGGTATAACTTCCAACTTCCCATTTTAGGACTACCATACTCAGACCCACCGTTTTACGTCTCTTCATGGCTAAAACGCTTCTCCGAGGGGGCAATATGTACGTACCCAAAATTGTAGGGTACTGCACCATCGGAACAACATAACACGTGCCCCAATGATGATACAGGTCTCCTCGCAAGGTGTTTAGGATCCGAAAAAGCTCTCCAAGTATGCGTTATCATCCCGCATGCCCCGCTTAGCCCCCACATACTTTTCTTTTCTCTTTTCCCCTCTTTTCTTTTCCTTTTGCTCTTCAGTTACAAAACTGCCACCCTGCCTAGGAGGCGGTCTCGTGACTACCTCCCTAGAGAGGGCGGTGGTCCTGTAACCGCCGTTCTTCTCATGGCGGCAGTCCTGTAACCGCCGTTCTGCTCATGGCAGCGGTCCTTTACGCATTTTCCAGAATGCTCTCTTAAGGCGACTCACAATTTCAACATTTACCAGATTTTTTTCACCGCCTTGGGCTTGCATTAATGATTCTGGTTCCCTAGAATAGTGTTTTACCATTGTTTATAGTTTAAGAGTTCAATTTGGTTTTTACCTTGGGTAAATGCAAATGCTATAAATAGTTGGCTTGTGCTCAAGAAAATGGCCCCTTAAATTTGCCTCTGAATTTCTCGTTGCAATAGATTAGTCTTTCATTTTTCTTAGAATTCTTAGTTTCATTCATTGCATGTTTAGTTAGTGTTGCTTTGCTGTTAGGAAGCCACATATCCATCTTGTGCAAATGCTGTTAATATTTCATCCAATCCATTGGAGTATAATAGTTTGTTTTTAATAGGAAGCCATTAAAGTTGCAGGTTTTGTTCTTCAAGCAGGAGAGTTTCAGGTTCTGGATGTTTTATGTTGCATGACTCGGAATAAATCCCACTAGGAATTACATAAGCCAAGCTTTGTACTCTTGCGCTATCTCTCTCCTACTCGCATTGTATTCAGATCTGTATCCTAAGCTACCTTTGTCCCAATATCTACTTCTGTTGATGCTAGCATTACACGCTTTTCTGGATCCACATGAACACGAAGGAGTGAGGAGGTCACACTGAGGGGACAAGATCACACACATCATCAGATTCACCACTGTTCTGCAGAATCCAAGTTCTAGCTTTCAAATTTCTAAATTAGAAGCATATCAAATAGAGTAGCCAATCACTTTATTTCAGTCAATTTTACTTTCGATATTGCCAGGGAAGTTGTGAGGATTGATAGTTTCTGAGAAACTATGATTCATTCCTCACTTTTGAGGTAGGATTGAGGGTCTTTCAAATAGATCAGATCGGTTATTTCATTGTTTAGAATAGATTTACAACTACACAGGAAAGTAGCTATACTCGGTTACTTTGTTTGTTTTAAATTCATCATTAGATTAATCGTCAATTTCTAAATATATTAAAATAGCTGGTCCTTCAATTTCATCTATAAATTCATCAGAAAAATACAAAAATATAGAAGTCATATATGTTATAGATACACTTTACATAGTTAATCTCACTTTGCTACATTTGGATTTACGTTGTTACTTTTGTATGAAAATCACGGGACCTAGAGAGCCCAGGGAATATGTATTCGAGCCAATCGTACCCCAACCCAATCTTGTCACGGCCATAACTAATATAGATCAGAATCTTAGGATCCAAGTCTTCTGAACAACGGTAAACTTACAACAAATCAGTTTCTAACTGCACGGGTTAAACATAGAAGACGACCAAGCACACACATTTTGGTCAAATCAACCAAACTATAGATTACCCTAGATACATATCTTCATGACTATGGAAGGGTTTGAAAGAGAACAGACCTTTGGTTGTGATCCTTTGGTCCCATAACCAGACACAGGAGACACCCTCACAGATATAGATACCAGTTTGAGAATTCAGGTTGCACAAATCCCTGTGAGATACTCTGAAAAGATCACAAAACTGCAAATTCTGAATATAGAGGATGAGAAAGCATATGACTATTAGATACTAGGGATTAGGGACTGAGCCCACACATGACCATAGCAGGACCACAAAAAATATGAATCTACGGTTGTGACCCACAAGTCTCACAGCCCAACGAGTCCATAGGAGAATCAGATATAGATGTTGGCCTACGTACATTAGTATTCATATCTACTCCACTTCCACCTATCATCATCAAAAAGTTATCCTTGTTAGACATAACAGCTAATAAAGCTCAGGAGTTCTGGACTAGGCCAGAGAATCACCCATAAATTTAATTATATTTACCATCTACCCGATGACCTTATCTGGAGATATACACGAAACTATCCTATGTCATTTTCCATGTATTCCACAACCCATAGACCGAATCACGCTAGAGCTCGATATTGATTGGAGCCCTCAAGCAGTCATCCTTGCTGATCGATCTATCACACCAGTTTAGGTTAGGAGGGTTTTCTTTGCCTTAGATTTGTTATTTCCACTAGTGTGCGTCGAAGAGATCAGATTTCCTATCTAGTTTGTCTGCATCCCATGCATATTCAATCCCCACCGGCTATCTCAGCACGACCTCGGGAGGTCGGGTGCAAGGAAAAGTTACTTGTAGATTCCCACACTCGCTTGTCACTTTTCCATCGTACAGTTACCTTTCCCATCACTATTGGTCCAAAAAATATCCCCACAATTTTCTTTGTTATATATTTTCCCATCTCATATAATTGTTTGTTGGGTAGGCCATGGCTTCATGTCATGCAAGTTATCTCTTCTACAGTTCATCATTGTGTTAAGTTCTTACATGAATGCATTGAGCATACTATCTTTCACGATCGTGACCTATTCCAATACTATGTCCATGATCTTAATACTAGTCTCCCTATTCCATTCATTGATACCACAAACAAACCTCAACCTATATATGAACCACCTCATTTACCACCACTTAAAGGAGCTATTTGTTTACTAGATTCCATCCCTTCTCTGCCACCTACTAATACTGTTATTATTCCATATCAGGGGCATGTCCCATCCTTGGACATTGCTCCCCCATCTGCAACCTCATCATTTGATCTCCAACCATTCACTTGTACACTTTTCATACACGGCTCTTATTGGGAACATATTTTGTTAGATCCTACTTTACCCGAAACTATAAGTACACATGAAGGTTTAGCTCACCTAGGTTTTTTTATTACTAATATTCTCCCACCACCATATCACCCTCACTTATATCATGGGTTGGTCCCTATTACCATAGCCTATGGGCTTTGTGCATGTCATCTTGATGTTTTTCTTGCATGCACTCCTACTAATGTCCCACTCACATTAGGATGATCCCGGCTTGATTATATTGGGGGCACCCTAGATCTGGATCATACAGATATATCCTTTAATATGCCTTTTGGACGCATGATCATCTGTAATAGCTCTTTCCTAGCGTATACATAGAATCTCACTTGATGGTATGTGCATGGTTTACGACATCCTCCATTCACTTATGAGGAGTATGTTATGGGCATGTATATTTTACATCTCAATGGCTCATTACATGATCAACCTAATACTATAGTGTCCCAAGTTACTAATGCATATCCATTTTATTTTGATCCAGAGGATGATGATCTCCTTGATGATTTTACATAGTCCCTTGTCACACTACCATGGGGGGTGGGATTACACATTACACACTCCCCCCTAATGCTTTAGCTTAGTCACATAGTATCACATCACACCTTTCGTACTTATCATCTATCATATTTTCTTATATGCATATCATATCACACGTCATAGCACCATTGTTACCTGATGATACACTCTTGTGCTTCAGTTCACACTTTACTATGTAGGGATTACCATTACATTGAACCCCAAACACTACACTATAGGCATTACGCATTTCATTTCATCACACATGATGCATCCACCACAATACATTCTTCAATTATTTCTACAACCTTTTGGCATTTATGCATTCCTACATTATACATTTTACTAGATTGTCAATATTTCTATCATCTGTGTTTTGGATCATACACTATTCATCACTAGGCTATCTACATTTATAGTCACCTTGTACACTATGCATTTTTGTATCATGCATTTTCTATATACTATACTAGTATTAATTACATACAAGTCTAGTTTTACATTTCATCCCTACATTCTACATTATATTGGACCTTACCCTAAACACTACATACATTATTAGGATATCCATGCATAACCTATACATATTAATACCACACATTACGTGTTTCCACATACATTCTACATACTAAGCTAGGTTACATTACATATGGGTCTAGCTTTACATTTTCTCATTACATATTCCATTTCTATCTACACATACTATTGCACTTTACACATTACATAATATACATCTTACACACCCTACACATCATGCATTACATTTCCCACACCACGCATTTACAAATCCTACTCATCATATGGTTATCTAGTTTCACCATAGATGCTACCTTGTTTTCTACATGTTGCACTCACCACCCTACAATGCACTTTAGTTCCTCAGTCCATACGCGATAGCTGAGGGTTTACTAATCAAGTAGACCTTTCACTCACCATGTGATATTTCCAACCTAGTGGCATACGCTTTATGATAAATTTTCACCTATGCTATCATTTTGTAGTGGTATACACCTTAGGGTACATCACCGCTCCCTCCTTTTATCATGTAGTGATATACGCTTAGGGATAAATCATCACTCACCCATTCATCTTATAGTGATATACGTTTAGGGATAAACCATCACTCACCCATTCAACAAGTCATGATATATGCTTTGGCTATAGGGTTTAGGCACATTATTTCTATATGTCGCATCTCATCACTCCTATATACACACTCATCACAGTGTGTTAGACACAACAAACACTACTTGACCATTTCATGATGACGCACTCTCATTTACAACTCATTCTGGACTGATGAGGGGAAAAACAAAATGAACCTCATTGCATACATTTCCATTCATTCAGGGGGCCCGTGGCTCATATTACTTCATCTTACATTCCATTTCATCCATCCATAACATATTGCATTGTCTTGGGGGCATTTACTTTTGATTTCTATTTTTTTTCATGATCACTTTACTACACATGTTATATTGAGTTCTTATATGTCATTATCTATATCATCCACACATGTGCGTACTCGCCTTTGTTTAGTGTGATCGTAGATACATGAATCTTACACATGTCATGGATTCCCGCCTTCTACCCTTCGTATACTAGTCATTGGGGGCATCCATGTTCATCTCATATAGGTGCTTTTGTTTCATTTTGTACTTATCATCTTACATTACTTTATCATACACACTTTGACATATTGGTTATTGCTCTAACATGCTAATGGGTGTTTCATGTGCAGCACTTTTTTTGCATGATTATATGTCTCCATGACTCCTTATTTGTTTGTGTCTACTTGTCTGATATTATTTGTCATTGTATTTAGGTATTTCTCTTTGTTTGTGTGCACACATTTTTTTGGTTACGACCATGATGGCATTGTGTGTCTTGCAACATCGTGAGTGATGCCCCATGTTTGCAACCTACTTTGTACAATTTACTTGTTTCTTTCATGTTTACACTACAATACTTGGTAGTTTCTACATTGTCTATGTATTTTACACTTATCTTATTGCATACATGTGTTATTGTACTAACACTTTTATTTAGCTAGTCATCCTTGTTTGTGTGCACCTTGGTTTCTACCAAGTGCATTCCCTTTCTCTCTGCAGGGAAAAGTTACAATGTTCATGTGGTTGGTCCTCTTTTAGGGTTAGATTCACCTATCAACGATGTCACATGAACCCCTAAAGAGGGGGGAATCATTGAGGGTTTACACAATAACACAGTGTATTAACGTTGGTTCAATACAATGCACTTTCTGCCCTTGGTATTATGGGTTTACATACAGCGAGTGGGTTCAGACCATTCTATGAACCCCATACACAACAACTTTTACAAGACATGGTGTCCTTAGTATTTCTAAGAAGCACTTATAGGCTTATAGGTTACCGTGGGTGTGCCTCTCTACACTACTTGGGCCAATGGTGTCGGATCGCCCAAAAAACTAGGACAGTATAGAGATCTCTTCACACACATTTTAGTAGAAACAGTCGAAGGTTGGAGGACACAGAGCATTTCCTCCCTACACTTCTTCAGCCAGGGTGGTGTGAGATCACCCAAAAAACTTGTAGCAGTATATAATATCCTTCTACACCCTTTCTCTTGACATGGATTAGGTGCACATGTTCCATTTACACTTTCATTTTTGTGTATTTTATATTTACGTATTTTACATAGCATTTTAACATACATGCATATTTGACTACTTGATCATTTTCTTCTTACAGTTCTGGTCGTATGAGAAACAAGCAATCAAATTGGGGACAATAACAACAATGATGAAAACAACAAAAATAACGACAACAACAACAACAGCGACGAAATGCTCCTTACTAACCATGTAGGTACACTACACACTGCAGTAGATACACATGCATTTCACTCTAGGTTCACTCACATCACTTTGTTTATGTGCATTTTTGATCTAAAGTTTCCATCCTCCTCCATATTTTTATCATTCCACACTTTTGTTTAGTCCTTTAGCATATTTTCTAGTGCACTCTACATAGACATCAGGTACACATCTCTATCTACTTTATGTTATCAAGCTTTCCACTCACCAACATAAAGTGAGGGAAAATGTAGTCACAAAATCATGCACTTTAAGCATTATTTATCCCGGTCTTATACTACTATTTAGAAGGTTATAAAGTGAAAAAATTACTAATTAATCCCACCATTTGGCCATATTATTTTATCTTTTATTTCATCATTCCCACACACACACACACACACACACACACACACACACACACACACACACACACACACATATATATATATATGCCCAACTATTTGGGCATTGTCCCATCATTTTATCCTAAACTGGGGTGCCTAGTCCAATATTGTGGCACCCTGGTCCCACCTGGGATGGTGTAAGATTCCCATTTTAAGACTTTAAAAATAAGGGGAAAAATTTTTGAACCATAATGTTCTCTGTTCTAAATAAAACATCATTTAGAACACACATTCTATGCCAATCAATCTCATAATAGATAACCATATGCAGCTATAATGACTCGGTATGCTACCAATCTATCATTCCATGACTCGGTTACCAACCGATCTCTCATGTTAACTTAATGCATAGAATACTTTATGTATACTACGTATACTTGGTTCTCCTACCCTATTTTGGGTATTTGAGTGATCTGTTTAAAGAACATATCTGAACATTTGTTACCAATATTCATCTGACATCACGTTGCTATAAACTAGGTGACATAGGACAATGCAACCAGCAGCTTGTGATACTTTGGCCAAATATTTTTAACATATTTTTCATGTTACTATTCCTAGATGGCATACTCGTCATTCAGGAATATGTCCTTCACCTCACTCCTCTGTTATCTAGAATGGTCTTACTAACTATCATCAGTCCACTTGCCCAAGGTTTGACCCTAGCCCAGGTTAGCAACATAATTTATTATAGGAAGATGCTCACGATGACTTAGGGTATATGGGCATACTTAGTTGACCTAAGTCAACCAAATGTGTCAAGGTACCCTAAGTCATAGAGAGCTACCACCTATCAAAAACATGCTAATAACTTGACCTAGAGGGAAACAAAGTTCAAGTCCAGATGTGCATAGATCTAGATGAACAAATGCGGAAGGGTGTTGCCACATGTCAACTGCAGCACTGTATCCTTGAGAAGTCTAGGGACTTCTCAAGGGTACAGTCCTGCAATTGGCATGTGCCAACATCCGTTAGAACTGATTCATCAAGATATACATACCCCCCTTAAGTGGTCATTAATTC
Source organism: Taxus chinensis (assembly GCA_019776745.2). Lineage (NCBI taxonomy): Eukaryota > Viridiplantae > Streptophyta > Pinopsida > Cupressales > Taxaceae > Taxus > Taxus chinensis. The sequence goes on from CM034154.1 coordinate 224,552,154, forward strand.
ATAATTAATTAGGTTAAGATTCAGATTACAACAACCATGTCTAACCCTAATTCTAACATTCCTTAAGTTATTTATCCAACACAAGCCTGATTAGATATGGATAACTTCATTAATTCATGTTTGCATTGTTATTTGTTAACGTGACATAATAAGTAGTTATCCCAAAAAAAAGACATTAAACATCAAGCGTTTAATTCTTAATATAACCTAGCTGTCCAAATCAAGTGTGTCATCCACCTAGATTCAGCTAGTGTTTTCTTTATAACGTAGTATAAAGATTTAATATCATAACCACTATTCCTGTTTTTCTTTCATTCCATGAGAGAGGAAGAGTCTTCCTCTACATGGTTAGATGTGGGGTTTAACATAACATTTTTATCGTTCGCTACTTATATAGGTTAATTGTATGTCCTAAGCATATTCCATTATTAAACTATCATTGTGTAGTTAGAGAACCTTTTACAATTTAACAAGTTCATTATAATAGGGGAGATTATACTTATCTCCTTAATCCAACTTATTATCTTGCAACAACAATAGTATAAAACAGATATAAAGAATACCACAAAGATATCACTATTATTTCCATCATACAAGCACAAAATAATTCACATCACAATTTGGAGTCCATCACAAAACCTTTCAATTCATGAAGATAAATATACATTTTCAAGACTATGCATTTCAGACATTCTACATGTAAATCAGAATTAAGGATCTTAAAATAACATCATTTTTCTTTTCCAATACAACTCAAGAATGAATCGAAACTCTTTACAGAAGATCAAAAATTAAATAAGCCAATGCATCATAAAATTTATTGCCTTCTTTTATCATTTACGATATCCATCTGCAAAAATTTCTAGCATGGGTCAGTTCAATGAACTAAGCATGATAAGCACTAAGCATTAAAGTGAAGTGCATTCCACTAATTATTCCATTAAAACAAATATGCTTTAATGAACCAATTAATATATCATACATATAATCATAAGTAATAACATCTAGAAAATAAGTACATTAAAAGAGTTTGAATTTACTTTTAAGAAAAGAACTGAATATAATTTGCAACATCTGAATTATATCACAAGGTTTAAATTGATCCTATCAATTACTTTAAAACAATAAATGGGTCTTATCATCCAATTGTTTCACAGTTCTATAAGAATATATTACACATTTATCTTTACTAAGCAACAAAGAAGCTTATTACAGCATAGCTCATATTAGGATGCTTCATCTTTCCATATAGCAAAAGAAGAATAATCAATACATACTTATTCCCCATACTCTAATCATCTGAAAGATAGAAACAGGTTTCGAACACACAAACTGCCTCAGTCTAAAGATAACTATAAAAGGATTCAACATTAAAGTAAAAACATCTACCAAGAATCCCAAATAAGTCCAAGTAGGGGTAGAGAGTCAAAACAGTCCTCCTGCAAGTATAAACTAACTTCCACATGTTAAAAGATATAATTCAAGATATGAAACCAAACATTCCACAACCCAAGCTAGAATCACATAGATTTGATCTCTTAACTAGTTCATCCAAGAAGGGTTCATAATAAGACAGAGTGCAAAAAGAGACAACCTTCCAATATCAATCCAAATGGAGTATGACTCAATTGATGTAGCCTATAATTATTAGTTAACACCTAGTCATGCTAGCACATCACTCAGCCTAGGCTGAATGCTCACCTGAAGTGTGCAAGGGTACCAGGTCCCTCTTAAAGGTTGTAGACATAATGGTAGCATGAAAAAGCAGTAAACATATATTTTAGAAACTAATCTATCTAGTCAGCATTATACTTAACCATATCTATAAGCGCTTAAAGGTAAATCATCATGAAAATAATAATATGCATTGATAAAACACATCAAACACTATTTGTTCAGCCAATTTTCTTTATCTATTCATCATACCAATAGTATAGAAGCTTCATACAATACCAGGCATGTGCACATGGATTTGTTACAATTATCCAGTCACATGTACTCATGTTTTTCTCATTATTCAAAGCATGTGTCTCTATCTATCTACTAGATAATTCATTACATATATATATAGGGTGGGGAACTATCCCTTCACCACTTAACTTTACCAGATATAGGTCGCATGCTAATAACAACCACGTGCCTTTTTACAACTATAGCCATACATGCAAGTATGCTATCTATAGATCATTGATAGTTAACTACAGTGGTGGATGTATTCTTATCTTATGCCCATGCAAGAGTGAGTTGTCAAGATCTTCAAAGAATATCCATGAAGAGTGGCGTGCAAGTCTCAGCATCACTTTGTGTGCTCCACACACCAATCTCTAAGAATACACCTGATCTCCAAAATTGGCTAAGTCCTTGAGAGTCTGACTCTACTCCACTGCGCGTGACGCCTTCCTATACCTTCGCACTTTTTCTCTTGTGTTGTTCTTCCACACGGACTCTATGTGTAAGTTCAACTAAGTATTTTCTCTAATCAACATTACCCCAAACTAATCTCATTGTCACCCCGATAATGGCAATGTCCAAAACTTATAAATGAATGGATAAATAAAGAATGTTTGAATAAAGGATTTTGAATAAGGTATACACAGCTAACAAAAATGTTTAAGCCTCAGGCCCCTCCGTCTCATCCTAAAGTAGCAACTCTAGTTATTCTTCTTTGATATCCACTTCAAGGTTCTCCCACTCTGTTAGTGCTGCTCCTGCTATCTCAGGCATATCTATAATGATCGATTGCAGCTCTTCCATGGTGAGTTTTCCTTGCTCATTATGTATCACAAGCATTACGCTTGACATATAGGTTTGCACCCCCTCTAATACATCCATCTTCTAAGAAATGAGCTTCCCAAGATCCTCTAACCTCACCCTATATGGGACTTGTGCCACAGCCAGTATCTTACGCTTCTACTTCACCAGGAGTAATCATTCAGCGCGGCCTAGGGAAGCATCCTTCATCACCTTGTGTACTTAATTTTCCTCCTCCAAGTTTTTTATCGCAATCATCGCATCTGGGGCTGTGCATATTGTTAGTGCATGATCAACTTTCTTTAATTCGTCGTGGGTGGCTTGCAGTAGGCCTTCATAAGTAGGAATCTTCCTGGCTACTACAGCCTACACTTTTTCTACCATTTTCCCAGAGTCCTTGGGCTGTGAGGATACATGCACCTTTTCATCTTCCAACACTAATGTTATTATTGTCTTTACATAATGCATTGTAGAAGGAAAGTCTTTTGGCACTCGGGATTCCAAATGCAGGTGTACTTTGAGGACATCATCCCCAATTTCCTCTGCCATATTAACAAAAGTGTCATATTTCCTCTTAATCAAATCCTTTTCCTATACAAGGCACGCTATCTCCACATCCCTGGCTTTAAATTTCTCCGTCAGCACCTTGATGGTAGCAGATTTATCTATGTTTCTTCTTGTTACTTCGAAGGATACCTTTACCAGAGCATTGCTCACCTACTTATCTGTCATCATTGTTGGCTTACTTGTCATGTGGTGCATTTCAGGGGCCTTCTTCAATCATCTCGATGCACATGATTCTTCACTGATATCAAAATCTGGCTCATCCATATGGGTGTGCATCGACCATGAAAGATGCTTCCATGTGCGTAGAGTTGCTTTGTCCTTGTCCATGAGCACCCAATCGAATAAATCCTTCTACTCAATGGTTCTCTGGAACCAAGCATGAATAATCAGCTTTGGGTCTTCTGCGTACCCCATGGTATGTGCCTTGGCATCCTCCCTTGTTCTACGGGATCTGGGCCCTCTTAGAATGACTGCATCAAGGTTAGGAATACCAAATGTATCCCAACCCTTATCTTGTGTAGCCTTTGATTGATCCCATTCTTCTCCTTCCATCTTCTCCTCCTTGTGTTGAGGCTCTTCTTCAGCTGGAGATGAAGGTGCCTTCTCCTCAGATTCTTCTGTCTCCTCGCTCAACCTGAGTTTTCTTCATTTCTTCTCCTCTAGCTCCTTCACCTGTGGGATTTCTCCTTGTGCCCTTGTGTGCTTAAACACCTTCTTAAATCTTTTTGTGCCCTACTCCTCCCCCGTAACTCCTTCTCCCTGGGGATTTGTTGCACGCTCCTCCTCCTGGTCAGATGGTTGCTTCCTCCTTCACACCAAGCTGCCACTATCTTCATGTTCTTCATCCTCTTCCTCATCATCTTGCTTAGGCGCAAAGGGCCTAGGTGCCGAAATGTTCTCCATAGTATGATTTCCCTTTGATGGCCCGAGAAGCATGAATTCCTTCTCCACATACTTGTTATTCTCCATTTTGGGCTTCAGTTGGAGGTATATTAGTGCGGCCCCGATATCCGCAATGGCCAGTGTTTCTGGATTAATGATCAAGATCTCTTAGATGTTATTCTCATTGTATGCATTCCTCCATGTATATCCATATGTCTTCCACAGGGTGTGATATTCACAGTCCACCTTGTCTGCATTAAACACAAACCTCTATGTGTTGGTGAACCAATGAGCTGCAGCTTGGAAGTATTTCACAGGAAATACGTATGGCAGTTTGCACCAGGGGTTCCATGACCCATCTATCATTGGAAATCATGTAATACAGAATTTCTGAAAGACTGCAAACTGTACCTATTTCCCTAGGACTGAAGGCAAGTCCTTGGGTATACGCCATTCTTCTACAAATGTCGTGTGGAGCCTATCATACCACATCTCTACTTGCTCCTTCACCTCTTCCTTCATCAACCCCTTGTAGAGATACTTGTTGAATCACTCAACTAGAGACTTGTTATTTATGGGGTATTCCCATATATTCTCTTTTGGGCCATCTGGTACCCCAATCTCCATGAAGACCAAACTTAGTAGGATGCGGCCAAAACTTATCTTATTCCCTTCATGCGCTTCCTCTACTATCTACTCTGCAATGAAGCCAGCAATGTTATAAGTGGCTCCTTCTGACATGCGCTTTGCCACATACAACCACATAGAATTATATTATGACCAACGTTCTTGGTCATTCAATTTTGTGGTTAGATGTGCTATTGCGTGTACTACTGGGCAATTTTTCAATTTGTCAATGTCCATTCCACGCGGTCCTTCCTAATAGCCCAACACCTTCTGTGTCTCCAAGATGGCATTTTTGTCAACTAATTCGGTCTTAATATCTTCACATGTTTCTCGTAATCCAGTAACTATGGCAATAAGGATGGGTGTCAATCTTACCCTCCATCTTGCAAAGTAGAAGAAGTCCTCATGGACTCAACTCTTCAGCCATCTATACAAGGGTGCATACTTTCCAAAGTATGGAAGCTCATAAAGCTGGTAGACACCATTTCCTTTTAGTAGCTTTTCCCCAGCATCATCATATATCGGCATGTCGTCCTCAGTGCGCCTATTCGTTCGAGAAGTGAGCAGGTCATCTAATTTCTTCTAGTTTTCATTGGTCTGGTGATAGTATTCACTTATCTTACTCTGTCTTATGTGGGTATTCCATTCCTTCCCCATAATAACTTCTTTAGGGTACTGCATTTTAGAAAAATTGCTCTCTGGGGCCATATCCTCCTCTTCTTCCACCACCACCTTCTTCTTTTCCTTTACCGGTGTTGCTTTCTTCTTTAGTGTCATTCTTCTTTCAGGGTTTTGTTTTCTAGATTTTTATGCTGTAAGTTTTTCGTCGTTCACTTCAAACCCTACTTGATCCAACCGTGCCCCAATTTTCAATCACAAACTTGCACACCCTAGCTTTGTTTTGTTACTCTGCTTTGTTAAACCCTTTTCCTAAGGGATTCAAGCCCTTCTAATAAACAAATCTCTCTTCCACGCCTGGTTCACTTGCTTCGTACCTTAAATCTCTTTACTTATCTCTTCACGTGTAGTTCTTTTTCGAATTCTCATAGTCGTAAGGGTAAAAATGGAATCACATCTCCTCCTTATATAGATTTCCACTTTTTGCTACATTAATTGCTCCTCCACCTACCAAATTCTCCTCATTTATTACCCATTTTTATCATTTCCATGCGGTATATCTTTGCACCAAAAGCTATAACCTTCTAGCGCACCTTTTTACCCTCTATCACAGACTTCTCTTTAGTGTGTGCTCTAGTGCCTGAGTACCTCGTCACTGCACCATCTCCTAGTAATTACCATGGCTGCCGCTTACCTCACATTATACTTTCCCTCATCCATCTTCATCCCTTCTTATCTTGAGAAGCAATATTTTGTCAGTTACCCTTAGCAAACTTCTTTCTCAACACCCGCAACGTTAAATATTTGCAGCATATACCTGAGAGTCACCAACAATCCACCCCACATGAAAAGGATGTGCAGTTCTCTACACATCAACATGCTTCTTATTGTAGTTAGCTTCGTGCGTACAAGTGTGCTTATTACACAAATAAGAGCTAAATTGACAAATCATAGCAACGATGAAAGAAATATGTTAAGGAAATGCATAAAGGGAAACCTAATTTATTTGGCAATAATTCCTTATTACAAACACCAAGAAGACTTATTTATAGTAGGGCTTTAACCTAATCCCATTAAAGTAGCCAGGAAACCTTGTGCTATCAATTGTTTCTAACTGGCAAGCACCTGACTCAAGTATATGAGTGATAACATATGGCCCCAACCAATGCACCTTGAGCTTTCCTAGATGGTGTAGAAACTTGGAGTCATATAGAAGTACCATTTGTCCCACCGTAAGTTTGTTATCCCTGATGTGTCGATCATGCCATGCCTTTTAGCATTTTCTCTTATTTTTGACTCTATCATGCGATGGCTCAGTGCTCATCTAGTTGAACCATCATCGCAATCCGTTCTTCCAAGTCTTGCTCATCAGCTAGACCTCCAGCATGTGTAATGCACAAAGAAGGTAACATAAATTCTACAAGAAGAACAACTTCCGCGCCAAACACCAATTGAAAAGGTGTGGCTTTGTTCAATCTTTTGTATGTTGTTCTATAAGCCCAAAGAATAGTAGATACTTTATCATCCCTATCTTTCCTTCCAACATCACAAATCTTGGTCAATGTGTGGCTCAAAATCTTGTTAAAAGCCTTAGCACTCCCATTTTCCTGAGGGTGGTAGGGTGTAGTTTTATGGTGGGCAATCATAAACTCATCTAAAAGAATTTTTATTGTCTCAATTAAAAAATGTGTGCCCCTATCACTTGTTAAACTTAAAGGACAGGCATGCCTTGTAAGAACATTCTCCCATAATAACCTTGTTATTATAGCCATTTTACAGTCCTTGGTAGGTGTTGCTTCTACCCATCGAGTAAGATAATCTGTACAATTGATGATATAGTATGATCCAATCTGGCGCACGGTTGGTGAAATAGGCACGACAAAGTCAATTGCCCATTTCTCAAAGGGTTTTGCACTTGTTATTAGTCGTAGGGGCATCTCATCCCTTTGTCTTGGTTGACCGAGACGTTGATAATGGTCACATGTCTTACAATACTCTTTACAATCCTTGTACAATGTTTCCCACCACAAACCTGCAAGTAGGATCTTGCGTGTTATTGCATCACCTACATAGTGGCCACCTGCAATACCACCATGTGCTTCATCCATTATGTCCTTTCATTCATGATCCAAGGCACAACAGTGTAACACCTCAACTCTACCTAACTTGTACAAATCACCACTAATTAACATGAATGGTGCCGCGCGAATAGCAAGTTGTTTCTTCTCGAAAGCCTTCATGCCTTCATGTGCCATACTAGTCCTTAGAAAGACAGAAATGTCCTCCAATTCCAATGGTGCACATTATAACCTATACAGCTATGCATCAGGCATGGTCTCTTCTATTGTTTATGCCTCTTCTCCAGATTGAATTCTAGACAAGTGATCCAGTTCAGAATTGCTTTTTCCTAGTTTTACCACAACCGTAAAGTCAAACTCTTGAAATAAGAGTATTCATCGGCATATGTTCCCCTGTAAAATGGGCTTGTTCACCAAATATTTTAATGACATGTAATCTGTATAAAACACAAATGGTGTAGCCAACAAATACTAATGAAATTTGTACAAGGCATAGATCATGGACAAGGCCTCATGCTATGTAGTGGTATAATTCTATTCGGTAGGGGTCAACTTCCTACTAGCAAAGAAAATGGGATGATCAATGATACCTTCTCTTGGTTGAGCTAAGACAGCACCAATGTTTGTGCCAGAGGCATCCACATGAACATGAAAAGGTTTATCTCATGAAGGAAAACACAAGATAGGCGCAGTAGTAAGTTTCTTCTTCAATATCTCAAACACGCATTGTTGTGACTTCCCCCAGTAGAACATACCTTTTCCCTAGAGAAATTATTCCAAGGGCATGGAAACTTTTGCATATCCTTTTATAAACTTCCTGTAATACCCTATATGACACAAAAATCCGTGCACCTCACACTGACTGGCTAGTGCTTTCAAGCCAATGATGACTACAACTTTAGCTGGATCAACCAGTAACCCTTCCTTGTAGATAATATGTCCTAAAAGTGTGCCAAAGGGAGTAGCAAAGATGCACTTCTTGATGTTCAATGAGATACTCAACTATCAACATCTTTCAAACATTAAGCGTAGATTGTCACAATGATCCTTAATCAGCCCATAAACAGTCCAATCATCAAGATAGACCTGTAAGAAGTTATGAATAAAATCCTTGAAGGCTTGTACCACTATCCTTAAAAATACCATAGGTGCATTCTTCAATCCAAAGGGCATCATAGTATAGGCAAATCTTCCCCATTCAGTAGTGAAGGTGGTCTTCTCTTAATCTTCTGGGGCAATCCTAACCTGATGATACCCTGAAAACCCATCTATAAATGAATATATTTTTCACCCAGCCACTCCTTCTAATATTTCCTCTGTGAATGGCGTAGGAAAGGGATCTATAACACATGTTGCATTAAAATCCCTATAATCAACACAAATTTAAATCCTACCATCCTTTTTATGCTTATCACCATAGGACTGACCCATTCTGATTCATCCAATGGTCAAATGATCCCGGATTTCAACATCTTGTCAATCTCCTCCTTTACTTTCTCAAGAAAATTGAGATTCATCCAATATGGTCACTTCCTAACAGGGTGCACACCTTCCTTGAGCTTGATCTTAATTTCTCCGAGTGATATATGCACGCCTTTAATTTCATGGTATCCTCTTGGGAATAAGTCCTCATAGTCTCGAAGTAACTCTATGATCTTTTCTACCTCTAATTCTGACCAGTAATCCCCAATTATCACCTCCTTAGGTTCAGCTTCTGTGTCTATATTTACTTTTGTTGTCTTCATAGGTTCATGATATACACACGCATCTACATCCACACTGGATAACACTTCACGTGTTCCATGTGAATGATCCACATCCAAGTGCTCAAATTCCTCCTCATCAATTATGTAAACCATCTTCCCCTTATCTTTTTCTAGAGAAGCATGCTCAAGTAATATGATATCATCTTCATCATCAGCAAAATGCACCCCTGTCTCTGTCTCACCAAATAATTCCTGAATAAGTTCTTCCACTTTCCCACTAGCTCCCATGGTTAAGCACTTGGTAAAGCTTAAAGTTGTGTTCACTGGTGGTGTAGATGAAAAGAATTCAAACGTTTGGATCATCCCTACAGTCAAAGTTTTCCAATTGCCAGTGTCACGATGTAATTCAGCATAGACATACCAAGCACGTGTGCAACCTTGTAGAGTAAAATAAAACTGATGCACCCAAAGTGAGGGCAGTAATGCTTCCTGTCCTAATATCCAAAGTCTGTCACACTACTGGATATGATGTTGAGCAAGTTGATCACCATGATAAGGGCTTATTTTTGTAGGTGCATTACTTCTTGAAAACCTAGTTGATAAGGCAGTCCCAATCATTCCCCATTCTAAGAGATTATCCCTGTGGACCACCCACCAGTGTGCGGTTGTCCCGCCCAAAGTATATGACAGCATATCTTGTTGTTTAAGTTGTTCAATCCAGTTTGTTTCCATGGCCTGTAAAAATCCAGCCAAATCTTCAAATCCAATATAGCGGGGTACTGTGTGACCTATACATCGAACAGAGAGAAAACCCATTTTGCAAGTAATCACACGCTTAACTTTGTGCCCCACCATTTTATAAGTGCCATGAGCCCAATTATCACAAGCAATACTAGTAGTATCGAGGATTAACTAAGAATCTTCCCAATGAAGGATTCCTTCCTTAGATGGATCATTGACCTCTGGGTCCCGAATAGCGTGTATATAGATTCTGTTCAAGTCCTCTTCACTTAAAGGTTCCACATATGGCACAGATTTCCCATCTATCAATGGTATTATGACCCTTTCCTCCTTGTTCTCAAAGCAGATATACCCCTTGTTAAACCTCAAATCAGCATTGTTCACATAACACCAAGGGCACCCAAGCAGAGCTGGGAAGCTATCTACTTCCACAAGCGCTAGTACTTTGAAGTCTCCTGTGAACTTGGCCCCTTGTATAGTGATAGATGCATCCTTCAAAACTCCTATGGGAGTAGCTTTCATTATGTTTTCCATAAACAATACATTAGATGATGGCTACAATGGGGGTCTCCCCATATGTTCCCACGCATCCAATGTGAGTACATTTACTTCCACACCTATGTCAATTAGAATATTGCTCAGCAGCCACCCGTCCACAACAACATTCAAAGTGATCTCCTTGTCGTAATCAATGCTATCAGGGGGAAGATTCACATGAAGTATTTGTCTTCTACTCTCAGTTCCTGCGTGTGGAGTATTCTCTTTCAACCAATTTCCTAATAAAGGAATAATATTCTCCTGGCGCAATGTTCTACATACCTCTCTGATGTTGTCAATATCCAACGGGGCCTGTTCTATATCCTTGTGCTCTAATTTCCAAGACTGCTCTTTTAAACCTTGTATCTCACCTTGAAGGCTCCTAAGGACCTCCATTGTTTCTTGATAAACTTCTTTTTGATGAGCTGGATCTAGATATCTAGCATGCAAAACCTCCTCCCTAGTGATTGTCGGCTTCTGTTGCAACACCTCTCTTATGCATGCCACCTTAGCTCGTGTGGTTATCTTGACTATTACTACCTTAGGTTCTAGTGTTAACTTGGGCATCTATTGATTCTCTATCACGCGCTAGATTCTAACCATCCCCGCACCCTTGTTTTCTTACTTGTGCTACTTACTGAGATGCTCATACAAGTCCAGACACTCTTCATAACTATGCCCCTTTCCACAAAATGAACAGGAAATATTCTGCGGGCATTTGCACTTATAATGGTCAGGTGAACTACATGTATAGCAAGTTCCTCGAGGGAATTCACTCCTTCTTCCACCTTGGCCTCATCCTCCATATCCACCTCGATATCCTCGTCCCCTTTCACAAACCCCTTCAAACCTTCTATTATTCCCGTCATAACACATTTTATTATAATCCCTATCCTAATGCTCATTCTTCCCTTTAGAATTATCAACTACACTCGTCTGTCTTACCTTAATATCAATGGCATCCTAGGTCTGGCCAATCAATCTACAGTCCTCAATATCATGAGTCGTGGACCTACAAATTTTACAAAAGGAGGATACATTCTTCCTGATCGCGTGTTGTATTAGGGGGCAATGACTAGTATCATAATTCAAATGGAAAATCTCACAGTCTAATAACAACGAACGTATAGTTCTACGAGGGAAACTATCCTTGGTGTGCCCTTCCACTTCACAATCTGTACACCATATTCCTGAGCGCGTTTCATGAGCAGAGTTCACCAATAATTTCTCTAACTATTTTTGCATAGCTATTATCTGAGCTTCCAAGAATGGACTAACTCCAGTGTTAATACTCTCAACTACTTAAGTGCATAAAGTGGCTTCCAATGCTTCGCGTGAATCAGTATAAGTCTTATGCGACAGTGCTCTTCGAAATGGGGTAATCAATCCCCAAAAAAACCATTTTTCATGTTGACTTGCATGAATGTCATAAGATACTTTGGATATAAGTGTTTTAAAACATGCATCATACTCACATACACTTTTAGTAGTTCCTTGCTTTATATCCTTGAGTGAGCTTATACTCTTCTTCTTAAACTCTAGGATGTGGAACTCTTTTAAGAAAGCATATTTCAATGCTGCATAGTCAATACGAGTTTGATTGGGATCAAACTTCCTATACCGGCTATGCACGCGTGCCTGCAATGTAGTAGTAAGTTAACTTACCTTACATTCCGAGGCCATAATACCTTTTGCATGCCACAATATTTCACAAATATGAACATGTTCAGCAGCATCCTCGATACCTCTGTATTCTGAGAGATGAAGGGACATCTCCATATAAATATTCTAGGGTTGTTGTGGACCTTGACCACCTAACCCAGAACCTCCTTGGTTTCTTCTTCCTCTAATACCACCCGAACCACCAAAACTAGAACTGCCCATACCACCCGATCCTCCTCCAGGATTTGGAATATGGCCCATGGATGCACTCCCCTGTGCCCCAACAGTGGTACTATACTTGACCCCTATAGTCTGGGAAGTATTCCCTATTTTAAAGGTGAATCCCACACTCGGCGCACTCATATTCTATGTAGATGATGAGCCTAAAAATGTACACCCAAAAAATAATGAAGTTGTCTGTGCTGTAATTGATGTACTTGTTATCTAACCGATTTTTGCACTTTTACTTCCTAAATTAAAATTGTCTTTACCTTTTGTACTAGATACTGGAAAACCAAGCACAATGGCTAGGTTAGCAGATTGGCTTAGATATGTGCCCACGGCCCAGGTCATATCTACTGGCGTGCTTCCATGTGAAGCCGAAGAGGGTTATCTATCATGCTTTCCTAGATGGGGGAGTTCCTGATGCTCTTGCTCTTCTTCCTCCCCATGAGCCTCAAATCCTTCACAAGCCATCTCTCTCCACAACACCATCTGTTCTACAATTTCTTGTTTCTTGCATAATTCCCCCTCGCATGCCTCATCATACTTCAGCCACCTCTCTTCCCTTTGTCGTGCTGCCACTAGGTCTACCATCTTTCACCAATCCTATTCCTGCCCCTGCGCGTGGAGATTTTTTTAGCTTTCCATGGGTTTAGCTTCCAAGTTCAATGTTACCATTAGTATTTTGATTACCAGTGGAATACCTTGCAAATATGTCCCTCTAAGATATCGTAGAAATTGGAACTCCGCTACCTCCAGGCACGAATAAGTCGAGATTGAATATCCCAAAATATAGCTATTTAGGACACCACAAAACTAGGTATCTACCACGTGAGTCCAGCTTAAGTCAGCATTGCATAGTGTTTTAAATTCCTCATGTGTCCAAACAAGTGTGCAATACCTCCAATTCCACTTAGATGCATAGGCAGTCAACCATTCGTATAATTCTACTAGAAAGATAGCAAAGAAGATTTCATACAAACCATAATACAGATTCTACTCTACCCAAGTATTTCTTCATCATGAACCATTCTGAAACAACTAAAAAAGAGGTCCCAGCAACGGAACTAATGATGCAGCCTAGAATTGTTAGTTAACACCTAGTCACACTGGCACATCACTTAGCCTAGGCTGAGTGCTCACCCAAAGTGCACAAAGGTGTGGGTCCCTCTTAAAGGTTGTAGACAAAATGGTAGCATGACAAAGCAGTAAACATATATTTTAGAAACTAATCTATCTATTTAGCATTATACTTAACCAGATATATAAGTGCTTAAAGGTAAATCATCATGAAAATAATAATATGCATTGATAAAACACATCAAACACTATTTTTTTGGCCAATTTTCTTTATCTATTCATCATACCAATAGTGTAGAAGCTTCATACAATATCAGGCATGCACGCATGGATCTATTACAATTATCTAGTTGCATGTACTCATGTTTTTCTCATTCTTCAGAGCATGCGTCTCTATCTATCTACTAAGTAATTCATTACATATATATAGGGTGGGGAACTATCCCTTCACCACTTAACTCTACCAGAAATAGGTCACATGCTAATAACAACCACGCACCTTTTTACAACTATAGCCATACATGCAAGTATGCTATCTATAGATCGCTGATAGTTAACTACAATGGTGGATCTATTCTTTGCTTATGCCCATGCAAGAATGAGTTGTTATGCTCTTCAAAGAATATCCACAAAGAGTGGTGCATAATTCTTGGCATCACTTTGTGTGCTCCGTACGCCAATCTCTAAGAATAGACCTGATCTCCAAAATCATCTAAGTCCTTGCGAGTCTGACTCTACACCTCTACGTGTAACGCCTTCCTATACCTTCACGCTTTTGCTCCTGTTTTGTTCTTCCGCGCAGACTCTATGTGCAAGTTCAACTAAGCATTTTCTCTAATCAACATCAATCAAGCAAAATAGTCGATCTAAGCATGGTATTATTTTCTTTCCAACATTCCAAATCAGCTAATCTCTTTAAAAAATATTACAATAAATGACTTAAGAAAAGTAGAATAAACATTCCACAAGAAATTTCCATCTCAGAAGAGAATCAAATATAGAGAAGTTCAGTCATTGAACTTATCCAAACAACAAAAAAAGGATCTCAAATAGAAAAGGACCCAATCTATAATTCATTTCATTTATACTATGAAATGAATTCCCATTTCTATTTCAAACTTATAAATTCTTTATCTAGTTCCCAAAAGAGAACACAAAACCAAACGCATAGTTAAAGAAAACACACTACTAATTTTCCATCACAAATCTTACAAACTGGTTTATATGTTTCCATTCATCAAGCACAAGTTCAAATTCAATTCCCAAAATGAAGTACAAAGTACAGTCCCTCAAACAGTATACTGTCCCCAAGAGAACACATTCCTTTCTCTATAAAACTTGGAGATTCGTTCAATGAATCCATCAAGGAGTATAAATCCATAAACAATAAAGATATATAAGTTCAGAAGTAATCACAAACTCAAGAACTGAAATCCCATTACAAGGCTTCAACAGCTCAATACAAAGGAGTAAGTAGTTCATGATCCAAATAAGAACAATAATACAAAACTATCTGAACAGAGATACAATATATCCTTTCATACAAAAATCAGTACACTACTCAATCCATCTTTTTTAAAAAAACCCATAAATCAATTAAAAAGAACTGAGAGTGTAAGAAAACTTAATATACGTTTAAGACAAGTTTTTTCCCAAACTTACCTCCAACATGACTGAAATAAAATCAAAACAAGGACTCTCGAGTTCCATTTAAAAATATTATGACAAGGAAGGCATTTGTTTCAGACATCTATTACAAGAAGGAGAGTAAATACTACATTTCCAGAAGCCTCTAAAACTGTTAACGATTGTTCCAAACGAACTATAAATCATCAAATACCCATAACAAGATATAATTCTAGTCCTTCTAATATAACAGTCAATCCTTCAACATGACACGGGTTCACTCTGGGAAAATAATAATAGGATATACTTCATATTCACAAGCCCTGTCAAGTTCAAAGAAGGTAGTACAGTCTAACAGATAGAAGTACCACAATCATTACAACAAGAAGCTACAAGGAGAAGATCTCAAAAGAGATTACCAGGTCTACTTCAAACCGAAATAAATATCTCAAGACCTTATCAAGCAGACAGTCCATAAATGAGTTCAAGCATTTCAATCCATGAATACGAGAAAAACTCCAACTCAAAATACAAGTATAAAATCAAACACATCAATTTGAATACAAGTTCGAATCATGCAAGTACTAAACATAAGTACAGTTTCGAGCTCAAAGATTCCACAAAAGTTCAGAACTACACAAAGCTCTAATACAGGCTCAAAATAAAAATGAAGTTCAAATATGATCCCATAACGAAACACAAAGATCCCAAACAAGTTCCGATGAAATACAGGTTCCAAATAATAGTTCAGAATGAAACGTAAGACTCCCATAAAGGTTCAGAACCACACAAAGCAACTAATGCTAGTTCAAAACAACGCCATTCTTGTGTACAATTTTCAGACTAAATTACAAAGCTTCAAATACAATTTTTGCAAGCATCTCACCATAAAACTAGCACAGAGAAAGTTTCCCAAAAACCATCATTACTAAGCAATGGATTTACATTCCAAAAACCACAGAGATCCATAAAAACATGCAAGTAAATAACTAGAAAAATCATGCAAATATTTATCTCATGAGAGCAGAGTTGTTCTAATGAATCACTTAGAAGAAAGCAAGAAATATTAATGGGTAGGGCCTATCATGCCTGATAGTGCTTCTAAAAATTCAAAGGATGCTTCCATCTGAGCTTCCCACTCTTTTTCTTCTCCACAAAAGATCAACAACCAAAAAAATTTCCTTCCAATGCCTCATATACATTCCCTTGATCGAAAATAGACCAGAGAAACTAAAAATAGCCAAGAAGAAGAATTTGAACTACTGGTTCTAAGAACCAGATAGCTCCATGCAGAGCAAAATTTGTGAGACATGAAAAACCAAACAACCTCTCACAAACCCGCCTCTCGTGTTTCCAAGATGGTTTACACACAAAAATTGAGATCCATTAATGCCATAACTCCCAATTCTCTCACTTATCTCTTCTTGCCACCACCTCCCAAAACTGGCGAATACCATTTCCAAATCAACATGTAATTTCATACTTAGTGAAGCCATCATGTAAGCCCCACTAAAGTTAACTAGCCCTTGCCAAAACTGGCAGTACCTCCTTGCATTAATACCCAATCAAATAAAATAAAATCCATTGGAACCATCACCATAGTTCCATGCGACCCTAGGTCCCTTTTAAATAGTTTAGGATAGATGTCCCCAAAACTTAGGTTATTCTAACAATTAATCACCTTACGTCTTAAAACATTTCCATAGGTAATACCCACTTTAGGTTAGATTAAATTCACTTCCATATAGTATTAGGCATTTTGTTAATATAGCCTAATATTACCTTAGCAAATTTTCTCCCTTATTCATTTAGCACTAGAGCTTAGGTTAGATTATAACCCCTAATTAAGTAGAAGTAGCTAGGAAGTAGGTGCTCTTAACTAGTTTAGGATACCACTAGGTTAGTACTTTAGTTTTAGGGTTCTGATCCCCTTCATAGTCATAAGTATACAATATTTTGTTTACACCAATAATGTCCTGCAGAGATCAATCCTAAATACCCAAGCACAACATACAATCGAATGAAGACATGTTCACTCAAGCCCAAAGAATTTGTAACATACAAAGTTCAGTCCTCTATGTCTCTCAACTAATTAATGTCAATTTACCATTTAGTCTATTAATAAGATTTAAAACATTCCTTGGATCACTGAAATTGATCCAAGGATGAGTCAGTAAAGGAGATAAGTTTGCAACTCTCAAAACCAGATTGCAACTTACCTATAAGAAGTGAAAGTGGATTCTTACAAGCCATATCATTACATTCTAAAGAATCCCAAAGTAGAAATAATTTATCCCTAACAAGCATGATTTTCAACAATCAAGGGAACACACCTCATTCAAGAAAATCACATGCACGTGCTTGTAATGCAAAGAGAAATATAACAATTTTTCCAAGGTGTTACAGAGGCCCCGATCCTTGTTTTACTTTCCCACCTCTTTTTGGGCTCTTTCTAGTTGTTTTTCATCCTTATATTTTTCCTAGTTGGCCATGTCAGGATTAGTTACAAAATTAGAGAAAGATAACCCTATAAATATAAAGTTATGAGACCATAATGAAGACCTTAGCATCACATACTACTATAACTCCATCTATATTTGTATCCATTGCATCACTTGCATCCAAATAATTCCATACATGCTAGGAGATCTGCATCAACACATACTTCATAGGGGGGATTCTATTCTATTATATGCACGCATTCTATTACATTTTCTACATTTATTTATTGATCGCTACTTCACAAAGTGTGACTAGTACAAGATAACCTAGGGCATGACATGCACACACACACACACACACATTTGGGTCTAAAATGTAGTGTAGTGCTCAAAGTAGTAAGCCCACTTTTGTGGAAGATGAGGTTAGTCTGACCCATTTATTATGCATCTTTAGTTTTTTAGGGTTTTGATAATTCCTTTTAATCTTTTTCAATTCATTCATCATCTTGCTATATTCAGAGCATTCAGCACAGTTTAGCGAATCTAGTGTGATAAGAAGCAAAGGTTCTAACACATCTTCCGACCCGTTAAAAATCAAATTCTGATATTTTTTAGAGACCAAAGTGCCTATTCTTCCATACCAGGGTGCCCCAGTACCCCCCTAGGCTCTCATGTCTTCTCAGATCTTCCAAATCCACTCTTTTTGGGAACTCTGTGTAGCCATTCCATATCCTATATTTTCCTGTCAGATTTGCGACACTCTATGACAGCCATACACAATCAACTAAGTTCATTCCTTACCTTCCTTTTATATATTAGGGTTTTATTTTTATTAGTTCAATCATATTAATCATTTTAGTCATTTCATATTACTTTAGTGCATTTATTTACAGTGTTTTATTCCTCTTAAATTAAATTAACTGTTATTACATCATCCCCATTTTATTTAAATTTTATTTAATCACTAAATATAGTAAAGCATAAGAAGATGATTGCACTTATGTTTTTTACTGGTCTAAAAACTAATCTAGGTGTGACATAGGGATGAAATAACTAGAAATATTCGGCATTTATGATTCATCTATGATTCTAGAACTAGATTGTGTTCAAGGACAAAACCATTTTTCATATGTCCACACCATTCAACAATTTTTTTCATGTTGGACGATATGGTCTAGATTGTGAATGCAACTCTGTAACTCCCATAATCTATGGGAAAAACTATTATGTTCCTCATTGTGAACTATTAGGTCTTTACAATGTGTTAAATCCTTTAAAATCAACCACCTTGACTCAAAATCCTAATATTTGGTAAAAAATCCCCAAAAAGATTAACGATTAAGTTGAACTGCAATTTGTACACCACCTATATTGGCACTACTCTAAAAATGCATGAAATTGCATGTAGTTTTGAACCAAGAGATGTATCATAATAATGTATGGAGGCATCTATATTTGATAATTTGACCACATGGTAATTATTTTGTATTGACTTCACTTTCCAATGCTTGACTTGGCTCTATACACTTTTGATTTGGGAAGCTTAACTCTTGGATTTGGTTTGGAGTAATTGAGACATGTGTGGGTGCTACTTATAATGTATTTTCTTAATTTAGAAACGTTTAGGAGATTTTTTCTTATCTTTTGAGTGATGTTTACTTAAGAGTGCAAGGTGAGTACCAGGTAAGTGTAAGGTTAGTGAATGAGTGTCTTAAACTTTCTTATATAGTGTTTTGTGGATATAATTTCACATTAAGCCCAATATATGGTGGATATGTGGTCCTGTAAAATATATAGAAATTAGAAAAATGAATGTTAAGTGGCCCAGGACAAGACCATATTTCCCAAGACTAGATCAATTAATAGTTTGGTCTAGTTTAACGATTTGGTCCGACATTGAGGGATGATGTTGTGAAGCTATAAACATGATAATCAAGAGAAATGTATTGATTTTGATTGATATGATCATTTTTGTACAAGTGTCTAAGAAATATAATAAGGAGATCAAGTCTTGTATATAGGACTAAGGATGGACCAGAATATAGGAATTTAGCTTAAAAATGTAAATAAGTCATGACTAAAGGGATTAAGTCAATAGTGACATTACCAATTGATAAATTACTAGATTTAGATGTCTACAATAAAAAAATACCTTATGGTATTTTTAGGAACAATAAATACTCCTAGAAAAACTCAATTACACATATACTCTCAAGGACTTCTTTTAAATAAAATCAAATCTAACTTATTATGAAAAGTGATTACATGTTTGTACCAACTTATGACTAAGTGAAATTACATATAAATTTGTATATGGTGTTCACATAATATTTCACACAATAAAATAGGGGGATAAATTCATGTGGTTTTATCCTTGTTTGAGGTATTTGTATGTAAGAAATGTTTATTGTGTCACATCGGATATGGCAAGGCTACCCAACCAAAAATGTTTATCCTTTTTTAGCAGGTCTAATTTTTTTGTTAAGGTTTCAAGGGAGAGAAGATATCTTAGCTTCATGTTGCAAAATATTGTAAATATTCATAACATGTTCTCATCTATAAAAACACAATTTTATCATGCACTAGAAGTTTCATACCATGTTGAAAAGTAGAAGACAAGTTTATATGCTTAACCAGATCTGGACCTAAACATGATTGTGCCAAACACACCTAAACCCGAAGGCATCTAAGAATTTTGAAACTTTTCCATAACTATAAATATCTTACCAGGATTTTTGGGAGCCCTTTGATCCAATTTATATATCATTCTTTATCTTTTCTACATTCTCCTTCACACCTAGGCAATGCAGAAAACTAGATCATTTATCTATATATTACATCGTTAACCGAAAACCTAATTGAATATCTTTGTTGTAGTATTAATTGGGACTATTTCAATACCAATAATTTAGATCTAAAATATTTCTTATGTTTATATATTATTATGTTAATTGGTGTAATTTTACATATATAGTGAGACTTGTAACGAAATTAAAAACATAGTATGTTACAGATCTAAACATATACACTCATAGCAACCCTTTCCCTATTTTACCAAATTCCTGAATCATATTGATCTTGATAAACAATTCTATTCCTTTGTAATATTCAAAGGTGTATAATAATGTGCAAGTTAATATACTACAAACTACGATCGAAATTTGTACTCAACTATAGCTTTTTAGATATCCATGTGTCTCAAAAAAAATTGAAGTTGTACATGAAAATTGCTACATAGATTTATTTTTAATGGTTAAATTTAACGTATTGGAATTTTGAGTTCCTTTATCAAATTTTGGGTGATGTTGACGTATTGGAAATTTGATTTTCTCTATCATTTTATCTCAAAACTAAGCTTTTGATATGTTTATGTTGATCAATTTTTTATGGATAGGGGTTAACATCATTTACATGTAAAAAGTATTGTATAACTTAATTATTTATGTTGCTCAATGCTATGCATCATGATTCTAATCTCCTTATTTATTTTTCCTCAGAGTAAATGGTTGATGCATTCACTTTGAGTGGCAATGAATGACTAAGGTGCAACACTCGTTTACATGCAAAAATTGATAAATATCTCGATTTTCAATGTTAGTCCAGGAAAACTCACTAAGAAAGTAATTTCCTCCTTCCTTTCTACTCCAAGTAAATCCATCATGGATTCATGTTGATCGAGATTAAACAAATGATTCTTAACACTCATTTGCACGTAAAAAGTATTAAATAGCCTAGTTTTTATGTGTAGAGGTGGAAATTTGTTTTACCCTTATAATCCATTTCATTAATTAGAATACACTACAATAGAGTCTAAACATATATAATCAATAAATTTAAACTTGGTTGCATTTATAATAGTTGATCTAGAGTATAAGAAAATATAGACAATACTTGGAACAATTCAAATTTTATTGAAAGGGAAATAGAATTTGGGTTTCATAAGATGATACTTATTTTTTTTCTAACCCAAAGAAATTCGTCAACAACCGGAAGTGTAAAACAGATCTAGAACCCAAGGTGAAACAAACCTAGAAATAATAGAGATAATCAAGAAACTCAACCATCTCTATAGAAGTATTGAAATGGATCTCTTATAATCGTAGGACTATATAAATGAATCCCTTCTAAAATTGTGAATATGATCTAGATAATTTATGGTTAATTGATTATGGGATTTGTAAACCTCAATGGATTTTTCAAAATCTTTATGAGTTAGTGGGAAATTTATCTCCTTCCTTCCAATACTAATTCAACATCAACACTTTGCAATATGGTAAAAAATAGGGTTTTAATTTAGCAACCTACTTGAATGATACCCCCTTTCGAGAAATTTTTTTAAATCAATACTCAATGCACTTTACCATGGATCTAGTGTATGGAAGTGTCACAACCCTTAATATTATTTCAAATGGAAGTAGCAAATTTTACATGCTAGATTATTTTCTCTAAATACTTGAACTCTTCATTTGGCATAGGGATGCTTCAAAAATAGAATAGATGATTTTCTCTTATAAATTCCATATAATTCACTTGTAATCAATTTTTGTACCCCTAAATACACTAATACACTTATGTATATATGGACTTCTAGAATTCAAATTAGGATCATATTTGTGTGCATTCCAACACATAACAAGAAAAACCAACAAATATGATTTAGAACCATACACGTATGGTTTTGATAAATGTTCGTAAAATACATAAGATGTTGTTTTAACATTCTAGGAGCGTCTAAATTCATACAAAGGAAAAAAAATAGCCAGTTTGTAGGGGTTTTGGTGTTTTGAGTTTTTTTTAATATTTTCTAGTGTCCAGTATAAGGAAAAAAGTAGTGTTGTAGAGATGGAGAGAAACAAGGTCAAACAAAGAATTGATTTAATCTAAATTTAATTAAACCTTAATTTCAAAGTAACGTACTGTAACTAATTATATACAAATGATAATATATAGTAATGGAAAAGAAATAAGGAATCAAAGATATGAAACCCTAAACAAATGAAAGAGAAAGATGACTTAGCTGATTTTCATGCAATCTGGAGAGGATCTGGACTGAGTAACTGCTAGAACAAATTGGAAATAGTATCGTCAAGGCTCATCAAGGGTTCTGGAAATCAGAACTATGTTGGACAGGAGTGCCCATAGGAAGATATGATATCATAGGCACTAGTGACAAGGTTGGGCACTTGTGTCTTCTTAGATGCTCATGTTCTAGAATTTTTTGGGATGGAGGAGCTTTGTTGTTGATCTTTTTTTGTCGCTCTCGTTTTGTTGTAATGTTGCTAGTCATACTTGTAATATAAAAAATAGATATCTAGCTTCACATGCCAACAAACCACATCAAACCTAATAAAGAAGATGCAGAATGGGGATTCAAACTGACCCCGATGGTCACTTGAATAGTTAACTTATGACTGAGCATTGCACTACATCTCATACTCCATGTAGTTCTTTATGCTTATGTGTGTAATGAACTGATGCCCTTGTGCAAGTTGCACTTGATGACAGGTTAGTAGCTAGAGTGTAGCAATGTATGTAGAATGTGTGTGATGAAATAGAATGAACTTCCCCTTCCTATGTTGTGTGTTCATAAGTATGCATCCATTGTCCCTTGAATGAATGTGCTAAATGGATACCTCTTGAGTACTTTAGTGCATTTGGAATGAAAGCTTAGGTAATGATAGATAATGAGTAGTGCTTGGTCCCTCATTTTGAAGCACATAACTATGTATTTATATGATTCTCTTATTTGAATTTCGTAATTGACAACTAGAAGGGTGACCCATGAGTGAAAAAGATGACTCAAAAGATAAACGAGACCCAAAAAGAGTGAGTAAGAAGTAAGCAGAGGGTCAAGAGGGCACCTATGAGCGACATGAGTGTCTGGGCACTATCTATCATGGCTGGGCGCTGGTGTCAAAGGCCATAAAAGATAAATCAATAAAATTTTGACAGGTTGTAGGGTATGTAAGACCAAATAAAAATAAGAGATAAAGAAAAGAGGCCAAAAGATAGTTATCAACTGCTAGTTTTCTTTCTTAGGAATCATATATACGCTAGTATGATTTTAAGACCTAGAAATGTACCCAAGTGTAGATGATTTAGTGTCTACATTTTCCCCCACTTTATGTTGTTGAGTGAATACTCAATAACATAAAGTAGATAAAGATGCATACCTTATGATCCTGTAGAGCATGTGGCAAATAGCGTGTCAAGTAGAGAAATGAAGCATGGAAGTGATTACATAATGTGAAGCGTGGAACTAGGAAAGGGAAGTAGACCTTAGGGGTGATTTGTATAGCGTTTGTTATACCTAGTGTTGTGCTTGATATGAGTTGCTTCTTGCTGTGTATTAAGGAATGGACCTACAAAAGAAGAGCAAAGAGTAGTCAAAGTCTATGTATATGAAAAAATAGTAACGTGTGAGCAAAAGTATGTAGAAAGTAGAGTAAATGAAAGTGTGCACCTAATGTATAAAAGAGTAAAGGATAAAAAAAAATTTGGTCCTAAAATGATCTTGGAGAGGGATTGTTTTTGAGTGATCTCATTGCCGAAGTGTGAGTTTTTTGGGCAATCTCACAACAAAGAGCAAGTGTTAAAGAGAGATCTAGTTTTACTCTGGGCCTTCTCATGACTCTAAGATAAGACCATTGCAGATGAGTGTGTCCTGATTTGTTTCTTTTGTTCCTGAAACTTCCCCAATTATAAGCCTAAGATGGCAGTAGCATTCCGATTCGTAACCGAATTAACTAAAGGAGATAAATGCATTTTGTAACTAAAGGACTGTGCCTATAATTGTATAACTACTCTCAAGACTTCTGTAGACTGTGTTGATTTGATAAAATGATTATTTGTGCCCCTAAAACATTAGCACCCAGGGAAGGACACAAGCGCCCAAGTGTTACTGTCTGAGTCTGGGCACTGGTGTCTGTACTATGCATTGGACCCAAGTCAGATTTTGGGTCATTCTGTGACTTTATACCCATGTTGATTTTGTATTATGTAAATTTGTATTGTTGCTTAGAGTTGTTGTAGGGGTGATTTGTTCACCCAATGTATGTTGCCCCTAATTTGAGATGCATGGGACATTGGTAGGAGAATGTGGCCCAAAGGAGAGGACCCGAAGCTACTCTGAAGTGGATACCTGCAGGGGGTATGGGATGTGCATGGTAGAAACCAAGACACATGCAAACAAAGTGGCTAATAAACAAGTCAGTAGAAAAAGTAGCAAACATGTAATAGAAGATAGTGTAACAAGTGATGCACAAATAACATAGACCGTGAAAAGCGGGTTTCAAATATGGGACATCATTCACAATGTCACAAGACATTTAGGACTGAAGCAACCAAAAGCATACAATGATCATAGAAAGACATAAGGACATAGCCCAAAAACAATAGAATATAATGGCAAACAATGCTAAGCAAAGTGTATTAGATAACCATGGTGGCATATAGTCCTATAAGACATATGTTGCACATGTTAGCATGTTAGAAAGATAAAAGTATGTCAAGACATGTATGTATTGATGGAAATCAATGTGCTAGTAAAAATAGGAAGTAGTATATGACTGAAATAATAGCACCTGCAATGTGTAGTAGGAGAGTAGGAAAGGTATATGCCCTTAGGAGCCTTGGTGGGGCTAGGAAAAGGATATTGTGTCGAACATCATGCAGCATGTGCAAATATTTAAGAGATCTTCATTCATTCTAAAAGACCCAGTGACATGGGCATGTGTGTATATATAAAGATAATGACATACTAAGTAGCCAACTAATATAGGAAGTAAATTGCATCATGTAAGTGGTACAAGCAAGCAAGAGTAAGTGTAACCAAGATATGCAAATGTTATGTGAGTGTTGATGCTATGGTATGCAATGTGTGAATGATGATAGGAACCACATTGCCCACCTACGAATGTGTATGAGATGAGGTTCATTTATAAAATGATCCCTCAACAATCAAGTATGAACCATAGAACAAGAGTGTGTCATCAGGTAATGAAGGTAAAGTGGTTTGAGATGTGGTGTGCTAGAAAGATAGACGTAAAGCATAGAGCGTGAAAAGTGGATGTGAAAAGTGAGGTTCATTTCAGGAATTTACACCCTCAGCAATCGAGTATGAACCATGGAACAAGAGTGTGTCATAGGGTAATGAATGTGAATGCATAATAGCGTTTGAGATGCATCATGTTGAGTAGGTGATTTGATGGCTTGCCAAGGAGAGTGGCAATACGATAGACACCACCCCCAAGTTTGTCACTAATGACATAGGGACCGAGCCAATTACATTTCCCAGATGTTGATGGCTTTGGTGAAGATTTGAATTTTAATTAAGGCCACAAATATGAAATTCATGAGGGTAGATTTTTCTATCTATAAGATGTGTAATTTGAGCTTGATATACTCAGAGATGTTCTAAATATTAATGTGGCAAAAATCAAGAATGTGATCTCATGGAGTTCAGAATTCTTTGCCTTTGAGAATTCCTTTAAGTGATACCCACAAGGAGAGTATTCCATCTCCAAGGGGATTACTGCCTCAGTGCCATAAAATAGTGAAAAGGGTGTATGTGCAAGGGTGCACACACTAGTCCGATAAGCCCAAAGAGCATATAGAATTTGATTATGCCAATCATCGCCACTAGTATCAATGATCTTTCATAATATTTTGACAATTTTTTTTTGGTGGCCTTTGCTTGGCCATTGCCCTATGGATAATGTAGAGAGGTGTAAATTGTTGCTTGATTTTGAGATTTTTCACAAAGCCTTTTAAAGTCCTGGGTTCTTGAAAGGATAACCATTATCAATGATGATGGCAGAGGAAATGCCAAAGTGTGTAATAATGTGAGTGGTAATAAAATGACAAATATCAAGACTACTGGTGGTTTGCAAATGCAGCTTCGAATTTAGTAAAGTAGTTTGTAGCAGTAATGATAAACTTATGGCCATCAGCTGATTCATGTAGGGAACAATGAGATCGAAATCCTATAAGGGAAAGGTGTATTGAGTTATGGAGCTTAATTACTTCAAATTAGAATGCAATATGAAACTTGCTGGAAAATAGAGTAACCGATATCAATTTTGGAGGGACTGGCATCGATCAACTATGACCGACATCGGTCAGGAAAGGAGGAACCGACATCGGTTAGGGCTAACCGACATCATTGGTTACTTGTGCGTGAGTGTTTTAATTAACTCTCAGGAATTAGATCTAATTTTTAGTATTAAAGAAGATCTATTGATTGTAATTGCATGGCTAAGTGCCCTAAGTTTGTATATGCCTATATAAGCATGAAAAGCTAGGGTTTAGAAGTAAGAATTAAGAATAACTTGCAAAAGTTGATGATTATTGTGAGAATAATTGTGAGAGAGAGAATTCTTGGAGAAGAATCAAAAGCTTGAGAGTAAGAAAGTATTGTACATCTGAGAGGTGTGGAAGATTGTAAATCTTCATTGTATATCTTGTGAAAGCTTTGGATAATATATTGGCTTGTTTCTTGGTGGATGTAGCCCACATTGGGTGAACCACGTTAAATATGGTGTTGATTTATATCTCTTGTTTTTGTATATTTCTTCTGGTAGAATATCCACTTTTATTTGCATGTATGCTTAGATCTGATATATTATCTATACAACCAGTGTGCTAACCCCAACAACTGGTATCAGATATTTGTTTGAGGGTTTTGTGTGTTGACAAATTTACTCACAGAGGGTTTTCTGATTGAGTGGGAGCTACAACAATGGACAGAAGAAAACAAATACAAGATAGAGAAGTTTGATGAGCCATAATTATCAATTATGGAAGATGCAGATTGAGGATTATGTGTATCAAAGAGATTTGTATTTACCATTGGATGAAAAGTCTAGACCTATGAAGATGACTGATGAAGAATGGAAAATTCTTGACAGAAAGGCTTTGGGATCTATAAGATTGAGCCTGACAGCATCTGTGGCTTCTAATATTACAGAAGTGACTTCTACGGTAGAGTTAATGAAATCTCTTGCTAATTTATATGAAAAACCTAGTGCTTCAAATAAAGTTTATTTGATGAAGAAACTATTTAGTTCTAAGATGCATGAAGGTGGATCTGCATCTAGTCATTTGAATGATTTCAAATCTATTATAAATCAATTAAAATCGGTTGATATATCATTTGATGATGAAGTGAAAGCACTTTTATTCTTATGTTCTTTGTTTGATAGTTGGGATAACTTGGTAATGGTTGTTAGTAATACAACATCTGCTAATAATATTTTGAAGTTTGATGATGTGGTTAGTATAATCTTGAATGAAGAAATTCACAGGAAAAGTATAGAGGAATCATCATCTAAGAATGCTTTGAATGTAGAAAACAGGGGCAGGCAAAAGGAGAGATCCAAGAGTAAGAGTAATGGGAAATCAAAGTCAAGGGATAACATATCTAAATCCAGAGGTAAGGGAATTACTTGTTGGAAATGTGGAAAGAAAGGACATGCAAAGAAAGATTGTTGGTCAAAGGATAAAGAGAACCAACAACCAAACAAAGGTAAAGAAGCAAATCTTGTTGCAGCAGAAGTAATGCAAGATGCTCTTATTCTTTCTTTAGATAATAGAATTGAATCATGAGTTTTAGATTCAGGAGCTTCTTTCCATGCAACCCTAATAAGGGTTATTTCAGAAATTATGTCAGGGAAATTTTGGGCATGTTTATTTGGGTGATGATGAACCTTGCAGTATTACTGGTAAAGGGGAAGTTCATCTAAAATTACAGAATGGAAATACATGGGTATTGAAAGATGTGAGGCATGTGCCAAGCCTCAGGAGGAATCTTATTTCTATAGGATAACTGGGTGAAGCTGGTTGCATGGTTACATTTACAAGAGACTCTGGGAAAGTCACCAAGGGTGCTTTTGTTTTGGTAAGAGGTAAGAAGGTAAGAATGTTATATTTATCTACCTGTGTTACTGATTCCTTTTCTGCATTATCTACTTCAGATTCAGATGCATGCATGTGGCATAATCGGTTGGGCCATATGAGTCAAAAAGGAATACAAATCTTAAAGGCTAAGGGTAAGTTATCAGATTTGAAAGATTTAGATCTTGATTTCTATGAGCATTGTGTCTTTGGAAAGCAAAAGAGAGTGAAATTTCTCAAAGTTGGGGTAGCTAAGAAGGAGCAGAAATTGGAGCTTGTACACTCATATGTGTGGGGACCAACTCAGGTAGCTTCTCATGGAGGATCCCAGTATTATGTTACTTTCATTGATGATGCTACAAGAAAGGTATGGGTTTATTGTATTAAACATAAATCTGATGTTTTTGAGACTTTTAAAAGATGGAAAGCCCTTGTTGAGAATGAATCAAATTCAAAGTTAAAGTGCCTTAGATCTAACAATGGTGGTGAATATTGTAGCAAGGCTTTCAATGATTATTGTTCAGTGAATGGAATACGTAGAGAAAGGACGGTTCCAAGAACACCACAAGAGAATGGTGTTGCAAAAAGAATGAACATGAAAATCATGGAACATGCTAGAAGTATGAGGATGCATTTTGGATTTCCCTTACAGTATTGGGCAGAAGCAGTTGATACAAATGGTTTATTTGATTAACCGTGGGCCTTCAAGTTCACTAGATGGAGGAATACCAGAGGAATTTTAGACCAGAAAAGAGGTAGATCTTTCTTTTCTTAAAATTTTTGGTTCAGAAGCTTTTGTGCATATTGATAAGGAAAATAGAAAAAAGTTGGATGCAAAATCCAAGAGATGCACTTTTATTGGTTATGGATCTGGTGATTTTAGATTTCATTTTTGGGATTTAGAGAATTCTAAAATTATTAGGAGTCATGACATTGAATGGAATGAAAAGAGAATGTATAGGGATCAAATTTTGGTACCCAAGGATGAACCGGTTGAGAAGTTTGTGAATGAAAATGAACTCTCAGATTTAAAAATAATACCGACAGGGTTACACAGTAACTAGTGTCAGTTGACCCCTGACTGACATCGGTCAGTTAGAACCGGTATCGGTTACAAAAGAGGAAAACCAACATCGGTTAGCAGAACCAACGTCAGTTACAGGTGACTAGTGTCGGTCACTTTTAGATTTGGATACAAATGTCCATGAGGTCCAAAATGTGCCTCCGGTACCCCAAACTCATGTGAGAAACTCTCAAAGGGAAAGTAAACCCCCAGAAAGATTTACACCTTCTTATTTTATTTATTATTGACTGATAATGGTGAACTAGAGAGTTTTGAAGAAGCAATGCAGGATGAGACCCATGTGTAGTGGGAACATGACATGGATGAGGAGATGGACTCCTTGGAACAAAACCAAACTTGGGATTTGGTTAAGTTACCAGTAGGTAAGAGGACATTACAGAACAAGTGGGTTTACATAGGATCAAGGAAGAAGAGGGTGGACAGAAAAGGTACAAGGAAAGGCTTGTAGTAAAGGGATTTGCACAGAAAGTAGGTATTGACTTTGGTGAAATATTTTCTCCTATTGTTAAAATGACTTCCATACGTACTGTATTGAGTTTAGTTGCAGTACATGATTTGCATTTAGAGCAACTAGATGTGAAGATGGCTTTCCTTCATGGTGATTTGGATGAAGAAATTTATATGCAGCAGCCGCTTGGGTATGAAGTCAAGGGTAAGGAGAAAATTAGTGTGCAGGTTGAAAAAGAGCCTATATGGGCTCAAGCAAGCTCTAAGGAAATGGTACATGAGGTTTGATAGTTTTATGCATGAGCATGGTTACTTGAGATGTGGAATATGACCATTGTGTTTATTTCAAAAAGCTTAAAAATGGGAGCTATATTATTTTGTTACTGTATGTGGATGATATGCTTATTGCAGGATCTAGTATGCAGGACATTGGTGAGCTTAAGAGAAAGTTAGCTCACACATTTGCTATGAAGGATTTAGGAGTTGCAAAAAGAATCCTTGGCATGCAAATACACAGAGACAGGAAGAACAAGAAATTGTATTTGTCTCAGGAGGCTTATATCAATAAGGTGTTGGAAAGGTTTAATATGTAGAATTCAAAACCTGTAAGTACACCTATGGCTGGAAACTTCAAATTGAGCAAAGATCAGTGTCCTTCATCACATGAGGAGGTCAAGTACATGACATGAGTTCCATATTATTCAGTAGTTGGAAGTCTCATGTATGCTATGGTTTGTACTAGACCAGACATTTCACAGGCAGTGGGAGTTGTGAGTAGATTTATGGCCAATCCAGGTAAAGAGCATTGGAAATAAGTTCAATGGATACTCAGGTATTTGAGAGGGACATCTAGCATGCAGTTATGTTATGGAGGTTCATATATTTCTTTATGTGGCTATGTTGATTCAGATATGGTTGGAGATCTAGATGGTAGGAGGAGTACTATTGGATATATTTTCACAGTAGGTGGGATGGAGTTAAGTTGGATTTCAAGATTGCAGAAGGTTGTGGCTTTGTCTACTACAGAGGAAGAGTATGTTGCAGCTACAGAGGCTAGCAAGGAGATGATATGGATGAGTAGGTTCATGGAAGAGTTGGGAAAGGAGCAAGATGATTGTAAATTGTTCAGTAATAGTTAGAGTGCAATTCATTTCAAACGAACTCAATGTTTCATTCAAGAAAGAAACACATTCAGTTGAGGTATCACTTCATATGACAGGTATTGAAGGATGACAAGTTGAAACTAGAAAAGATTCATACGAGTGAAAACCCTATGGATATGCTAACGAAGCCATTAGAAAATGAGAAGTTAGAGCTACACTCCACTTCTATTGGTCTTCGAGTTTGAGACTTGAAGAGGAAAAAAAAAGATAAGGAATGATCGAAGAATGACGTTGTACAGGTATAGTGTAGTAATTAATCTCCAAGTGGGATATTGTTGAGTTGTGGAGCTCAATTACTTTGGATTAGCATGCAATATGAAACTTTTTGGAAAACACAGTAACCGACATAGGTTATGGAGGGACTGACATCAGTCACCTATGACCGACATCGGTCAGGAAAGGAGGAACTGACATCGGTTAGGGCTAATTGGCATCGGTTACCTGTGTGTGGGTGTTTTAATTAACTCACGGGAATTAGATCTATTTTTAGTATTAAATCAGATCTATTGATTGTAATTGCATGGCTAAGTGCCCTAAGTTTGTATATTCCTATATAAGCATGAAATCTAGGGTTTAGAAGTAAGAATTAGGAAGAACTTGCAAAATTTGATGATTATTGTGAGAATAATTGTGAGAGAGAGAATTCTTGGAGAAGAAGCAAAATCTTGAGAGTAAGACAATACTGTACATTTGAGAGGTGTGGAAGATTGTAAATCTTCATTATATATCTTGTGAAATATTTGGATAATAGATTGACTTTGTTCTTGGTGGATGTAGCCCACACTGGGTGAACCACATTAAATTTGGTGTTGATTTATATCTCTTGTTATGTATATTTCTTTTGGTAGAATATCCACTTTTATTTGCATGTATGCTTAGATCTGATGTATTATCTGTACAACTGGTGTGCTAACCCCAACACCATGTCACAACCATTTATTTCAGATGTAACAAGGAATGGTTTAAGTATGGTAAGGGACCCAATAGTGATGGGA
This sequence comes from Taxus chinensis, assembly GCA_019776745.2. Taxonomy (NCBI): domain Eukaryota; kingdom Viridiplantae; phylum Streptophyta; class Pinopsida; order Cupressales; family Taxaceae; genus Taxus; species Taxus chinensis. The sequence continues at coordinate 224,584,274 of CM034154.1, forward strand.
AGGATGAAATGACCATAGGAATTAGGGACTGGAAATGTGATTTGGGAGGTTGGACATTTGATGGCTAATATGAGTGCTTCAAAACATGCATTAGAAAGGGTCGAGGGATGGACCAAAGTATTGTTAATTGTATGAGTACCAATAGAAGCATTAATATTTAGCGAATTAGGGGAAAATCTGGCATGGTCGTTGATTTAATTTAATTTGAATTAAATCCTATATTTCAAAGTCACTACTGAACTAAATGATGTATAAATTCTGAAATATAGAAATGTCACAAGCAAGCTAAGATTTAAAATATGAAACCCTAAGAAAGAAAATTAGATAAGAAGACTTAGTTGATTTATGCTTGATCTAGAACTGATCTGGACTAGGAAGGGTGTTGAACAGGCTTGACAAAGTGTTATAGATACTTAGTATAAATTATGTAACTTACGAACAGAGCTGGAGTCCAGACATGTACCCACACTAGGGCAAGGGCACCTGGGCGCTGGAGACTGCTATTGGGCACTCGTGACTATGTAAATAGTCAGAATTTGGTTTTCATTGTGTCACAATTGTTGCATGTTGATCACCTAGTATTCGTTCTTTGAATGTCGAAGGTACCTGTAACCTGCAAAATAGATGTTCACCTACACAAACCCACAAACCACATAAAACCTAAAAAATAAAATGTAGAATGGGGAGTCAGACTAACTCCGATGGTCATCCCAAGAGTGAACTTACAATTGAGAGTTGCACTACATCTCAGACTCCATGTAGTGTTTATAAGTGTGTGTAAGAAGACACCCTAGGATGCCCTTGTGCAAATTTTACTTGATAACGGGTTGTAGCTAGAATGTAGAAATGTATAACATGTGTGGATGGAATAGAATGAACTTCCCGTTCCTATGTTGTGTATGTAAAGTATGTAGTCCCTTATCCCTTTATTAGATGCTAGATGGATGTTTTATAATGTTTTAGGCTTATTTTAGATGCAAGCTTGGGTGATGATAGTAATGCTTAGTGTTTGGTCCTTTATTTTGAACACATAATTATGTATTTATATGATTCCCTTATTTGAATTTTATAATTGACAATTGAAAGGCCGACCTATAAGTGAAAAAGATGCCCAAAATATGAGACCCAAAAATACTAAGGTAGAAAATGGTCAGGGGCACTGTACGTCGGAAAAGCGACAGGCGAGCGTGAGAATCAACAAGTGACTCTTCCGCGTACCCGACCTCCCGAGGTCGTGCCGAGACAGCCGGTGGGGGTAGAATATGCAGAAAAACTAGTTAGGCAGTCTAATGTCTTCGACACGCACTAGTGGAATTTGTGAATCTAAGGCTAAGAAGGCCCTTCTAACTTGGACTGGTGTGATAGATCGATCAACGAGGATGATTGCTCGAAGGCTCCATTCAATATCGAGCTCTGGCGTGATTCGATCTATGGGTTGCGGAATACGTGGAAAATGACCTGGGATTGTTTTCGTGTATATCTCCCGATAAGGGGTCATATATATTTCCTGGGCTCTCTAGGTCCCGTGATTGTCATACGAAACAAAATGTAATCTAACTGTAATGAAATAAATTCTAACTATGTGAAATAAATCTAACATATATAACCTTTATCTTTATAAGAAATATTCTAACAATTCTAAGGAAAACAAACTATTTTAAGCGTATCTAGAAATAATAACTAAACAATAATTTAAAACAGACAAGATAACCGAGTGTGGTTATTTTCCTGTGTGATTTGTAGAATTATTCTAAATAAATATGATAGCCTGTCTAATCTACCTGCAAGATTCTCGATCCTACCTCAGAAGTGAGGAGTGAATCATAGTTTCTCAGAAACTATCAATCCCCACAGCTTCCCTGGCAATATCGAGAATAGAATGAAATGAAATAAAGCGATTAACTACTCTATTTGATATAAATCTGACTAGAACTTTGAAATTTAAAACCTGGACTTCGCAGAACAGTGGTGAATCCGATGGTGTATGTGATCTCGTCCCCTCAGTATGATCTTCTCGTTCTTTCGTGTTCACTTGGATCCAGAAAAGCGTGTAATGCTAGCACCGATAGGAGTAGATTTTGGGACAAGGACAGCTCAGAATGCAGACCGAGAATGCGAGTAGGAGAGGGATAGCGCAAGAGTACAGAGCTTGGCTTATGTGATTCCTAGCGGGATTTTACTGTGAGTCATGCAACGTGAAGCGACCAGAACTTTTGACTATCCTATACGAAGAGCAAAACCTGCAACTTTAATGGCTTCCTAAGCTATTTCGTTCCAAAATAAAGACACTGCTTGCACAAGTTGGATATGTGGCTTACCAACAGCTGAATAAAGCTAACCAGGTATACAATGATTTGAACTAAGAACTCTAAGTCACAGTAAAACAAATTTACAGCAAAAGGAATTCAGAGGCAAGCTTCTAACCGGATTGGATGGAGCAACAACACTGCCTGCACAAGATGGGTCTGTGGCTTACCAACAGCTGAGCAATGCTAAACCAAGTATGAAGTAAACTATGCTATCAATCCTAAGCAAGCTAACCAAAATACTAAAAACCAGAAGACTCTAACAAGGAAAAATGGTGATCAAAACTCCAGCTCAAATTCTTCACACAAACTCAGCCAAAATTCAGACCAAAATCAGACCATTTGCATGTACACAAACCATGCATTTATAGGAATTCAAACACCCAAGAATCAAAACCAAATTGAACTCCTAAACAATAAACAAAGGAAAAACACTGTTCCAGGGGACCAAAAACATTAATGCATGCTCAAGTCGGCAAGGAAAGCTGGTGAAACGTGATATTTCATGCGGGGTCACGCCAAAAGGGTGTTCTGGAAAACGTGCCCAGGACCGCCGCCCTGCTCAGGGTGCAGCGGTCTACAGGACCGCCACCCTGCTCAGGGCGGCGGTTTCGTCACTGAAGATCAAAAGGGGCAAGAAAAGAGGGAAAAAGGGGAAAACAAAGGACACGGGGGCTAAGTGGGGTATGCGGGATGTTAACGCATATCCGAAGAGCTCTTTCTGGATCCCGAACACCTTGCGAGGAGACCTGTATCATCATTGGGGCATTTATTACACCGTTCCGCAGTACAGTACCTTACAATTTTGGGTATGTACATATTGCCCCCTCGAAGAAGCATTTTAGCCATGAAAGGGCATAAAATGGTGGGTCCGAGTATGGCAGTCCCGAAATGGGGGGTTTAGAAGTTATACCTTACACGTCCGTGTGTCGAAATGGCGCCATCCGAAATTCCCGCTACCTGCAAAATGAAAAGAGAACTCAAGTGCAGATAGATACAATAATTTGAAAAATAAACGCTAAAATAACAGGGAAAGAGGACGTACCATTTGTGCGGGGATAGGAACTTACCTCCGTCAGCGCTCCGAACCTGCGAAAAAGTCATTTTAAGATGAAATAGAACAATATATATATGAAAGTGGGCCCATTTTCCTATTCATTTGCGTGAGTTGATTTGATCGATTTTGAGCTCTGGGACCCACGGTGACGATTTCTCGCGTGAGTATAGTCGAAACGTCCGCAGTGAGATCGTGATCATGCCTCCATGTGCGGAACGCCACCCCGCGAGATCACAGGTTGGTTTTCTTCAATTTTGCATTTTTCCCCCTTCAAATTTGAAATGGCAAATTATTTGTAATGGGGGGGTTATTTTTGAAAATGTTTGGTTCAAAAGGTCCATCTAGGGGGGGCGCCTACTGGGTAGGCTCTTTTTTTAGCTAAAATGGTCTATTTTTGCATTTTTTGGACTTTTTAGGGTTAAAAACCCGCGCGGGTTTTCGGACCGCGACCGCCGCCCTGGCCAGGGCGGCGGTTACACGACCGCCGCCCTGATCAGGGCGGCGGTTACGAGACCGCTGCCTTTAAGGCGGCGGTTACAAAACCGCCTCCCTGCTCAGGGCGGCAGTTTTGCACAGAATGCAAAAGAGCTTGTTTTGGAGACTTATACTTATATTTTCTTGCATTTCTGTATGTTTTTATGATTCTCTTGATATCGTTTAGATACTAACTTGCTCTGTTTTGTGTGTTTTTGGGTGTATGTAGGCAAAAGAGGAGTATATCAGATGGAGCCGGGAGAGAGAGTGTGACTGGCTGCCCGGGGTACTAGATGCCCTTTCGCCAGACGAGGAGGACACGTTGCAGAGGGCCGGCATATTACGTATATCGCATGTGCCCCATGTTACGCCATCGATTCACATCCTTTGTGACTTGTTTTCTTATTGGGATGCAGATCGGAACACTTTCCGACTGCCAGGGGTCCGCGGTGAGTGGACTATTACTCTGGAGGACGTTTACCGTATTTTGGGGGTCCCGATCATCGGGCGGAGACTCACACTAGAGACAGCAGGGTCCAGGGCACAGATTGCACAGTGGGCAGGGTATATGGGGGATGCAGCTATTTCCACGGGGCCGAAGAAGGGAGTGAGAGTTAGATCCATTCCTTCTTTGCCCATCCCCGTATTTCGACAGGCCATCATGGGGATCCTTGCCTCGAGACTGATCGGGGACAAGGGAGGGGATACATTGTTATACTGCTGGGCTCCCATCATTGCACAGATAGAGGGGCATGGTCGGATATATGCCTGGGGTGCAGATGTTTTGGGGACCACTTATCATGACTTATACAGGGTGGTCCGTTTACAGGGACAGTCTTTGAGCCACCCTACTCTAGTTATGAGTTGGGTGTATGAGCGCTTCATTCCCTATGGCAGAGGCGTGGAGGTGGCAGATCCTGGGGCTGTGACGGCAACCAGATGGTCAGACATGTCGGTGCTTAAAGCACCTCACCAGCCAGTAGCTTCCCTCACCACAGCAGATATGGAGGCCACACCGTACCAGCTCATGGCCGGCATTTGGGGAGAGGAGACTCTCACATTGATTTCTTGCTCCACCACAGGGCAGCTTATTGACCGTGTGGGACGGGTGGAGGTACATCCTTTCAGCAGGGTTCCTCAGCAGTTCGGCCTCCCATATGTGGGCATGCTTCCTCCAGTAGCACCAGTTTATAGATCAGTTCGGGAGGCTAGAGGGGGGCCTAGAGGCCGTGGTTGGACAGTGGTCACCCCTGGTATTCCTATTGCAGCCAGGGGGATTGTTCGGGCCAGAGGGAGAGCTGGTGCGCCTCGGGCACCTTTACTTTGGATTACTGAGGGTCCTGCTCATAGTAGCGATGACCCTATAGATATTGACTCCGATTCTGAGGAGTCCACAGAGGGAGGGTCGGAGGAGCAGACGGATGAGAGTGATCCTGAGTGGCATGACACTAAGGATATCATGCAGGCAGAGAGGGCGGAGGAGAGTGTAGAGAGAGAGACTCTAGTTTCCGAGGAGCCACTCTCCCAGGGCCATGGTGGAGATGATGAGTCCGTTGTGGGGCGTCATGTTGCCCCTACTACAGGAGCAGCTCCTCAGTCGGCAGCGGCATCTGCAGCGGGTGCTGGCCCTAGTGACCCATCTTGGAGGCCTGGTGATCCGAGTAAGTTACCCTCCTCCCCTTTCAGCGTTAGTTTGATTTAGGACTTGTTTTAACTGCTATCTCTCCTTATATTTGTATCTTGTATATTTTAGCCTCTTGCCTAGTTTCTAATTCGTTTTTCTTCTTTGTTTTGCAGAGACTGTTGACGAGTGGCGGGATCTCATCCGTAGGGTATGTACTGATTCTCTGATGATCCCTATGGATAAGACCCGTGCGGAGCTATCTGTAGATGCCGGGGAGCCCTCAGCAGCCGGCAGGCATACTGACGTCTTCGCTCCCGTTTGGCATGTGGCCAAGATGGTGTCGACTCTCCGTACAGAGTTGGCAGGCTATAGGACAGCCGAGCGTCTTATGAGGAGCCATTCTCATGGCGAGACCACGGCTGCTCCTCGGGACCCTGAGCCCTCCGTCCATTCAGAGCGCCAGCGTAGCCGGAGTCCTAGGCGAGGGCGCGCACCTTCAGCGGGATCGCGCAGGGGTTGAGAGGCCACTTGGCTCCTATGTATTTTTTTGTATTATAGATTCTTTTGTGTATCACGGGCTCTTTGAGCGTTTTGACCATGCCTAGTGCATGATGGCATTGTATACAAATATTGATTATTTATATATATGCGTCGATTTTTGGATCAAAACTTGTCACTCGTGTGTGTCCTTTCTATTTCCAACTGCTTTGTGTATACTACGATGTATGTTTATATGCTTTCTAGAATGTATGCAATGGAAAACAGATGATGCAAATGTTTGCTTTCTTTTTGTGTTTCATGATGCTGATACATGATATTGTAGATATACTGTGATCTTGAATCTTAACTTTTGTTAGCAATTTGGATAACTTGTATTTGTTTTGGCAAAATGATGAAAATAACCAGTATGATGAACAGATTAACTTGCCCCGCTCCTAACTCCACGCAACTAGTAAGATGCGAGGGCTCATCACCAAGAGCCAAGAAGGGCGCAAGTTTATGAAGAATGGTGAAATGATAGTGATGAAAGACAGACGAAGCTTTGGTGGAACCAAATTGAAAGCTACAAGCTTACTCTACCTGAATGACTTCATAGTTTTGGGTGCAACTTGCTTTGCGGTTTATCCAGACTTAGACCCGTAGATGGCCACATAGTAGACAAAATCTGGGTTTTAGGATTTTTAACTCTCTTGGAATTTTGAGCATCTGATTCATTCGTTTTTGACTCAAAGTTTGAATAGTTTGTTTATGACCTTTTAACGTTTTGCATTGTCTAGAGGACCCCCTACACTTTGCCCCATGCTACTAGTAAGAAGCGTGGGTTTATCACCGTGGGCAAGGTATAGGCGAGTAAGGGCATTTCCATCCTTTCCCAACCCTACGTCACTAGTAAGAGACGCAAGCTCATCACCGAAGGTTGGTGGGGCAAGGAAATGTGTAAAAATAAAATTTTCTGTTTAATCACTTTTTGACTTGTCTTTTTGAGTAAAATGTCAGTATATGCTTGTTTCCAAAGAGATGTGTATATGGGATAGATGTGACACCATGAAGCTTCTAGAACAGACCATAGGCAAGACACTTATCCTGAGAAGAAATCAAAGCGAGAACAAACTTGCAGATCTTGGTATGGTTACCGTTAGGACTTCGTCATGTTTGATTTTATTTGATAAAAGATTCCAAGATGACTTGATGATACGAAGATGGAGAGGTATGATTAGAAAGTTTTGTGCCAACAACATCATGAGTTTGTAATGAATTACTTTGAAAATAGATTCCTTGATCACGATTTGTGTAAGAACAAGTGGACAAAATGATCCTAATCTATATGGAAATGCAATGTAGATAGTTATATAGGCAGCGCTTGCTGCTTATGCATAGAAACGCTTGAGGTGCAGGGAATTGACTGTTTTGCCAAATTCCTCACCTTCTAACGTACATAGGAGATAAGCACCATTCCCGTAGTCCTTCATGACTCGGTATGGGCCCAACCATTTGGGCCGGAATTTCCTTCCTTCGCCGGTCTTCTTGTCGATCCGGCTGTCTAGTCTTAGAACTAGATCACCTTCATATATGTCGCGTTCATAGACCTTCTTGTTATACTGCCGGCACATTCGGTCAGCATAAGCTCTATGCCGCTGTTCAGCATCTAACCTAGTTTCATCTAGGCTTTCTAGTTGGGAGAGACGTGCTTCTCTGTAAGCGTCTTCATCCAGAATCCCTTGTAGTGAAATGCGGAGACTGGGTATTTCGACCTCAAGCGGGAGAACTGCTTCTGCCCCAAATACTAGCGAGAAAGGAGTTGCTCCCGTTGGTGTTCTTATTGAGGTTCGGTGGGCCCACAAGGCCGGATATAACTTTAAGTGCCAATCCCGTTTGTTTTCTTTCACCGTTTTAAGGAGAATGGCTTTCAATGTTTTGTTTGTTGCTTCAGCCTGCCCATTGGCTTGGGGATAATACAAGGAAGCCGTATGGTGGCTTATTTTGAATTTACTGCACAATTCATGAACTTCTTCACTCTTGAAAGAAGTTCCATTATCTGAGATAATGATTTGCGGGATACCGTACCTGCAAATGATTTGGTTCAAAATGAACTTAGCGATCACCGAGCCAGGTACAGTAGTAAGAGGCATAGCCTCTACCCATTTGGTAAAATACTCAGTGGCTGTGATTATAAAATTGTGGCTGTCTGTGGATGAGGGAGAGAATTTCCCTATTAAGTCTAGGTCCCATGTAGAAAAGGGCCATGGAGTAGCGATTGGTTGCAGAGCCTGTGCTGGCATGTGGATCTCGTGAGAGAATTCTTGGCACTTATGACACTTGCGTGCAAACTCTATCGCGTCATGTTCTAGAGTGGGCCAGAAATAGCCCATTCGATGTATTTTTCGAGTGGTGGCATGGCCACCGAAGTGGCCTCCACATATACCGCTGTGAGATTCATAGAGAATCTTCTTGGATTCTTCTGTGTCGACACACCTTAGAAGCATTCCATCGAATGCTTTTCGATAGAGCACCTGCTCTATGATGACATATTTAGATACGATTATGCGTAACCGCCTTCTTTGTTGCGGTGTAACTACCTCCGGGTACGTATGGTCCATGATATAATTAATGATATCAGTGTACCAAGGGCACTCAGAGATAGCAGGTCGAGTTTCGATGTAGTATACGCATTCATCTGGAAAGTCTAAATCTACTAAATCACCTCCGTCTAATGGGTTGTCAGCTAACCAATCTGCGATGATTTGTCCTTTAACTGACTTCTGGTTTACAAACGTTAATTCGAACTCTCCCATTAAGGTTATAAAACGTCCAGCTTTTTTGGACAAGGACCCTTGTGTGAGAAAAGTCCGTAAATGGTCTGTCTTTACCATGACCTTTGTTTCTTGATTCAGCATGTAATGTCTTAGACGTTTAGTAGCAAAGACTATGGCAAGACATTCTCGCTCTGCTTGTGTATAGCGTGTTTCATAGTCGAGCAATGTTCGGCTAATGAAATAAATTGCACGCTCTCTCTTGTCATCGTCTTCCTGGGCCAACATACAGGCCAGCGAGACATCGGTAGCCCGTGAGTATAGAATTAACGGGCGATCTAACTTAGGTGGCATTAGCGTGGGTGGTGATAACAGGAAACGCTTAACTGCGCTGAAAGCTTCGTTGCAATCTTCAGTCCAATCAATGCTATAGTCTTTCTTGAGTAAATTGTTGATTGGATGAACGGCGAAGCTTAGATCCGGGATAAATCTCCGGATTGCACCCAGCTTTCCGAGAAATGATCTGATTCCAGATTCACTCGAGGGTGGGACCATTTCGAGGACAGCCCGAATTTTGGTTGGATCAACATCGATCCCTCGTGACGATATGATGTAACCTAGGAGTTTTCCTCCTGTTACACCAAAGACGCATTTCTCCGGATTTAGCGTAACTCCGTATTCTATTAAACGTGAAAGAATGACGCGGAGTACTTCGGGATGGTCACAACGCTTCTTGGCCTTAGCCAACAAGTCATCTACGTAGGATTCCACGATCTTATGAATTAAATCATGAAATATATAAGTCATAGCCCGCTGGTACGTAGCACCGGCGTTCTTGAGACCGAATGGCATAACAGCGTAGCAATAGGTTCCCCAAGGAGTTATAAAGGTGGTTTTAGCTTGATCTTGCTCGGATATTCTGATTTGATTGTATCCCGAGAATCCATCCATGAGAGACAAGAGTTCAAAACCAGCTGTTGCATCAACAATAACGTCTATAGATGGTAATGGGAAGTCGTCCTTAGGGCAAGCTTTGTTGATATCTCGAAAATCTATGCAGATGCGTATCTTTCCATTTTTCTTGAGAACGGGAACGATATTAGATACCCATTGGGAGTAGTCAACTGGCTTGATAAATCCTACCTGAAGGAGTTTTATTACCTCCTCTTTTACCATGAGGGCTACCTTGGGCTTCATAGGTCTTGATTTTTGCTTAATTGGCTTTGCATCTGATCTAGTGACGAGGTTGTGCACCGCAATGTGGGGTGCGACTCCCGTCATCTCCTTGTAACTAAATGCAAATGCCTTCTGGTGTTCTTTGAGAACTTGAGTATGTATTTCCACTTCTTCTGGGGTTAACGAAGATCCTAGTTTCAAGATTCTCGGCTCGTCTTCCGTTCCGATGTTGACATCGATTGTTTCTTCGATTAAAGAGGCGTTACCCTCTTCGAACTCAGGTGGTGCTGGAGGTAAATCTATATCATCCCCATTTTCTATTGCGTATATGTTAGGTTCCCTTTGTGAGGGAAGACCCGTTACGGGATTTCCGAAGTAGGAAGATGAATGCGGAATCAGAGATAAATCTAGCGTGTGATAAGAGAGATGTAGTGCTGCATAGGCATTTAAGTAATCCAAAGTAGCCGCATCGTTTCCAACATGGTCTAGGACGGTAGATTCACTTCTGTTTGAAAGAGGATTTGTCATTGTTTTTATTAATGGTTCGTTACGAATGGATACTGTGAAGTGAGTATCCTCTAGCTCATTGCTTGGAGTGAAGCGTGATGCTGAGGTTGCTATTGAATCGGCGAGAAGATTTTTCTCTCGCGGGATCGCTTCAATGGATATGAAGTTAAACGCCTTGCTTAAATCTAATACAGCGTTTTTGTAGAGTTGTAAATGTTCGGCTTTAGTTTCATATATTTCAGAAACTTGGTTTGTTACTAATTGCGAGTCTCCGAGGACTCTGATGTTATCAATACCAATTCTTTTGGCTAAGGTAAGGCCAAGGAGGAGAGCTTCGTACTCAGCGCCGTTATTTGTGCATTCAAAGTTTAACTTAAAAGAGAATGGGAGGACCTTCTCCTCGGGCGAGGTAAGAATTATACCTGCCCCTGCTCCATAACGGCATTTAGCTCCATCGAAATGGAGAGTCCAATACTTAGCCGGGGGTATAGATGTAGGGGTATCTGCTGCGTTTGCACACTCTACTTCTACCATACAGAGATCTTCTGCTGGCAAGGAACCAACACCTAGGGAAAATCCCATGCCTACTGAATCGAATGGTAAGAACATTGGTGAATCTTGTTCTATCAACTCAATGATCTTCGCAGTAGTCCCTAATGATACTGTTTCTTTAGTTTTACCTTTAGGTGTTGGAGTTGTTTTGGCTATGCTGGTAGTTTCGAGATCCGTCGTAGGTATCAACTTTTCCTCTGGCTTTGGGTCAGAGGGTTTATTAAGTTGGTTTGTTGGAAGTTCAAATTCTGAGTGCACCCCTGGTCTTTTCTTTAAATCAGCTAGGTGCAAATCGAAAGGTTTTGGATCGCCTTTGGCTACGAATACCTTTCCCAGATGCAAGAATCTTACTTCTTGAAATAGCGTGGAAGGGATTGCCTTCATTCGATGTATCCAAGGTCGGCCGAGGATCATATTATAGTTAGTTTCCCGATCTATAATATAGAATTCAGTTAAGATGGTTTTGGGCCCTAAGGTGACCGGCAGTATTATAGTTCCTATTGAAGTGGCTTTAAGGCTATCATAGCCTCTCAAGGTATTTCGTGTAGTAGAACAGTTCGTTTCTCCATATCCAAGTTTTTGGAGGAAAGAGAAAGGGACTATGTTAACTGCGGCCCCGTCGTCAACCATTGCCCGTTTTACATAGTTATTATAAACCCACACTTGCAAGTGTAAGGCTGGGTCACCTCGGCGTGCGATCTCAGCATCTGTGGGCATTTTACTTATTTCGAAGATGAATTCGACATCCTTGTCCGGCTGCCCCGGAGGATGGATATCAAAATCTACGTGATTTACTTGTGTTTCAGGAGGTGGAGTGATGTTAATTAGATGGCCTAGACCTAATGCTTCTAAAAGAGCAGCTCTGTGAGGGGGAGAGTTCTTTAGCAAGTCCAAGAATGAAATGTGTGAAAAGGTCTTTGTTAGGTCACTAATTAAATCATAGGCACCGATGGGTTTTTCAATTATTTGTTGACTCCTATCTATCTCTGGCAGATGACTTGGGCTCGGTTGAGAGAAATACTCTCGTGTTCTTGTTATAGCTTCGATAGGTAGTTCAGCGTCTAATTCTACCAAACTAACTATCTTAGGTCTTGGTTGAGCTCCCAACTGTGGCGCAACTGACGGATTTAATGAAGTCGAAGCTTCATGATCATTGTTTCCCGTTATTGCACCTTTGTTTGTTCCGGTTGGATTCAGCCTATTGCTATCATGATTTGGGAGTGGATCGTTAAAGATCCTGAGGGGAGCATTCTGAGGGGAAACTGCCCCTGCGAGAGTATTTGGTGATGATGAGACGGGATCTGCCAAAAACAAGTCTGTGAAGAACTGTCTTTGTTCTTCTGGCAAACGTTGCATAAATTTATTGTAGTCACGGCACGTTCTAGTGTCGTGACCATGAATTTTATGGAAACCACAATAAGAATTGGGATTATAATTCCCGTTTTGTTGGTTTGGTGTGTATTGTGGCCTAAAATTCCGATCAAACTGTTGCCTATTAGGACCAAAGTTTTGGAATTGTTGTTTTTGGTTTTGACTTTGGTTTTGGTAACCAAATGAGTTTTGCCTTGGCCCTTGTATGGGATTTCACCGTTGTTGTTGTTGTTGTGGATGATTAAAATCCACTGTATTGACCGTTGGGGTAAAATTGTTGTTTCGTTGATTGTTTGTTTGTGACGGAGTATTAACAACATTTACCCTCTTGGGCTGGTCGGTTACCCCATCCGTTGTTACCCCACGATTTTTGTTAAGGATTTTGGGTCCTTGATTGACATTTGTGGTAGTTGTAGTACTTTGAGTGGAGGTGATTAACCTCCCATTTGCTCCGTAAGTCTTACGACCACTATCTATTGCTGCTTGATCAATTCGCAGAGCGCTCTCAAGTACCTCATCATAAGTCCTTAGTGGGAACTTCTGGACTTCTTCCTTCACTTCTCTGCTGAGAGAATGAAGGAATAAATCACATAGTTCCATCTGATCCATGTTTGGAGCACTTGCTGATGAATAAAGAACTGTACGCCACCTCTGGATGAAATGAGCGACAGATTCATTGTGTTCTTGTTTGATATGCAAGAATTCCCTGATTCCTGTTCTCAGTAGTTTGTTCATGTCGAAGGCTTTGATGAACTCTGACATGAGTTGTTTAAATGAATGTATGGAAGCCTCAGGTATTCTATAATACCAATCGAGAGCGATGCCTTCCAAGGTTTTGGGAAATATTTTAGCAACAACCCCATCCCAAGGGAGTAATTCTCGTATGGCTGTAGCGTAAGCTTTGATGTGCGCGTTTGGATCTCCCTCGCCCTTGAACTTGGGAAAATCAGGGAGAGGTCTTGGAAGCATGACGCTTCGTATGGTGAAATCTAAGGGTTCCTTTAGATATTCTGAATATGTCCCTATTGCATAGCTTTCGACCATTGATGGTGGTTGCTGCGGGAGCAATGGCGGAATGGGTTGTTGATATGGCATAACGTACGCGTTGGCAGGGGCATAAGGAGGTCCCTGCGTTGGAGCAAACATGCCGGGAGAGGAGAACATATCCCCTTGTGGTGATTTTGAATACATGTTTAAGTACGAAGGGGTATTATCCAGGAATGGATTGCTCTGTACTAGACCTGGAGGAACAGTGCTAGCGATAGTGGGTCTAGTTGGCACTTGTTGAGGAAATTGAGGAGGCATGCCTAACGTGCCTACTCCTGTGAGGAGATCTACTTGGCCAGAGTGGTATGGAGGATTGGAACTCCCCGTTTGCATGAACGGAGAATTTTGATTTGCTTGAGCAAGTTCTAACCCTCTCACTCTTTCTACTAACGTTGAAATGACTTCATTTGGTGAAGTCACGGTACTTTTCCTGAGCGGCGTTTGTTGTGTACCCTGGTGTTGTATAGGCATGTGATAGCCTGTCATGAACTGATTGCTATCTTGCCAAGTTTCTCCAAGAATATTTCCTGTAGAGGTATTTTCTTGAAAATGGGTCTCGGGTTGTGCTTGTAAACCTCCTATAGGTGGGTACATACCCCGGGAGCGTTGTTCACTCCTAGGATAAGGTATTGATTGTCCATCGTCTAAGACCAGGTATGGATCTGATTGTCTACTGATATGTGGTCTGAGTAACATTTGAGGAGATGAACCAGATTCTCCTGTAAACGTCATATTGTTGGAACCTGAAGGTTCTGTTTGTTGGTTTCGAGGGGGTTGATCTAACTCCTCGGTTTGAAGAGACAAACTATATCTGGTTCTTGGGGTTTGAGTTGACAACTGATTAGTTGAATAGTTGTCACCCCATACTGAGAGCGAGGGTGATGATTCCCTATTCTGTTGGGCGTAGTATGCCTCAAGACCCAGGAGGGGTCTGCCATATGCATCGAATCCCGACATATTCGGGGGGTATATGAATACCCGCAGAATAATGGGAAAGAGCGAAGGTGAAAGAGAGAAGATGAAACTTCTCAAAGAGAAGGTGAAATAATTGTTTGATTCACGTCGGGTTCACCAATTTTGTACATCGGAAAAGTGACAAGCGAGCGTGAGAATCTACAAGTGACTCTTCCGCGTACCCGACCTCCCGAGGTCGTGCCGAGACAGCCGGTGGGGATAGAATATGCAGACAAACTAGTTAGGCAATCTAATGTCTTCGACACGCACTAGTGGAATTTGTGAATCTAAGGCTAAGAAGGCCCTTCTAACTTGGACTGGTGTGATAGATCAATCAGCGAGGATGACTGCTCGAAGGCTCCAATCAATATCGAGCTCTGGCGTGATTCGATCTATGGGTTGCGGAATACGTGGAAAATGACCTGGGATTGTTTCGTGTATATCTCCTGATAAGGTCATATATATTTCCTGATTTTCTGGCCTAGTCCAGAATTTAGCTTCGGGCTCTCTGGAGGTCCATATGTATTCCCTGGGTGATTGTCATATGAAACAAAATGTAATCTAACTGTAATGAAATAAATTCTAACTATGTGAAATAAATCTAACATATATAACCTTTATCTTTATAAGAAATATTCTAACAATTCTAAGGAAAACAAACTATTTTAAGCGTATCTAGAAATAATAACTAAACAATAATTTAAAACAGACAAGATAACCGAGTGTGGTTATTTGCCTGTGCAATTTGTAGAATTATTCTAAATAAATATGATAGCCTGTCTAATCTACCTGCAAGATTCTCGATCCTACCTCAGAAGTGAGGAGTGAATCATAGTTTCTCAGAAACTATCAATCCCCACAGCTTCCCTGGCAATATCGAGAATAGAATGAAATGAAATAAAGCGATTAACTACTCTATTTGATATAAATCTGACTAGAACTTTGAAATTTAAAACCTGGACTTCGCAGAACAGTGGCGAATCCGATGGTGTATGTGATCTCGTCCCCTCAGTATGATCTTCTCGTTCTTTCGTGTTCACTTGGATCCAGAAAAGCGTGTAATGCTAGCACCGATAGGAGTAGATTTTGGGACAAGGACAGCTCAGAATGCAGACCGAGAATGCGAGTAGGAGAGGGATAGCGCAAGAGTACAGAGCTTGGCTTATGCGATTCCTAGCGGGATTTTACTGCGAGTCATGCAACGTGAAGCGACCAGAACTTTTGACTATCCTATACGAAGAGCAAAACCTGCAACTTTAATGGCTTCCTAAGCTATTTTGTTCCAAAATAAAGACACTGCTTGCACAAGTTGGATATGTGGCTTACCAACAGCTGAATAAAGCTAACCAGGTATACAATGATTTGAACTAAGAACTCTAAGTCACAGTAAAACAAATTTACAGCAAAAGGAATTCAGAGGCAAGCTTCTAACCGGATTGGATGGAGCAACAACACTGCCTGCACAAGATGGGTCTGTGGCTTACCAACAGCTGAGCAATGCTAAACCAAGTATGAAGTAAACTATGCTATCAATCCTAAGCAAGCTAACCAAAATACTAAAAACCAGAAGACTCTAACAAGGAAAAATGGTGATCAAAACTCCAGCTCAAATTCTTCACACAAACTCAGCCAAAATTCAGACCAAAATCAGACCATTTGCATGTACACAAACCATGCATTTATAGGAATTCAAACACCCAAGAATCAAAACCAAATTGAACTCCTAAACAATAAACAAAGGAAAAACACTGTTCCAGGGGACCAAAAACATTAATGCATGCTCAAGTCGGCAAAGAAAAGCTGGTGAAACGTGATATTTCACGCGGGTCGCGCCAAAAGGGCGTTCTGGAAAACGCGCCCAGGACCGCCGCCCTGCTCAGGGCGGCGGTTACAGGACCGCCGCCCTGTAGGGCGGCGGTTTCGTCACTGAAGATCAAAAGGGGCAAGAAAAGAGGGAAAAAGGGGAAAACAAAGGACACGGGGGCTAAGTGGGGTATGCGGGATGTTAACGCATATCCGAAGAGCTCTTTCTGGATCCCGAACACCTTGCGAGGAGACCTGTATCATCATTGGGGCATTTATTACACCGTTCCGCAGTACAGTACCTCCAGTATGCTTTTAAGACCTAGAAATGTACCCAAGTGCGTGATTTTGTGACTACAGTAATCATGATCTTAGAAGGTAATAACTGGTAGTGGCATGTCATCCGTAGCAATGAGGAAATCAAGTGGCTTTGATGAAGGAGGCACAACATGATATATATGGTTAGCAGAGGAATTAGTAGTTGGTTTGTCATGTTTTGGTAATGGGTCATTGAAAATTTTAAGCTTGTGATTATCATTAACTAGTTTGGAAGTAGATGGCTATGAGAGCTCGATTTCATTGTTATCAATAAGATCTTGAATGATATTCTTAAGCTTAAAACAATGATCAGAAGAGTGGCCATTACATTGGTGGCAATCATAGTTTGCATTTTCATCATAATTGTAACCATGTGGGCGAGAAGGATCTAGATTTAGTGATGGAGGGAGAGTAATCATATTGCTTGCAGTGAGTTGTGGTAATAGTAACCAAGGTGCACAAGGTAGCTTAATGAAGGTGTTCCTTTTGGGTTACAATTGAAGCTTGGCATGCGGAGAAGCAACGTTGACATTAGCTTGAGCGTTGGTAGGCTTAGTGGATGGTTTGAATGCGGATTTAGCTTAAAACTTGTTGGAAGAGGAGGAATAAGTTTCATAATATTTCTATTTTCCCATAGATATTAACTTGCTTTCACGTAATTTGAGTGTGTGACACAATTGATCAAAGGAATGAGAAGTTTAGAAAATAACACTCTCTTGGAGTAGAGGTAAAAGAATTTGAATGAATGGATCTTGTAATTCTAAATTACTTAGGACATTGGTCATTTTAGCAAGATTGTTCTTATAGTGCAAGACATAGTCCACAAGATATTCATTGGATCCTTATTTGATTTTAGCTAGTCATGCACAGGATATCTTAGTGTCGATATTGATAGAAAAATGAGCAAGGAATACATCAACTAGAGCTGTAAAAGATGTTACCAAATGAATAGGTAGATCATAGAACCAACACATAGCATATTCATTTAAGCTTCGAGGAAATAGTTTAGCCAACAATGTTAGGTCGTCACTATAGTCGAGACATGCAATATGGAAGGATGGAAGGTGCTCCTGAGGGTCACCATGGCCATTGAAGGTGGGAATTTGAGGTGTAATGAAGTCAAGAGGTAGCGGATAAGAGGATATGGTGGATGCCAAAGGGCTATGAAGGAGAAGTGAGGAGTCTAGAGATGGAGAGAAGGATGAAGAGGCTTGTTGTAAGTGGAAAATTTGGGTTTGCAAATCATGGTCTACTGAAGCTAGGTCATGGGTGCCCGAAGAGGAATCATGTCGTCTATGAGAAATAATAGGAAGGGGTAAGTGATTGGTAGGAGTAGGAATCGAAACAAGAATAATAGATGCATGTGGAAGAGCAGTGGTGGAATGAGGAGGAAGTGTCACAATAGGAAGAGAAGTATCATTGGAGACCAGAAGGTTGAGCTCATCTAACCATGTGGCTTCATCACAAGTAGTAACTAATAAAAGATCTAGGTCTTGAGGAAGTGTAGCACTATGATCCTGGAGATCATGGAGATCCTCGTTGGTAAAGGGTTTGTAAGTCTCGGCCATTGAAGCAAGGTAGGGTTCGAGTAGTTGGGTTCACCAAATAAATTAATCTAGATTGAATTAAACCTTAATTTCATAGTAATGTATTATAACTAATTATATACATATGATAATATACAGTAATGGACAAGCAATAAAAATTCAAATATATGAAACCCTAAGAAAATGAAAGAGGAAGATGACTTGGCTGATTTTTGTGCAATTTGGAGAGGATCTGGATTGAGTAACTACTGGAACAGACTAGAAACAGTGTCGTCAAGGCTCACCGAGGGTTCTGGAACTCAGAACTATGTTGGACAGAAGCGCCCATGGGAATACATGAGTGCATGGGCGCTAGTGACTAGGTTGGGTGCTTATGGCTACTTAGATGCTTAGGTTCTGGCCTTTCCTAAGATGGAGGAGCTTTGATATTGATCTTCTTTTGTCACTCTAGTTTTACTATAATTTTGTTGGTTGTACCTTGTAGTTTGCAAAATAGATATCTAATTGCACATGCTCACAAACCACATCAAACCTAATAAAGAAGATGCATAATGGGGAGTCAGACTGACCCTAACAGTCACCCAAAGAGTGAATTTATGACCGAGCGTTGCACTACATCTACAATTCCATGTAGTTCTACGTGTTTGTCTGTGTAATGATGTCCTAGGTTGCCCTTGTGCAAGTTGTGTGATGATAGCGGGCTAGATCTAGAATGTACCAAGTATGTAGAATGTGCGTGATGGAATTAAATGAACTCCCCTCCCATGTTGTGTATGCAGATTAATGCAGTCTTTATCCCTTGTATGGATGTGCTAGATGTATGCCTTATAATGATCTTGTGAATTTGATGCAAGCTTAGGTGATGATAGATAATGTTTATGATGTTTGGCCCCTTATTTGAGAGCAATAACTAAGTTTTGAATTTCATAATTGACAACTAAAAGGCCGACCCAAAGTAGTAAAAGGTGACCAAGAAGCAAAAATGACCCAAAAGAGTGAGAAGAAGAAAGAGAAAGACAATAGCACTCAGAAGGGATAGGAGCACCTGGGCGCTTCTATCCTAGCTGGGCGCTAGTGTCCAAGGCCATAAAAGATAAATCAGCAAAGTTTCGGCAAAGTTGTAAGATATGTAAGGCCAATAAAAGTGTAAAAGATAAAGCAAAAGGTCCAAAAGAATTTATCATCCACTAGTTTTCTTACTTAGGAATCATGTGTACATTAGTATGCTTTAGGACTTAGAGATGTACCCAAGTGCATAGATTTGGTATCTACAAGAAGATGGAGAGTTGATAAGTGAAATAAAAAGTCACAAGGATTAGTACAAAGTATAAAAATTTAAACAAAACATAAATGGAACATGTATAAAGTCAAACAACACAAAGAACATGCTCCAACATGAGCTTTATTTGGTTCAATAATCAACAAACACTTAAATACACTAACACCATAACAATTAACTAGTTACCTATCAAAATTAGGTGTCTGCATGTTGGTCAATGTCAACTCAACAACATTTGGAGCTTTTGCTTCTTTCTTGCTCAAAGTAAGCTTGCAGCGTGTTCATGTTGACCAAATCTGAAACGAGTGGCATATAACACTTGTTTGCCCACAAAATGAGCCAAATAGCATGCCTTTAATGTTGCTTAATGACAACACACCTAGAGTTTAAGCTCCTCCTCCCTTTCTACTCAAGAAACTCCCAATGCATTCACATTGATGACGTTGAACAATACATTTTTAACATTGGTCAACACTAACACATTAGAAGTTTAAGCTCTTTTCACTCAAACTAACCTCCCAATAAAGGGAAAAGAGAACTTGTGTGTTGTGCACCATAGGGGTAGTCAAAACAAAGGACCATAACATCGTTGAATGAAGGTACACCAAATAGAAAGCAAGGGACACAGATAAGAGGCCAAAAAAAGTTTTCAACCACTAGTTTTTTTGCTTAGGAATCATATAAATGACAGTATGCTTTTAGGACCTAGAAATGTACCCAAGTGATTTTGTGTCTACAATAATCATGATCTAAGAAGGTAATAACTGATGGTGGCATGTTAGCCGTAGCCATGAGGAAATCAAGTGACTTCGATGAAGGAGGCACAACATGATATATATGGTTAGCAGAGGAATCAATAGTTGTCTTCTCATGTTTTGGTAATGGGTCATTGAAGATTTTAAGCTTGTGATTATCATTGACCAGTTTGGAAGTAGATGGCTCTTAGAGCTCGATTTCATTGTTATCGATAATATATTGAATGATATGCCTAAGCTTAAAACAATGATCAATAGAGTGGCCATTGCATTGGTGGTAATCACAGTGTGCATTTTCATCATAATTACAACCACGTGGGCGAGAAGGGTCTAGATTCAGTGATGGAGGGAGAGTAATCATATTGCTTATAGTGAGTTGTGTTAATAGGAACCGAGGTGTGCAAGGTGGATTAATGAAGGTGCACCTTGTGGGTTGCAATTGAAGCTTGGCATGTAGAGAAACAACGTTGACATTAGCTTGAGCATCGGTAGGCTTAGTGGATGATTTGAATGCAGATTTAGCTTAAAACTTGTTGGAAGAGGAGGAAGAAGTTTCATAATACTTCAATCTTCCCGTAGATAGTAACTTCATTTCACATAATTTGAGTGTGTGACACAGTTGATCAAAGGAATGAGAAGTTTAGAAAATAACACTCTCTTAGAGTGGAGGCAAAAGAATTTGAATGAATGGATCTTGTAATTCTAAATTAGCTAGGACATTGGTCATTTTAGCAAGATTGTTCTTATAGTGCAAGACATAGTCCACAAGATGTTCATTGGATCCTTGTTTGATTTTAGCTAGTCATACAGAGGATATCTTAGTGCCGATATTGCTACAAAGATGAGCAAGGAATGCATCAGATAGAGCTATAAAATATGTTACCAAATGAATATGTAGATCATAGAACCAACACATAGCATACTCATTTAAGCTTCAAGGAAATAGTTTAGCCAATAGTGTAAGGTCGTCACTATAGTCGAGACATGCAATATGGAAGGATGGAAGGTGCTCCTGAGGGTCGCCATGGCCATTGAAGGTGGGAAGCTCAGGTGTAATGAAGACAGGAGGTAGCGGATAAGAGGCTATGGTGGATGTCAAAGTGCTATGAAGGAGAAGTGAGGTGTCTAGAGATGGAGAGAAGGATGAAGAGGCTTGTTGTAATTGGAAAATTTGGGTTTGCAAATCATGGTATACTGAAGCCAAGTCATGGGTGCCTGAAGAGGAATCATGTCATCTATGAGAAATAATAGGGAGGGTAAAGTGATTGGTAGGAGTAGGCATAAAAATAGGAATAGTAGATACAGGTGGAAGACTAGTGGTGGAATGAGGAGGAAGTGTCACAATAGGAAGAGAAGTATCATTAGAGACCGGAAGGTTCAACTCATCTAACCGTGTGGCTTCATCATGGGAAGTGACTAATAAGAGATCTAGGTCTTGAGGATGTGCACCAAATGAGCCTAGAGATCATGGAGATCCTCGTTGATAAATGGTTCATAAGTCTCGACCATTGAAGCAAGGCAGGGTTCGAGCAGTTGAGTTCACCAAATAATTTAATCTAGATTGAATTAAACCTTAATTTCATAGTAACATATTGTAACTAATTATATACATATGATAATATACAGTAATGGACAAGCAATAAACATTCAAAGATATGAAACCCTAAGCAAATGAAAGAGGAAGATGACTTAGTTGATTTTTGTGCAATTTGGAGAGGATATGGACTGAGTAATTGTTGGAATAGACTAGAAACAATGTCGTTAAGGCTCGTCGAGGGTTTTGGAACTCATAACTGTGTTGGACATAAGCGCCCATGGGAAGACATGAGTGTATGGGCACTAGTGATTGGGTTGGGTGCTTGTGGCTACTTAGATGCTCAGGTTCTAGCCTTTCCTGAGCTGGAGGAGCTTTGCTATTGATCTTCTTTTGTTGCTTTGGTTTCATTGTAATGTCATTAATCGTACCTTGTAGTTTGCAAAATAGATATCTAGTTGCACATGCCCATAAACCACATCAAACCTAATAAAGAAGATGCAGAATGGGGAGTTGGACTAACCCTATCAGTCACCCGAAGAGTGAACTTACGACCAAGCATTGCACTACATATCAAATTCCATGTAGTTCTACGTGCGTGCTTGTGTAATGATGCCCTTGGTTGCCCTTGTGCAAGTTGTGCGATGATAGTAGGCTAGATCTAGAATGTACCAAGTATGTAGAATGTGTGTGATGGAATAAAATGAACTCCCCTCCCATGTTGTTAATGCAGATTAATGTAGTCCTTGTCCCTTATATGGATGTGCTAGATGTATGCTTTATAATGCTCTTGTGCATTTGATGTAAGCTTAGGTGATGATAGATAATGCTTATGATGTTTGGCCCCTTATTTGAGAGCAATAACTAAGTATATATATGATTCCCTTGTTTGAATTTCATAATTGACAACTGAAAGGCCAACCCAAAGTAGTAAAAGGCGACCAAGAAACAAAAATGACCCAAAAGAGTGAGAAGAAGAAAGAGAGAGACAATAGCACTTAGAATGGGCGCTTCTGTCCTAGCTGGGCGCTAGTGTCCAAGGCCATAAAAGATAAATTAGCAAAGTTTTGGCAAAGCTGTAAGGTATGTAAGGCCAATAAAAGTGCAAAAGATAAAGCAAAAGGCCCAAAAGAAGTTATCATCCACTAGTTTTCTTACTTAGGAATCATGTGTACATTAGTATGCTTTAGGACTTAGAAATGTACCCAAGTGCATAGATTTTGTATCTACAAGAAAATGGAGAGTTGATAAGCGAAAGATAGAATCACAAGGATAAGTACAAAGTATCAAAATTTGAACAAAACCTAAAGGGAACATGTATAAAGTCAAACAACACAAGGAACACGTGCCAACAGGAGCTTAATTTGGTTCAATAATCAACAAACACATAAATACACTAACACCATAACAATTAACTAGTTACCTATCAAAATTAGGTGTCTGCATGTTGGTCAATGTCAACTCAACAACATTTGGAGCTTTTGCTTCTTTCTTGCTCAAAGTAAGCTTGCAGCGTGTTCATGTTGACCAAATCTGAAACGAGTGGCATATAACACTTGTTTGCCCACAAAATGAGCCAAATAGCTTGCTTTTAATGTTGTTCAATGACAACACACCTAGAGTTTAAGCTCCTCCACCCTTTCTACTCAAGAAACTCCCAATGCATTCATGTTGATGACCTTGAACGATACATTTTTAACATTGGTCAACACTAACACATTATAAGTTTAAGCTCTTTCCACTCAAACTAACCTTCCAATAGAGGGAAAAGAGAACTTGTGTGTTGTGCAGCATAGAGGTAGTCAAAACAAAGGACCATAACATGCTTCAATGTCAAGTTACACAAACATTAGAGCCAAGTATGAGGAAATTTTAAGAGTTGGTTCCATGGCAGAGCTATTTTAGGAGAACAAAATAAAAAATTTGGGAAAGACATTAACCCAAGTGAGTGGATTTGAAACTTCCAACCTTTACTTTGATATTATAATGACCAAAAAAAAAAAAAAAAAACCTTCACTTTGGTGCAAATTCAGTGGATCTGAAATTGGTTTTGTGTGTATCTCCTAGAGAATGTACAAGGGCATTTTATACTTACAAGCATAGCTATTTGCCTAAGTTCTTTCTTGCCTTCTTTTTGGCCATTCACCATAGTAATATATCAAAGGTTTTATATAGTTTCGCAGAGGGTAGGCGAGAAGGAGAGCATATTTTTCCCCAGATCGTAAAGTATTTGGTAGTTCTGCTGCTGCACATTCCCAAAGATGGACACTCCACCAGAGGAGGGCATCATCGCAAGGCACCACAAACCAGTCTTGTTCAGTACAATCATGTAATTCTCTCGGGGCAGATCAAAATCCGCTCCTTTGAAATGGAACGTCACGCTCGGAAGTTTGGGAAAATCACGATTACCAGACGGAATTTTATAGCAGAGATCCAGCCCAATTTGCGATCCATCGCCTGTGGGAAGCTTAATTAAGGAAGCCAGCTCGTTTCTGAGCGCGTCATAGCCAGCTGAAGGCAGATATGTGATAGTTGTTCCGGAATCTATGATAAATCCGCCGGTTCCGTCAGGTTGAATATCGAATGTGCCCCTGGGGATTTTCGCCAGTTTTCCCCCAACGCTGATACCCTCCAAAGAAAGATAATAGTAGGTGGATAAGGATAAGGATTCTCCCCTGTTTTTCACAAAGGGAGTCGACCTTCCGACCTCGCCCTTCAATCCTGCGGCGGCGCCGAAGAAAATGGTGCTGGATTTTGGAGGAGAGTCGGCGATGGAGGTGAGACAGTAGGAAAATTTAAACCCTACGGACGCCCCGAGCTGCGAGATTAAAGACAGAGGGCCTCTTCCCAGGCCTACAATACCGCTCGCCTGGTTGAAACCGCTTCCTTCATTGATATGGCCGCATCCAAACGCGATCCGCGACCGTTTCGTTCCAGATTTGGGCGAGGTGAAAGAGAAAGTTTCCAAGGAGAGGATCCCGACGGTTCCTGAGTAATCGCCGTAGGTATATGTGTATTCGCAGCCGGTGGATTTGCAGGTGAAATCCGGAAGAGCACGGTCGCTGCACAGGGCGCTGGAGCAGGGGAGCCTGGCGTAAGAGGAAGAGAGCGAAGGATCGAAAATGGCGGTGGGCTGCTTGTAGCAGTCGGTGCAGGGTTTGCACTGCGTCCAGGTTAAGTCGCTTCCGGTGTCCAATATTGCAGGAAATGACAATGCCGGCGTGCCTATCGCCATCTTCATCACAAATTCTCCTCTGCCTCTGTTTACAGGCGCTTCGAAATCTGTTGGCTTGTGGAAAGCAGTTTTCCGAGCAGGTTGCAGCATTTGCAGCCGTTCCCTGCTTCGTTCCACCGCTGCTCGCAATCGTTCCGTGAAATTCAAATTCGATGGAGAGATGAGAGAATCGATGTGCACCAGCTCTGCTCTGAATCCATCTACAGGCTTGAATTGTGAAGAAATTGCACATATGCATGAAACCGATGATAACAGCATGGCCATGGAAAGACTAATGAGAGCAGCAAACCCAAATCCACCCGCCATGACCACTGCTTTCTTCAAAAAAACCAAAAAAAAAAATCAGAAAATTTCGAACGCCGTTCTCCATGCTATGTCAGCGGAAGGAGCTTTATATAGCAGTAATTTCAGCAGCCGCAAAAGTAAATTCATTAATTATTACATACTTTTCTTTGGGAGTTTCTTTCAAATAATAATTTATGCATTAGTGCATTCGTACTTGGATTTCCCACTCAAAGGGGTTCTAATTGACGCACCCATCAATTTAGACCCTCAAATTGTAAGGTGTTAATACTAAGGATAATAGTTTGTTAGTGAAATTAAGAAAAGTGAGTAAAGTTTATGGACCCTAGTTGATCACATTGTCGGGTCAAATTTGTGATCGAAGTATGGAACCATTTCTGAAATTGGCAAGATAAAATCCAATATATTTTTTTACGATTCTCGTCATATGAGCAAATGCAGTACCGTCTTTTTAAGTTTGATTCCCCTCGCTGTGTAGACCTATATTTCTCCTTTATGTTGGTGACAATTGTTAAAGATGTATGTGTTCCTTGTGTCTTTTGATTTTCAACCTTGTATTGTCCAAGGCTCAACTTTGTCTTCTTCTTATCGGCGTCTTATTTCTCGTTGTTTTGTCTTGTTTTGTTTTCATGTTTTCTTATTTTGTGATTTTCCTCTCTCACCTAATTTTCTCTAAAGCTCTAGCGTTAAAACCGTACTTATACGATATTGGTCTCTCATATTCATCAGGGTACATGAAACTGGTTTTTATCTCCACAAGCCATTTTGTCTCCTTTTTTTGAAAATTTCCTAAGGTTTTATGTTTATTTTGTTAACTTTTCCACCTTGGGTGTGCTAGCTTACATATTAATAGGGTCCTAATTTGAATTCAAGTAGTTTATAAATATACGAGTGCATTTAGGACAACAATTTATAAGAAGATATCAATGCAAGAGTGATGTTTGAGTATAACAGTGGAATTTATTGTTTCAAAGAGCGTCCTCGCACTAAAAGCAGAATTCAAGCATTTACTAGAGAACAATCTAATAGTTTGAAAAGACAAGATTTGGGACACTTACACCAGATTTCGTATCGACTTTTATCGACTGATAATTACAATACTTTTGCCTTAAATGGGGTCTAATTGAGATGCCCCTAAATCTAGACCTTGCTTTTTACCATTTTGAAAGGTGTTAATGTTATATTAGGGCTTGGAGGAAGGAGAATAGCTTCCCAACAATCTATAGTCAAATTAGGAAAAACAAGTGAAGTTTACCATTTTCATACTCATGCAAATTTTGCAAAATAAAATTCATATGTTCATGGTTATGATCAAATTGGCAATGTAGTTCTATCTTTTTAAGTTTGATTCCCCTATCTACCCATGTATTTTGATTTATGTTGTTGATTATTGTATCCATATTTACAAAGAAATGATTATTATCCTATAAAACCCTAAATCTCTTGTCCTTTTAATCAATTCAATTATTCCAAACTTTTTTTATATTTTCTTATTTTGCTAGATGGATCTCTATTAATACAATCAGTCTTTTTTCTTATTCATTTTTAAATACACCATAATTGTTGATGTATGTGATTAGTATATTGTATTATTTGCAATATTTATCTACTAATTATGATTTAATTTTTATAAAAATAAGCTATAAACTACATTTGAAATGCTATAAATTCTCTTTATTCCTTATGATGAAATTCCTAAATCATCAATCAAAGTTGAGGCATGCCTATTGTTAGTATTACCTTCCACTTACTCGTAGATAATTTATAAGGCTAAGCAAGTTTCCAAAGAAGGCTTTACAATAGTGTCTTGAATGTAACTTGATTATTCTACCCCATGGTCAAGCATTGGATCCATCACGACCTTTTCCAAGAGCTATGACAATAGTGCTTATCATGATTATCATATAGTCTAGTGGCATTCTTCCAATAAATGTATAACCTTGAAGCATAAGATTTAGGACCTTATCAAAATTAATTGTGTTCAATTTGAAAGTATTAAAATATAGTGTATTGAATGACTCTATATTTCAACCTAGCCAGCATTTGAAGATATTAATGAACCCTCTCCCAAAACATGGTACCCACTCACAAGATAAAAGTACCATCCATATGATAAATGGTGGGGACTAACCATTTGTTACGCGCAATCATCTACTTGATGGATTAATTAATATGGTCATGGTTGCATTAGCAAAGAGGGATCCCCTCCTTTTTTTTGTGAAACTAAGATTCCAAATAACACATCTTGTAATAGACCATTTTTCATACAATATGTTATCTGTACATATCCACTAAAAGACAAGGATTCGTGATTGACAATGGTTTAAGTATTAACATATGCATAAAGAAACATATTAATAACCTTCTATAATATAAGAAAGTGTATACACTTAAATTTGGTAATTAGGTGTTTGATAATATTGTAATTATGACTTGCGTGCACCAAAAAAGTTTAAAGGCACTATCTTATTCTTTCTTAAGGATTACAAATATTTCCTATTCTATCACTCTGTTACTAAGAACCCTACAAGATTGATCTTATTAATCATAAATATCATAATCTCCTATTAGATTAATTTAAATCTCCACTTGCTACATTCAACTTCCTTGGACACTGTCGTCTAGATTTGGATAGAACTATCAAATGACTATGTCCCTTTCTGACAATTATATCCTCCAAGAGGTAACAATCATATTTTTATATGTATCTTATTTCCCTTCCTAGTCAGCCTTAATACAAAATTATATTTCATGGAATTATATCAAAGAAAGTGAGATGCACTCATTTACTCACATAACATTCTCAAGAGCTCCTCTAGGAAATACTTATCAAGTCTTGTGAAAAGCTTTCCTAATATTCCCTAAATCAAGATCAGACATTATGAGTAGCCTCTATACAAATTTTCAACACTCTAGGATAGGTTAATGGAAGACCATGCCAAGTCAAGAGTATCTCAAAATCAAATCAAACGCTATCAATCACTTATACACCAACATGCACTTCAAGGGGTATTCTAGCAATATCTATATAAAAACATGTTATTTTGACATTCTAATTTGGTACTCTATTCAACCCTCAAAAAGTATACATTTTAAAACATACCTAGCTATGCCCACTATTACTATTAAGGAACAAGGGAAAATATAGGGGGGGGGGCATGCTAGATTTGCACTCACTCTTTCGGGAGCACTAGGAAAACTACATGGAGTGTTAGCCCCTCATTTGTGCAATGTAGTAAAATGCTTGGTCAAAATTAACAAGGAGGTTGGTCACTAAGGTAAGTATAACTCCACCACACATCACTTTTTTTTATCCAATTCCTATTTGAGTGTTGGTATATAGGAAACTAGGGTTTTGATCATTACAAGTTTGTGTGTGTATTTTGGAAGCCATTAAAGACTAAGATAGAATGACCTAAATTAAAGTGTATATAAGTGCTAGACACTAGTGACAAGTAAGACACAATCATGCCACTTTGGTGTCCAGATGTGACACTAGTGTCTAGGAGGGTTCAAGGCTTAGTTTAAGAGATGGAGCATACCAACCCTATAGTGGTGTATTTGACCTATTTCCATGTCTAGATCAACATGTGAAATAGCAAAAAAGCTAATTACATTCATCCTCGTGTTTTGTTGTATTTTAGAATGCTCCTTAATTGAATGCCACTTCCCTACATTGATTCCAATTGTACTTTCAAATTTTAGTGTTGGAGCATTTTTAATTAGTTTGATTGCACATTTATACATTTAATATTTCAATCCTAATTAGAACCGTTGTTTAATTCTAATTTAGGGTAATTCAAACATACTTAGTAATAACTACTAGAATTATAAAGGGATATGACATAATAAATAACATTTAAACTTGCAATAAAAAATTTAAACCCTTGTCAAGTGTATGCTTACCTGTCACAATGAGTATAAGGGTCATTCTAGTTTGGTTTCACAAAGTCCCTTGCAATGGGTATTACGATGTGTTCCTTAAATGAACTTGGAATGAAATGAAAACAAATGTATACCCTATATCAATATTTAATTTTTTTACATGATTATTATTATAACTCAACCAAGTGAGCCAATTATTCCAAAATCTAAGTTCAATCTCTAAAGGTTAGCTCACAATAATCTTGTGTGTTACGCAATCACATAGAATTCCTATAAATGATCTCGTGTTTCAATTCAATATAAAGATAAGTGATTGTAAAAAAAATCATATGGGTACAACTGAACATCATGTAAGTATAAATGACAATGATGATGACACAAATGTTGTAACCCTTTTTTCTTGATGGATTATTTAAGATTTAAAGGTTTTTATTGCATTCCTTTCACTATTTCTCATTCTATTTTCATTTTTCTTCTCATTTGTTTCAAGAATTTCTCCTGATTTAGATTTCTTTGATCCTCTCCCCAAATTCTATGTTATCTTTCACAGTATAATAGCATTATTACATTGGGAACCATGTTCCTAAGCATGTATATCTTTGATGCAAGTAGTACGAAAGTAGAGATCCGTCTTTATTTAATTTGTCACCCTAATATATGCATTTATGTTTCTTCTTCTCAATTGTTAAATTTCAACGATTGGTTTATGTCTTCTAATATTATTTTTCATTTATCTTTTTCCTAATTTCACCGACTATTCTTACTCTACTAAAATTTATTATATTTGTGTTGTAGATCATAGTGCCATGATATATATTTTGGATAACTTATTTCATGTCCTTGGATACATTTTCCATGTGAAATAATAAATAAGGGTTTAATTCCTAATTTAATATATTGTCTAATAAATAATTTTTTTAACAAATGAAAATAGTCCTAACACTTCTAAATCATGTCACTTTTACATTTTCCAACAATTTTTCCAATGATAAATCAACAAATTATAGTTAGGAATTAGGGTTAGAGAGCACAAATTTTTTTTTGTGAATAGATCGTGGCACAATGTTCTCAGAATGTGATCAGAGGCCAATAAAGGTGTCATCAAGTTGTTCATAAAATATATAAATATAGAACTCATTAGATGATTTTTTTTTGGGTATTTAAAAACTTTCAATGTCTGAACTTTTCTTGTAGGGATACAAGCCAATTCTTTGGTAATGCACATTTAATTTGAATATTGAGTTCTAGTTCACTAGTCTTTGGAGGTTTAATTTTTTGGATCTATATCCATGCAATTACTATGTTGTGATGAGATATGGGTTCTCTTTTATTGAAACTTTATGAGGAGTTAGTAACTACTGGGCTAGACTACCTCACCAATCTCCGATTGATGTGATGAACATTGCATCACATACCACTACTCTAAAGAGGGATCAAGCCAGATTAATTCTCCTAACCCTATGATGATATGGATATGATGTAGAATAAACAATAAATATGAATCCCTTAATTTAGTCTTCACAATTTTGGAAACACACACTTGATATTTCAATTTTTTTTTCTCATGGTAGCTCTAGGAAACAATATAGATGACTTCAAATCTTAGTAGCCTTGATGTTATGATCAGTGTTATTAGGAATATAATAATTCATTGTTGGCTCTTGACCTTCTTAGAGTGAGAGACTAGAGGATCTCCATATACCCATAATAGGTTAGGCTGGATGTGTATTTATATATGACTAGTTGTAAGATTTCTAGTGCTTGACCCAAAAATACCACCTAGGCCAACTAAGCTAAATTATCCTTTTGAAAAAGTGATCATTACGGGTGCAAAAGATAAGTTTGTGGAGATTGGTAAAGTTTGTCTTTGGACTTATGAGCCTATCGAGGGTGTGAAATGAATCAAGTATGAGATAAGTTGCAGTGTGTATAGATGTTTTGTAGCATGTACAATGATTCCTAAGGAGTTGAGCTAGAGAAGAGTTATTTTCTAGTGAGAATAGGTTGTGGGATTGTGAAGGAGGGTTCTTTCAATTGGTCTGTTAAGCATTAAACATATACATGTATGAAAAAGTGCCAAATTTCATATTACCAACTGCTCAAACCAGATTCTAGGTACTATAATTGCCTCGTTTCTAGCTAGTATTGATAAATGCTTGATTACAAGAACATGCAAACTTCACATTTTGATCATATGATGGAGTTGTTAACTCTTAAGTGCTTCCACCAATATACATGAAACCTAAAACATTACACGGAAAATAAACATAGATTATTGCTTTATAATAATGTATATAGGTTTGTCAATTAAAATTGAAAAACTCTTGTATTTTAAATGCTTGAAATGAAGTGAAATGTAAAAAAGAAATACTACACCAAATTGATCATGCTGAAACATACCCTTGATTTTTTGAATGTGAACAGTGTCACATGGCTTACTCCTATACCAAGTGAGTGTTATAATCTTGTTGATACTCTTGTCTTATTGGTAGTGTAAAACATTTGCTAACTTAATATCCTTTCCTATAGAGTGATTTTTTTTTTGTTTATTCAGTATTCTTTCCTGTAGAGGGAAATACTTTGATAAATTAATATCCTTGCCACTAAATTGAAACATTTTCTAACTTAATAAGGTTTCTTGTAGCATGAAATACTTTTCTTGCACAATAGCCTTTTCAGTAGCTTGAAACATTTAGTAATTTAATAGTGTTAGTTGTAGCACAAAATACTTTATTACTTAATAGAATTTCCTATAACTTAATCTAGTATTTGCAATATTTTGAAATTTCATTCAAATTTGTGGGATGTTGAAGTTTATATCAACTTCATAGGTTGTTGAGGATGATTTTCCAACTCTATTCTTGAGATAAAATTTTTGAGACTTTGTGAAAAGTGAACAAATCCTATATGAAATATGTAAATTGTAAATAACTCCGCTTTGAATTGTGTAAAATGTGAATACCTCTAATATGAATTTTAAGAAATGCCATCAATATATCTGAATCTATATAATCTTATCTGATTTTTGTGTGAACTTATGATGAAGCCCACAATATGCCCCCCTTTTGAAGCGAGGGATGTTGCTATGTATCACTCAACTTGAACGTGAAAAGTGGTTAATTGTATCATGAGTAAAAGACATATAGAGATAAACCATATAAAACATGTGTACTAAACATGGCCTCATGAATCAATGTCCTTAGGAAATGATCATAAGAGAATAAGGATAATATATGTCATCTCAAAAGTTTGTGTATCATGAACATTATTAGAAATCCATACAAATAAGTAGCTAAAGTGTAACAATGAAATTTAGAGAAGTATGTTAACATACACACGAATGAACACCAAAGGATCCCTTGGGACTCATGACATGACACAAAAAGACATGAAATAATGGGCCCGCCACAATACATTTTGACAACACAACTAGCATGATATCATGATGATATGACTACTTGACTGGTGACATTGGTAGTAAAAATCATGTAGTAAGTTTGAAATCATGCAAAATGTAGTAAATAATAATATTACACATAAAATCATATATCATGGAGCATAAAAGTGTCATATAATATAGATCAAGCATGCCAAAAAATATACAACAGTCACACCAGATGCTAAATCATATAACAACCATGCCAAATAATAAACATGGAATAATTATGCCATCAATTAATCAAATAACAACCACACGAGACATCAAACATAGAAACATATCCAATATAGTGAGTGAAAAATAGTGATGCCATACAATAAGCACATAATAATCATGCTATAAAATTACATACAATAATCACACTGTAGATTAAACAAGTCATATTGTAGACATGAAGTATATACAAAATCTTAGGGCTTACAACAATAATAAAAGTATATGGGATAAAATATGTGATAAGCCAATATAAAAAATATTTGGTAAGCATGGAGCATGTAAATTCAATACATCAAAATAAGTAATGTACTCATTTAGTAAGGCAAAATACAATATCTAGCATAACACACATATCATGAAGTATAAATCAGTGCAAAACACCTAGTAAATGGATTTATATCACCAATAGACAAAAGTGTGAAAGACAAAACATGAAAATGTCCTATATAAGATTCCATTAGTGTATACATGCACAAAATGTGAAATGTTTCTCTCAAACGTAGGAATTGGGAAGTTGTGAAGCATGTGTATGTGTTTGTGGAAAAGTTCCATTGTGTAACTAACTCATGTATATCATTAAATTCTAGTACATAGAAAAGTGGATATGTGTAGTGCTAAATCATGATATATTATTCAATTCTATGTAACAAAAAAGATAACCACACATAGGTCCTGGTATAGTATTTTTTGAATGTGTGTTTTTTCTTATTTGCTTGAATATTTGAACATATGAATAAATCTAAACATGGTAAGGACATTGGGCCATTTGTGTAGTAATTAGAAGAATGGGGATATAGTCATAAGTATGTATGATTCCTCAACAATCATATCAAATCCCTTAAATGTGTTGCATTGTTAGGAAATGTGTAGGTGTCAGCTTGAGAATATATGTTTGAATAATGAGTAGTGTAAAATCAAGTAAAAATTATTGTAGTAACCTTCATAATTGTATGGGCATGCAGATGTTGGCCACATGTGTAATGCATTTCTTATATATTGATAAAATTCAAGACTACACATATTGAATTTGACTGTGTAATTAATCAAGATGTGTTGTCATTGTGTCCCTTTTATGATTTTTGTTTTGTATATGTGCTTCTATGAAAGATGCAATGGAGTTTATGGAAAAGATAACGTAGTGGAAATATCCTTGTTGTAAATGATGCAATTATTGGTAAACTAATGGATCCTTGCATGTAATGTTGTGCAACTATTTGTATCTTATCCATTAATTCTATTACAATTACAAAATTGGTTAGCTTGTGTCTTTGAAAGATGGGCTTTAGATCGATGCATAATTAGAGGTAATGTAATTAGTTTCTTATCAAATACTATTTGTAATATATCTCATAATTTCTTAAGAACATTGGATTTGTTTTTCAATGGCCACAATGTTAAAGGAATGCCATCCAATTGGGATTTGTGGAGTTGGGTAGGTGGAGTAACATCTAAAGTAATAATATTGTACTTAGATACAAGAAGTGGTGTAGATGAAATATGACATATGGTAATGTCCTCGTGTTAGGATACTAGAAGTTTTACATATGGAAAAAAGTTTAGAGGAATGTACTCATACTAGGATATGTGAATATATGCAAATGGTTGAGGGTCTAAATGAATATCCTCATGCTGGGATATAGGAATTTGTGCAGATGGTGAAGGGTATAGAGGAATTTATTCATGCTCAAATATAGGAAGTTATGTGAGTGGAGATTGAGACTGAAGATTAGAGGAAGGGGATAAAAATGTTTAGGTTTGAAATAAGAAAAAAAATATCTAATACACAAATTTTCATTGCAAACTTATATATCTAGAAGGTAGACACATATACACAGGCTTGAAAAAACCCATAATTAGTGAGTGAGCATAGATACACATAGGACAAGTTTATATCCCTCTACAGAGGTTTAATGACAATATTATCCAAGTGGATATGAACCCATCTAGAGAAGAATCATAGGTCCTAATATTTTTTGGGAAACTTGACAACACTCTATTTTACCTTTACACACAATTTAAGCTCTCTGTCAAATTTTATGGCTATATATATTGGTTTCTCTCTCCAACCTTGAAATAATACATGTTTACTTACATAAAGTGATTATTTCACTCATGAAGTCAAAAATAAATATATTATTGGCTAATTATTTATGTGACAAAGTGATAATTGTAATTCATCATATTCTATTGTGTATTATGTTTAATATTCAAGTTAAATAATTTAGGGTTTTTTAGGACCGCCCTTTTATAATTATGAATCATTCACATTTCCTAATATGTTAGATTAAGCCTAAAAATATAGTTCTCATATTACACCATGATTTGCATCACACATATATTAAGGGCAAGGATTCTTGATTTCACTATCCTTGATTTATCTGTCTAGCTTGGGGAAACTTACTTTTTATGCTTTCACCAATTATATCTTGCCTATAGTGCAACATCTTACTATTATGTTGATATAGATGCATATATATTTACCAAAAAGGAGCAACTTGCTCATATATTTACATTACTTATATCCACCCACTTGGGCCATGAATTTATTCTACCTAGATAGAATATATATTAGGCTCACCCAAGGGGCAATATCCCAAGTTTGTTCATAACTTGACTATAACTATCCCAAGTTGAGTAATTTTCCTATTTTTTGAGCTTACAAGTTACACTAATTACATCTTGCTAATATATGGCTGAATTTCACTACGATTACATAGATTTAATTCTCCTCATCTTGGGGCATTACTTTACCATTGCACTTACATGACTTATAATTAGGCCTACATAGGGGGAGTTTTTGTATTACATGCATTCTCGCATGATAATATCATACTTTATTTACATCATATATTTATTTTTCACATCATAGACATGGTGCACATAATCCCTTTATTTTTATAAGTGTGTTTCATTGGTTCATCCCACACCTTGATAGGGGGAATATATTCTAATTAGGTTATCTCCAATGTCTAAGTCTAAAATACAATCTCTTACTTCCTCATATGAAATAAAATAACATCGTGTTGCATATTATTTTCTACCTAGTCTCATAATGAGAAACACCTTTATTAGATTTAGATACAAGACATATTCAAAAGTCCATGAGTTAAAAACTTGGCATCTTGATCAATTTTAGATGTTCAACCAATTATATTCATTCCTAATATGTCGTCTTTTCCAGATTTCAACGGTTCCTTGATTAAGCATTTATATATGAACACCAATTAACTTGCACAAGTTTCCATATGTTCACAGGAGCACACATTTCTATATACAAGACACATAATCATACATGTTTGCCTTAAGATCTTCTAAGGCATCCACTACATGTTATAGGTGATTTATATTTCATTTTGAATTTCACCTCGTTATCATTCTCTGAGAATCAACTTCAAGAAATATCAATATATGGAAATGATAATTCATAAAAAATATTCATTAAATAGTGTTTGTTTGTTTTACTTTGATATATATGTATATATAAACATCAAAGTGGGGAAACATGTAGACACCTAATTTTGGTACGAGACTAGTTAATAGTTATGGTGCCGATGTATTTGTGTTTTTATTGGTTATTGTTCCAAGTTAGGATCTTGTTAGTGCATGTTCCTTGTGTTATTTGAATTTTGACCTTGTATTTTCCCTCTTGAATTTTTCTTCTTCTTATCGACTCCGCATTTATTATTGTTTTGTCATATATTGTCCTTGTTTACTTTCTTATCTTCTTATTCCTTTTTTTATCTCTCTTATCATCATGTCTTCCATATATTTATGGGCAGTTGCTAGGACCATACTTGTAAAGATATGATATGTCAGATCCATACTTGTATAGTTCTAGCTTCTTCCTGTGTGGGGCCTTTAACCCCGTTTGTGCAAAATCCCTAGGGTTTTGTGTCCTTTTTGTCATCTTTCTTTCTTGTACACATGTTGTCTTGCACACTAATAGTGTCTTGATTTGAATTCAATTAGCTATAAAAAAAAATAATGCATTATTCCATTTAAAACAACAATTCATAAGGAGAAAACAATGCAAGAGTGATATTGAAGATATAAGAGAAAACTTTATTGTTTCCAAGAACATCCCCACACCAAAACCAAAATTGAAAGCCTTTAAAGAGCATTCTAACATTTTCTAGTTATTCATGTCCAATTGAAAAGGTGCATATATTTAAAAAGATATAGGAAAGGACACTTGCATACACTAATTTCCCTATTAACTTGCATCGACTGATGATTTTAAGAATTTTCCGCAAATATGCCTAAATCCAAACCTCATTTTCACCATTTTGCAAGGTGTTGATGTTGGACTAGAGAACTTGGAGTAAGGAGAAACCTTGAAAAGTGAACAAGGTTTACGGAGCCCATAACTAATTGATCTCATTCTCTTGGTCAAATTACCAATTAGAGTAGAGACCCATTTCTATGCTCCTATAGATTTGGCAAGAGAAAGTATGTAGTTGTACTATTTTGATCATGTTGGTAGTGTAGTTCTCTTTTTGTGTTTGACTCACCTTATTGTCTAGACCTATCTTTTGTTGTATGTTGTTGATGTCTGTGTCTAGATTTGCAACAAATTGAGTATCATCTTATAAAATCTTGAATCTCTCGTCCCTTTAAACATTTCAATTTTCAATTATTTTTTAGATTTTCTAATGCTCCTAGATTAGGTTGTATTAATGCACTTAAGTTTGTTTTTCTAATTCATTTTACTACATAAATCTTAATTGCTATTATATGTGGTTATTGTAGTGTATAATTAATGTAAAACCACTTTTCACATCTATAAGTACACATTAGCCACCTAAACCCTAATGCATACCCTCAAACTTTGTTTCCCTTGACACTCTGGGCAAGAATATTTAACTCATTACAAAAAGACATGAATTGTAACACTTAAAATCAAGGCAAGGCGTAAGAGCAAGCAAATAGATTTGGTGAATCCCTTTATAATTGACAACCTCTCACCATCATTGTTTCTACACTCTAAGCAACCCATTGGAAGTAGTATAAACCTAATATCCTTTTTTATTGAGCTCTAAAATTTAATGGGACAATCATCACAACTTTTAAGTATGCATTTATGAGTCTAAGTTATGAAGATAAATTGAATACAAGCAAGATAAGAACCTTCTATTTCACCTATTTCCTTGTGTGTTCAATTATACATTTTAATTAAAATATTAGTGATGTGTTTTTACCTATTATACTTAATTATAATTAGTTCATATTAAGAGGGAGTTTTTTTTTTTGTGGTAAATATCTAATTAACACATAAGTTATTGAAAATATTCTATCTACTTCTAACCGAACTATTCTACGTGAGGACAATCTACCCCATAATTATTTTTTAAAGAATGGCATGGTACCTATATAGTTTTTTAAGGCAAGACAAAGAAAGTAGTGGGTGGTATGCTGAATATTTTAAATTTATATGGCCCTAAAGTCGCCATTATAATCATAAAATAATCCACTGAATTATTGTTCAATACAAAATTTTCTTATATGGCCACTGTTATCAATAATTGAAACTTTAGTGACGTTAAGATTTGGAGGTGTCATTGTCCAAATTGAGTGGAAAGTGTTAACAATGTTCCGTTTTAATAGTTTCTCTTTAATGGGACGACTAAATATCGAGCACTTGAGTGAAAAATAGATGGTTCCGATGCCCACTAATAACATGATAATGGTTTCATACTAGGCACACCACCATTTTACGATTCAATAATTGGGAAGGATATCGTTTTCCACACGTGTCACGCTAGAAACCCAATACACTCTATGATTACTTGACTTGGAATTGTCTCCATTAAGGGACATTAACATTACTGTATCTTCATGATTATAGAGTGCAAGGAATAACTTGTTTGAGTGAGACCCTAGTGGATTTCCTAGCGTCTATTAAACGCAAAAGACAAATAACATGTTTGTATAAGGTGTAGCCCCACTTTACCTCTAAAAACATTTATATAGTCTTGCTTTATGGGAAAGTGGTTATACATTGAGAAACCCATAAACATTCTGGACCTACGAGAATAAAAATCAAATTTAATTGTATAAGTTATTTTCATGCAAGAATAGATACAACGGAGTTTAAGAATATTCGATTGTGTATAATTATGTCTCAAACATACATTGAATTCAAGGGTTTTAAGGTTAGAAGAAGAGAACCCATTAAACTCGCATAAAAAGGACTTTTTTTAGAATTGTGAGTTCTTGTTCAAAACTCTCACCACTCTTTTGGGATCGTTTGTACAGTTGTAATAACTATTGCATGGGTAAAATCTGTTGTGACATCTCCATTCGTGAAGTCTAGGGCTACAAAAACCTTATGTGCATGTTTGAAATTCTTTATGAATCTTTGGGAAATTGATCTTCATCCAAACCCTAATTTAGGGAAACAAGTTCCTTTGAATGAGCAAGTAAAATATTTGTTTTGAGGTAGTTAAAAAAATAGAGAACATCAAAACTTTTATATTTATTAACCTCTTCAACAATATGCAATATTGAAAACAAAATACCAAGTATAAAAGTAATGCTTCAACCAATAATCCCAATGTCTACTCTATATAAACATCATGCTAGAAGAATGCTTGATAAAGAAATAAATATTTTAGATGTGTTCATGTTGTAAATGATTTTGAATTCACTAGGAGACTCTCTCTCTCTCTCTCTCTCTCTCTCTCTCTCTCTCTCTCTCTCTCTCTCTCTCTCTCTCTCTCTTTCATGGCATGTCCTAAATGAGTTGATGCACCATTACGTTTGTAAACTTCTTTAAATCAATTTAGAACCCTTCCGTTATTCAAGCCAATACACAAGAAGTGGAAAAACTAACAAAGAAGGCCCAAAAGCCCAACAAGCCATACATAGGGTCAAAAGGACCCGCGCAATAAAATTTCCTAGAGCCATACATATACTATTATGGGGGATCTAGACTTGTAATTGTGCAATCTTTGGGTATACACTAGATCATAAGGGAAATAGGAGGAAGATAAATAAATGGAAGAAAAGAGAGAAAAATAGTGGGAACAAAATGGGAAATAACCATAAAATAATTGAAATGCACCAATAAGAGCCTAATCGGGCCAATAACCAAAAAACATATAAGCACCCTACAATAGTGCAATTTTACAACTAAAAAATGTCGTGTACCAAAATTAAGTGTCCATTTCCCTACTTTGATGTGTTTGTATGCATATAAAGGTAAACAAACACTTGGATACAAAAATACGTGCTTGTGAAATAATTCCAATGTACCTCCAAACTTGCAAGGATCATGTACGTGTGGATAAACTCTCAATCAATAAGCAAGATAATGAAATATAGAAAGGAGAGATTTGAAAGAATACTTGGTTTTTGATGGCGGTTTCATAGTGACCCTTATGTAAGTCCCCAATTTTTTTAGATCTATGTGTATATCTTTCTAAAACCTACAAGAAAAAATTATATGTGGATAAATACTCACTACAATAATTTGCTAAAATATAGGAATAATAGTGGAAATGACGCACTTGGTAAATTGTTAAAAATTATGAGGATTCCCCTATAGAAGCTTAAGTCTTGGAACTTGTGCTAAATCTTACATGCATTTCTAGGACAAGTTTTAACAAAAAACATTAATTTGAATAAATGTGATGAAATATTAAGAGAACAAGGTTATGAAATGCCCTGAATATATCCCATAGTGGGAAGAAGTGTCATGTAATGGGCGCGTCTCATAAAAACCATATATGATTTCCTTCTTCTATAGGGGAAAGATAAAATAAAATGTCATGGGTCTTATAATTTGTAGATAAGATGGGTGGAATATATGCCACCCCCTTTTTAGATGAGGTATGAACCTGTGAAGCACATATCTCAAAAGAAAGGGATTGCACAAATCATGTGCAAGGTAGGAAATAAAATTACTAATGATAAACATGGTAAGATATTATCATGGAATCATCTATACAATAAGAAAAAAATTTCACATGAGCTTGTGATGTAATCTATATAAGCACATACGTAAGAAGTCCCTCATGGTTGAAATGTGAGCAATGTAAGTCCATGAGTAAGATTCCCCATATAGGCGACATATAAGAAACATGTAAACGATGCAATGTTATGCTTCTATGTGGGGAATATTTAAGTGGCATTCGTGTAGAAATAGGATGCCCCATTGAGGAAAGACATAAGAAATGTGAGCACATAAAATGATATGCCTTATGTGGATAAAATATAATCAATATGGTATCATTTTTTGGAAGATATATCAATGCGAAGAAAAATACCCTTTCTTTTCCCAATAGAGCACATGATATGAATTGTGGAAACATAGACATGTAGTAAAAAAGAGTTGTGCA
Organism: Taxus chinensis; assembly: GCA_019776745.2. Classification (NCBI taxonomy): domain Eukaryota; kingdom Viridiplantae; phylum Streptophyta; class Pinopsida; order Cupressales; family Taxaceae; genus Taxus; species Taxus chinensis. The sequence continues at coordinate 224,625,246 of CM034154.1, forward strand.
TGATATGGATCATGACAACATAAGAAATAATAAATATTTGAGAAAGTCATGCATAGTATAAAGTATGTCATGTATAATCTAACATAGAATAAAAAATTTAGAGACACCAATCATGGACCACAAACATAAGATAAAGAATAATCTCTATACATATAAAGGAACATAGAAAATTAATACCATCAAACATGATGCAAAAGAGTCACCTATGTGACCTACATAGAGTAAACATGTTGAAGACATGACAAAATGGTGATAACACTTATAATCATGTATATAATATTGCAATATAGGATATGAATATATATTTTGAAATAACCAAAAAATTATAATTTGAGTTAAAAACATAACTCAACAAATAAAGGAAAATAAAATTAATAAGATATGGAAATGTTAATGAAATCAGCCACCACACATAGAAGATGGTAAACACCAAAATCAAGAAACAAGAAAAAAAAGGGTAATCCTTACTTCACTTAGAGGCATGGTTCCAATGTAAATGTGCTATCATCATGTGGAATTTAGTGTATGATTTTGGGATGGGAAAAGGAAAGAAAACAAGATGAAAAAGTGAAAGGAAAATAACTTGATAAAACAATAATTATAATAAAGACAATGCAAACTCCTAAAGCTCAAATAATTATTGAGGAAGAGAAAAAAAGATGAAAGAGAAACAAGTCCAAAAGGAGCATTATGAAAAGAAATGGAAATTTAGGCCTCATTCAAACATAAGTGGTTGATTAAATAAATCTAACCACTTATATGATCATACTAAAGAGAATCATCAGCATGTTATATATATGTTGAAAAGCACATATATCATCTAGAGTTAAATTAGTATGACAAGGTTCCCAAAATTTTAAAAAATATAATAGATTGTCACTATTTTCATCATCATCATTTGAATCATCATTGTTATACATTATACCTCTTTGCATAATATTATGATCATTTATCTAAATATTAGCTTGACAAACAAGATCATTTTTAGGTGTTTAAATAAGAGGTTGTGATAAACATATATCCTTACATGTATGATATTATATTCTTGAACTTTATTCTCACTTGTGTTAGATAGAATGAATTAATATTACTTTACTATTTTTCTATTAAGACCTTAACTTGAACTTACCATGTCCTATTTTCATGTACCATGTTTTGTAAGCTAATTTTGAGACACATTCAACTTTATAGTTTAATGACAAAATGGTGATAACACTTATAATCATGTATATAATATTGCAATATAGGATATGAATATATATTTTGAAATAACCAAAAAATTATAATTTGAGTAAAAAAATAACTCAACAAATAAAGGAAAATAAAATTAATAAGATATGGAAATGTTAATGAAATCAGCCACCACACATAGAAGATGGTAAACACCAAACTCAAGAAACAAGAAAAAAAAGGGTAATCCTTACTTCACTTAGAGGCATGGTTCCAATGTAAATGTGCTATCATCATGTGGAATTTAGTGTATGATTTTGGGATGGGAAAATTCAAGATAAATAATGGGAAAAGGAAAGAAAACAAGATGAAAAAGTGAAAGGAAAATAACTTGATAAAACAATAATTATAATAAAGACAATGCAAACTCCTAAAGCTCAAATAATTATTGAGGAAGAGAAAAAAAGATGAAAGAGAAACAAGTCCAAAAGGAGCATTATGAAACGAAATGGAAATTTAGGCCTCATTCAAACATAAGTGGTTGATTAAATAAATCTAACCACTTATCTGATCATACTAAAGAGAATCATTAGCATGTTATATATATGTTGAAGCACATATATCATCTAGAGTTAAATTAGTATGACAAGGTTCCCAAAATTTTAAAAAATATAATAGATTGTCACTATTTTCATCATCATCATTTGAATCATCATTGTTATACATTATACCTCTTTGCATAATATTATGATCATTTATCTAAATATTAGCTTGACAAACAAGATCATTTTTAGGTGTTTAAATAAGAGGTTGTGATAAACATATATCCTTACATGTATGATATTATATTCTTGAACTTTATTCTCACTTGTGTTAGATAGAATGAATTAATATTACTTTACTATTTTTCTATTAAGACCTTAACTTGAACTTACCATGTCCTATTTTCATGTACCATGTTTTGTAAGCTAATTTTGAGACACATTCAACTTTATAGTTTTCTAAAGAATTTCTTGATGTCAATTGGAGTGTCAAGTTTCAACTTCTTGGAGTCATAAATGATGTTTTGTTATATTGATTTCAAAAGACCTATTATTAATATGTCATTGGGTCAAAAACCTTATAGACCAATATGAACCACTAATTTGATTACATGACATTGACACATTTTTTGCTTGATTTTTGTTAGTTTCCAAGGTTAATGTATCTTACCCATACATGCTTATGTCATCTCAAGATGACTTCTTTGAGTAATTCAATACTCTTATTACCTTTTCCCCATGTGATTTTGTAATATCAATTACAAGACAAGGGGACCTACTTGTTACACAAGATCATTGGGAAAGTATTAGAATAATTATAATACCTCTTTGAATATATATTATATATTAAAATGTAATGATATAAATGTGTTAAACAAATTTATGATATTTATGAATATATATATATCTTCTTTTAAAGAAAATTTAAATTTAGTTTTATGAATTATAAATTAAATAAATACCATGAAAAACTATTAGGCGTGTTTTAATCCTATCCTACATACTCATTCATCTCACTAAGTAGTAAAATATCCACTGTAGACACCCTATTTTCACCCTTAGGTGACCCAACACACATCAATAAAATAATCATTACCTATCTTATTATCTCTATCCTAAGTATCATGTAAATTTACCTTCATAAAATCCTATTTACCCGCATAAAAACCCATTTACCCTCCCTTAACCATTCAAAACAACCTAAACCCATTTTTATCACACTTATCCCAACCCCCTAACCTCTTAAAACTTAAATCCCCAACCTCCCACTATTTCTCAAAAACTTAATATCTCAGATGACAAATGGTTTTAACCATTGCGGTAAAATCGACAATGATCTGTGATCGTTAGTGATCATTGCAGACATCGTCAATTCTATTTAGCCAACCATTGTCTCCCTTCTCCAGTTAGTCACAGTTTACGTGCAAGGAAGAATTGATGTGTCTCTAGGAAACATCACGACACTTAAATATCACCAGTACATAGCTGCCAAAGCCTTCATGAGTTCATTCAAAGCATCAAACAATCTTTTGGGAGCTTCATCACCTTTGAATTATCTGTTATCCAATTTTTGCATGCCTTGCAAATTGGATAACTTACTAGATCTGGGAGCTGATAGCTATTTCAAGCATGCTTTGCAATTTAACAGGGCCAACTTTCTGTGATGAAGGTTCGGGCTATTTTGGCAAGGTTGGTGAGTCGGGGAAAAACAATGGTAAAAATCCACCGATAGTATGTAATATGTTACCGGTTAGTAGCATGTATGGATGCTACCGACTAGTATCATGGATAGTGGCAGGTCATAGGAAAATGGCGCACAAGCGCCGACAACATCCTTAGATTCTATCGGCCAGTAGAATTAAAAATGCTACTAGCTGATAGTATGTACGGATGCTACCGATAGGTTACAAAAGGGAAGTAGTCATGCGACTATAAAGCCGCTAGTAGAATTTTTACAGATGCTACCAGACAACAACAAATTTTAAGCTACCGTTTGGTAGTAGGGAAAACATGTTACTGGCCAGTTACATTTATGGAACTGACCGATACTAGGAAGAAAATGCTACCATCTGGGAGCATAAAATACATGTAACCGTCTGACACTAGGAAGAAAATGCTACTGTCTGGGAGCATAAAATACATGCAACCGACCGAGTGCAGTAATGAACCAGGCATTAATGGAGCTAGTATAGTTTTTTCAACTACCAATTTAATGAGGTATGATGCCCATGACTGCTCATGCAAGAAAGGTACCAAATTTTATGCCCTCCCATACCTCTTTAATGAATTTTTTTGGTTGGTGAGGAATTTCCAAGGCTTCTTCTCTCTATATATTGTAAAATTCACCTCAATTTGAGGGGGACATTATGAAAACGTAGAGAAACTCTTGCAAAATTCAATTCCTAGGAGTAGTTTTGGTATTAGAAATAAATAGATGAAGCTGACCTTCTTCGGAGGCGTGTCTTGATTCAAGTCCCATAGCTTTAAGACAGTCCCATGTTGTCTCAAATCCTGAGTTGTCTATGATTTAGGGACATGTGTAGATTTGAGATCCAACAGTTTTGGCATGCCTGGTGGGACCAATTCAAGTAAGATTTTATATGGTCTTTAGCTTCATTATTGCTAAGTCTTGGTGTGTGAATTAGTAATTTCTATCATTTGGAGGATTTTTCTACACATCTGGAAAATCCTTCATTTATATTAACTATTTTTAGGAGTGCAGGTGTCCAAGTTCGTGAGAAGAATCCAAAAAAGGTCCAGAACAACAAAGGAGGGAGCTTTTGAGTACATGCAGTTATCACCTAAAAGGGGAAGAAGAGGAAGATTAGTTCAAAGCTCACCTTCACCACCAAACATGACTCTTTCCACTCCACCTCTTGGTAGGCATTTCTTGCAATCCACCAAAGTTCTTCTACATATTAGAATGACAACACAACAGAATTGGGGATTTGTCAATTTTACTGGTAGTAGTCCTCTTGCTCTTAATGCCAACAATCCCATTCTAGCATCTTCTCTCAAGAGCATTCCTTTCTTCACTGGGGAGAATCAGACTACTCCAGATGAACACATTCAAGATATTGCCAACGTTTGTGCTATACATCAAATTGTTGAACAAGATGTGGCTATTAGGCTGTTAGTTTCTTCATTCAAAGGGAGAACTTTGTAATGATTTATAAGTCTAGCAGCAGGAACAATTCAAATTTGGAATCAGCTGGGGATTGCCTTATGTAATCAATTTGGAGAGAAGGTAGATAATATTTCCTTTCTTTAACAGCTAACAACTATAAAGAGGGCTCCCAATGAGCTCATGGCAGATTTCAATTTTAGATTTCAGAAGACATGGGACAGAATTCCAGTTCTTGTCACTCCTATAGCTGAAGGTGCATTTCTTTACTTTTTGAAAACTCTTAATTATGATATTGTTGCCATGATTCAGTCTATGGGGGGTAAAAAAATTCCTATATGTTATAGCTATTAGAGCTGAAAATTGTTTGATTCAAGCTAAAAAATTAGCTCCTAGGCCACCTATGCCTTTATACCCTGAATTACCCCAAGTTTCTCATCCCTCCATTTCTCCTATTCCCGAGAAACCTTCCCAACCCACTGATTCCACATCTTATTCTCCTGCATAGGAAATAGAGGATGAAGAAATGAAGGCCTTAATTAGAAATTTGTCTAATAAGGTGATATCTTTGGAGAAACAACAAGCCCATTCTTATAGGAGGTATTCAAGCCAATGACACTCTTCCAACCAGGGTTCTAATCAAGGTTATCATCCATACAAGAACCAATCCAATTAAAGGTATGGAAAAAATTAACAAAGTAATAGGTGGCATGCCCAAAATGCCTCTCTTCCACTTGTGCCAGTTGCCCCTTCTCAGCCATCCCTTTTTGTTAGCTCTAGTCAAGCACTTGTTCCGGTACAAAATAATGTGATTTAGGAAATAGAGTGATGTTTTCCTTACAACCAGCAACACAATCAACTTATTTGTGAGAGGGAATTGTATGTCCAAGCTTTCATGATCCAAAGTTCCTCCAATTAGTAGGAGCCATTGGTGAAAACACCCAATCCTAATGTGGAAGGAGCTCAGGAGGCCAATCAGGATGTGAATCTTGTGTTCTTTGGAGCTGAAGATCTTAATGCTTTAAATCATACAATTTCTGATAATACCAAGTCTAAGAAAAGAATGTTGGAATCACAACATGCATCCTCTTCTAATCAGGGCAATTTTATTAACAAGGAAAAGAAGTTTGGTGGGAGAAATAGAAAAACACCTTAAGTTCCTACCAAGGAAGTTGCTCCCCAATAAAAAATGTATGTTCCAACATTACATCAACAAAGAAAGGAGAATCCCGTACCACAAATACATAAATATATGGGCCTCCCATTTAACATTGTGAAACAAATGAAGGAGACGAATGTTAATGTGATAATGTGGGATGCTTTGGCTATTCCATCACAAAGGGACATCTTGTGTCAAGCTCTCAAGCAATTTCCCCTAGCTGATCTAGTGATTTAAAGGACCCCTGCTATTGTTAATGTTTTCCATGTAAAAGAGGAGCAAGTAAGTAAAGTTATCAAAACCCCACCATTTTATATGTCATTGATTGTGGGCAAAAATTTGGTTCATAATTGCATGATAGATTTAGGTTCTAGTACCTTGGTTATGCCAAAGAAAATTGCTAATGTCTTAGGACTAGAGTATAGCCATGTTACAAAAAGTGTCTTGAAGCTTGATGGCTCGACAGTTAGTGTCTTGGGAGTCATAAAAGATCTGTAATTAAGCCTTCATGCTTGCCCAAGCCTAGCCATAACCCATGATATATCGATCATTTAATTTACTCCTATGTTTTTCCATTTGTTTGTCAAGGGATTTTACTGCCAAAGTGGGTGGTTATTTGTCTACAGATTAGACTCATATGATTTTGAGAACTAGGTATGGTACCAGATTTACCATACAAGCTGAGCCTATATTTTCCTATAATATCAAGCCATATGATCCCAACCCTATCCAAGCAAACTGTCTAATCCAAGAAAATAAAGAACAAGATTCAGTTTTTGATTAACATCCTATCCCTCCTCATATGCCTGATCTATTGTTAGATGAATGGGGTGAGAGAGATAATAAATTTGATCCCTATGCTGAAGAAATTAAATCCTTTGAGGCTGGTCTTGGTACTTACTGTGCTCTTGAAGAAGAAGCTATACTGCCTGACATTCTTAAATAGAGAGAAGAAGATGCTTTGGGATTATGGAAAATATTTTTTGATGATTTTAGAAGTAGGAATGGAGCTTGAGTGGGTGTTGTGTTGATTTATGTAATATCCCACTTCCAGGATCAATAGAAAATATGCAAATCAACAACTCTTCAACACTCCACTCAACTATAAATAGCTAAACCTAGTCAACACCACTTGAGTAGTATGTCCATTTAGATCATTGGAACATGTAATCTTCCTTTCCAGTCATTCAATATTTTACCTCAAACAACACATTCAGATCAATGCGTTAGATGGCTCAAAACATCATGAAAATAACAACTAAGATAAAAGAAATAGTGCCATACAGTCTGCTGATATGTGGAGGTTCAAAACATACCTTCAAACATTCAATACCTTCCCCAATGAAGTCTCTGATCCAAGGGAAAACACAGTAGCTTTATTCACACTAAATCCAGATCACAATCATGTCAAATACTATCACCGTATTGCTTTGAAAGATATCGCTACAACAAGGATTAGTTCGCTGAATATTTAGAGCCCCAAACATGCATTCAACTATTCAAAAATCATTCCTAGAGGGTGCTGCAAATATGCCTTTATCATTTATGCATTTGAACTATAATTTTCTGCCATGAAGGGACTCAAACATCATGCAAAAACCAAGTCGCCAAGTATGGGAATGATCAACCAAAAAGAGGAATACTTACTAAGAGAAATCACTGTCAGCTTGCACACATATTTAATCTAAAAAAACTAGTCACCAAACAAAGGATGCCAATTTCTAGGGTTTAGCGAGATACATTAAATAGTTCGCTAATCATATAAATCCCAAACTACAAACTCAAATGCTTAATAACTTCTTAATGAAGTAGCTGGGTGTAGGAACAACAAAACTAGATTATTATCTAACACCAAACTTGCCTTGAATCATTCACTGTAGAAAGAAGATAATATCATGTAACCAGATGATCGATTCACGTCAAATAATGCTCTAAAAGTAGTCCACACATATAATAGGAAAGTCACCTAAACTGGAATGCAACACATATCAACAAGTCGACTTGCAAAGCACTCACATACCAGCTGCTATAGTGACGCTACAGTGACGTTGCTATAGTAAAAGGGCAGATTTCAATAGTAAACTTCATCTAACAATTGTCCAAATCCAAAGACATGGATCTCACAAATAAATACTTCAAATAAATCTCAAATCGGCTCGATCCAACCTCCCATGAAAGAGAGAGAGAACATCAAAGGGCATGTATCCCAACTTCAAGCATGGAGTATCAAAATAAGTTCATCATAGCATAATAATAATAATGACCTTAACACTCCTTTTATAAGCAAGGAGACACAAAATTTGAAAACCCTAGGAGAGGGAAAACATTAAATAAAAGCATTTTTTTCCCCTAGGTGTGGCATCCCCTTTGTAAAGGGTGATTTTATCATTGAAAGCCACCTAAATTTTTATTTAATTAATTCCCCATTTTTTTTGGGAATTAAATTAAATAAATTTTATAATTAAATAATTAAATAATTATTGCTCTAGGAAATAATATTTAATTATTTTATAAAAATGTTCCCCTTGCACATCCTGAAACCCACAAGGATGTATAGTAAGGGTCTTTAGAAATGGGGACATTATAGTCGTCCCTTCCCAAGATTTCTTGCCCTCAAGCAATATTGAGCTCATACATCCAAATACAATGCTGGGGTGTTTCCAAAGTCTCGCTCCCGTACTAATCAAGTGAAGGAGCACTTGCAACAACTTGTGTTGCTTATTCCTCTTGAAATTGTGGAATGTCTTCAGCTGCCATATTCTCTTTAAACCTATGCATGGAACAAACTTGTTAGAAAAACAAGTGTTGAAGAACACTCTTCTTGCTTCTTCTTGGTATCTCCATGGCTTGGATGGTACCCAACTTTCTTTCATGCATGGGCTGCCCCCACAAACTACTATGTAGTCCCATCCTCTACTGTAGTCATTCCATTTGTCACCAAAAATCAGACTTGACCCTTCCCAACCAATCATGCAAGAATTACAAACAAACACCCATAACCATATCATCATGTGTATATCAAAAATATGATCTGTAAAAGGAATTAAGGGGATGATCATGACGATGTTAGATACCAAAATGATGGGGCAACAGTTAGTCTTCCATGTCATCATCCCAATATCAATTCCTATGTGTTGGGCAACAATTTTAGAAGCTATCAAATTGAAAATATGGGATACAACAATCCCATCTTGGATGGGAAACAACTCCAACCATACATATTCAATTTTCTTTCCATTTTCTAGCAAGTACTCAATGTGCACCTATTTTTTCTTAGTTGGGCCAGCAGTATGACATCTCCCTTGTTTATAGTCCAAGATAAACTCTATGCTCCCAATACTTCCTTCAAAAGCTAGAAGTTGTAAATTATCATGGCATAGGGAAAGTAGAAAATTTGATCCCAATGTGCAAGACATCAAAACATTCATGTGAAGAAATGACATACCCCTCATGATGATAGAATCATGTTCATATCCTTATGCCATCTCCTAATCTCACTAACATGTAAAATGATAGGCAACACATGATTTAACTTTACCTTATCACTTACCAAGTCATTTAGAAGGTCACTTCTCCCATGCTTGGATGCCCCTTGTTCTTCTTCCTTAGCTGCCATAAGAATCATAGAATATGGATCATGTGAAGACCTTATACCATGGCCCTTCTTCTCCTTCAAACTCTTTGTAGAAGCCCCAAAATTTGAAGCCATGAAAGAAATGTCAACAAAATCCATCCCACACATTTCCTTTACCAAATTTCCTTTTAAAAACACATGAATCAAATGTCCAAGTGACAGTCCATCATGTACAAATTTTATAACAAGATAAAGTGCATGAAATGAATCTAAACGGACCTCAATACTGTGAAGAATGACTTTGTACCTTTGAGGGATGTCATTACATAGGTAAAAACCCTCATCATGATTGAAATTTGAACCATGCACAATCCATAAGAGTTGAAATTTACCAAGATATAACTGTTGTACCAAGATTGAAAGTGAATCTCTCACCATGTAATATGTGGTCCATGTAATTCCCTTATTTTGGAAAGCCTTTATGATTACCACTTGTGTCTTGAACTCCCCAAAGTGAATGGCTGAATATTGCTTTTACCATTGGTGAGAAGAAACAATAGAATATACAAGATGAGACATATCTTTCTTCAAAGCACTTCCGAGCTTCCCATGTTCATCATCAACTTCCTCATCCTCATGAGCTAAATCAGATTCTGAATAATCTGTTACCTTAGCATCTAATTTTTTTGTTCCTTCAAATTTGGTGCAAGTATTAGATACAAAAAGCTCATTATTATGCACCAAAGAATTCATACATTGAGGATCCATTCCGATTTCCTTTTCTAAAGACTTGGCGGCCATATATGTCTTCACCTTGATTTGATTTATGACACATTTTGCCAAGGTGTGAGAAATGCATGTTGTCTCTTGTCTCAATTCTTCCTTAAGCATGCTCAACAAATGCTGAGGAATATTATCATATTCATATATCAACGTGGACATGATGGTTTGCATTGCAACCATTATATTTTCTGAATGATTATCCTATATGACCCCAAAGACAACCTCGAACATATGAAGGATGAGATCATTGCAACCAAGATCTAACATCAATACACAAGATCTTACCTCTGTCATAGTTTCTAGAATTTTCAACCTCTTGTTATGATAAGGGCTTGTGACGTTCCAAAGGCCTTGAAAACTTCCAACCATGTGTTCAAATATGTCTCTCATGATGTCATCACTGTAGGGAAGATTAGTGGTTATGACCCTTGTGACTTCAACAATGCAAGTAACAACCATAATTTTCACTCTCACATCTTCACACCAAAAGATTCTAGGCTTAATCAACTAAAACATCAATGGCTGAATCATATAGTAATTTGATTGTTTGACCATGGCCAAAAAATTTGCTATTTCCTCCAAGTCCTTAAGCAAGTCATCCTCGGAATGGTGCAGATGCTTAAGCCTCTTCCCAACCCTAATGATCCTCTCTTTCAGACAAAATTCACTCATTAAATCCATGGTTCCACTCAGCCTCTTTTCTCTGCATACAAATATGAAAATACAAATCCTGCATTCAAAAATGACCCACATGAATAGAGGAAGGAAGCTCTGATACCACTATAATATCCCACTTCCAAGATCAATAGAAAATATGTAAATCAACAACTCTTCAACACTCCACTCAACTGTAAATAGCTAAACCTAGTCAACACCACTTGAGGAGTATGTCCATTTAGATCATTGGAACATGTACTCTTCCCTTCCAGTCATTCAATATTTTACCTCAAACAAACACATTCAGATCGCTGCCCTAGATGGCTAGAAACATAATGAAAATAACAGCTAAGATCAAAGAATTAGTGCCATACAGTCCGCTAATCTGTGGAGGTTCAAAACATACCTTCAAACATTTAATACCTTCCCCAATGAAGTCTCTGATCCAAGGGAAAACACAGTAGATTTATTCACACCAAATCTAGATCACAACAATGTCAAATACTATCACCGTATTGCTCTGAAAGAGATCGCTGCAACATGGATAAGTTCATTGAATATTTAGAGCCCTAAACATGCATTCAACTATTCAAAACTCATTCCTAGATGGCTCTGCAAATCTGCCTTTATCATTTATGCATTTGAACTATAATTCGCTGCCATGAAGGGACTCAAACATCATGCAAAAACCAAGTCACCAAGTATGGGAATGAGCAGCCACAAAGAGGAATACTTACTAAGAGAAATCACTATCATTTTGCACACATATTTACTCTAAAAAAACCAGTCACCAAACAAAGGATGCAAATTGCTAGGGATTAGCAAGATACATTAAATAGTTCACTGATCATATAAAGCCCAAAATACACATTCAAATGCTTAATAACTTCCCAATGAAGTAGCTAGGTGTAGGAACAACAAAACCAGATTATTATCTAACACCAAACTTGCCTGGAATCAGTCGTTGTAGAAAGAAGATAATATCATGCAACTAGCTGATCGATTCACGTCAAATAATGCTCTAAAAACAGTCCACACATATCATAGGAAAGTCACCTAAACTAGAATGCAACACATACCAACAAGTCGACTTGCAAATCATTCACATACTACCTGCTATAGTGATGCTATAGTGACATCGCTACAGTAAAGGGAAGATTTCAATAGTAAACCTCATCTAACAATTGTCCAAAGCCAAAGACATGGATCTCACAAATAAATACTTCAAATAAATCTCAAATCAGCTCGATCCAACCTCCCACCCAAGAGAGAGATAACATCAAAGGGAATGCATCCCAACTCCAAGCATGGAGTATCAAAATAAGTTCATCATAGCATAATAATAATAATGACCCTAACACTCCTTTTATAAGCAAGGAGGCAAAAAATTTGAAAACCATAGGAGAGGGAAAACATTAAATAAAAGCAGTTTGTTTTTCCCTAGGTGTGGCATCCCCTTTGTAAAGGGTGATTTTATCAATGAAAGCCACCTAACTTTTTATTTAATTAATTCCCCATTTAATTTTATATTTTTTTTGGGAATTAAATTAAATAAATTTTATAATTAAATAATTAAATAATTATTGCTCCAGGAAATAAAATTTAATTATTTAATAAAAATGTTCCCCTTGCACATCCCGAAGCCCACGGGGACGTATAGGCTAAGGGTCTTCAGAAATGGGGACATTACAATTTATCCTAAGGGGGAAAAGTTTTTCATTTCCCACAGGTTACAATTTGCATGTTCCAATTATGTGGAAGAGTACGAAGCATTGATCCATGGCTTGTTGATTGCTGAAAAGAAAAAGATTAGAATGTTGTAGATTTTTGGGGACACATAATTGGTAATTCATCAGGTTACAAGAAAGTGTGCTATGAAAAATAAGATATTGAAAGCTTATGATAATAGATTTTTAGATTTTTTGGAAGGATTTGATGCTCTCAATTTTCAGGTGATACCAAGAAAGATGAAAAAAGAGGTAGATCAGATGGCAGCCCTTGGATCACAATTTTCACCCACTAAGGATTTGATTAAAGCAAATGTGCAACACATTAGAATGGTGGTAATGTCATCCATTCCAGACAATGAAACCAACTGACATGTTTTTGATAGCAATGAACAAATTGTTCATTTTATCCAAAATGAGGTTGAATTCTCATTAGAAATGCAATTTGAATTACATGATATCTATGGTGACCGGATTATCCAGCTGAAGAAAAATAAAATGCCCAAGTGGCTGGTTACCTTGGAACATATTTTCATCCCAGATGATGAGTTCAAAGGTGAAGAGAAGAACCCAACAGCTAAGTCAGAAAACTGCCAACTAGTTGTTATTGCACAAGGAAAGGATCTTTTATTAGGAAAGGTATGTGATGAAAATGAGAAGCAAGCCTTCATTTCTTTGTGTAAAAGTTTCAGTGATATATTTTCTTGGGATTACAAATATCTGAAATGATTTAATCTATAAATTATGTAATTTTCCGTAGATCTTGACCCCAATTTCAAACCAGTTAGGAAAAAACAAACACCGGTCAACCCCAAAATAGAGCTGCTCATGATGGAGTTATCTAAGCTCATTGAGGCCAAAATAATTTTTTCAATCAAATACTCTACATAGGTGGCCAATTCCATCCCGGTTAGAAAGAAAAATGGGGAAATTAGACTTTGTGTCAATTTCCATGATTTGAACAAGGCTTCCCTCAAAGACCACTACCCTTTACCTTCTATGGAGCAAATTTTGTAAATTGTTGCAGGCGCTGAAAGGTTTTCCATGCTAGATAGGTATTCAAGTTTTAATCAAATTAAGAGTAGGGAAGAAGATCAATTTAAAACTGTATTTACAACAAAGTGGGATATATTATCCTATTAGAAGATGCCTTTTGGGTTTTTGAATGCAAGTTCCACATTTAAGAGGGTAATGGATATTGATTTTAGAGATTATATCAATGAATTCATCCTTGTGTATTTGGATGATATTACTATCTTTTCAAAGCAAAGCAAGGATCACATCATCTATTTAGAGAAGGTTTTTGAGAGATGTAGAGAATTTGGGGTGTCTCTGAACCCCAAAAAGTGTAATTTTGTTGTCCCTAGGGGTAAGATTTTAGGGAAAATTGTTTCAAAAGATGGAAATGCTATTGATCCAGACAGAATTTCTGCCATCCTCTCTCTCTCTCTCTCCCTGTCTACTCATAAAAAATATTTGCAATCATTTCTTGGGAAGATTAATTTTGTTCAGAGATTTATTCCTAACTTTGCAGGGTTTGTCAAACCCATCACTCTCATATTGAAGAAGAATGCAAATTTCAAATGGACAGATGTGATAGGAAATAAGAGATAAAATATGCAGAATAATCCCTTACAGAATCACAACAGTAGAAACTAATATGCAGAAAAATATTACAGATATCAAATAAAAGTGCAGAATAAATAACGCAACACAGAAAGACAATATTTAATGTGGTTCACTCAATTTCAGCTACGTCCACCAAGAATCACTTGCTCAAATTTTATTACATGCCTCCAATCTCTCAATACAATACCCAAATCCATTTGGAGCTATGCTCAACAAACTCTATAGAATTCACACCCGAATTTAAAGCACATTTGCAATGCATTTACTTGTATATCTATCATATGTGTAAGACCATATAAATAGACAATTGCTTAAGCAGTTTGACACAAAACCGTGGGTATCAAAACTATGGGAAGAAAACCGTGGGTATCAAAACCATGGGTAAAAAACCGTGGGTATCAAAACCATGGGTAAAAAACCGTGGGTATCAAAACAATGGGTATCGAAAAACCATGGGCCCAAAAACAGCCTATAACAGTTACCCATTACCCATGGGTTAATAAACTACCCATGAAAATTTGCTTCGGGGGCTTCACCCCTGAACGCCCTTGACCCACTCACCGACGAGTGGGACCACTGTAAAAATACCCAAGTGTAACACATAGAAGGTGTACCACACTCTAACATGAAAATAGGCCCCATAAACATAACAATCTCCCACTTGGAGACTGATTTCCACTGAGTAAGCTTCTCAACCCTTCAATATCATCCGCGAAGGCCAACCAAAGCTGAACATAGCTTTAGTTTATCCCTTGTGACCACCTTGGTCATCATGTCTGCAGGATTCTGACTAGTATGAATCTTCTCCAACTTTAACTTATCTTCCTCCAAAGCTGTCCTGATGAAGTGATATCTCAACTGTATATGCTTCATCCTGGAGTGGAAAGCATAGTTCTTAGCTAGGTGTATAGCACTCTAACTATCACTATGCAGCTTACATTCCTCCTGTTTATGCCCCAACTCCTCAAGGAATTGTTATAACCAAATCATCTCTTTGCTTGCCTCTATGGCAGCAACATACTCAGCCTCCATGGTTGACAAAGCCACCAACTTATGTAGTCGTGAAATGCAGCTTACTACTGTCCCACCTACAGTGTAAATATAACCTGCCATGCTCTTCCTATTGTCTACATCTCTAGCCATGTTTGAATCTACATAACCACGTAAAGTGGTGTCTGATCCACTATAGCATAAAACTGTCCCCATGGTCCCTCTCAAATACCCAAGGATCCAATTTACTGCTTGCCAATGCTCTTTACCTAGATCATTCATAAATCTACTCACAGGTCCTACTGTATGGGCAATATCAGGCCTAGTGCATACCATAGCATACATCAAACTACCAACCATTGATAAGTAAGGTACCTTGGACATATGGTTTCTTTCCTGCTCTATCTTGGGACACTGCTCCTTTGATAACTTAAAATGGCTTTCCAAAGGAGTCCCAACCGGTTTAGCATCATGCATGTTAAACCTATCCAATACCTTCTTAATGTACTCTTCCTGAGATAAACTTAGCTTCTGTTCATTCCTATCCTGAGTTATCCTCATACCAAGGATTTTTCTGGTAGCCCCAAAATCCTTCATATCAAAGGATTCACTTAGCTATTTCTTGAGTACTTTTATTTCCTACATGTTTTTACCTGCAACCAACATGTCATCAACATACAAACACAGGATAATATAACTTCCATCCTAAAATTTCTTTGTATACATGCAATGGTCAGAATGACATCTGATATAACCTTGCTCCATCATGAAGCTATCAAACTTCTTATACCATTGACGTGGAGCTTGTTTCAGGACATATAAGCTCTTCTTCAGTTTGCACACCATCTCCTCTTTACCTTTGACTTCATATCCTTCTGGCTACTGTATATATAGCTCCTCCACTAAATCACCATGGAGAAATGCAGTCTTTACATCTAACTGTTCTAAGTGCAAGTCTTCTGTTGCCACTATTCCAAGAATAGTTCTAATAGATTTCATTTTTACTACAGTAGAAAAGATCTCAATCTATACCTTGTTTTTGTGCAAACCCCTTGACCACCAACTGGGCCTTATATCTTTTCTTTCCTCCTTCGTCTTTAACTTTGTATACCCACTTATTCTGCAATGCTCTTTTTCCTTCTGGTATCTTCACCAAATCCCAAGTCTGGTTCTCCATGAGAGACTTATGCTCCTCATCCATGGCTTGCTCCCACTTCTTACTGGCATCTACCTGCATTACTTCATCAAAGCTATCTGGATCTAAGCTATCAGTGAGTAATAAATAATAAAGAGAAGGAGAAAAATGTTCAGGTTATTTTCTTACCCTAGAATACCTCCTCACTGTAGGAGTTTGGGGTTCCTGTTGAGTAGGTTCCTGAACTGATTCATGGGTCACTGTCCCATCCGGAAGATACTCTACCATTACATATTATTTCTTAGATTCTTCCCTGTTTTCCTGTAACTATTGCTTATACATGACTTTCTCATTAAAGACAACATCCCTAGACTGAATGATTTTCTTGTTCTTAATACTCCAACATTTAAATCCAAAGTCATCACCACCATAACCAATAAAGGTGCATTTTTCTGATTTAGCCTCTAGCTTGGTCTTATCATCCTTATCAATATGAACAAACACCTCACATCCAAAGAATCTAAGAAATGAATAATCGACTTTCTTACCGTACCAAGCCTCCTCAGGTATGCCTCCATCCAAGGCACTTGAGGGTCCTCTATTTATTAAGTACACAACTGTGCTCACTGCTTCTACCCAAAAATATTGAGGTAGTCCTGCATGTATCCTCATGCTCCTAGCACATTCCATTATTATTCTGTTCATCCTTTCTGACACCCCATTTTTCTGCAGGGTTCCTGGAACCATCTTTTGCCTATGGATTCCATTCTTAGAACAATAATCATCAAATTCATTGTTGCAATACTCCCCTCCATTATCTGACCTGAGACATTTTAACTTAAGACTTGTTTCATTCTCTACCAAGGATTTCCATTTAACAAAAGTATCAAATACATCATATTTGTTTCTAATACAATAAACCTAAACTTTCCTTATTACATCATCAATAAAAGTAACATAATAACTTGAACCCCCAAGAGATGATACCTGAGCTGGCCCCCACACATCAAAATATACCAGCTCTAACTTACTCTCTTTCTTTGTAGGTCCAACCTTGAGAAACCTTACTCGCTTTTGTTTCCCATATATGCAGTTCTCACAGAAATCCAAACTTGTTTTTGTATATCCAGGAAAATTCTTCTTTATGATGTCCATGCCCTTATGGCTCATATGACTGAGCCTATAGTGCCATAATGTTGTTTCTGCATCTGAAGCCACAAGATTACAATCATTAGTACTATCAGTGGATAAATACAAGGTTCCAACCTTCTTACCTCTTGCCACCACAAGAGCACCCTTGGTAACCTTCCAAGACTTAGCTATAAATATCACAATACAACCATCACTTCCCAATTGCCCCACCAATATCAAATTTCTCCTTAATGTAGGCACATGTCTAACACCTTTCAATAGCCATGCATTCCCATTCTGCATCTTAACCTGAACAAAACCTTTTCCAACTATACTATAAGGCTCATCATCACTAAGAAAAACATGCCCAAAATCCCCTTGAACATAATCAACAAAATAATGCATATGTGGAGTAGCATGAAAAGAATCCCCTGAATCTAAAACCCAAGATTCAGTAATATTATGCAAAGAAAGAATCAAAGCATCCTGACATACATTACCCGATGCCACATTTTCCTCCTTATTTTCTTCCTGTTATTTCTTCTTGTCTCGAAGCTCCCAACAGTCGTTCTTTGCATGCCCAGACTTTCCATAGTTCCAACATACAATCTTGCTCTTGGATTTTGGCCTTGTTTGATCTTTTGATTTTCCATGGTTTCCTCTATTCTTTTGTCTCCTTCTAGTTTCCACTGTCAAAGCATCCCCTGAAGTAGAAGATTCCCCAGAGCTTTTTCTTTGCATTTCCTCGTTTAGAATCACCCCTACAACATCCTCAAACTTCAACTTTGAGTTAGCTGGAACCAAGTTGCTTACCGCCATTACTAGGCTATTCCAACTTTCAGGTAAAGAACACAAAATTAATAAAGCCCTAACTTCTTCATCAAATTCTATTATAATCGAAGCTAGCATATTCACAACCGTATTGAAATAATGAACTATTCTCAAACATCTTCATATTAAACAATTTTTTCATTAAAATATCTTGTTATAGGCAGAGGCATCCATTAGATCTTTTGTAGTCTTTTCCTTTGAAACATTAAATAATACCAAAGATGCAAGACACAGCCAGATTGTTCCAAGTGCCTTCCAATCCAACAAATCCCATTCCACATCTATCATACTCGAGTGTTTATTGACCTTCTCAGACAACGGAGTATAAAGATCCTTCTAAT
Source organism: Taxus chinensis (assembly GCA_019776745.2). Taxonomy (NCBI): domain Eukaryota; kingdom Viridiplantae; phylum Streptophyta; class Pinopsida; order Cupressales; family Taxaceae; genus Taxus; species Taxus chinensis. The sequence goes on from CM034154.1 coordinate 224,644,039, forward strand.
AAAGGTAATCTTCCAAAGATTGAAATTCTACCCGTTGAATTTATCAACCCTAGATATTCCATCATCTTCCATAGGTCTCACTCAAGATAAAAATTTCCCTGTGATTCAACACTTTAGCAAACCAAAACCAGGCTCTGATACCAATTAATAGGAAATATGAGATAAAATATGTAGAATAATCCCTTACAGAATCGCAACAGTAGAAACTAATATGCAGAAAAATATTACAGATCTCAAATAAAAGTGTAGAATAAATAACACAACACAAAAAGACAATATTTAATGTGGTTCACCCAATTTAGGCTACGTCCACCAAGAATCACTTGCTCAGATTTTATTACAAGCCTCCACTCTCTCAATACAATACCCAGATCCATTTGGAGCTATGCTCAACAAAATCTATAGAATTCACACCCGAATTTAAAGCACACCTGTAATGCATTTACTTGTATATCTATCATATGCATAAGACCATATAAATAGAAAATTGCTTAAGCAGTTTGATACAAAACCGTGGGTATCAAAACCATGGGCAAAAAACAATGGGTATCAAAAAACTGGGTATCGAAAAACCATGGGCCCAAAAACAGCCCATAATGGTTACCCATTACCCATGGGTTAATAAACCACCCATGAAAATTTGCTTCGGGGGCTTCGTCCCTGAACCCCCTTGACCCGCTCACCGGCGAGCGGGACCGCCGTAAAAATACCCGAGTGTAACACATAGAAGGTGTACCACACTCTAACATGAAAATAGGCTCCATAAACATAACAAGATGAAGGGAATAAAATATTTGAAAAAATCAAGCAAGAGATTACCCAGGCTCTTACACTAATTAATCCTAACTATGGTAAGGATTTTATTTTATATTCTTATGGAACTGATGCTAATATTGCTACTGTTTTAACACAACAAAATAATGAAGGAGGTGAGTAGCCAGTGGAATTCTTTAGTCAAACACTGAAGGAGTATGAATTAAAATACAGTCACATTGAGAAGTAGGTATTAGCCTGTAGACACCTAAAATTGGTTACCCAATTTAGTCTCCCCTGGGTTCGTTTATCCTCTCAGGTAACCTAGGGGCACCCTTATATCACCACTTCTCCCTTAGGGTATGATCAGGGGAGCATTTTTGAAAGTTCCCTAAACATCCCTAAATGGTGTTAGTGCAGAAGATCATCTCGAGAGCTTTCCAACGACTGTGAGAACGCGACAAATGGACATCGGGAGCTCTAGATATGTCCCGTCAAAGTTCAGTCAACAGGAAAGTCAACTCTAGTCAATTGGTCAATATTGGACCATTGGCACACTGCGACACGTGGTGAAAAGGCAAAAGGGAGTTGTTTGTTGGTTTTCGATCACCGGTCTTTGACGAGCGTAAAAATGGTGCACGGGAACAAGAGGCTCAACTTTTATTACGGAGGGGAGCCTAGCCGCCGTGTGGACTATGATATTATCACCAACGTGGTGGGTCCACAAGCCACCACGTGGCTTGCCACCACTCGTCGAATTCGCTCGATTTGCCTATCGGGAGACAATGAGTGGGCTATATGCTATTTATTGAGTTAATTATTTCTATGCCACATTGTATGGGTCGAAATTATATTATCTTGGTAAGTCCACTTACAAACCCATTTCCATGCCACATGACTAAGTGGGGCGGGTTTTATTATAATAGCCATGTATTAATGGTTAGCAATTACCCACATAGCCGCCAAACCATATGCCATGCGTGGAGGTCCACATGGTGAGGGAGGTGAAGCGGTGGAGATGGGGGCAGATAAGTCTAACGTGGTCCTTTGACCACTCCACATATGCGTGGGAAGGCTATTTAAAGCCTTAAACAATATTCAATCGCCTAATATGGGATATACCCACTTACCTAATCCACCCACTATGGGATTTTTATCCCATTAAATATGCTAAGCTGCCCACTTCTCCTTAGCCACTCATTTGGGATATTATCCCTTATCAAATGCAAATCGGCTAAAATGGGAATTAATCCCTTTTCCTATGCAATCTGTCATTTTGGAATATTTTATCCTTTATTAAAAATGCTATGGTTAAGGTTTAAAATAGCCTTAAGATAATATGTATTGCATTTTTTAAGGGCCCTATTTTTTGTATAAATAGGGAACCCATTCTATTGTAATACACATACAAAAGGCAGAAGACAAGCTCAGAGCTTGGAAGGCGAATGAGAAATTGTTGTTGTGTGAAGACCTAAATTATTTTAGGCATTATTATTTTGATTATTATTGACCTATTATTTTTTAGGCAATAATAAATTAAATATTTGTGGCTAGGAGTTATTCAAACTACCTAGTCGGCCCATAGTGCCACACCAAGTACTTGCAAATCCTGGATTGTTGACCGGAGTGCTAGCACCGCATTGATAGTGTCGGGAAGGCCGATCGAAGCCAAAGGAGATTATACGCCAGGAAGGTGGAAGTTGGGTGCTATTTTTCACCCTTGTCGTCCGAAGGTCTGGTTATTCTTCTAAGCAAGTTTAAATAGTTTCCATTAGGTTTTCTTGTGAAAGTACTATTGTAACTTACAAGTTTTGACTAGTGGAACGGTTCGACCACGAACCCGGAGACGTAGGCAATTTCCGAACTCCGTAATCAATCTGTGTGCAATTTTCATTATTGTCTTGCATTATTTTAAATTGATTACTTAAAAGGAGTAAATTATCGGCAAATAATTAAAGCCTATAAGGGTCCGAGATCAGGTAGTAATAATTTGGTTATTTTCGGATCAGGGTATTATTTAAATATTTGATTTAAACATCTATCCTAAGTTTATTATACCCCATTGTGTTTTACCCATGGATAATTAAATATTAACTATTTAATTATACTTTTTACATGTATCGTAACCGCTTATCTACCCCATATCAATTCCTAACCTCCCATATCAATTCTATCCATCTATCCCCCTATTTCTCCTCCCCCCAAACCATGCAATGGGATATTTCCCGTATTTGAGTTGGAAGGATCACTTTCATCTTTCCAAAATGTCCTTTTTGGCCATTTCAGGAGTCTATTCCCTGATCGGCACCGACTGGTACTCGGTCGACACCGATTTTTTGGAATGGCACTGATTATACCCCGGTCAGCACTGATTACAAATACAGGGCCAAAATTTAGTTATGGTTAGATAGAAAGAATGACAAAGAGTTTTTGAGCATCAATCTCGAGCATCATCTATCAAGTGAAAGTGAATTATTTTCAGATCAATCCCTGAGAGGAGTACCGTTACTCTACTCCTACAACATCAACATCGTGAGCCTCCATTGATCTCTTGGTGACTCTTCCCCTGCATCTAGAGAATGTGGAGCTTTTTCAGTATCCCTAAGGCTCTTACAGATCCAACGGACATTGATGATCTAGCCTTCATTGTCCATTTCTCAATCTTCCTACAATTTTCCCCTAGTTGATGACGACTGATCCCAGTCAATGCCGATTGATTCTAATCGACGCCGATTCACCCAATCGACGCTAATCGGCCTGTAGATATGTAAAAGAACTTAGGTAACACAAATCCAACATTGTTTTCATAGTTTCCTATTTTCTGTTGCTTTCTGTCCGCTGTTTACATTTTGTCTGTCACTTTTAGTCAGAAAATCCAGACATTCACTTACATTTTTTTTATCATGTATGCTTCTTTCTTTAATTGAAATTGTGGACTGACATCTGCCGAGGGAGCTTATCACTTCCAGGAACCACTTCTGGGGTAGTCCACCCAAATATCTTTTAACATTGTCTTTTTCTATCAAGTATCTGTGTCTCGCAGGTTTCTTGGATCTACTTTGCAATATTGCTCATGTGCACCCATTTTGTCTACATCGATTTTCTTTTCCACCTACATCTTCGGATCTTGTCCCATCTATCAGGTATTGATTTCATTTGAGTTTTTTAGGGTTTTTGTGTTTAGTTTGGTACATTAACTTGGACAGGTAACAAGCGCATAAATTCTTGATCTACACTCTGGCACACCCGGTGGGACCCAACCAAAGTCCCTTATTGGTAAGTTCATTTCTTTTCTAGTTTTGAGCTTTTGTTCTGTTTCTTCACTACTTTTCATTAGTTTTCCTTAGGCATTTCCTTGCTTCATTTTGGTCTTGCTTCTTTCATTTATAATTTGCAAAGTCAAAGTTTCTTCTTTCAAATCTAAATCCCAATTTCTATTACAAATATTAGTAAATATTTCATTTGATTTCAAGTTTGCATTTTTGATTCATCTATTTATGTAAAATTGTTATTTCCTTGAAAGTTTTCTAGTTCCTTAAATAGAAATTTTCATTCTACTATTATTTGGATATATCTTTCTGGATTTGTTTGTGTGTTTGCTTAACCTTTTCTTGCGGAGCACTTTACTTGTTCGTGGGATTTTTCGAGGGGAAGATCTCAACAACGCACTTTTTTGAAGTCCACACACCTTGGAGAGGTAAATCTATAGGTATTCCTCTTTTATGGTGTTTTCTCCTTTTTAAGAACTTAAAAAGAACTTGTTTGTTTGTTTTCTATCACATTCAAACATTTCGATTTTGGTGCTTAAAAATAATTTATTCGCATTTGGGAAAGAACTTGTTTGACTTGTCTTCATCAAAAATCCAACACTTCATTTTTAGTGCTTAAAAAGAACTTCTTCTTTGTCATTTCTGCTGTATGTTCTTCATCTAGTTTTCTAAATAGGTTGGAAAATTGATCAAAATCGTCAGTGACACTATTTTATTTTTATTTTTCACCCTTGCACACAAAGCCAAAATCACTAGGTATTAAGCATTTAAACAAAAATTCCTTCCCTGGCCTTGCCTACTTGGAAGTGACATCCAAGAGGAAGAGCCTACGCAGTACTCGGGTTGCACTATAAATTCACGGGAGTTCTGGTATATATTGGCAAAGCACTTGACTCCATTATCACAGCGGTGTGTGAAGTGCGGGGGTAGGCCCCTATATCAAGCCACGTACCGGTCTTTTACTTAATTGCCTTCGGGACTCCTCACCAAAACATTCCCAAACCATCCTTAGTTTGGCTATCTGAGTAGTTCCTGTTCTAAAAAGCCTTCCCTAATATTTTCTTTCTTAAAAGCATGAAAAATTAAAAGAGATAATCACCCAAGCTACTTGAATTGTCTGTGCATTAGTTAGGTCAATCTTCTTTTTCTATATTTTTGCTTGTTTATGACGGTCATCACCCAATTACAATCTAGAAAAATGGCTCAACTTGCCCCTTCTTCATCTGAGATCACCACTAATGTGGATGTTTCGGCACCCCTCGGGTCTTCTTTGGGACTACTGTTAGTTAGTTCCCCATCTTGGTCATATAATCCTTTCTATCATCCTAAAGCGATCCCATCACGTCCAACTTCCCCCAGTCCTTTAGAGGTATCATCTGCTTCTGATATAGAGTATGTTCCTTGGGGAGATCCTAAATTTCAGGCACTCCTTGATCACAATCCGGTAGCCCTTATGGACTATCTAGTGCATAAGTCTATTTGAATATCTGATCAGGGACCACTAATCTAGCAAGTTTATAATTATTCTCATGAACCATCCCAGGATTTTATAGAATAGTTAGCATACTTTTTCTCACCTCGAACCATGGAAGAAGGTGGCACATACATGCCTCCTTTTTCTCTTCCACTGACCATGTCGACTGGTTCTCAAATGATCTTGCCTATTCCTAGTGCCGTGGCTACCTTGGCTACTCCACAACCTACTTTTGAGAGGCCCTCTTCTTTAGCTATGATGGGCACATCTGCGCACTCACAAATTGCTATTAATTCTTCAATGTTATCTATTGTGTCTCAGGGTTAGTATCTCTCTATGAATCAACCCCCTTCTATGAGTCTGTCGGGTCCTTCTTCTCATCCTCTAGCTGGTATTTCTTCTAATGCTCCCACGGAAATTACCTTTACACATCCTCTGGTGTCACCACCCTTAATAACCAATCCGGCAGTCAAAATCCTCATTCAGAATTTGTTCCCCGCCATGTTAAATCAAATCAACACCCATGTTCCTCAATCCATTCCGATTCAGTTGAAAAGTGTAGGAGCCCACCAATCACAGGATTCGTCTTTCATTCAACCACCTTTTTCTCAACCACTTGTCATCTCATAGCCTATCCATACACAAGCTCCTTCACAACAAGCACCTCACCAAGCATCACCTAGAACACCTGGTTATTCCTCTTATCATCCGTTTAATTAGCAGATGAATCCCTCGTTAATGGCTCAACAAAATCTACCATTCGTTTCTTATGCAGGACATACTAAAATGCCCCCTCCTCAATCTAATGTCAACTAATTTATTTTCAAGAAAATTGCAGACCTAGAAGCCTCCACCAAAGGGGCTCATCCTTCATACTCTTTTGAAGAAGTATGTAATGAACCGATTCATCCATCAGTGGATTTTAAGCCTTATCCTCCCCAATGGGAACTTCCTAAGTTCTAAAAATTTCTTAGCTGAGAGGATCCTCAACAACACCTATGAGTGTTCAAGCACGCTTGCTACCTTATAGTCCAGGATCAGGAGCTTATGCTCCGTAATTTCCCTATGTCTCTAGCAGGGCCTACTTTAGACTGGTATAATAACATTCCGCAACACTCCTTGTTTTCTTTATCTCAATTAGCTTAGATGTTTCTTGAAAACTTTTCAATAAATATCACACATAAGATATTTATAACATTCATCAATTCGATGATGAGTCTATTACAGAATTTGTCACTCGTTGGAGAGGTATAATAAATCAATTGTCTTTCTCCCTCCCTCAATCTCAACAGATCGAGTTGTTTACTTGGTCTTGCGCTAATCATATTTCTTCCACTTTAAGGATTCAAACCTTTCACACATTTGAAGAAGCCTTTACGATGGCATGCAAACTTGAGTCCCATGCCATTGAACAAGGGAAGTTAAAACTTCGCTCTAAATCTAAACCAGATTTTTCTCGGTTTACAAAATCAAACCCTTCCACTTCTAACAAAGAAAAGAATCAGGGGTCCACCAACGCTATCGTATTAAAAACATCACGAGCTGATAACACTTATAATCAAACACCACAGAGAGACTTTTCATCTTCTCGAAAAGGACCCTTGTCATCTCGATCTTTTACTTCGTTGGGGGAATCATATGCGTCTATCTTAGAAAAAATGTTGGAAGTTCACATGATCGAACTTCCCCCTATTAGAAATTTTGATGAGAGCCAAGAATGACCATTCTGGTATAGGGAAAATGACTTCTGTCATTATCATAGAACCAAAGGCCATGACATTGAATGATGTCAGACCTTCAAAAATCTTGTCCAAAAATTCATTGATAAAGGCGAGCTCATTCTGGATAACCCAAATGCTCCCCCAAATCAGGCACTTGATGTCTTTAAACAACCTTTTCCCAATCATTCCCCGAACAATGACGCTTCAAGGTCTCAAAAACCAAACACTCATACTATCAGCTTCATTTCTACTGAAGAATCTTCTTCTAAATCTGAGCCATCTACAAACACGTCGACTGAACTGGAACTTCCTCCCACTCTGTTAATCTCTGAGATTCCACCATCTTCAAGACAATTCATCTTTGAATATTCCTCCATTGTTAGAGATGGATTCATCTCTCTCTGACCTCTTTATCTGATCTTCCATCCATGCCAGAGATAGTGTCATCCTCATCTGTCTCATCATCAGAAATTCTTTCAATGCTTGAGGCATTTACATCTCTTCAAGTTTCCACTACGAATAGATCCACTTCTGTTTCTCCCATTTTTTCCATGACTATGCCGTTGGTAAACATACCTATAGTCGTACCAACTTCTCTACCAACAGAAGTGTCTTCGATTTTGACTCTTCCCATTTCCTTTCCTACAGTAGTTACACCCACAATTACTGTACCGGAAGTATCTTCCTCATAGGGAACCACTTCTTCGTTATCCACTTCTTCCATCACCGATGTTGCCTTGCCTATTAAGGAAAAATCTAAAGAAATAGCACCGGCACCTACACTTTTGGTTCTTGAACTTAAACCGAGACAACTAAAGTCTAACATTACATCATCAATACCTCACCATCTCCTTCCCCTGAAAAGGTTACAATCACCTTATGCGGTTGAAGTTGTCACCATCCCCGAAAAAGGAAAACCAATATTTCAGACTATTAAGACTCTTGGTGCTTTCCCTCAAAAATCTCTCTCCACTGCCTCATAGAAGATTGGATTTATCCACTGAGAAGGTTTCTTCTTCTACAAAACCATCAAAACCATCATCTTCTTCTACAACACCTTCTTCACCGGTGTCTCGTAAAGTGGATTTACCCATTAGAAAGGCGTCACCTCTTTTATCAGGACCATCATCTTCATCACCAAAAGCCAAGGCACCCTTTGTTCCTCCTATCAGACCTATTTTGGGAGCTCCTCCCTCATCTAAGTCAGTCTTATCTAAATCATCATTTGTTTCAACCAAGCATCCTTCTTCATATCTGAAGATCACAACACTTGTCACATTTTCGTCTTCTTCAAAATCTATCTTAGGAGCTCCTCCTCCACGAAAATCAATCTTGCCTCACTTACTTCCATCTTAGGTGCCCAAGGTTGCTTCTCTCGATGTCTAGAAAAGCAAAATGATCCCTAAAAATACTGTCAAACTAGACATGTAGAATTCTTTTATCTCAATAGTCTGCTAAGGAAAAAGAGGCACCTTCATCATCTCTGTCCTCATCTTTGTCTACCAGATTCTATACTAAAATTCTTCACCAACTTATCCAATGTTCATTCATATCTCTTCCTCCTACTAAACCCTATAATCCTAAAGGAGTAAAACCTTCTTGGTTCAACTCTAATTTGATTTGTGCTTACCACCGCACTCTAGGACATGACACCGAGGGATGTAAATCCCTCCAATCTGTCGTGAGTAGTCTTTTGGAAGAAAGTTATCTTCTTCTGGAAGAGGATGAGGAACAAGTATCTCCTATCATCTCAGCTACATCTGAGCCTGAACACTCTACCATGACCTCTAATTCTATTAATTCCACTCCGAATGATCTTCCACCTTCTCAAATTGACACAATTCATATCACCACTAGAGCACAAAAGTATGATAATCTATCATCATCTACATCTCGGCCACGGGTTGTCATTTCTGCAGCCCCTGAAGGATTTCCTCCTTCCTCATCAGCCTCGAGACCTCAGGTCTCTATTCATGCTTCACCTTAGGCTCAGATTCCCATATCAGTTGAGGAAAGTGTTATGAAATAACTTACCCATGCTCTGATCAAAATTTCTCTTTTTGACCTCATTCAATCATCTCCACAGCATCGCCAGGCTCTGATTGATAATCTGTGCCATATTGTGGTGAATTCAAATGAGCCCCAGCCTTTTTAGATGGTTGTTGGGTTGAATAGACCATTACTTCCATTTCCTTTGAGGATTATGAAATTGCTCCTCTTTCTTCTGAGGATCTAGAGGCTCCCCTCTTTATCACAGTTCAAATAAAAAACACTACGTTAAAACGCACTATGATCGATAGTGGTGCTGCACTCAATGTCATTTCCTCTCACACATTCGAGCAACTTAAGTTACCAAATAACGTAGTGTCACCACTGACTTTTGCCCTTCGATCATTTAACGATCAGCTTGGCGGTTACTTTAGGGACTGTGGTCCTACCCATTCAGGTAGGTAAGAAACTGCTTCACAAGATTTTTTACATTGTTGAAGGGAAATTCCACTACAATATGATCCTCAGACACTCCTAGATTCATACGATGCATTGCGTCCCATCAACCCTCCATCAATGCTTAAAATATCATTATGAGAGAAGAATATATACTCATCCAAGAGATCCTTTTCCTTCCGCACAATGTGACATGACTACAGGGTCTACCCCTCTAAAGGAGAATGCTTGTTCTCATGAGGAGGCTTCATCCTCTTCCATACCTCCAAAAAAAATACCAGATTTACAAAATCTGGAAGAGACTTTGCAACATTTTTTGCTAGGAGAGCTTCCTCTTCTCTCTTTTGATGCCCATCTCAAACCTAATGAGTATGGTAGACCAGAAAAATAACCTAAATATCAGTCAAGTCTTGGTCGCATCGTCACCATTGGTCTACCCAATCAACAGACTAACTTCATTTATGGTGGTCTTGATACACCTCACTATCACCTAGATTCTCCCCTAGGGCCAAACCCTATTCAATAGGGTTTGATTGTTTACAAAATCCTGCATTTGTAAAAACTTATTTATATCAATGCGTGTGGAAGGGCTTTGGCGTGGGAAAGTATGAATAGGGTATGCATGACCTCATGTCCATTCCAACTCTTAAACCACATCAAAAATTTGGTTTAGGATTCAAACCTCTCTCAGAAGCCACCATCACCATTCTCGATGAGCCTCTCTCCATTGAGGAACCATCTTCTCCTACCAGGTCAGAAGCATCACTTGATGTGGATGACATCATCTCCATCCCACCTAATTTTTTTTTAGTCAATCCAATTCCATAGGTCCATTGACCTATAAAACTAATGGTGAATCCATTTCCATACCATTATTCTTCCCTAAAATAGTTGGAGACGATTCTCCCACTATCAACACTATTCACTGTGTGGATGATGATTTTTTCCTCACCTATCTAGGGGTAGAGCATTCTTATATTCCTAAAATCATTCCTTCTGACATTTTTACGCTTCTCAACAAAGCCATTGTCGACCTTAATATAGGGACTTCTGAAGACCCTCGCCTCATTAAGGTCGACCAATCTCTTAATCCACAGGTGTTAGAAGACTTCACCACCTTTCTTTCCAACCATCACCAAGCATTTTCTTGGTCATAGGAAGATATGCCAGGACTCGATCCTGATATTGTGGTCCACAATATCATTACTCTTCAAGACATCAAACCAGTTAAAAAAAATTGTGTAAAATGTACCCTCGTGTAGCCCTTGTTGTTAAAGAAGAGTTACAACACTTACTTTTTGCTAACTTCATCCAACCCATTGACTATCCACAATGGGTTTCAAATGTTGTACTAGTAACCAAAGCTACTAGGAAAATTCGAATTTGCACCGATTTCCAGGATCTTAATCTCACTTTTCTAAAAGATGATTTCCCTCTACCTAATATCGACCAACCCATGGATTTAACCGTAGGTCATGAGATGATTTCTCTTATGGATGGTTTATCTGGATATAATAAAATTCTCATCACACCAGAGGAACAACATAAGACGTCCTTCATAAATCCTTGGGGGAATTTTTATTATTACGTCATGCCTTTTGGTCTTAAGAATGCAGGAGAAACCTATCAACGAGCAATGACCTACATCTTCCATGATCTCTTACACAAAACTATGGAAGATTATGTCGATGATCTCCTTGGTAAATCTAAATGCCATCAGGATCATCTTTTCATTCTCACACCTCTCTTTGAGAGGCTCATTCAATTTCGTCTTCACCTAAATCCATCTAAATGCATGTTTGACGTTCTCACTGGTAAAATCTAAGGCTTTATCATTTCTATTAGGGGCATTGAAGTTGATCCTGCAAAAATAAAGGCTATCCTTGAGATGCCTCCCCCTTCTAATTTAAATCAGCTCCATAGTCTTCAAGGATGCCTTCAATCAGTGTGTCGTTTTATCTCACAACTATCGGATCGTTCTCAACATTTTCATCATCTCCTCCATAAAAATGTTCATTTTGAATGGGATGAGCATTTTCAAAAGGCCTTTGATGATCTCAAAGATTATCTTCTTTCTCCACCTATGCTTACACCTCCACGTGAGGGGGAGCCATTCTATCTTTATATTTTTGTGACTGACCATGCTCTGGGACCCATGATCTCACATCCGGACGCTAACAGTAAAGAACAAGATCCATCTATTACATCAGGCACACTCTTCATGAGTATGAAACATGCTATTCTGAAGCTAAAAAATTATGTTGTGCTCTCTTCTTCACGACTTCTAAACTTCATCACTACCTCCTTAATCACAAAACTTATATTGTTACAAGTGTCAATCCACTCAAGAAAATTCATGCAAAACCATATCACAATGATCGTATCACTCGTTGGCTGATGCTCATGACAGATTTTGATCTAAAGTTCATATCACAAAAATCTATCAAGGGTCAGGTCATTACAGATCAATTAGCTGATACTCCTCTTCCGGACACTCAAATTCCCCTTGCTCAATTCCAAGATGAGTATATCCAACAAATCGATTTCATTCTATCTTCATTTAAAATAAAACTCTTCTTTGATGGGTCCAAATGTCGGCAAGGGGGAGGTGCAGGTTTCATCATGATTCCTCCTTGGGGTGCACGTATCCTGGTTAGACAGAAGCTTAACTTTGTGTGTACCAATAATATGGCTGAATATGAAGCTCTTGTTTTAGGTCTTTAGAATTCCATTAATCTTAGCGCCCACCATATTGACATCTTTGTTGATTCTAAGCTCATCATTAATCAAGTCACTAGTGTCTATCAATGCAAAAATGATATCCTTCAAAAATATCACGCTATCATTCTCTTTTAACTTCAATCTTTTGATAAATTTACTATCCAAGATATTCCTCGCACTACGAACTAATTCACAGATACTATGGCTTCTTTAGCCTCACTTATTCCACCTTTTACCGAAGACTCACGACTTTTTGTGGTTGTGCAGTGATTAGACCAACCATCTCATCTCAGGCAATTGGCTTCAATCAATGTCGTCACAACCAATACTCAAGGTGAGTGGTATCAACACATTTTTGATTATCTATTCCTGTTTAGTGCTTCCTCCAAATCTGACCCCCAATGGTAGAAGATATTTTATCCTACGCGTTAATCGTTATACTATCCTCTACAAACGTGGTTTTGATGGTATTTTGCTTCGGTGCCTCAAAACCACTAAATCCTCTAGAGCTATCCAAGAAGTCCATGACGGTATTTGTGGTGGACATTTTAGTGGCTTGGCCGTAGGTTTAGGTTATTATTGGCCCTCTCTTAATCGAGACTGTTGTGACTACACTAAGAAGTGTGTCAAGTGTCAACAAATTATAATCTTCCACATATCCCTAGTCAAGCTTTGCAACCTACAGCGAATTTGTGGCCTTTTTCACAATGGGGTCTTAATTTCATTGGTCTCATCAATCCCCACTCTTCACAGTGTCATCACTCTATCATTATTGCCACAAAATACTTCACTAAGTGGGTGGAAGCTATTCCTCTTTCATAAACCAAATCTAAACCCATTATTGATTTTTTCTATCAACACATCATTTGTTGCTTTGGTTTCCCACACAAACTCATCACATACAATGGTAAGTCTTTTCAAAAACATCAATTTACAGAACCTCTATGACGCTTTCAATATCAAACTCAACTTTTCTTCTCCATATTATCCCCAAGATAATGGCCAGGCTGAGGCTTCGAATAAAACTTTTCATAATATCCTCGCAAAGGTAACTAGTCGAGCTGGTAGGGATTGGAATTTACATATCCCTTTTGCTCTCTAGGCTTATCGAACTAGAATTCGTACTCCTACTGGTGCTACTCTCTTCTCTCTCATCTATGGTTCTGAGGTTGTCCTTCCTTTGGAAGTCTAGATCCTGTCTCTTCATGTCTCTCTTAGAGAATTTGTCTCTGATGAGGACTATCATCGAAATCGTCTAGCGTACAGCTTGAGTTGCTCGATGAGCGGCATCTCAATGCTCTTGAGCATCATCAAGTCTACCTTGAGTGTGTCAAATGTGCTTATAACAAGCACTTGCAGCACCGTGACTTCAAATTTGGTGATCTTGTTCTTAAAGAAAACCAAAATGTCACTACACTAGAAAAGAGTCAACGTGGTAAGTTTGCTCCTAACTGGATGGGTTTGTATGTAATCACTCATAAATATGGGTCTGGGGATTATTGTTTATCTTCCATGGATGGTGTACCTGAAATGGAACCTTTTAATTCCTTGCATCTAAGGCCCTTCTATTGTTAATATCTATCTTACATGATCTTGGTCGCAAAATAGATCTTTCATCCATCTATGACCGGTCATATATTTTGTCCACGTTATGTCTTTTCTACCTTAAATATGAGTATCGTGGCTCTACTCATGGCATTTTTCTTTTGGATATGTTCCTCCTCATGGTAGGAACACCTTAATCACTACTTCATCTTTCCTAAGTTTTTATTTTAATCGAATCTACTTGGGGCATGAGTACGTGTTTGTATACGTTTTCTTCCCCTCTATCTGATCTATCTAGTCTAAACTCATATTTTTTTAAAAGCTCCAAAAAAAATGCTATCCTAAAATTCCAAAAGATAGACTGATCCCTCAAAGGACAGCTATCCATGCCTTATCAAATGAATCAAAAAAGTATAGACCATTCCCTTGAGGGATGGTTATCATCAAATTCAAAATATAGACCGCTCCCTTGAAGGACAGCTGTTTATTTCATGTAATTTTCAAGGCTTATTGCATTTATCAGCCTTTTTAGTAATAGACTTCCTCTTCAGCTAGTTTGTTCACTTTTTAGAATTATTGAAAGACTCCCTGTATCAATCAGTCTTTCTATATCTAGCAAACTTCCCACATTGATCAGTTTTCTCTTCTATCAAAAGAAATAATGAAGCTGAGATATAAGACATTTTTTGATCATATGGAGACCCTGTTTTCCCAATATAAGCATGTATTTTTCCCTTCATGTATTTTGATGAGATACATACTTACTTCTCGTTCCATTTACCTCCTAGATCTGGTTTGTGACTAACTAGTGTCAGGTTTATTTTATCTGTGTCTATGGCCTTATGTGTATCATCATCACTATCTGTGGAAGGTGGGGCCTCCCTCAATGGATCTGTTGGGATCAAAATCGGTAGATCGGTCTCTTTGTTATCCCGCCTATATGGCATATAGGTGGTCGGGACTATCTATACTAAACTAAAATGCCTCAATACCTATATCACAATGGGATGTGCTCCCATATATCTGGCCTATGTCCCCTAACCACTATACTCCATCTTAGCTCCAGCAGGTGACCAACCCATGTTGGGTAGACCCGATATGGTCTCTAAATGACCTTCTCTAGTGTCAGCATTCTTAAACACTGAGTATACCACTCTACAGATCTAAAATTGTATCTAACCCGGGGCCATGTCTTCTTATCAATCGCTAGAATCCATAATCAAGGGCCCCCTCTACTACTGGCATCCATGGAAGCCCTGATGGCATGATCACTGCTATATGCTCATATGCCCAGTGATGGAGCACAAAGCTAACATTGATACATGTCTACCTGCCTGTGGTGTACATCCATAACTCATGATATATCTGTGCTACTAGGGCATCGAAAAACATGAACACCTACCTAAACTCCAGGATGTCACAAACATAGTCTAGTAACAACAATGGAAATCTCACACCTCCTGAATTTGGTAGAGTAAAATAAGAGATCGCAATCTGAATCAACACTATCTGTCTGCTCCTGGAATCATCCTATCTATAATGTGAGGCTATCATTACTGGCCCAGACACTATCTCTGAATCATCTACCGTATCTCCATACAATCGTCATGGGGCCCTCTACTGTTGCTGTTGTGGAGTGATCTCAATCGGGTCCCCGGTGATCGAAAGCCTCAGGATCCTATATAGGGCATCCTCATGGGTGATGGTCATCTCACCTGTCTTGAACCAGAAAGTGCATGTCCTGCTATCACATTTCCGTACCAATGCTCACATCAACTTTAAATCTCGAGGCACCCGTCGGTAATAACAAAAGCTCTCGAGCCTGGCTAGCTCTAGGTGACACCAATCTACGTCAGTCACATCTGGGAGAATGGTCTCCAAAAGCTCAAGAATAGCATCCCACATATGTAAAGCCTCTCGTACCTACATCACATGACATCATGGATAGTGTTAGCTCCTCATTTATCCAAATACAAACATCAACAACACATTCTACCACTTTCTCAATTCTAAACACTCGAATCGGCGTCGATTGAGTTCAATCGACGTTGATCTAATTTAGTCAACGTTGATTGAAAATCCAATCGGCGCCGATTAAATCTAATCCTCATCAATTTTTCCAATCGATGCCGAATGAAAGGCTCAAGTTCCGGGATCAAAATACTCTGGCCTCTCATTTATCCATTTTTTCCTAAAAAAATAGCATCCTAATATGTTCTTTAATGATAAAAATATATACCAGGTTCAGGTAGATCCACTTACCCTAGGTCGTGTCCTCTTCCGCTTCTGGCTACTCCTAGAGGCTTCCATGTTGCTCAAAATCAAGTCATAGAGTAAATAAATCATGTAACTTTTCCTTTCTCCTATTTATATGGGCTCGGTATGGTCAGTGCCGATTTTTATGGTCAGCACTGATTTGTTAAGTCAACATTGATTTTTCCTATATCAATGCCAATTGAGGCCCATCATTGCTGATTGGTTGCAATTTTTCCTTTCCACATCACTTTCTTTCATCTTTTTTCTAAAGTGTTGATGCTTGGCTTGTTTATCTGATCATTATTATCACCTGGGTGTTACCTTTTGGCACATATTTGTTGTATTATCACCCATTTCAAGTATGTTCCCTGCACATGGGTCACTCGCATTTGTGGCAACTTAAAGATAGTAGGTCTGTCAGCACTAACATTGTCTGCTTTGCAGACCATCTGGTTGTCCCTACGAATGTGTCACTCTTTCAGTTGCTACTATCTTGTAGCCTTCCTTCCACTCATGGGTCTATAGGTACTAACGTTGTCTCATATGAAGATCATCTAGTCTTCCCTACCAATGTGTGTTTCTTAGGTTGCTGCCTTTTTATTATTTTCTTGTGTAATTAATGATCAGATCTACTCCATATATCTAGCTGGGGCATCCTAAATTTTCATCTACCCTTTTCAAACTTGGGATCAGTTGTTCTTTCGAGACCCATACCATCCCTAGTTTAAGGGGGATTCATGTCATCATTGTTCTTCACTTCTTCCAAATCCTTGTTTTTGTCTTGTAACTTAACTTATCGTAAGTTACTCAACAAAAGGGGCAGAATGCAGACACCTAAAATTGGTTACCCAATTTAGTGTCCCCTAGGTTTCTTTATCCTCTCAGGTAACCTAGGGCACCCTTATATCACCACTTCTCTCTTAGGATATTATTTAAATATTTGATTTAAACATCTATCCTAAGTTTATTATACCCCATTATGTTTTACCCATGGATAATTAAATATTAACTATTTAATTATACTTTTTACATGTATCTTAACTGCTTATCTACCCCATATCAATTCCCAATCTCTCATATCAATTTTATCTATCTATCCCCCCTATTTCTCCTCCCCCTAAACCGTGCAATGGGATATTTCCCATATTTGAGTTGGAAGGATTGATTTCATCTTTCCAAAAATGTCCTCTTTGCCAATTTTTGGAGTCTGTTCCCTGATTGGTGCCAACTGGTACTCGATCGATGCCAATTTTTCAGAATGACGCCGATTATACCTGGTCGGCACCGATTACAAATATAGGGTGAGAATTTAGTTCTTGGGAGAGAGAAATAATGGTAGAGAGTTTTGATCATCAAGCCCGAGCATCTTCTATCAAGCAAAACAAATTCCATCTAGATCAATCCCTGAGAGGAGTACCATTACTCTATTCCTACAACATCAATATAGTGAGCCTCCATCGATCTCTAGGTGACTTTTCTCTTGTATCTAATAAAGGTGGAATGTTGTTAGTATCCCTACATCCCCTACAGATCTAGTGGGCATTGAGGATATAGCTTTCACTATCCATTTCTCAACCTTCCTAAAATTTTCCCCTAGTCGACGCCGACCTATCCCACTTGACGCTGACTAATCCTAGTCGATGCCGATCGATCCTAATTGATTCCGATTCACTCAATCGATTTCGATCAGCCTGCAGACAGGTAAAATAACTCAGGTAACACAAATCTAGCATTTTTTTCACTGTTTCCTATTTTATGTTGCTTTCTGTCCATTGTTTACATTCTGTCTATCACTTTTAATAAAAAAATCTAGACATTTACTTACATTATTTTATCATGTATGCTTCTTTCTTTAATTGAAAATGTGACATCCACCGAGGGAGCTATATTGGATTTTAACATTGTCTTTTTTTGTCAAGTATCTATACCTCATAGGTTTCTCATATTTAATTTGTATGATTGCTCATGTGTGCCCATTTTGTCTACATCGGTTTTCTTTTGCACCTACATCTTCGGATCTTGTCCTATATATCAGGTATTGATTTCATTTGAGTTTTTTAGGGTTTTTGTGTTTATTTTGGGACATTAACTTGGACAAGTAACAAGCACGGAAATTCTTGATCTACATAGCCATCATGAGGGCTCTCAAGAAATTAAAAGTCATGCTATCCACAAATCATATCAAAGTTCTTGTCTCACATTTTAGTGTGATAGACTTCATTATGGGGGTAGATATCAATGAGAAGAGAGATGGATGGGTCACTAAGATAATGGAGTTTGATGTGACCAACAAAGCCACTAAACTGGTAAGTGGGAGAGCACTTTGTGAGCAAATTTCTGTTGATGTTCAGAGTAACAATCAGGACACCTCCTTCATCAATGAAGAATTACCATCATGATGCAACCAACTTTAGTAAATGGATGAGAGACATGATCACTTTTTTATGTTTAGGTTCCCATCCTCTTGGTATCAATAAGGAAAAAAGGTTACATTTCAGGCTGCAATCCATTCCTTATCTACTGGTAGATGGTGTCTTGTATAAAAGAAATATTAATGGTGTTTTACTTAGGTGTATTGAAGGGGAGAAAGTAGAGAAGGTCCTAGCATAATTTCATGATGGATTATTTGGTGGTCATTTTTCAGCTAAAGCCACAACCATGAAAATTCTAAAGGTAGGTTGTTTTTAGCCCACATTATTCAATGATAGCTATAAATGGGTGAGAAAATGTAAACAATGTGCTTTCTTTACTGACAAGAAAAGGTTGGCAGCTCTTCCACTCCAGCTAATCTAGGAAGATCAACCTTTTTCTTAATATGGCTTAGATTTTATTGGTATGATTAATCCTCCATCAAGTGCTAGCCACAAATGGGTCCTAACATCTATAGATTATATTACTAGGTCGACTAAGGCCGTGCCCTTGAAGAAAGCAACTGAAAATGTTGTACTTGAATTCCTTGAGGAGATCATCACAAGGTTTGGTGTCCCACAAACCATAATATTTGATAATGCAAAGATTTTCAATGATCTAAAATTTCTAATCGGGCTCTTGGCATTGGTGTTTATTTGAAAACTTCTTCTAATTTTTACCCTCAAGGTAATGGATTGGCAGAATCTACTAAAAAGAACCTGATTAGAATTATGAAGAGGAAAATGGATGTTAATAAGAGACAATGGCATACCAAGGTGAGGAATGCTCTTTGGGCCAACAAGATTACCATGAAAAAATCAATTGGTACTTCACCGTACAAGTTGGCTTATGGTAGGGAAGCAAGGCTACCTTTGTCACTGGAATTTCCTTCACTTGAATTAGCCCAACAACTGGAATTTTAAGGTATAGACTAAAGAGAAATTATAATTGTAGAGTTAGTAGAGCTTGAAGAACTAAGGAAATATGCAAAGACTAAATTAGCGCAACATCAAGAATCCACTAAGCAATGGTTTGATAAAAGGCCATATTTCAGAAATTTGTTGTTAGTGATTTGGTCTTGAAATGTGATGTTAACAGAGCCAAAACAAGGAGACACTCCAAGTTTGATGCAATTTGGAGTGGTCCATATACCATTACTTCTTGCAAATAAGTAAATTATTTTGATCTTACTGATCTTGATGGTTATGCACTACCAATCCCATTCAATGGGATTTATCTTAAGCATGCTCATTAAGGAAGCTTGTTGCATCATTGTAAATATTATCTTCGATTTCAATTCCTCCAAGTGCTTGCAACACATTATTTTTTCAGTAGTATAGGGTTGCTTTTGTGATAAGTTTTGGTCAATAATTTACATATTCCATTTGAAATATGTATGATCTTCTTATTTGTGTATAGTTTTGCATTTTATTGCTATTGCACCTTCTAGTTTTAAGGTAGGATCTTACGATGGAACAGTAAGTTACCAGCTCAAGCAGTTTGAAATCTTAGTCAAGTCTAGGTAGTGCTTCATATACATTTATGGGTGAATTTTTCAATTTTTAGATCAATTTTCAGAAAATCAGGCTGACTCCATGCCTAATGGATGCTTCAAGGCCATTGATATTTTGGAATCTAGCAAGTAGATTACCCCACGAGTTGCCAAAATGTTATCCAATTTTTACACCCCTTACAAATTGGATAACTTAGTAGATTTGAGAGCTAGAAGATATTTGAGGCATGCTTTACTATTTAACAGGGTAACTAGCTTGCCACGGTGAAGGTCTGAGATGTTTTGGTGAGGTTGGGAAGTTAGGAAAAGCAGCGGTAAAAATCCACCAGTAGCATGTAATATGATACTAACCTATAACAAGTACGAATGCTATCGGTCGGTAGCATTTTAGATGCTACTAACTGGTAACATGGATAACGACAGGTCATAGGAAAATGGTGCACAAATGCTGATAGCATCCTTAGATGTTGCCAACCGGTTACACAAGGGAAGCTGTTAGGAAAATACAAAGCCATTGGTAGCATTTGTATGGATGATACCGATTGACAACATATTTTAAACTATCGGCCAGTAGCGGGGAAAGCATGTTACTGACCAGTTACATTTATGTAGCCAGCCGACACTAGGAAGAAAACACTATCATCTAGGAGCAGAAAATACATGCATCTGTCCGAGTGTAGGAATGCATGAAACATTAATAGAAGTAGTATAGGTTATTCAACTACAATTTTAATGAGGTATGGCACCCATGACTACCCATGCAAGAAATTTACCAAATTGTATGGCCTCCCATACCTCTTTAATGAAATCTTTTAGTTGGTGAGGCATTTTCAAGGCTTCTTCTCTCTCTATATATTGTAAAATTTGCCTCATTTTGAGCGGGGACATTATGAAAATGTAGAGAAACTATTGAAAAATTGTTCCAGAATACTTTGTGAGTTGCATGCCTCAAATTTTTGTGTTCCGCAAGGATATTATTGCCTTGCATATAATTATAATGGATTGTGCACACTTTTAAGCGATAAAATTCATGTTTTGTGGCTTTTTCTTCCCTAGCTTGTGTTTTCTTGTATTTATTTCATTTCATTGAATTCACAGGTACTTTGTGCATACCTTTTCTTTCTTGCAGGATTCAAAATTGTAGTGCTCCATGAAATTGGAGGTTTGAATGTGGTTTTGGATTGTGGCACATTTGTCTACCCTTTTCTGCTCTATTCTCTTCCCAATTTCACTCACTAGGAATATCTCCACTCTGTTCTTGGTCCTATCGCCTCCCTTAATTAAGGAATTTCATTTATTCATCTTTCTCTTCCTTGGTCCCTTGGAATTTTAGGTTAGTGTTAGGGTAGCAACATTTCAATTCCTAGGAGTAGTTTTTGTATTATGAATGGATAGAGGAATCCGACCTTCTTTGGAGGTATGTCTTAGTTTAAGTCCCACAACTTTGAGACAGTTCCATGTTGTCTCAAATATCGAGTTGTCTATGATTTAGGGATGGGTGCAGATTTGAGCTCCAACATTATCCATTAAGGTTAGTACCATTTTGGTGTCATTTTATCAATTGGTTTTATAACATTTATAGTTTATGTCTTGTCAATTTTACTACCCCGCATTCTCTCTTTAATTACATCATTCGTTTCCTTCAATTAAACTAACGTTTAGAAAATTACAATATCCATAGAGCTTGCCATCGAACCCCGATCACTGTCAATTGGTCCTTTAGCCTTCATCTCTCCCATTTAGTTTACTAAACAATCCCAAACCTCTGTTTCCAGAACCCTATAGGCTTTTAGATCTCATATAGCCCATATTTTTATTGTCAAGCCTCTCTATCTTTTATCAGTATGTGTTTTATTAATCCTTTTTTCACACTCAAAAATTTATACCTATAGTCATTTTTATCCCTTAGATTAACAGTAAGAATCCCATGCATGCTGGCTTATCACCCAACAGGCACTGGGCGCTCACTTGAGGCATGCATCAGTGCTAAGCCCCTCCTTTATGTGAGTCTTGTGAAAATACATCATCTTAGAAAAAATATTTAAGTGCAAAAGAATAGACAAGAACTGTGCATCCTTCTGAGTACCTATGATGAGTTATCACATCAATGCATCCCTAGAAGAGAAATAACAAAAAACATATGGAAATGGGTCAAACACAAAGGAAATACATTAAGATTATGCTCATGAATACATATATGATTCAAAATAGTGCCTTATATTCATATTGACGAGCTCAATAACCATATTACATTCCTTGAGGTCATAATAGACCCATATAACAATACAGAGTGAAGTAGTGCATTAGAACTACACTATGTCCTTCACATTACAAAGATGAATAAAAAACCATCCCTCTAAATATGCCATCACTCCTAATTTTCACTAATCCCAAGCCATATAATCCTCCATTATATTTCTGTAGAGCTTCACCCCTATTCCACCACCTCTTCTCTCTCAGGATGATTCCATGTATATAGCTCTCTCTTTTTCTATCCATGCACCTCTATATATAGCTTTTCTACCTTCACCACCATGCCTTCTAAGGTAACAAATCAGTTTCCAAGTGTCCAAGTGGTCCTCCAATGGAACATTCCTCCTTTCATCCAAGCTCTCCACTATGTGCAATGATGTTCTTCTAGAACATTCCATCACATGCATGGAATATTCCATTTTTGGTCCTACAGTCCATCTAAGCTGGCACCTTATCCACTTCACATGCTAGATGGATCACACTTTCCTCATGTGTACTTCCTAGAATGCACTGAATATGGCTAAGTCACAAAACCTATTTTGCCTTGCATGCGCACCGTGTGTTCTGCAACACCCTACTAAAACCCTTCCCTACGCGCCTTCAACCCATGTGCCGTTCTTCAAATATGTCCCGCGCGCCCATGCGCCTTCTTGTACTTAGCCAAATTATGGGGCCCAATATCACCCCACACTATGCCTGTTGTCGGTCCTCAGAAATACTCTTCAATAGAATAAAGAATCATGGGCTCCTAAAATAGTTAGGAAAGAAAGAATAAAGGAATGAATAATTGGGAGAAAGAATGAAAGAATGGGGAACTTGTTTATTGTTGGAGGAGGAGAGGGAAATCCTTTCCTATTTCTACCTCTAACTTCTCCCAAGCATCGACCTCATTCTGAGCTTCCTGACAGAGGTCACCCACCAGGGCGCTCACCTCCTCAAAGCTCAGCTCCTCTCCTTTGGTGCTCATGTTCTGAACAATACTTCCCAACTGACTTTCGCTAAGTCCTCGAGTGCATCCATCCTACGGGTGATCTGGTGTGTATAATTCCTTTAGTCAGACTCTTGATCGAGCCTGCGTAGGGTCTCAAATGCTTTTGAATTCTTCTCCACCTTGGCTAGAATCTTATTTATTTCCACTATATTCCCCTTATTTTTCTCTTGGAACTCCTTGAGTTCTATTTCATGGGTGGCAACTAAGATGCTTGTCCACTCTATCCCGATCAACGTAGTTGTCATAAGAAGCTTCAGCGACTTGCATGCCAACTTTTACCTCTGCAAGGAGTTTAGTGTATCGAGCCACAATCTTGACAACCTTATTTTTTTTCTCTTTCTCTTGGCATGCCTATGCCTCTTCTACAAACTCTAAAGTGAGTGGTCACCTCTTCATCTTGAGAATGTGGGTAAAATCCTCCATACATTGTAAGGCTGATTCATACTTCTGCTCGGGTGGCGCTAAGTCAGGATGCTTCAGGAAAATGGCATTCGTAATCATCTCTACCTTCTTGGAGAATTCACACACCTTTACTTTTTCTTCTTTCAACTCATGCCTCAACTGGGTGCTGATTAGATCCTTTTGCTTTAGGTCCTTGCTCTTTTCCACAAGCTCCTTCATTTTTCTTCTCCAATTCCTCCTCCAGGAATCTCACTCTATCATTTCTCCCAGAATAATCTTGCCTCAAATTCAACTGAAACCTTGTTAAGCACGTTACAGACCTATTCATATGATAGTTGTTGAGCTGTTCACCAAGGGATTTACTCCTTTTGTTTCCAGAACCTTCATTAGTGTTCTCTAGCTTACTTTGAACCCAAGTTCATCTACATGAGACTTGAATGGCCAAGATAGCATCTTCCTAGTTCGGGGATATGTGCCTTCTTCATTAAACGATGACATAGACTAGGAGTTTCTTTAATGGTATAGGTTTTTTGGAAGTGCACGTCATATACACCTTGCTATGATCATTAATATATCCCATTCCCTGACTCTTGTGCCACCACTTTGCAAATTTCTCACCTATTCGCGTAGCTTTTGGGAAGCTTACTTCCAATTTGGGATCCCCACCCATGCTGCCATACTCCTTCCCAACGTTTTCTTCTTCCATCTCCTTCAAAAAAAAATTCACGTTCTCCACTCCAACTCTTGTTCCACCAACTCCTTCATGATTCCTACCACTTATCTCTCCACGTATTTCTCCACTTGCTCCTTAGTGAGGCTTGGGGTTCTTTGGTTTTTTGTGCTTACTTCTTCACTCATCCCCTTGCCTTGATCCTTAGCTTCTTCCTCATCATTCTTCTCCTCATCTTCCTTGTTATACTTCTCTTCACCTTCCTCTTCCTCCGAGTCATGTATATCATACACTAGATGGTCTTCACATCCTTCAGGCTCGTTGTCATCATTTGTCTCTAATGTAGGTGTCTAAACTTTCTATATCCTCTGAGTCTACCTCTGATGTCACCTTTTGCTTCTTCCTTGCTGGGGATTTCAAAACAAGACATTCTTCCTTTTATTTTTCTTTGTTAGGTGACATCTTGGTTGGTGAATCCTCATGTGTGAGGGGATCTTCCTTCCCTGAAACTTCTTCTTCTTGGATCTTTCCCTTGACACGGGACTTCTTCCTGTACACGTGTAAGTTATAGGCTGAGCGCTTACTTCCAGCGTGCCCACATATTGCGTTATCTGCACACTTGGTGCTTTTCTTCTCATACCCCTCTTCTCTTTCTCTCTTCTTTAGTGTGACCTTACTTCTCCCTATGGGGTCTTCTATGAATGGAGACATCACTCTCTAAATAGGCACCTTTCTCAAAATTATGCCTTATGCATAGATACACCCTTGTTGTGGTCCTTCTCGGTAATTGGCAACATCATGGGCTTCATAATTTTCACTTCATGGGAGACATACTTATCCACATATGCACACTTTTTAGGGTACACGAGATATCAGCGTAGCTCGTGGTGGTCTTGGTCCACCTCACTAAGGTCAAACCTTAGTCTTTTGGCTTCTTTGAACCTGTTGACCCCTTGCCTGAAAGTATTGCGCGGTGAAGAAGAAGAGTAGCTTATACCATAGAACCCTTAGTCCCATTTTTCAAAGTGAACCTGCTAATGCAGAAAGTGTTGGTAGATTGCAAAATATAATTCTCCATCCACGAGCACTGGGTAAATGCTCTGGGATCTTCCAATTTTCCCCAAATGTGCATCACACATTCATTTATACCACTTCTTCACGCGCGCCTTGTGAGCGGCTGTCATGGTTTCACAAGTGTACTTTAATCAATTTTTTTGCGGGTGAGGAGTACTCTTTAGGATACTCCCGAATTTTTTTTTTTGGCCCATCAGGAACTCCAATCTCTGAGAAGATGATGGTGAGGAGAACATTTCTGAATAATATCTTCTCTCCTTCCTGTGCATTGCTTATGATCTCATCCACAATGAAAGCAGATAACTTATAGATGGTTCCCTATGATATATTCTAGCATAAATTTAGCTATGCCTTGTTCACTTGTGTCCATCATTCTTGATCACTAAGCTTGGTCACCAAGTGCACAACCATCCTCATAAAAGGGTATGTAATCTCTATGATTTTAAAGTATTGCAAACTCTTCTTGTAGTCATACGTTGCTACTATCTCCTTGATAGCCTCCTTATCTCTTAGATCATTATCTATACTTTCTAATTCGTAAATAAGGCCTGTGAACTTGCATATCAACTGTGGTGTTATGCGCATATTGCACCCTTCAAATTAGAAGTGATCCTCATGTAAACCAGACATCAACCACTAATAAAGGTGCTCGGGCTTGCCAAAATAAGGAAACTCATACAGTTGTAATAACCCTGACTTCTCTAATTTGAATTTCACCTCGTCACTATATATAGACATCCCATATGGTGTCCTTTTTTTAGTTGGACATAACAAATATAATGCCATTTCCATCTCAGTTGTGCTCATGCGATGGTTATAATCACTCACGACCATTTATCTTAAATGTGACACCCACTCCTTTCCTAGCAATACTCCATTCGGGTATTGCATTTCTGCATACCATTCCTCATTGGAGCTTGCGATGGTAGTAGTTTGTTTTCCCTTGCCCTTACCCTTCTATTTATTTAGTGAAGCAGTCACCTTCTTAGGTGCCATACTTTTTGTTGGGATAAACTAAGAACTCCTTACTCTGCTCTTGTAACATTCCCCTTTTAAGACTTTAGAAATAAGGGATTTTTTTTTTGATAATGTTCTCTGTTCTAAATAATCATAATTTAGAACACACATTCTAAGTCAATCAATCTAAAAACAAAAAAACCATATGCGGCTGTAATGACTTGGTGGAACACCGATCTCTCATTTCATGACTCGGTATCATACCGATCTCTCATGTTAGCTTAATGTCTTGTATACTAAGTATACTTCATTCTCTTACCATTTTTGGGGTATTATGTGTTCTATATAAGAGGCCTATCTAAATATCTATTACCAATATTCATCTGAAATCCCACTTCTTAAACTAGGTGACATAATACAATGCAACCAACAACTTGCGATACTTTGGCCAAAGATTTTCAACATACTGTTGATGTTTTTATTCCTAGATGACATACTCATCAAATGGAATACATCCTTCACCCCACTTCATATATTATCTAAAATGGTCTTCACTGACTCCCGTCAGTCCACTTGTTCAAGGTTTAACCCTAACTAAGGTTGGAAACATAGTTTAGTATATAGAACTACTCGTGGTGACTAAGGGTATATAGACATGCTCAATCGACCTAGGTTGATTGTGCGTGTCTAGTTATCCTAAGTTGTCATGAGTTTCCCTGACACTAGATTATGCTTCTGACTTAACCTAGGGTATAAGTATGATCAAGTCCAAGTTTATGTAGATCCAGATGATTAAACTCTGAGGGGTGTTTTAACATGTCAACTGCAACTCCGTATCCTCATGAAGACCCAAGCCTTCACGAAGGTACAGTACTATGGTTGGCGTATGCCAACATCTGACTGATATCACCTCATTTGGATGTGCATACCCAAGAAATAAGTTAATTACTTAAATATTTTCCTTATTTAAAAGTTAATTATAGCAGCCCTACTGAACCTCTAGTTTCATTAACCATTAGGGTTACAAGAAATAACTAAAATTGGAATTACTATGCAGATACATCTGCCCCCAAACCTTTTTCCAAGATTTGTTTTTCATTCATTTAACTTTCAAATTTATGATTCAACATCCTAACAGTGATGCTAACTTAGTTAACTTATCCAAGTCTTAGCTCATTGAAGTTATGAATTAGATCTCTTTATAATAGAATTAATTGAAATGAAGTCTACTCCTGCATCTATATCCTTTTCATTGGTTTTATTCTGATTAAGGAATTGATCAAGAGGAAGCACACCTTCCTCTATCCAAGATAGTATTAAGATTTAATTCCAAAAGGTCTTAAAATAGATTGCTTATCATCGTAGAATAACTTCCTTCCCTTTACTTGTTAAGGATTAAGGTTCATTTATAACCCACTAACATTTTACAAATTATCATCATCATCTCTTCTACCCAATAACATTTTTTAGCAAAGCATTAGTGATTCAATTTAATATCCAAACATGAATGCCAACTTAAATAAGTTGCATTAAATAAGGGAAGTAGTTTATATAGGTCCCATAACCTCTAAATCATCTTATATCAACTCGAGAGGGTACATTACTTATATATGAGAACAATTAGAGATAATATTATCATTTCCATTCACAAAATACCCACAAAGAAAACATATCAAGATCACACAAACCCACAATACTTTCATTCATCAAGTGGAATACATACATTACAAGTCCAACACTTCAGACCTTTCCATTGTCATATAGAGATAACAAAGTCAATTCAATACAACTTTACTTTAACTTAAATACATTTCAATAAAGGTTCACATTTCATCATAAAGAGATCCAACCACTTTAATAAAAAAAAGTAACATCGTAAAAGATCTTTTCTTCTTTCCTCACTTACGAAGTCCATCTGCAAAAATTACTAGCATGGGTCAGTTCATTGAACTCAGCATGATAATCACTATACATTAAAAATGATGTGCTTTTAGCTAACTATTACATAAAAATAAATTTTCTATTTTAGGAATAGTCATGTGCAATTAAGAAGTTATCACCAAAATAAAAGACAATGCACAAAGAAATGGAGGAGATCAAAAGTGATATTTCCAAAACATGAGTAAGGTTAATTCCTAGAACCTAACCACATAAATTACTTATGTTGTTGTCCTAATAAAATAATGTAAGAACAATATTTCTGAAATGAATGCATTAATTAAGCTCTTCTAATGTTTCTTACCTTATTACCTTATAGGGTCACTCATTCCATGAAACATTTTAAATAGAAGAGGATAACTTTTCTCTCTATCCTTTAAGCATACATACTCAATAATTCATGCTAACAATATTCTCCATCATGCATCACCTGTTCATAAAATTCATCCTAAATCTAAGATGCCAAAAAATCAAATCTATAAGATAAGATGTAGTTTAGGATTCGTCAACCGTCCTAACTTACACTGAGCCTCATAACTAAGTAGCTAAATTCATAGTAGTTAACACATGAACAGTAAAACATGCCCAAACTGAGAATAAGAATTTACAACAATCAAATGAAGTTTTATTCCATATCCAAAAAAATATTTTTCATTAGTATCTAATAATAGAGAAAGAGAAAATTTAGAGTAATTTTAACTTCAAATAGTCAAATTTATCCTTCTAAGTACTTTATCCAACAAACATATTTCATCCACAAAATCAGCTACAACTGAGCTGCCTAGAGATTTTTAAAGTAATTTTTAACTTCAAACAGTCAAGTCAACCAAAATGTCACAACCATATCCAAGGGATTCACACCAAATTCCAAACAACTAGCAGGACAAATGTCACAACCATATCCAAGAAACAAAAAGAACAAAGAGTAAAAATCTTCATCACCTCATACCAATCAAGAGGGTGGATACAACAACCAAAAATACCTTGGCATGAAATATCCCATCTTCCCAAGTCACAGGAATAATAAAGTATGTCAGAAATAAAAGAGAAGTTCAACCACATCTCTAAACGATCTGAAAGGAAGAAATAACAAAATCGACAATCTGAAACAAGTAAAGGCGTCTTCACGTAAGATAATCCTTAACCAAAAGTGATTGCAGACTTCTCATGGATACAAGACTGAAACATAAGTGTTGTGCTACCACACATGACAAGAAAATAACAAAAGTAAGGAGAACTAAACTAATGTCTCCCATCAACTTGAATAGTTGATTTCTACTACCAAACAAAATGGATGAATTAAAAAAATTTCTAGTCGTGGAAATAGCCATGTTACTATTCCAAAATCACCAAGGAGTTTACCTTTACAAGAAACCAATTGAGATATTTCTTAAGTTTCTTTAAGATAAAAAAAGATGAAACCTAGTTTACATTATTCCTTATAACTGAGCCCCAAAAATAAATCACTACAACCTTGTTCCCTATGGAAATCACTCAGAGATTTCATTTATTCACAGAAAAAGTTTGATAACAAATGGTTAGACAACACTTCCATGAACCTATTCATGAAAAACCCAAAAACTAAATCATACTCAGAATAAGAATCCATTCACGTTTTATTCTTCTTATTTTTTTACTTTAATGCATTCCAACAATCCTTCAAGGAACATTTTTAGGAACGAAAAGAATAGATTCCCAATAACTCGAACAAACATTGTGCATTAAGTAGTATATTACTGGGTAATTCTCAGAAGTGTTTTCACAGAAGTGAAAAAAAACTATAGGAAGTTGTTCCACGATTAAACAAATAAGTAGATCACAAGATAAAAAACCCAAACAAATATTCAACAACTTCAACCATCAACAATAGTTCACACAGTCTAAATGAAGATGAAACTGTAAACTGTCTACACAAGTTCTCACAGAAGAACAAGGTAATGACAGTTTAAACTATCATAATGAGTACACACAGAAAACCCATTTAAGAGTTAAACTATTTCAACACATCAAACCCTTACAACATTTAGACAGGGTTGATTACCATTCTAAAAAAAAAACAATGATTCACAACAAAAAGGGATCAACTCAATATGCAAACAAAACTAGATCATTCTAAGCAGAGCAGAGTTATTTTAATAAATCACTTAAATAAAAGAAAATCCATTTAATGAGTAGAGCCTATCGTGCCTGATAGAGCTGCTTCTTGATTTGCATAAGCTTTCCAAGATGAGCCTCGACAGCTTCTTCTTTTCCACATAAAATCAACCACCTCAACTCTTTCACTTCTTCTTATACTTCCACAGAGTTCAAAATAGCTCAAGAATGCAAAACTAATAGTAGTATCCAAAATATAACTGCTGGTTTGAAGAACCAAAAAATGCCATGCAGAGCCAAAATTCGAAATGAACTGAAGATGAAAAAAACCAAGCCAAAAACCCGCCATGCAATTTTCCTAGGTAGTTTCTTCACCAAAAATGAAGTCAATAAATGGGAATGAAACTAGTTCCCTCATAAATCACCATGCCACCACCATCACTGTTTGGCGATGCGTAATTTTAAAATTTGTATGCAATTTCAATTTAGTGGTGATGCCAACTAGGCATCCACTAAACTTCCTATGCCTCTGCCAAAATTGGCAGTCCGTAGTAATAAAACCAAAATCAATTCCATTTAATTCCTTGAAATCCAATGCCACCAACCATGCAAATTACCATGTAGTCCATAGGTACCCCTTAGGTTAGCAATGGATTAGGTTACATTATTATTAGGTTAGAAAATCAACCTAAGTTCCTAGGTAAGTCCATAGTTACCTTAGGTAGTAATTTATTTAAATAACCTAGGACACCCCAACTTAAGTTAGATATACCCTTAGACTAGGGTCAACTTTAGTGTTTTAGTATTAGGTCCAAGGTCCCTATGTGTTACTCTACACTTTAACATTAGCAAGAAGACCCATGCCTATCACCTACAGACTATTGCTAAAGAGAGATCCTTGAAGAAGGGTCCTTCACAATTGTAAACAAAACAAGGCCCAATCCATCTTTTTCCTTCCTTTCAGAACTCCAAGACAACAATAAGAAAGGTAAGAAGAACTAAAGCATACCTTGGATCAATGGAATTGATCTAAGGTTTTGTTGTTTACACAAAATAAGTTACGAAAACAACAATCCAAGTTCATCATATTTTTAAAAGTGAATTTAAGTTGTACAAAGAGATGAATGGCCTCATTTTCAAGCAAGAAAAATCACCACAAAGTGAAACTTTTCAATAAATAATGAATTATCCATTGCAAACATGATTTCCTAAAGTCATAAGAGTACACCTTCCTAAGAAAAATCACATGTCAACATCTGCAATGTCAAGAGTGGAAGTCATTACAGTTACAACCATGTCAGAGATGTTACAACTCTGCTATTTTGCTTAACTCCAAACTCAACTCCAAAGCTCAACTCCTAGAAGAAATCCTTCTATCTTCGTGCCTAGCTACCAAACCCCAGCTAGGAAACCTTCCACAATACATAGCACTTCAAAAAAACTTTTCTCACACCCATGTACTCCTTCCTCTTGGTTTCTAGATCTACTATAGTCACACACTTATATTTCTCAGATTCTTCTTCCTTCGTACAAATCTCTTTAGATGCCCTAGTTGTAAGAGCACTTCAAATTCATAATAATAAAGTAGATTACTGACTTGCCTAACATTATATTCATAGTTTTTATTTCCCTCCAACAATAAATGCTATATCACATACTGACGTACTTTTAACATTAAATGAGGCTTTTTGCACTAGGCCAAATTTAAGTGCCCTTACCCACACACCACATCCTGTGCGAAAAACCTTCTACAAGAAAAAATCCATTCTAACCAAAGACTCTTATGTGTGTGTCTACAATGTTGAAGGAACTTCTTATGTCCTTTACCTAATTTTTGCCTTCACCTACCTCATGTTGTTCTTGCGCTCTTCATCATTTTTATGTGGTCTTTATTACAACCTTCTTGACACCATAATTCATTATCCACTGTTTTCCCACACGCTTTCTCAACCTTACGTGCTTCCTTCTACCGGGCCACTCAATTTGTATTACTAGCCTATACTTTACTTTGCATTACTCCACCCACACTAAAATAGATGTGCAGCCCTCTACACATACACAACCTTGGAAAAGAAATAATGTGGTTACCGATGCACAAGGTGCAAAATGAAACAAAAAGACAGGAAAAATAAACGAGAAAGGGAAACGCAATAAAATAAAGCATAAAGGGAAATTCTAAACTAACTGGAAACACTGACTTATTTGCAAACACCAAGAAGACTTATTTATCGTAGGGCTTCAACCTACTCCCATTGAAATGACCTAGTAATCTCATCCCATCTAGTGCTTGTAACTAGCAAGCGCCTGAATCAAGAATGTACGAGATGGTTTAGGGTCCCAACCAATGGAATTTCAAATTCCTAGGATGGTGCATATACTTGGAATCGCAAACTACTTGTTCTTAATATGAAGATCATGCCATGCCTTTTGTCTTGCATATTTTTGACTTCTCACTCCATCTAGTAAGTGATCGCCTTTCATATAACTATATAAACTTATCAATCCTCTCTTCCAGCGCTTTTTCATCATCCAACCCTCATGGACGTGCTATATGTAGTGATGGTAACATGAATTGAACTGGCAAAAAAACTTCCGCGCCAAACACCAATTAAGACAGTGTGGCCTTATTCAACCTCTTGTAGGTTGTCCTGTATTCCCATAGAATAGATGATACCTTGTCATCCCAATATTTTCTTCCAATTTCATAGGTTTTAGTCAATGTGTGGCTTATTATTTTGTTAAATGACTTAGTAGTTCCATTCGCTTGAGGGTGATAAGGGGTAGTCTTGTGATGGGCCACCATAAATTATGCTAACAGAATCCTGACCATTTCATTGAGGAAATGTGTACCTCTATCACTTGTTTAGCTTAAAGGACAACTATACTTGCTGATTATGTTCTCCCATAAAAATATAACAGCTATTATTGTGGTGCAATCCTTCGTAGGTGTTGCCTCTGCCCAACGTTTCAACTAATCAGTGCAAGGAATGATATACTGTGAACCAGTACTTCACGTGGTTGGTGAAATTGGCCCTAAAAATTCAATTACCCATTTTTCAAATGGTTTAGCACTGGATATTGATCGTAAGGGAATTTCATCCCTCTTCCTAGGTTTTCCAAGGTGTTGGCAGTGGTCACAGGCCTTACAAAACTCAATACAATCCTAGTAGATGGTTTCCCACTAAAGCCTTGCTAGTAAAATCTTTTGTGTGGTAGCATTTCCTACATAGTTTCCTCATGTAATCCCACCATGATCTTCCTCCATAATTTCCATGCACTCATATTCCAATACGCATCGGTACAGAACCTCAACATGACCTAAATTAAACAAGTCTCTACTAATCAATATGTATGGTGCGACATGTATTGCTAACTTATTTCTCTCCAGAGACTTCATCCCTTATGGTGTCACACCTATTTTCAAGAATACTGTGATATCTTCCAAGAATGAGGGCACGTGCCACAACCTAAATAGTTGTGCATCCAACATGACATCCTCAATGCTCTGCGCGTCCTCCCCTAAATTAATCCTTGATAAGTGGTCAAGTCATGAATTGCTCTTCCCTGGTTTTACAACCACTATGAACTCAAAATCTTGGAATAATAGAACCCAATGACATATGTGCCCTTGCAAAATAGGCTTGTTCACCAAGTATTTCAATGCCATGTGGTCTATGTAGAATATGAACGGTGTTGCCATTATGTACTGCCTAGACTTGTGTAGCATGTAGATCATTGACAGTGCCTCGCACTTAGTATTTAAGTGATTTTGATTTGTTGGTGTCAACTTTATATTGGAAAAACACAAGAGATGATCAAAAATCCCTTTACCTCGTTGTTCTAGTACTACTCCCATAGTTTTCCCTGAGGCATCAACATGCACATGGCTTATCCTAAGAAGGAAAACATAGTATAGGCGTCATGACAAGCCTATCTTTCAAAGTGTTAAATGCATTTTTCTGTGCCTCTCCCTAATGAAAGGTACTCTTGTGTTTTAGTAGTTCCTCCAAGTGTGCGGAGATCTTGGCATACCCCTTGATGAATTTCTTGTAGTACCCCATATGTCCAAGGAAGCCGCACACTGCGCTTTGATAAGTAGGCTCCCCTAATCCTACAATAGCTGTAACTTTGGTGAGATCCACTAGCAAGCCTTATTTACATATATTATGTCCTAACAGGGTACCAAATGGAGTAGAAAAGACACATATTTTTATGTTGAGGGATATCCTTAATTTTCGACATCTCTCAAACATCATCCTCAAATTGTCATAATGGTCTTTTACCAACCCATACATAGTCTAGTCATCTAGGTAAAATTGAAGAAATTTATGGATGAAGTCTTGAAATGATTGTACCACGATACGTGAGAGCACATCAGGCCCATTCTTCAATCCAAAAGGCATAACCGTGTAGGAAAAACTTCCCCATTAAGTGGTGAAAGTTGTATTTATCTAGTTTTCCTTTGTAATCCTAACTTGGTGATACCCTGAGAACCCATCCATAAAAGAGTATACTTCGCACCCCGCTACTCCCTCCAAAATTTATTCAGTAAAGGGGGTTGGAAAAGGATCAATGAAACATACTGCATTCAGGTCCCTATAGTCCACACAGACCCTTATTCTTCCATTCTTCTTGATAATGATGGCCATTGGGCTTATCCATTCTGATTCTTCTACTACCTCAATGATACCATATGCTATCATCTTGTCTATTTCCTCCTTGACTCGTACGTACAAATGTGGATTAATTAGATAAGGCATCTTCCGAATTGGGTGCACACCTTCCTTCAATTTGATCTTAATCTCCCCCAAGGAATGGTGGATTCCTTTGAGGTCATGATACCCGCAGGAGAAAAAATCTTGGAACTCACATAACAGATCAATGACCTTTGACACTTCTCTTTCTGACCAATAGTCCCCAATGATAGCTTCCTTAGGTTCCGTCTCTATCCCAATGTTAACCTTATTTTTTTTCAAGGGCTCATGGTAGGTGCGTGCTCACTCATCAGTGCTATCTATGACTTTACGTGTACCTTCAGAATGGTTAACATACAAAGTTTCCAGCTCTTCATCATCTACTATATAGTCCATTTTTCCTTTTTCTTTTTCCAAGCATGCGTGCTCAAGCTGTACTTCCTCTGATTCTTCTTCATTAAGGCACATTTCCAAATAAGGATCACTCAACAATTATAGTATTCTATCTTCTGCCATGACACTATCTCCCATTATAAGGTTCTTGATTACTTGTAACGCCTTATGCACTGATGGCTTGGTACTCCTATACTTGAAATATTGAATGAGATCAACTGCCAACTCCTGCCAATTACCTGTTTGACGGTGTATCTCCAAATGAATATACCATGTGCGCGAACAACCTTATAAGGCGGATTACAACTTATATGCCCATAACGAAGGTGATAATTATTCTGCACTTCCCATCTAGGCCTTTTCACATGCTTGGACATGAAATGAGGTAGTTTCTTTACCATGGTAATCTTGTATGATATTGGGAGCATTTTTCCTAGAGAACCGTACAGAAAATGTGATTCTTACCTCAGACCATTCTAGGAAGCTCTCTCGATGTGTATCTCACAAGCACACTATAGTTCCAAGTAGGTTATAACTGAGAATTTCCCTTCTCTCATCTTCATTTTTCCACTGAGCCTTCATTTCTCATAAGAAAATTTTAGGGTATGATCCTCCAGAGTAACTTGGAAACTTCTTCCCTCCTAGGTGATTGATCAAATGCACCTTTGTTACCCTTGTTACAAATCCTCTCAACTGTCACCCAATAAACTCATAAGTCCTATGCACCCAATTTGTGCATGCCATGATAGTGGTATCAATCAAGGACTGAGCATATTCAAACTAGATAAATCCCTCCGTGGGATGAATTATCTCAGGATGTCTAATAGAGCACACATATATCTTGTCAAGGAATTCTTCTCCCAGGGGTTCAGTATAAGGTTCTGATTTCCCATAAGTTAAAGAGATAATCACCCTTTCTTCCTTGTTCTCAAAACTAATATATCCCTTGTTAAACTGCAGGTCAAAATTTTTCTTGTAACACCAAGGGTGCCCAAGCAACATTGGAAAGTTATCTTCCTCGATGAGACCCAAGACTTCAAAGTGTCTAGTGATGTTGGCCCCTTTAATGGTGATAAATATATCCTTTAAGACTCTAATGGGCATTTACTTAGTCTTGATTTCCATATAGAATACATTTGAAGATGGTTGTAATGCAGTCCTTCCCATTTGATGTCAGACATCCAAGGTAAGAACATTTACCTCTGCTCCCGTGTCGATGAGGATATTACTCAGAAGCCATCCATCAACAACTACGTTCAATGAAATTTCCTTATCATAGTTAAGGATGTGAGGAGGAAGGTTTACATGCAAAACTTACCTTTCGCGCTCTGCTTCGGCAGGTGGTACCTTCTCCCTCAGCCATTCTTCTAGCAAGGGAATAATATTCTCTTGCCTTAACATCATACATACTTCCTTGACCTCATCCAGGTCATCCTTTGGAGCCTCGACATTCTTCCTTTTCTCTAATTGCTTTGATTTCTCCTTTAGACATTGGATCTCCCCTTGTAAACTCTGAATCACATCCATAGTCTCTTGATACACCTCCTTCTTATGAGTAGGGTCTGGATACTTCCCATGTACCACTTCCTCTCTTGAAACTAGTTTCCTTTGTCTTGGCATCTCTTTGGCGTGTGTGGCCTCTACTTGCATCGTCACCAATACAAGTTCTAGCCCTGACTCACACGACACTCTTGGCATCCACTGTGAATTGGATTTCTTGATGCTCACAATCTTAATGCCTTTTCTTTCTAGTGTTGCTGGTTCATATGTTCATAAAGATTTAGACACTCTTCATACTTATGTTTCTTCCCACACCATGAGAATTACAATAGATCAGGACACTCACGTTTGTAATTCTCTGTAAATCCATAGTTATAACAGGTTCCTCATGGGAATTCACTTCGTCCTCTGCCACGGTTAGTTTAACCATGAAATCCTCTGCAAAAACCTTTTCCACGCACTCCTGCATATGCATGCCCTTCATAACAAATATCATCATCCTTGTAACTCCTTACAAGACTAGTCTGTTGTACAAAAAGATCAATATCATCATAACTATGATCAATCAGTCTACAATCCTTAGTATCATGGGTCATAGAGGTACAAATATTACAATAGAAAGAAACATTCTTGTGGATTACATGATGTAGTAGAGGACACTTACTTGCATCATGATCCCCATGGAAAATTTCACAGTCTACTACCATAGTGCGTATCGACTTCTGAGGGAAACTATCCTTTTCATTCCCTTCCATTTCACAGTATGTACATCAAATCCCACTACGAACCTCATGCACTAAGTTTCTACAAAAAATTATCCAACTACCTTTCCATTGCAGCAATTTGAGCCTCCATAATAGGACTAACACTAGTACCAATGCTCCCAACAGCCTCAACGCGTAGGGCAACTTCCAATTTCTCATGCGGGTCTATGAAATTTTTGTGTGACAAATCCCTTCTAAATGGTGTTATTAATCCTCCAAAAAACCATTGAGCATGTTGAGAAGGGTAGATGTTATAGCATAAATTTGACAAGAGAGTATTGAAACATGTGTAGTACTCCTGCACACTCTTTGCATTTCCTTTATGGATCTCCTTCAAAGCACTGATGCTCTTCTGTTCAAATTCTGGGATATGGAAATCTGTTAGGAAGGAATTGTTCAATGTAGTGTAGTCTACCACTGTTTGATGGTTTTCATACTTCTGATACCAACTATGTGCATGCCATTGCAATGTCATTGCAAACTAACTTGCCTTCCACTCTGGCTTAGTAATCGCTTTCATACGCCATAGTAATTCACACTTGTGCACATGCTTTGTAACATCTTCAATACCCCTGTAGTTTGGTAAGTGCAAAGACATCTTGAAGAATACTAGTGGAGGTGGTTAAGGCCATTGTCCTCTTAATCCAAAGCCTTGGTTCCCTCTGGTGTTTCCTCCTCCACCAGATGCACTAGATCCAACAAGTCCCATTCCTCTTGACCCACCAGATCCACCAGGTCCTCTAACCCCTATACAACCAGATCCACCTCCTGCAACTGACAAATGGCCTAAAGTGGTCGTGCCTAGTGTTCCCAATGTCCCATTGAACTGCATGTTGATGGTCGTGATATTGTCCCACTTCTAGTTGTGTGTCTCATGCCACTCTCAGACACAATACCCAAACCTTGCGTACTTGCACTTTGTCTAAAATTTCCCCCAAATACTGAAATGGTTTGCATGGCCTTGGATGTTCTGAACAAGAAATTATATCTCATGGGCCATATTGGTTACTCCCACTGATGTTAATAATAATTCTCCCTTGATATGGAAAACCAAGCACCAGGGCTTGGTCATCAGGTGGGTTCAGATGCGTACCAATGACTCTCCTTTCTCCATGTGATGAAATCTCATCATAATTTTAAGGGGCTTCTCTCCCATGCTTACCAAGATGGGGTAACAAAGATTGCTCAGGTTCCACATCCTTTGTGTGAACCTCAATTCATTCCCATAATGTCTTCCTCCATAGATCTATCACACTTACAACCTCGTGTTATCTAGTCATCTCCCTTTCATGAGATTCACTATACTTGAGTCGTCTCTACTCCCTTTATTTTTTAGCCGCAATGTCCGCCATCTTCCTCCACCCTAGCTTCCTCTCCCAACACTTAGAGAAGCTTATCTGGCCATGGGGAATTCCTATAAACTAAGGGTAATGACCAAGATCTTCATAGCCAAATGAATATCACACAAAAATGATCCTCTGGGATCCATCAGAAACTCAAACTCAACAACTTCTATGAAAGAATACATAGAAATGGCATATTCTAGAGTATAACTAGTCAAAAATCCTTTCCACCAGTGATCAATAACACACATCCAAGTCATATCTACATCCTACAACCTTTTATAGTCATCTTGGGTCTATATGCATGATCTATACTACCAGCTTGATTTGGATGCATATGCTGATAACCATTCATCTAGTTCTATTGGGAAACATCAGAAGAATGTCTCCTAAAACTCTTGGTATAGGTTCTCTTCTACCCATCTACGTGCATAAAACTTAGGTCCAATGCTAAATTTTTGAGAAAATTCATCCTCCATGCTCTTGAACCATCTTTCAACACTTTCCAAGGTCAAAGGTTCTATCATCATACATCACAGGGACCAAGATGCATGCCATTTTTCACAACAACTTTGAAAAGAGGTCCCAAAAATGGAACCAAGATGTAGTAATTTTTATACCCTTAGATTAACAGTAAGAATCCCATGTGCATCAACCTATCACTCAGCGGGCGTTGGGCACTCACTCGAGGCACTCGCGGGTTCCAAGCCCCTCCTTTATGTGAGTCTTGTGAGAATACATCATCTCAGGACATATTTTCAAGTCCAAAAGAATAGAAAAGAACTATATACCATTTTGAGTACCTATGATGAATTATCACATCAATGCATCCCTATAAGAGAAATAACAAAAAACATATGGAAATGGGTCATACACAAAGGAAATACACTAAGATTATGCTTATGAACACATATATGATTTAGAATAGTGCTTTATATTCATATTGACAAGCTCAATAACCACATTACATTCCTTGAGGTCATAAGAGACCCATATAACAATGCAAAGTGAAGTCATACATAAGAACTACACTATGTCCTTCACATTACAAAGATGAATATAGAACCATCCCTCTAAATATGCCATCACTCCTAATTTTCACTAATCCCAACACATAAAATACTCCAATATATTTCTGCAGAGCTTTGCCCCTATTCCACCACCTCTGCTCTCTCAAGATGATTCAATGTATATATATCTCTCTTATGCTATTGGAAAACCTCTATATATAGGTTTTTTGCCTTCACTTCCATGCCTTCTCATGTAACAGATCAGTTGCCAAGTGTCCAAGTGGTCCTCCAATGGAGCATGTATCCTTTGATATGAGATCTCCACTCTATGCAATGATGTTTTTCTGGAACCTTCCATCACATTTATGGAATAATCTCTTTTTGATCCTACAGCCGCCAGGATGGCACCTTATCTACTTCGCATGCTAGATGGGTTACAATTTCCTTGTGTGCTGCATGGAACACTGAATATGGCTAATTACCAAAACTTTTCTTGCCTTGTGCATGCGCCATGTTTTCTATAACACCCTGCTAGAACCCTTCCCTAAACGCCTTTAACCCATGCACCCTTCTTCAAATAGGTCCCGCATGCCCAAGCACCTTCTTGTACTTAGCCAAATTTTGGGGCCCAACACTACCTAATTTCCGTTAATCCCAATCACCACTGATCAATGCCCATATCCCTTTTCTCTATATTTTGGCCTCTCAAACACATTCAAATATCTATTTCTGAGTCTCACATAATCCTAAACTCTGCAGAGTTTTCCTTTGCAACATCACTTTCCTTCTTGCATTCATTTTCTATCCATTTTATTCATACTTTATCAAAACATACAATTTATCTTTAATCATTGTTGATTTATGATTATCATCGATCCTTGTCATTTATAATCATTCTAGTGCATATTCTACATATTTATTAATCTAATTTTGATCTAACAAGTTATTTGCAAGAATGAATATTCTATAGATGACTGTTCCAGGTCTGTCTCATCCTATCACTAGTATATACGATCTTCCGATCATCTAACATCCATTTGTGTGGGAGTAGTTTGATATGCTCCACAAAATCACCTTGTACACCGTCGCATTCACACAAAAGTTTGAAGACATTGAAAGAAAGTTTTAGATCCTCCAAGAAGTGTGAGAAGCAACTAAGGAGTTTTAGTATGACTACTTTGAGGACTTCAAGATTACCATGAATTTAGCCTAGGCCACTTACGAAGCTGAACATGATCTTCCTATCCATATTGAATTCTAAACTATATTTATTATCATCTATCCTATTATTATTATCAAATCAAATTAATTATATCAAACGAGTTAACACTCTTCAAGGAATTCCATTTGGATTCCTGGGATAAGCACTTACTGAGAAAATCATTATCACGTGTATCTAATATCTCTTTGTTTAGCTCTCTTTTATTACATTTCTTCTCATTTAGTGAAAGGAGTAGCATATTCACATTTTCCATGTTCTATCATCCCAAATTTTTGATTGTCGGCACATGTATCGGTAAACCTTGCTCATTTGAGTTTTAGGTACTTTCAACATTTGATAGCACTAAAATAAAACTACCTTAAACATCTTGACATGCTTGGTGGGACCTCCTAGTCCCTTTTTATTTTAGATTTCCTTTTTTAGTTTCCATTTCTTTCATTGTCTATTTCATCTAACTTTTCATCCTAGAGTGCACTACTATTGTTGTTGCTTAAAAAAATAAAAATTAAAAATGAAAAGTTATCACAGGTACGCTCCTTTGTTCTATATCATTTTTTATTTTTCAGCATTGCATTTATTTGTTTATTCTCATTGAATCAATAACTCCTTTGGAATTTAAAATGAAAACTCATTTTTCCTATTCACATAAATTAATTAGGAGTTAAATAATTACATTCACATAACTTAATTATGACTTAAAGAATTTCATTCACATAACTCCCTTCACACACAACCAAACCACATCAAAAATAACTTGCATCTAAACAAATACTTCAAAGGTGGACCTACTTGGATTTCATCACCAAGAGGATAAGATGACTAATTATTTTGGTTGAGTATAAATAAGATGGTGGGAAGTATATTGGCTAAGAACTCAACACCTTTATCACTGTGAGACCATGGAGTGAGGGGGTAGGCCCCAATACCATGCCTCGTACCAACACCAACACATATTTGGGCCTCACATACCTTCAGGTATATTGAGGAATCCATCCTTTAATATCACCTAAAACTAACCTTAGAATACCATTTCCTACTACCTTTTCAAC
The DNA here is from genome assembly GCA_019776745.2 of Taxus chinensis. Lineage (NCBI taxonomy): Eukaryota > Viridiplantae > Streptophyta > Pinopsida > Cupressales > Taxaceae > Taxus > Taxus chinensis. Next base: position 224,686,499 of record CM034154.1, read on the forward strand.
CATTTTTCACATTTCATATTTTCTTAATATAATCAAGATAATAAAAAAAATCTTATGTGACTTGTTTTTGTTGTAGTAATCAACCATCTAGCTCCTCTTTTATTGTCTTTGTCTTCAGTGATTATTTTTTTTGTTCATGGCTCTAAATAAACAATAGTCTCATTTACAAAACTTTAATGACATGTGTGACTGTTTCTAAAAATCCCTGGATAATGTCCTTTCTTGCCTTGAAGACATTCCACACATAATCAACCAATATAGACCACCTTCAGCAGTTGATCAAGAACCCCCACATTCACCCAGTAGTAAATCATCCACTTCAAAAATCTAAGACCCATCTAGTCCCCATTTCTTCAATAGTGGTGATCTAGTCTTCATAGAGATTCTGGATTCAAATCCCATGGCCTTGAATTCATATCTTTCTTCTCAAGGATTTTTTCTCTAGTAACCCACACCTGAGCAATGACCTCCTATCACCACAGTCACCTTCAACACTTCCCGACTTATAGATCCTAATAACGAGTTGGTTATTTAAAAAATTCATCCTTATTCTAGTGTTAGTGGATAAGAAACATTGGCCCTTGCATCATCAATACCTATCATCAATTTTGATCTTAATTTTGTCTCTTCACAAGATACAACCGTCTACCTCACCAGACCCTTCATTAGGATCATCACCTTCACAAAATAATATAAACACATCCCTCTCCACATCTAGCCTCGTAGCTTCCATTGTCTCTTCTACACCTCATGTAATTTCATTTTCCATTCCTAACACAACCCCTCTTATCCCATCACAAAAAATGAACTCTGTAGTTCAGAGTTTAGCCATGTCCATCCTCACATCAATACCCCTTATCAAAATAATTTCTATTGCTATCATACATCCTTCTTCATAATGGGTATCAACTACCCCTGTTTCACAAGTTCATACTCAATATATACCTCAACCATCCCAACCACTCATCAACACCTCTATCTTGTCTCAATATATACCAAAACAATCTCAACCCCTTATCCATACTTCCATCCCCTTACAACACGTACCCAGGTAATATCAACCCCTTGTCCATACTTCCATCTCATCTTAATATATACCCCAACAATCATAACCTTTCATAAAGACTTCAATCCTAATCTAATATCAATATATCCACCCCTCAAAACATCTAGTTTCATAACCATCATATAAAATTCCCGTGAGTGATCCCATCCAACATAATATCCCTTTACCATATCAATTATATCAACAAGAAAACCCACATACATATAATCAACCTGGTCCATCATCATTAAACCCTAAAAAATAACCACATATGATCCTTTACAAACATTTATGAACAAGTCCTGTTGTCCATTTTTTCCCCATGGGTAAAAAATGAACAACGAGGATCTACAGACTAAAATTTTCAAGGTAAACTTATTAATGTCTCTTAAGCTCGTATTGTGCACCTCGTTCAGCTTGGGCCCTCATGATAAGTCTCTTCTAGGACTAGCTCAGTCAAGATAGAAAAGAGCTCGGTGAGTCTTAGGCATGTCAGTAAAGTAACCATAAATGAGAACGGGTAAGTCGATAAGGGACCAATGAAAAAGAATGAGCCCAAATGCAAAAGAGGATCATGGAACATAAGTTGCTACAGTGGAGTTAAGGAAGAGCTCAGGATCAATATTATAAGAAGAGATTGAACAGTTACATTAAGAGCTTGGCTTAGGCTCAAAGCTTAACCACATCGACTAAAAAATGGGGTAAAAGGAAGAAGTTCAATATTAGCTAAGCTAAGGATTGAATTCAACATTAAAATGAGTTTCCTCGTAGTCAGGATCAATTCATTTAAGGCTCAATTATATTCATTACAAAATTCCTCCTGATGAGTAGTATCTCAACAAAAATCAGGTGAGTAAGTCGGAAATGAAGAAAGAGAGGAGCCTGAGTTAGCCGAGGTGCTCAATACGGTCTCATCAGACAATGAATGGAGAAATTGTTTAGTGGAGAAAATGAATAACCAAGTGGTGGGAGAATTCAATAAGGCTAAGTTATACCAAGTGATCACTTGAAGGAGCTAAGTTGTTATCAACAAAACACAGATCAATATGGAAAGCTTGCAGGTCTAGTTGTTGTGGCTTGAGAAATGTGGTAACAACACAAAATAGTGAGTGAAGCTAGCAAGATGAATCAGGTTAAGGACTAATGGAGGCTGGGTTATTGTGATAGCCTGAGGAGAGCTTATGGTGATTTGGTGCTTGAAAGAGGAGTCAAGATCAACTCATCATTCTCGCTGAGCTCATAGTTGGAGGAGGGATTAAGCTTACGAATCCGTCAAGCTTATACAATGCATGGACGGTTTGGGCCTCCACCATAACTTAATCAAGCATAAGTGGGTCAGGGTGATGGATCCAACATGAAGTTCTTGTAGAGCTTGGTGCTTAAAGACCTGAGATAGATGTTTAAGGCACTCAGCCGGAGGATACTGCCACCCGATGAATGAGCTCAGGGTGATGCTCGTCAATTTGGAGCTCAGAAGAGAGCTTATAGTGGATTCATCATGGGACCAAGATCTTGGAGTAGGAAGTGGAGTGAGTTGAGCTCAGGAACGAGGCAGACCATTACCATTTTGGAGATAAACTCTTCAGAGTTTTAGAATAAATGGTTTTGGAAGTTAGCAAGGAAAATTCCCAAATCGACAAGTCAAAAATGTCTGAAATCAAATTGTTCTGAAGTTTGAAATTGGAAATGAGCCATGTTTTCAGAGTTTTCTCTTTGGAGTTATTGATTTTAGAAATTTAGAGTTTTTTGGGCTCTAGGAAGTTAGGCGAGTTGGAAATCTCCAAACCTATAAATTATGAAACTCTGAAGCTCAAAGTTTCGGCATTTCGGGATTCAGAAGTATGTGGATTCAGAGAAAATATTTTCGGGGATCTGAAGCTGTAGAGTGTCATGGGAAGGTCTGAGTCTGTCACCAAGTTAGGAGAAGGCTCGAGTCTGATGCTGAGGAGGGATTAGGTTGCATGCCGAGTTCATCGATTGGCGAGGCAGAATAGTGGACTCAGTCATTAGAGTGACAGAGTGTAAATCAACCATCAAGTTGATGCTGAGATATGTCTCATAGAAAGAAAACTCACAGGTGAGCTCAGGGAGATGAAGTTTCATCAGTGACTATTAAAATTTATGAAGGGGCTCCATGTAAAGTTCGGTTGGGAGGTGGTCTAGCTCTGAGGAAAGATAACTTGGGAGATGACATAGGGTTGATCATAAAGGCATAGAACTAGTTAATCAACCAAAAGGATAGTTCAAGTTTGTAGGAGTTACTAATGGCACATATCTTGGTGAGAAGAAAATGACTCATAGGCAAGCTCAATTCATGACTAGAGTTCAAAAAATGGTTAGATCTCGACATGGGGAGATCGGTGGTGAACCAGGATAAGAGGCCAAGTTAGTGGCAGGAGCTCGGCATCATGGAATTAGTCAAATGCATGAATGTTGGATGAATCTGCTAAACAGAGGAGGTAGTGAGCTTGCGGATAACATAGGAAAGCTCATATATATTAACCAAGTTGAGCCAAGTTTGCATCAATAAAAAATCCAAGCTCATGGGGAAACCAAGTTATTCCTTTGGATCATCAAACTATGTATTAAACAAGATGAGATATCTGAGTGACTGAGCCATTTTTTGGGGTGCTTGAAGTAGTATCCAACATCACTTTCAAGACTGCGAAGCTTTACATAAGACCCAAGGTGAGTTAGGTTACATGGGAGGGTCAATCATTAAATAAATTTGCCTAGAGTAACTCACATTAGATGGGGGCTCAGTGGAATATTGTTTCAAACAAAGGATAATTATTATCATGGATTTATGCACAAGGTAGAAAAAAATTGAGCTACAGAACAAAGAATCGAGCTCTAGTCATAAAAGAAGGCCGAGTTGAACCAATCAAGTTTGTGGATCAACATGCGAAACATAGTTTTTGGAAGTTAGCCAAGTCACAAAAATTATGAGCTTGATTGGGATAGTTGAGTCAATGCGTGTAAGATTAAATGGAGCTCATGAGCCAAGAAAGTAACTAGAGAAGGCCTTGTAGAGCTCGAAAGATCTGTGTAGAGGATCTCGGTATGGTATAGAGGTTTTGACCCTAACTCGGTGAGTTGGCTCAGTGAGCCAACCATCGAGTTTGGTTTTTTTAGTCCTCTCTTCACAATTTTTCCACATTGCAATCTGGTCCAAGGGAGGCCCACCAATTATTTTTGTTAAAATAATATTTTTATTTAAATATTAATATTTATTATTATTATTTAAATATTATTTTAATTAATTGTGAGGACTATGTCAACAGACATTAATTGCATGATGGAACCTTTTCAGGTGGTTCAATTGAATGTAATAAATGATACATCATGTACCTTCCATTTAGGAGGGGAAATTTATGATCCTTCTCTCCTCTCTCTCTCAATTTCTTCTATAAATGTAAATTGGAAGTTCATTCCAAGGGGTTCCAACAAGTGGATTCTAATAGGTCTCACAAGTTGGAGAGTTAGACAAATCCAAGCTTCCCCTTCTTTTCACAATTTGTGAATTTTTAGGCTCTAAAGCCTTTCTCCTCGAATTGTAATGGCAACTTATGCCTTTTTCACCTGATGTAATGTTGCATTGTGAAAGTGCTTGAAGTAATAATAATTAGGTTTTGTGATCAGATATATGTCCTTTCATGATTTTGTTGCTTCTATTTGCCTCTCTCATGTTTTCAGGTGCATAGTGCAAGTTCTGGTTTCCATTGCAGGTTCGTGGAGTTATGTGCTTATCAGGTGGTGAAATATTACATGCAGTTGAGTTGTGGTGATTGTTCACTCTTCTCAAGTTCATCCTTTTTCACTGGGAGATTGGTAGTTTGTTGTCTGATCGAGTTTAACAGAGGAACGTATCCGCCCTGGTTTGTGGTATTTTATACCCTTTCTAGTTGCGATAGGTGAAGGTGATCAGTGATGCAAGCATCCCTCCAACATTAACCCTTCCTAGATGTTAATACATACCTTAATCTGGTGCATCACCACTTCTAGTTTAGGTTTCATTTCCTTGCAGATCACTTTCCCTAATCCCATGAAATGTTAGCATAGGACTAGTTAGCCATTTTTTCTTGCATTATAAGTAGTGTTGTATTTAGTTTAGGAAGAGGAAGTCAACCTTATCGGAGGTTCACCTCAAGCCCAAGTCCCATAGATTGAGAGGTGATCCCATGTGTCCCAATCACACTGAATGTCATGATTAATTTTCAGGCCATTTGGGGGGTACAACGATTTGGTGAAAACAATTTTTAGCACGCCCGGTGGGACAAGAGGCACATCTTTCATAGGTGTGTGTATTTTTTTCACTTCATTTCATTAAGTTGTTGTGCTCTTAGTGCAATTTCAGCCTTATGAGGTATACCCAGGCACAACTGGTGACTCCATTGGTATAGGTACTCTACTCTCTATGCATTACAGACCTTCATTTTACCCACTTTCCATGTAGTTTTCTTCCATATTGTTCCATTTTACCTCCCATTCATGAAGTTGTGAAATCATGGCTTCATCTCCACAATGGGACTTTCACTTCCAGGAGTGGCACTTTCCATCTTCAAGCTATTTTAATCCACCTCCAAACCAATTTCATGATGAGTTTCAGTTTGAGCATGCATGTCCAAAGGAGCAAGATGCAAATCATTTTGGTCACCCACCAAACATGGGGGCTACTGAGGAACAATGACATGAAGATTCTTGTTCACTTGAAGAACATCACTCTACAGAAGAAGGTTTGAGAGTTGGAGTATAACATGATGCAAATAAAGATCAATGAAATGACAAGGACATCCCAGATTGGCTTCAAAGTTCTATACCCATGGACTGGCCATATACCATGTGAGCTTAGCCCTCAAAAAAATCTTCAATTCATAATCAAGAAGATGACTCAAGTTCGAGAATGGATCAAGAAAAGGGACATTCATTAATGTAATGTTAGTCAATCCTGTCAATGGGAGGCCCCTGCATTACCACCTTACAACCCTTTTTCCATGTTTACATCCATGCAGTTTCAACTTGAACCCCATAGTCCTAACCTTCAAGTTTCTACCCCTTCTGTGGGATTCACTCCTTCATTTTCTATTCCTCCATTCAATCACGAGTTTTCCATTCCCTACACTTCTAAAGTTCCTTCTTTTCTACAAAATCCATCAATACAAGAGAATGAATCTCTTCCTCAAACAGTGAGAGAATCAGTTGACTCCCAGCCCACCCCTTCTCTTGTAGTCCCAAATCCATTTTGGGAATAACATTGTCAAGAAATGAGAAAATGGAAAGGGGTATGTGGTCAAAGAGAATAGAAAAGGAGAACACGTAGATAATATGAAGAAATGGGCTGTAAAAACTTAACATTAAGAAAACTGTCATTCCGAATTAAACCTTCTACAGAAGTTAAGACTAAATAACAAGTGGAACAAACTAGTTTTGTCCCAGAAACAAATCTGAGAGTTAAACGAGGAGGACTAGCAGTCTACTTATTCATAATACAATATGCATATTGGCTCAATTCCATCAGAGGAGTTCAAATCACCAAAGGTGGAAGAATCTGTTGGAGAAGAGAATGTGTAAACTGAAGAAGAAAGACTCTCAAGTGCACAAGTTGATTCTTATGAGTGTAATGATCTTACCTATCAAGCATGTCAAGAACTTGCATCACTTTTGGAGCATTGTATCAACTTGCCTATATCATCATCGAATACAACAATTGATCATAGTAGGATTCTTTTCATGATGGAATCGGAATTTTTAAGTATAGATTATACCATGCAGGAAGTTTTAGATTCTTCCCCTTCTTCATCTTTTCAAAAGTATGTTTTCCTAGATGGATTTGATCTTGAAAATTTTATGTTTGAATATGAGGAAGGTCGTGAAGAATCAACTTATAATTCCAGAAACATCATAAGGGAGGTTTAACCCTTTGCATAGTCATAGAGACAAAGAAGAAAATTTTGTGTCAGATTCGGAGGAGTATTTGGATGAAGAAGATCCTATAGAAATACTCACTTCTGGAACACCAGTAGTTTCAAGTTATCTCCTTGAATGAGAATACTTGGATCATCTGTAATATTCATGGAATGAAGAAAGAAAGGGGGATGCGGGAGAAAATAAGCCAACTTTGATTGTTTTGGGTGAAGATGATATTATTGAGAGTTTTTTACTCTCAATTGTGGGGCCATATTTGTTTGATGAACAAGTGATAGTGGAAGGAAACAAAGGAATCTTGTGTTCCCCTTAATTTTCCTGAAAAATAATAGGTGAAAGAATGTGATCTTGTAGGTTTCATGTGGGATAAAGAAGTTAGAGTTGCTAAACAAATTTTCCTGCAGATGAAAGTGGAACTCCTATATAATCAGTATGCTTCGAACACTTGCAGTGAATTTCCAATAACTTCGTTTGATGTGGTAAGTGGTCCAAAGAAGTTTCATTTCATGGAGGAACTCCTTGTTATCAAAGAAGGACAAAGGAATGAAGGAATATATCCCTTTCAGTATCATTCAAATAGGAGGAAGATCTGTTGTTTGTAAATGGGCAACAAGAGGAAAATCAGGTCGTGGATAACCATTTTTTTGAGAATGTCTTCATAATAATTTCTTGTTAAAATTGAAGTTCAGAATGAACAGGAATATTCAACGGTTTAGACCATGTCCTATCAGGTACCTGGCTTCCCTGAAGCCAAAAGAGAAGATAGAACCAATCACATTGACTTCAGAGTGTGAGGGTGTGTTTCAAAATTATGAGGATCAATTGCAATACTTATACAGGATAAATGTAGAGAAACTAAAAGAGGATTATTTCTCTTTCCAGTTGATTTCTCAATGAACCAAGTGGAGGATTGGGCCTGTTTCAGTTTTTCACTCTCATTCTCAGCAATGTCCATTGTCACATCATTTGCATGGCAATCCATTGTGAGGAAAGGAAGCTATTTTTCACAACCAGTTGTAGGTTTTGTTTAGCTCACCTATGCTTCTGGTTAGTGTAGGGTAGTATAGGTTTTCTTTTAGAAGAATAAGTGCAATGCACACCCTGCATGTTCCACTTGGGGCATGTATGGTTTTCAGTTGTTGTACGGGTTTTTGTTTTTCATTGTCGTGTTGTTTTTCACACCGTTGCATCATTGGAAGGTGTCAAGGAGAAGGAAAGTTCAAAGTTTCCATTAGAGATTCATGATCTACTTCTTTCAAAATTCTGCAACGTTCAATAGTTTCCAAGTATTCAACAGATTCAATATACTTCATACTTAGCTTTCTAGGGAGGTCCAAGATCGAGAATGCTCAAGGAGACTTCGGGATATGTCACAAAGGATCAAATAAATTTCATGATTGACAAATAGTGACTCCATGCCCAATGGATAACTTAAGGCTATTGGAACCATGCTTAACAGGGAAGCATCCTTGAGAAGTTGCCAAAAATGTTGTCAATTTTTTCCCCCTAGGAAAAAATGGACAATATTATAATCTAAGACTAAAATTCTTCAGATAGAACATTTATTACATCATTGAATGTCATTCTAGTATTTTGGGTCTTCCTGAACAGCTCTTTATGTCATATAAGAAGGTTTCTAGGACTGGTCTTGAATAGGAAAATCAGGACTCCGATGGGTTCACATGTCTTAGGCATGTCGATAAAGTTATACATAAATGTTTTCTACCCTAATTTGATAAGGGACCAATCAAAATCAGGAGCCTTAATAAAAAAGTAGATAAAGGAATAGGTAGCTACAGTGGAGTTAAGGAAGAACTCAAGATTGATATTATAAGAAGAGATTAAACAGTTGCATTGAGAGCTCGACTTAGGCTCAGTGCTTAACCAAGTCGACTGAAACATGGGGTAAAACGAAGAAGTTCAATATTAGCTAAGCTAAGGATCAAATTCGACATTAAAATGAGTTTCCTCGCAGTCATGATCAATTCCTTTAAAGCTCAGTTATCTTCATTAGGTGACACGTCCTCTTGCATGAGCATAGTTCTCGACAAAACACAGTGAGAGTGAGGTCAAAAATGATTGAATGTGAGGAGCTCGAGTTAGCCAAGGTGCTCAATACAAGCTCGTCAGGTAATGAATGGAGAAAATGGTCAGTGGAGACAACGAATAACTAGGTGGAGGGAGCATTTAACAAGGTTGAGCTATACTAAGTGCTCACTTGAAGGAGCCAAATTGTTATCAGCAAAACATGGATCGATATGGAAAACTTGCAAGCCTAGTGGTTGTGTCTTGGGGAATGTGGTAACATAGCACGAAATAGCGAGTGAAGATAGCAAGATGAATCAGGTTGAGGCCTAATGGAGGATAGGTTATTGTGATATCCTTATATAATCTTGTGGTGATTTGGTGCTCAGAAGAGGATTCAAGATCAACTCATCAACCTTGCTCAGCTCACATTTGGAGGAGGGATTGAGCTTGCGAATCCATCGAGATTATATGATGCATGGATAGTTTGGGCCCCCACCATAACTAAATCAAGCTTAAGTGGGTCAGGTGATGGATCTGACATGAAGTTCTTGTAGAGATTGGTTCTTAAAGACCCGAGATATATGTTTAAGGAACTTGACCGGATGATACTGCCACTTGATGAATGAGCTTAGGGTGATGCTCATTAGTTTGGAGCTCGACGGAGAGCTTGTAGTGGATTCATCGTGGGACCAGGATATTGGAGTTTTTAGGACGAGGAGTGAGTTGAGCTTAGGAATGAGGTAGACCATTACCATTTCAGAGATAAAATATTTAGAGTTTTAAAATAAATGGTTTCAGAACTTAGCAAGGAAAATTCTTGAATCGACAAGTCACAAATCTTCGAAATCAAATTGTTCTGGAGTCTGAAATTTGAAATGAGTCAAATTTTTAGAGTTTTTTCTTCAGAGTTATTAATTTTAGAAATTCATAGTTTTTTGGGCTCTAGGATACTAGGCGAGTTGTAAATCTCTGAAGCCCAAAATTTGAAAACTCCAAATTTTAGAGTTTCAGCATTTTAGGATTCGGAAGTATGTGGATTCATAGATAATGTTTTTAGGTATCTAAAGCTATAGAGTGTCATGGGGAGGTCTGAGTCTATCATCGAGTCAGGAGGAGGCCCAAGTCTGATGTTGAGGGTGGATCAGATTGTATGCTGAGTTCATTAGTTGGTGAGGTAGAATAGTGGATCGAGTCATTAGAGCGACAGAGCGTAAATCAACTGTCGATTGGATGGTGAGATATGTCTCATAGAAACAAAACTCACAGGTGAGCTCAAGGAGATTAAATTTCATCAGTGACTGTTGTAGTTTGTGAAGGTGATCCATGTAAAGTTCTATCAGGATGTGGTCTAGCTCTAAGGAAAAATAACTTGGGAGCTGACATAGGGATGAGCATAGACACATAAAACTGGTTAATCGACTAGAAGGATAGTTCAAGTTCACAGTAGTTACTAATGGGACATAGCTCGGTGAGAATAAAATTACTCACAAGTGAGCTCAGTTTGTTACTAGAGTTCGGCGAATGGTTAGAGCTCGACACAGGGATATCGGTGGTGAACTAGGCTAAGAGGCCAAGTTAGTGGTAGGAACTCGTCATCATAGAATGATTCAAATGCATGAATGTTGTCTTGAATCCACTAGACAGAGGAGGTGGTGAGCTCACAGATAACATAGGTGAGCTCACATATATTAACCAAGTCGAGCCAAGTTTGCATCGACATAAAATTTGAGCTCACTTGGAAACCAAGTTATTCCTTTGGATCATCAAACTATGTTTTAAAAAGGACGAGATATCTAAGTGACCGAGCCATTTTTTGGGGTGCTTGAAGCAGTATCCAACATCACTTTCAAGACTGCAAAGCTCTACATAAGACCCGAGGTGAGTTACGTTACATGGGAGGGTCAATCATCAAATCGATTCACGTGGAGTTTGAAACTCAGTCATTTTGACAGGCTAGCTCAGTGGAATATTGAGCAAATAGAGGATTGGCTTGATTATCATGAATTTACACACAAGGTAGACAAACATCAAGCTACATAACACAAAATCGATCTATAGTCATAAAAGAAGGCCGAGTTGAACCAATCGGTTTTGTGGATCGACATGTGAAACATAGTTTGTGGAAGTAAGCCAAGTTGTAAAAATGATGAGCTTGATCAGGATAGTTGAGTCAATGCGTGTAAGATTAACTGGAGCTTGTGAGCTGAGAAAGTAATTAGAGACGGTCATGTAGAGCTCAGAAGATCCGTGTAGATGAGCTTGGTGCGGCATAGAGGGTTTCGAACCCAACTCGGTGAGTTGGCTCGGTGAGCCAACCATTGAGTTGGATTTTTTTAGTCCTCTCTTCACAATTTTTCCACATTGCAATTTGGTCCAAGGGAGGCCCACCAACTATTTTTGTTAAAATAATATTTTTATTTAAATATTAATATTTATTATTATTATTTAAATATTTTATTTAAATATTATTTTAATTAATTGTGAGGACTATGCCAACAGACATTAATTGCATTATGGAACCTTTTTAGGTGGTTCAATCGAATGTAATAAATGATACATCATGTACCTTTAGTTTAGGAGGGGAAATTTATGACTCCTCTCTCTCTCTCAATTTCTTCTATAAATGTAAATTAGAAGTTCATTCCAAGGGGTTCCAACAAGTGGATTCCAATAGGTCTCACAAGTTGGAGAGTTAGACAATTCCAAGCTTCCCCTTCTTTTCACAATCTGTGAATTTGTAGGCTCTCAAGCCTTTCTCCTCGAATTGTAATGGCAAATTATGCCCTTTTCACCTGATGTAATGTTGCACTGTGAAAGTGCTTGAAGTAATAATAATTAGGTTTTGTGATCAGATAAATGTCCTTTCATGATTTTGTTGCTTCTATTTGCCTCTCTCATGTTTTCAGGTGCATAGTGCAAGTTCTGGTTTCCATTGCAGGTTCATGGAGTTCTTTGCTTATCAAGTGGTGAAATATTGCATGCAGTTGAGTTGTGGTGCTTGTTCACCCTTCTCAAGTTCATCCTTTTTCACTGGGAGATTGGTAGTTTGTTGTCTGATCAAGTTTAACAGAGGAACATCCACCCTGGTTTGTGGTATTTTTTACCCTTTCTAGTTGCGATAGGTGAAGGTGATCAGTGATGCAAGCATCCCTCCCACATTAACCCTTCCAGATGTTAAACATCCCTTAATTCGGTGCATCACCACTTCTAGTTTAGGTTTCATTTCCTTGCAAATCTCTTTCCCTAATCCCATGAAATGTTAGCATAGGACTAGTTAGCCTTTTATCTTGCATTAGAAGTAGTGTTGTGTTTAGTTTAGGAAGAGGAATCCGACCTTCTTCGGAGGTTCATCTCAAGCCTAAGTCCCACAGCTTGAGAGGTGATCCCATGTGTCCCAATCACACTGAATGTCGTGATTCATTTTAGGCCATTTAGGGGGTGTAGTGATTTGGTGACAACAAGTCATAGGATCTCAAATGTAGAAGCTACCTCTTCAAATCCTAAAAACATCCTATCATATGAATAGATCTATAATGATTCCATTCATCCATCTGTACCATAAAAATCCTGTCCTCATCACTGGGAACTCCTTAAGTTCCTTAAGTTATATAGTAAAGAGGACCCACAACAACATATTCAAGCTTTCTGTCACACCTATTATCTTATAGCACATGATCAAGACCTCATTCTAAAAACATTTCATGACTTCTAAATCCACAGCTGATCATGAGAGATTCCTTTTTTCTTGGAGGAACTACCTGAAATGGAAAACAATACCACCAAATAAAAGTTAAACAATATATGCAGTGGACTACCTAGCGTGTGCTAGATCTAGGAAGCATGATACTTCCTAGATGGCTGTCAATCCACTATTTAAAACAACTTAATGCTAACAATAAAGGAAATCCTACTATAGTTAAAATGATTTAGGTATCTCATTCATCTACAATAAGCAAATTCATTCACAACAGGCTAAGCTATGACTGAATCTGAAGGTCAAGGTCTCTGTCAGGATATTGGTATTGGTCAGGTTAAAGTTCTGGTCTGTTTTGGGTATTTTATGGAGGTTTTAAGATCTGATCTGGGATTTTTGTAAAATACACAGAGACCAACGTCAGTTTCATATGACTAGTGTTAGTTTAGGTTAAATGAAAACGGTTGTGGGTAACTGATGTCAGTATGGTCATGGTATAGGAAATTCAATAAAACTTGAGGCAAGGGTAGATCTAAGGTTAGATGAAGATGAAAGGGTGATGACAAGATTCGTGTGGGTATTGGGTGTGCACAAGAATGATTAAGATCCAGATATGGGAAATTCAGGGGGTATGGGTAAAAGGATGGTCAAGCTTGCATGGAGGTAAAATGGTGGTGGAATGAAAATGAGGGTAGAAACTAGTAACAACAGCAAAAGGATCTACCCAATGATAAATGGACAAATGCTGGTTACCAAAAGCACTTACCGCTTGTACGAGCTTGATGTCTAGTTGGTAATGGTAGGTGATCAAATGGAATGAACCTGATATGGTGTTGGCACTTCCCCGGATGCTCCCATGAAGGTAGATGGCTGTGTGATTACTTCCTGTGCTGGCTATGGATGCTCTGATGTGTGTACTAATGCTGGTTCTACTTGCATGTAGCTCTGGTTTTTGTCACTTGCTCTCAAAAGATGTGTTAATCTCTTTGAAATGTGCAACCTCGAAATAAGGTTGTTTTGGGGGTTAAATGGTAACCGACGGTGGTTCCAGCTTAACTGGCAGTGGTTTAGGGTAACCGGCATCGGTTAGGGTGAGATTTCCTAGGTTTACTAAACTAGGTAGATCCCCTTGATTTTCTGGGATCTCGTTTCATTTACTCCGCATGGATTAGCATGGAAGCTTCCTTCTAATGGGTGGGAATGTGGTTAGAGGGAATGTAGGCATTGATTTTTAGGGTTTGGGTAGGTCTTAGTTAGTTATGGAAACTTACTAAGAATAGGTCTTAGGGTGAGGTGGCTAGATGAGGTGGATATGTGGGTATTATCCCAATTAGGATATTTAAATAATAAATATTGTGAGGATAATGAATTAATTTAATTAAATTAATATTAGAGTGGGATGAAAGGGGCCATGGTTAGGTGAATGTGTTCAAGGTGTTTATTTGACGGGGGACCAAGGGGAGTATGACCTAATTTTAGTGTCTACATTTTTCCCCTTTTTGTTGCGTAGCTTGTATCTGTAAGTGACGCTGACAAAAATAAGATGTGGTTGCCCCATGTGTGGGTGAAGGTGATCCCCCTCAAACCAGGAACTGATGAGGTAGAAGGAAGAATCGGTGAGTGGTTTGATAAAAGGTGAATGTGATGAAGAAGAAGGTGGGTAACGGGGGTAAAAAAGGAAAAAGGTCCACTTAGGTAATCTAGGTAATGGGTTAGGGTCAAAGGTAGTGACAGTCAAATGCACACACACATATAAACTACAACACGGTACCTGGTTGAAGAGCAGGAAAACTTGACATTGTCTAAGGTTGATAGGTTTATCCAAACAAGGTTGAAGTGATTCTGGTATCCAAGGTATAGGATATGGTCAGGAAACATGATGCAGGTTAGGTGTAGGAACGTTTAGGTATGTTTCGGTACACCGAGGGTTGGGTCAGGATAAATGGTCACAGAAAGAGGCAAGGTAAGGTCTCAATCAACACGTAGGTAACAGTGTCGCAAGGTATAACAAACACATGGGGTCAAAGGTCACTAGATGGTCCAGGTCCAAATATCTAGGTCACGGCATGGGTAGGGCCGAGGTATGGGTAAAATAACGAGTCCTTGAAAAAGGACTAGGGGTAAATGATAAGGTTTGTTTGGGTAAAGGTCATGGCCGAAGGCAAGGTAAGGTTGTAAGGCTAATCATCATGGTAACATCATCACAAGGTAGAGTGAGTGTGTAAGGTCGATGGTCACCCCAAGGGGGCTGGTGTGGGTAGATGGGTACAACGTAGGTAAAGTTGTGGGAGAGGTAGAAATATGCCCCACCCGGTGGTAAGAGTGAGTGATGAATGATGAGGTGAGGAGGGTGAGGTGAATGGTCAGGGTAAGCATTGGGTGAGGGAAAAAAGAGTGACGGGTGTGGGTAATAGGGTGAAATTGTGGGCAATGTGGAAGAGAGGGTGACTGATGCCGGTCAAGGGTAACCAATGCCGGTATAGGGTAACTGACCATGGTAAGGTAGGGCACGTGACCGATGCCGGTGAAGGTAAAACCGACATTGGTTAGGTCGGGGATGTTATAAAAAAGAAAAATTCCGTGCTTTTCGGAATCATTTGTCCCATGCAAAATAGAGGAAAATGACACGAGAGAGAGGGAAAGTTGGAAAGTGTCTGGACGGAATGGAAAGCTGAGTTGGTGAGCTGAATGGTGGGTGATTGGTAGTTGAGAGGTGGGTCCATGAGATCAGATTGTTGGATTCGGGTGGTTGGAGGTGAGGTGACCGATTGGTGATGGCAGAGGCCGGAGAGGGATTGGGCAGGCCACCGGTGTAGCAGCCAGACGTGCCACCATGACGATGGTAGCATGATGAGGTAAGCGTCAAACCCTTTCCATGTGTTTTGTGAGATAGATTAGGTGATAGGTCAGGTTTTGAAATATTGGGTGTGTGGGGGGAAAATGAAATTTGAAATGTGGGAGGGTAAATTGGGTAGAATAGGAATGGGGAGAGAGGTAAGTGGGTGAATGAGGGGTGGGATGGGGTTGAGGGGAAGTGTAGGGGAGAATGGGTGGGTAGAAGGGTCAGGAGAGGGAGTTTTTTGAGAGGGGAGGGTTTGGGGGTCGTGGGTTTCACCGTGACAGTGACCGGTGTCGGTCGGGGTTAGCGAGCATCAGTAGGGTCAAACCGGTATCAGTCATGAAACAGGTGACCCATGCCAGTTTAGGGGTGACCGGGGTCAGTTAGAGATAACCGGCACTGGTTGGGTTTTGGAGAAAAAGGGGCTGAAAGGGCCCCAGGTCGAGTGGGTGAGAGAGGTAGGGGGAAAAGAAGGTGTTTTGGTGCAAAATATGGCATAGGCGGGGGGTGAAACGGGCATGGGTAGATGATAGTGGGTGAGAGTGGGGGTGGGTAGATAGAAATGTGATATGAAGGTAGGTTGGGGAAGAAAGAACGAGATGGGGTAGTAGGTATAGGTGAGGTGTTGAGTGTGGGTATGATGAAGGTAGATTAATTTGATGTTTGTGTTGGATGCAGGGGAGAGATCAGCTGTGGATGAGAGACAGGGTGCCACCCCTACTCTTGAGAGTGTGAGGCACAGTGACAGTTGAGGAGTGGTGGCACATGTGGAGGAGGTGGGCCTGATTGGGGTCTGATGCTATTGGCATGCAGTCTGGTAGCCGATTCTGATGGTTGCTCTCATTGATAGATGGGATTCAGTGACCAACACGTTCCACCTACCGATGGGTGAGATGACAGTCACCCTAGAGGACGTGTTTAGGATCCTGTGGTTACCGATACTAGGGACATAGGTGTACTTGATCTCCTCTGAGGCCTTGGAGGAGTTGATGCTGACAGTGTTTGGGGAGGGACTGGAAGACATGATGTTCCATAGTGCCAGCTTGAGTTACGGGGGGATGTACCTAGCCCATCTAGAGGAGACGAGGCTAGTTGTTTTATTGATGGAGGTAGTGTGCTGTTTCACACTACTGGATGCAGAGGGTGGGAGATTTCCCCACTCCCTGATGGGGGTTTTACATGACATGGTGATGGATCAGACCTACTTTTCCTAGGTGCCAACATTCCTGGTGTAGTTATATAGAGAGTTGTGGGTGTATGGGCATCTGTGCAGGTTCAGCTTATGTTGCACATTTGTTCTACACTATTGGGCCTATGAGCACATAGTTTGTGTGCGGCTAGTAGCTATGCCCCAAGTAGATGCATTTCCACAAGATTGGTTCAGGTGGGGTATAGGTGATGGGTGCCCATGATTGGAGAGTGTCGATCAGACAGGGCTACACATGATGTAGCATATTACAGGTGTCTATTGGAGGGGTTGTCTGGGGTGGACATCATATGGAGACCGTATGTGGGTTATCCCTCATACAGATGGATGCATGATGAGCTAGATGGCCTTCAGCTGCTGAGATGGATAGAGGGGCACCGTGTTGGGGAGCACGAGATGATCCTAGTTGACAGGGTTAGGTGGTAGTTTGGGCTACTACAGGACATACCTCCACCCTTCCCGCAGTACAGGAGAGATGATGTGGAGAGGCCATTACCTCTACCATAGCCGACAGTGCCCACAGGGTAGGAGGAGCAGGTGGTAGACCGGTGGATTGATGATGCCGGAGTGACAGATAGATATAGACAGTGGTGGGTGGCTCATTTACGAGCAGTACCACCCAGACCTGGGTAGCCAGATTTAGCCACTATCATGGTGCAGAGAGATGCCCTACAGGGGCAGGTGGTGACCTTGATTACCCAGTTGGGGATGGTGTAGGGGTAGTTAGCTAGTTCAGAGGCAGAGGTGGCCGAGTTGCATGCACAGGTGGCCAGTCTTCAGGCCCAGATGGCCCAGGGTGGAGATGGGGATGGTGATGATGGTCAGGTGGCCACCCTATAGGCACAGGTTATAGGGTTACAGGGCCAGTTGGCCATGACACAGGCATAGATTCAAGCATTACAGGTGTAGGTACAGGCACAGGGTGTGAGGCCGATGGCACCTCCACAGGCACCAGGATAGGGGCCCAGTTCATAGGTAGGGGCGAGACAGGGTCCCACAAGATAGGTACAGGGGCCGAGGCCTATGGGGCCACCACAGACCATTCCCATATCTAGGTTACGGGATGCCCTAGGTGAGGCCAGATACTACCAGGATCAGTTGATGGCGGAGGATAGATTTTCTATCCTATGGAGAGTACAGGGCACAACAGGCCTCGAGTGAGAGGACTAGATCCTGGACTCATAGTGTAGAGAGCACAGGGGGCCATCGAGAGCTCTGAGATAGGATCAGGGAGAGGCCACCAGCTCATGGAGACCAGCTCTAGGTGATGTGCCAGTAGGGGGTGGTGAGATGATACCAGGCCGGTGGATAGGAGCCGAGGAGGAGACCAGAGAGACTGACATGGAGGATGTCTGACAGGATGAGGCTTGATGCCCATTCCTGTATTTTGATGTATTGTAGTCATTTTTTGATATATACCGGCCTGTGTGCCGAAGATGGTGAGGATGTACTAGAGTTTTGTATATTTTGATCATATACCGGCCTGCGTGCCGAAGATGGTGAGGCTGTATAT
This sequence comes from Taxus chinensis, assembly GCA_019776745.2. Taxonomy (NCBI): domain Eukaryota; kingdom Viridiplantae; phylum Streptophyta; class Pinopsida; order Cupressales; family Taxaceae; genus Taxus; species Taxus chinensis. Next base: position 224,704,750 of record CM034154.1, read on the forward strand.
GAGAGTTTTGAGAGACTGGATTATATACACCGGCCTACATGCCGAAGACATTTGATAGTTATGTATATGGATACACATGTTTGGATATTGTATTTATATAGATGATGATGATTATGGGCATTATGTGTTTGTGTTGATAACATTTTATTATTATGCATAGATGGACTTATGGTAGGTGTGTTAGGCATGGATTGAAGTCAGGTCATGGATTTAGGCATGATGGAGTTAGGTTGTGGTTTTAGGCATGGATTGAGTTAGGTTTTGGTTTAGGCATGGATGAGAGTCATGGTAGGCATGGATTGATAACATTTTAGGTCATTTTAGGCATATGATGGAGGCATGGTTTTAGGCATTGAGTTAGGTTTTGGTTTAGGCATGATGGAGTCAGGTCGTGGTTTTAGGCATGGATTGAGTTAGGTTTTGGTTTTAGACATGATGGAGTCAGGTCGTGGTTTTAGGCATGGATTGAGTTAGGTTTTGGTTTTTAGGCATGATGGAGTCAGGTCGTGGTTTTAGGCATGAGTTGGATAGGCATGGATTGAGTTAGGTCATGGTTTTAGGCAGGTTGTGGAGGTTGTAATTCATTAATTTTTGCAATGAATGATGATATGGGTCATGTTTAAGATGTTTTATAATACATGCATGATGTTGGTAAAGAAATGGTAATCAAAATAAATGTATGTTTTGATGATGAGAAAAATGTGAAGCAATTTGTCGTTTGTTTGGTTTAATTTCCAATTTTTGATATAAAAAGGAAATGAAGTAGGGTAGAATGTGGTTTAGGAAAATAAAAGATGAATTGGTTAGGGTAGAGAGTGGCCGAGCTAACCTCCAAGGGCCCCATGCCCATGGAGTGCTGCCTACATAGTCCCAGTGAAAAGGGACCTCAGGCCGATGTAGTTCTCCCATAAGCTAGGGAAGAATATGAGGAGGTATGAGAATGAGTTGGTAGGTTTTAGGCATGATTTGGGTTTAGGTCTGTTAGGTGTGGGTGAGTTGTGGGAAACTTGGTATAGGTGATTTTGATTGTGGTAGAAGAAGAAGATTACCCAAAGGTAAGCGTCGAGGACCAAGTCCTGTATAAGGTAATCAATACGTAATAAAGAAGGTTAAAAGATAAGAGGGGGAAAGAAAGCCACCTGATTGGTGAGGATCATAACTGGTGGACCATACCGTAGGTAGGCTAGTGAACATAAGACCCTAAAGACTTTGCATGAGTGATTATCCTAAAGGTGAATAATAGTCACATGATCACCAAATGTCACAGTTCCAAGAGGTCCCTTGAGGTGGTAGGAAATGGGAGTGTGAATGGTGAGAGGGATGAAAGGTGGTTAATTTTTATATGGTACGAGGTAGCATGCCTTTGTAGCAAGAGATCCAAGGTCACAATGGGAAAGTCCATGACTAAAAGGTTGTTTGTTTTAACTGATGTTTGAGATAGACTGATTGATGTGGGAAGTCCATATGGGATGAAGAAATTAACTCCTTGAGGTCTTCGTGAAGCTGATCGATGTGGGAAGCTTCAGATTCTCTCTCTTCTTCTCTCTCTTTTTTTTTGAAAGAGCTTTATATAGCTGTCCTTCGAGGGAGTAGTCTATTTATAGCAGTGATTGTAGAGAGAAAGATGTCCTTTTGAGGGAGTCATATTTTTATTTGAAGTGTGACTCAAGGAGTTGGATCCCATGTGAGGGCCTTTAAGTCATGGACAAGACTAAGGTGAAGAATAAGATTCTTGTTCAGAAAGTAAGGTGAAACAACCATGGGATCTCATATAAAGGTAGATGAAAAGTATCCATGAGAATCATGTTATGTGCAGTGCCATGGTACACATATTTAAGAAAGATAAAAAGTGATGGGTACGCACATGATTCTTATTTAATCGTTAGTGATGGCATAGGAAGTGGATAGCGCTCAAGGGACGAGCATGGAAAGAGGTAAAAAGTGAGGTAGGACTAAAATTCAATAGTAGAATGGTCAAAGATGCAAGGCATTAAGGGGCTCAGGTTTGGGTTTACCATCGAGTGAAGATAAATGATAAGCACCTGATCCATAAGTATGGGTCACGATGTATGGTCCAAGCCAATTAGGAGAAAATTTTCCCTGTTTACTTTTTTCTGCTTTAGTTACATGTTGATTTTCTTTCAGGACAAGGTCACCGACTTGGAAGGTTTGTTCATGGAAACATTTTTCATAGGCATGTTTGATACATTTTTGGTAAACTTGAAGGTGGTCAAGAGTGTTAAGATGATGTTCATCTAATAACTCAAGTTGTGCTAAATGGTCCTAATGAAATTCATCATCATTGAGCATGTCATGGAGAGAAATGTGGAGTGAGGGAATCTGGACTTCGAGAGGCAGAACAGCCTCTGTACCATAGACCAGAGAAAAGGGTGTGGCAGCAGTGGAAGTATGGATACTAGTGCGGTATGCCCAAAGGGTGAAAGGAATGTGCATATGCCAGTCCTTCCCAGTATCGTTAACCACTTTCATGAGAATTTTGTTCAGGGTTTTGTTGGTGGATTTGGCTTGGCCATTGGTCTATGGGTAATAAGGTGATGAGAAACTTAGCTGAATGCCGAAGGCATCACAAAGTTTTCGCAATGTTTTATTTTTGAATTGTTTTCCATTATCAGTGATGAGGCGATGAGGAACACCAAAGTGACAAATGATGTGATGATTGATGAACTCACATATTTTCTCAGCTTTCGTGGAGATGAGTGGTATGGATTCAACCCATTTTTTGTAGTATTTGGTAGTGGTGATGATCCATTGATGGCATTGGGAAGAATGGGGATTGATCTCTCTGACAAGATCCAAACCCCATTGAGAGAAGGGCCAAAGGTCACGGGTGACCTGTAAGGCATGACTGGGTGTATGATGAAGGTTGGCATGTTGTTGGCATTTGACACAACGCTTGACGTAGTCACAACAATCATGGTTAAGGGTCAGCCAGTAATAGCCTAGGTGAAGAATACACTTAGCAATAGCAAGGCCACTGAAGTGACCTCCACATATGCCATCATGAACTTCCTTGATGGTATAAGGAATTTCAGAACTCGTGAGGCATCGTAAGAGAATACCATCAAAGCCACGCTTATAGAGGAGGCCCCCCATGATGACATAATGAGAGACCTTTTTAAGAAAAGCACGTTGTCCATTACGAGTGAGGTCGGGAGGTAAGACGGAGAGAGAAAGATAGTCAGAGTATTGTTTATACCAAAGGTCACTCGGGTCAGGGGTAGTGGTTCCGAAGGAGTAAATGTCGTGAGGTAAATAAGAGGGTGATTGGAGTCATTGTACGGTGACAAATATTTTAGAATTGGTGGGTGAAGCGGGTATTTGAGAAGCCAAGAAGGCCATGGTATCGGTAAATTTGTTGGTTGAACGTGGGATGGTTTGAAGGGCGTAGCAGTCGAAGGTGGTCAAAAGTATGTCTACGTGATGTTTGTACTTTTGAAGCATCTCATTATGACATTGGTATATACCATTGACTTGGTTTACGACCAATTAGGAATCACCAAAGATGTTGATGGATTTGACATCCAAGGCATAGGCAGCTTGGAGACCTAATACGAGCGCTTCGTATTTGGCAATATTGTTTGTACAATCAAAATCTAGTTTGAAATACAAAGGCATGGGTTCACCATCAAGTGAGAATGAGGATAACACCAGCCCCACCCCCATGCTGACACTTGGAACCATCAAAGAAGAGTTTCATTTGGTAAGTGGGTTCGTCCAGGGAAAGGGTAGGCAATTGACTCATCTGGAAAGTCAAAATTAGAGGGTTGATCCCCAGAAATAGGTGCGGTGGCCAATTGGTGGTGATAGCTTGGCCCTTGATGGAATTTTGATGGATGAATTTGAGGTCGAGGTCAGCCAAAAGCATAAGCCAGTGTGTGGAATGTTGATTTTGGTAAGGTTTAGCATACATGAAGTGTAAGGGGTCGGTGTTGGTCACAACATAGGTTTTGTGATTGAGTAGGTAATGGTGGAGTTTTGTGGCAATGAAAACTAAGGCTAAGAAAAGTTTTTTGGGATGTGTGTATTGGGTTTCGTAGTCCAAAAGAGTATGGCTTATGTAATAAACTGCCTGCTCTCTATGTTGTTCATCATGATGAGCGAGCATGGCCCCCAAGGAGTGGTCGGTAGCTGAGATGTATAGGTAGAAGGGTTGATCATCTTTAGGTGGAATGAGCATGGGTGGTTGAAGAAGGTATTGTTTTAAGGCCTCAAAATCTTTGTGGCAGTCATCATCCCATTTAAAGGAGACATCCTTCTTGAGCAGATGATGAAATGGTTGACACCGATCAGATAATTGTGAAATGAAACATTGAATAGACTGCAACTTACCTTGTAGGCTACAGAGTTGCCTAAGGTTGGTGGGTGGAGGCATTTCAAGAATGGCCTTGACTTTAGCAGGGTCAACTTCTATACCACGTAAGGAAATGATAAATCCCAGGAGCTTTCCTGAGAGAACCACAAAGACACACTTCTTGGGTTGAAGGTGGATGCAATATTTAATAAGGCAGTCAAAGATGGTTTTTAGGATGGCGAGGTGCTCAGAGTGGCATTTAGATTTGGCCAGGAGATCATCCACGTAATCTTCCAATATATGATGCATGATGTCATGGAAGATATAAGTCATAGCCCGCTGATATGTGGCACCAGCATTTTTAAGGCCAAAAGGCATGACTCGATAGCAGAAGGTCCCCCAAGGGGTGATGAATGTGGTTTTGTGTTGATTTGCTGGGGCAAGCAAGATTTGGTTATAACCCAAGAAGCCATCCATGAGTGATAGCATCTCATGACCAGCAATAAGGTCAACTAGTTGGTCAATACCAGGTAGAGGAAAGTCATCTTTTGGGAAAGCTAGATTGAGGTCATGGAAATCCATGTAAATGTGGAGTCCCCCTATCACCTTAGTGACAGGGACAATGTTAGAAATCTAAATGAGGATAATCAATGGGTAAGATGAAGGAAATGGAAAGAAGGCGCTGAAGTTCTTCTTTGATGAGAAGGGAAATGCGAGGGTGCATTTTCCTCAGCTTTTGTTTGACGGGTTTGGCATCAGGAATGGTTACGATATTGTGGACCACTATGGTGGGGTCAATACCAGGCATGTCTACGTAAGACCAAGTAAAAACATGGTTATGATCTTTGAGAAAAGAAGTGATGGCTTCCTATTCAGCAACATCTAAAGATTGACCGATCTTTAGGATGTGCGGGTCATCCTGAGTATGAATGTTGATTTTGATAGTTGATTCATTCAACATGGTTTACATCTCAGATGGTAACGACCGATGAATATATGAGTCTTCTACACCAAGGTAGGTGAGTATAGATTCATCATCCTGACATTGAATGATGTTAATCAAAGGTGTATCATCATCGATCATTTCAGGGTACAGGAAGGGAAGAGAGAAGGGAGCCTCACCCTCGCATTGATAAGTCAGAGGCCCCAAGGAGATGGTGTTTATGAATTTTTTTTTAGGAGGGATGGATTCAGGATCCATCGACTCTGTAGGTGAAGATGGTGATGGGGGTGATGAAGGTGAAAAAGGGTTGATGTCTTCAATGAGCTCAACATGGGCCTTCTTGGTAGGTGGTTCAACAAAGCTGATACCACTATGGTCATTATGCTTGTGAGTAGTACATGGAATAACAGTATGGCAGCCTTCTCGTAAAATCCAAAACCAAAACCCTTCCATGCACATCGGTGCAGGAAGGTGTGGGTGAAATGGTGATTGGTGAGTGACTGGAGGTCGGTGGAAAATGGGTGGGTTTGTGATGGTGGTTCAGGTGTGTAAGTTGTAGTATCAAGTCCCCCATAGGTGAGATTGGTACGAAGGTGGGGAGGACCATAAAGGAGGCATTCTCCTATACGGTGATCATAATGAGGGTGTTGGTGAAGACTTCCGTATTCTTGTGGAGTAAGGAATGTGTTGACACTATATAGGTGATACTCCCCCAGAGTGAGGCATTGAAAAATTCCCTCCAAGGGATCAGTGGTTGGTATGTGGGTAGCTAGAATAGACGATATGGTAGAGGTCAGATCGGGGGTGGAACTAATGAATTGGGAGGCCGATGGTTTGGCTATGGAGGTTGTGGCAGTGGTAGGAATGGAGGATGTAGGTGTGGTTAAGGTAGCGGCTGCACTAGTGAGGGGAGGTGTAGGTGACGTGGTAGTGGTTGTGGAGGTAGATGCTTTGATGGGTATGAGCACGTCATTGGGTTGGTAAAGCATGTTGCAAGTTTTGAAAGGTGATGGGTCAGCTAGAATGGTATAGGTGTGTCCTTCATGCTCAAACTTCACACAATGATGCAAAGTGGAAGGGACACAACCCATGACATGAATCCAGGGTCTGCCAAGCAACAGGTTATATTGAAATTCCCCCTCCAAGATGTAAAATAACTCTGGAATAGTGTGGGGGCCCACGTGAACATGGAGGATGACAGTGCCTAGTGTAGAGGTGATAGCATCATTGAATGAATGCAACATGACAGGATGTTTATGCATGTAATTGTCAGGTATGCACATTTGAGTGAATGCATGGGATGAAATGATATTAATGCTAGTGCCCCCATTGATCATGACATGTCATACATGTATATCATCGATGTGGATAGAGATGAAGAGAGCTAGGTCTGGGTCATCTATTTGGTGCGGTGCGATCTCTTCCTCTGAGAAGCTAAGGGAGGCTATTTGGTGAGTAGGTTGAGGTGTGGATAAAGGTGGCAATTTGGTGAGAGAGGCTACATGATGGGGTGTGATAATGGAGGCTACGGGTGTAGGGTCATTGGGTAAAACCTCAATAGATTGCAAGACCTCCATGAGAGCTTGACGATGGGATTCTGAGGTTTGGATGAGGTCATATAAGGACATTTTGAGGGGGGATTGGTGTAGTTGTTTGAGCATCATGTGGTGTGTGACCCCATTAGAAATAGGATATGTGGGGCCGTGGATAGTGATTTTAGGTGTGGGTGTAGATGGTATGTTGGGTATAGGATTGGTTGGTGAGTCAGTTTCCTTTTCCTTGCCTTTGTCCTTCTGAGCACGGGTAGCAACGTGGATCATGTTGATCTGAGGTGGGGAGGTAGGTGAGGTAGGTGAGCCATGAAAGGTATAAGTGACATGAAGGGAAAAATCCCAATGGTGGGAAGGAACATTTTTAGATGAGATGGGCACACCGACATTTGGGTGGAGGTTTGGCGAGGTCATTGATGAAAACCATGTTAATTTCAAACCTTAGGGGTGGTTCTAGGAGTTGTGGAGGTCTCGGTCACTGAGTGGGAAATGAGGGAAAAACTATGGGAATAGGTGTTGGTGAAATGGGGTCTTCATCAAGAAGGTCATCATCGTCAAAGTTTTCTTCAGGAGGGCACAACTGGATAAGAACATTTTTCAAAGCCTTACAGTTCTCTACATTGTGTCCTGGCACATGATGGTAGGCACAAATTTTGGTGTCGTCAAACCCCTGTGGTTTGGGTTTGAGAGGGTCATAAGGTCTGAGAGGTGGTAATGTGATGACAAAAGTTTCAAGGAGGTTGGTTAAAATTTTGGCATAGGATCCTGCTAGTGGATCACAATGGGAAGTGAAAGTGGGTTTGGGTGTAGGTGCGGCTGATTGTAGAGGAATGGTCCTTGCATGAGGGGGAGTAGGTTGAGCTATGGTTTTAGGTGTTGGTGTGATCTTAGACATTGGTCATGTTTGTTTGGGTAGGGGTATGTTAGACGAACTGGCAGGAGAGTGTGTGGTTGTTTTGACTACCTTATTGGAGGGTAGCATATTTTTGTCTTTAGGTTGCACCTTCTTGGGTAAAGGTGATACAGGCACATGAGATCTAGAGGGAAAGGAGGATGGTGGAAGAGGGCATGTTACCCATGGGGATAACAGAGGTGCTGTGAAGGTAGATGGTGTAGGTCATGCCGGAGGTGTGAGGGAAAGAGACTGAAGTGTCATGGGTAGTGAAGGAGTGATCGATGGTATTAGAGGTATGGGTGGTAAAGATGTTGTAGATGTGGGTGGAAGTCATGGTGGGCACTTGGATATGTTTGAGGTTTGCAATGGTGGAATGGGCTGCTGTGTTTTTAGTTTACCGGTGGGTGGAGGTTTCTTAACCGTGTTAGAAGGGTGAGGTCCTAAGATAGACGAAGAGGGTGAAGGTGATGAAGGTGTGATCGGTGAGGTTGGAGTATGAGATTTATGGGGTTGGCTCTTCTATTTGGGTGTTGGAGTAGGTTTGGTATTGGCCTTGGAGGATGTAGCTAAATCTAATTTGATGGGTGGATGAGTAAGGCTGGTGGTTGGGATGACCCCTAAGGTAGTGTTGGGTTTAGGCGAAGAAGATGATGTAAGTGTAGGCTTGGGTGTAGATGCACGTTGGGTTATGGGTAGGGGTGTGGTTTGAGCCATGAGGGGTATCATGGAAGAAGTTGTGATAGAGGTGGTTGTGCTTGGTTCAATTGGCCAAAATATTTTTGGGTAGATAGTGGAAGTGTCAGTAAGTGACATCTGCATTTGCATTGAGACAGGAAGCAGAAGATGCCCCCAAAGTAAGGCTCTATCCACATAATCTAAGTGATTGGCTAAGCATGAGAATGACATGGCTGTAGGTGAGGTTGATGAGGACCTAATGGAAATTCCCATAAAAATTTTCTTAGAGATGGGGAATTTGCTAGCTTCGGCTTCCGTGGGTAAGAGAGCCAAAAGTAAGTCTGCAAGATCTTGGGTAGCTGATGGAGAATGATCACCTAGAGGAAAAGGTATCTCTACTAGATCCTTGATAGGTGGAGGAGAAAATGGGTGCTCCTCTGTAGGTGGAGGAGATGATGGGTGCTCCTCTGTGGGTGGAGGAGATAAACACATATCCTTTATGGCCTGAAGAAGTACTGTGGGTGATGGTTCCCTAGGTGGAGAAGCCAAAGGTGAAATAGTTTTGATATTAATGGAAGGCTCCTCCATGGGTGAGGAAGGAGGTGAAAGGTGTTCCTCTATGGGTGGAGGAATAGGTGAGGTGGATTCAAGTGCAGGCAGATGAATTCGGGCTAGGATATCCTTGATGGAAGGAATATGAGGTAATTGGGTAGCAGCGGGTGTATCGCTGAAAATAGCATGGACCTCGAGTATGACTATCATGAGTTGAGGTCTCTCCCATTTGATCAGAAGAAGGGGCATGATTAGGAAAAGGTTTCTTAAAGATATGTAGGTTTTGATTGGCAGGTGCATTAGGATTATCCAAGGTTAGCTTGCCTTTCTCGAGCATTTCTTGGACAATGTTTTTGAAAGTGATGCAATTGCCGTCACTATGACCCTTTACTCGATGATAATTATAGAAATCGTGCTCTTTATACCATGTGGGTGTGGGGTGAGTAGGGTCAAAACCGGTGTGTGGTTTCATGGGAGGAAGGGTGATGGCCCCAACTTTGATGAGCTTCTCTAAGATAGAAGAATAAGGTTCCCCAATTGGGGTATATTTCCGTTGTTCTCATCTGAATTGAAAAGTTTGAACAGGTGAGAGATTAGATGAGGGGCTAGCCTGATTTGATGGATGAGTTGGGCCGGCTTTGAGTACCACTGCATTAGTGGTCCCCTTGGCCTTTGAATAATTGTTCTGTGGTTTTGAAGAAGAAGAGGTATCATTTGACTTGAATGCTGAGTTATTATTGCGTAATTGGATTTTCTTCTCTTCAATGGCCCAAATCTCAAGCTTTCGTGCCATGGTGAATGCTTCATCAAAGGTTCGGAAGGTTTGGACCTATAGAGTTGGTGAGATATGCCTAGCACAAGCCCACATGAAGAGTTTGATGAGTTCGGTTTGTGGTAGTTGGAATGTGAGTTGATTGATCAGGCTATGCCAACGAGCAACAAAATCTGCGATGGATTCATCGTCATACTGACGCGTAGAGTAGAGGTCAGTCATGGTAACCTTCTTAATGATATTAATGGAGAAGTGATCCAAGAAGGCTTGGGCTACCTGATTAAATGAGAATATAGAGTGTCTAGGTAACCCACTATACCAATCTAACACGGGTCTAGTCAGAGACATGGGAAAGGTCCTCAAGAGCAAAGCATCATCATGGGCGATCAGATAACACCCATGTTTGAAAGACCAAAAATGCTGTTGCGGGTCTTCTTTGCTATTGAAATGGTTGAATTTAGGCATTTCCCAATGTAATGGATAAGATGGATAGGAATGGATGGGTGTATAGGCTCATTACAAATCTCATCATAGGTGAGAGTGTTGCGGGAGCCAGAAAATGATGCCTCCAATGTCTGCATCTTGTCCATCATTAACTTGATTAGGTCATTGGTAGGTTGTGATGGATGGGTGACTCATGTAGTGTAAGAGGGTTGGTGTTGGGTATATAACGGGGGTGGCATTCCAGTATATGGTGTTGCCATATAGGTAGGTTGAGAAGAAGGTAGTGAAATATGGGGTACGTACCCAGAGTGAATAATAGATTAAATAGGAGGTTGCTGATAGTACATATATGGAGGTGGAAGGGTTGTGGTGACCCTAGTGGCAATGGGGGCTAAAGATTACGGAATAGAAAGGATGACATTTTGAAAAGGGGTAGGGGTCACTGACACCGGGGGTGGTAGTGTAGCTACAGGTATATGCAAGACAATAGGTGAAGATGAGGTTGTGTTATGGGTGGTTGGCGAAGGTATAGTCGATGTGGCGGGTGCAACAGATGTAGTAGACGTGGCAGTCATAGCGGGTATAGGGCCTAACTGTGAAATGATTGGGGCTAAAGTAGATGTGAGCAGCACGGAGCCAGATGGGGCTAATGCAGGAGTGGGAATGACAGTTGGGGGGATAGATATGGGCATGCCGTATATCAGTTAACCTGAGGCATCTTGATTGGATGCAGTGGGAAAGGTAAAATTGCAAGGTGGCAAGATTTTGGTCAAAGAGTCGTGTGAACTCCTCATCTCTAGTGGTAATAAAGATAGGTTGGATAGGTTCTATGGCTGGTGATAAAATGGAAGGTGGTGAAGGGATAGGTGGGAGTGGTTGACAACTAGTGTGGAATATGAGGGAACTCACTTATCGATGCATCAGTACCATGTGAACAAGTACTAACATGGTAATACAACTTTCTGTAAATGACACAGAAATACAACACATATAGGGTAAATAGGCGGTGGTAGGTGAATTGGGGTTAAAATGTCAGCTAGAAAATGACACAGGCTAACTGATGCCAGTTAGGTTTTAAACTGACGTTGGTCATAGGTCACTGCTACCGGTTACTGTGGAAAGTGGAAAGTTGGTAAAAAACAAGGTATAATGCCAAATTTTCCAGGTATGCAAAATTTTGATGAGACTTACTAGGTCAATGGATATGATAAGAGTGATAGAGACTCTAAACAACTAATGAAGGGGAATAGGTGTCCTATTTGGGTAGGTTAACCAAAAGAACAGTGAATTGACATTAGTTGGGTAAAACTGATGACAGTCAAAGGGTAACTGACTAAGGTCACTAGACTGACACTCGGTTATTGTGAAATTAAAACAGCGATGAAGAAAATGTGGTTGTGAGTTAAAATTAAATGTGGAATCAAACCTAGAATTCTAAAAATGATGAGAATAAGGTCCAGGAACACTCAGATGAAGCTGGAATACACCAACTATGATGAGGAGCGTGCAAGGGGAAATAAGAAAAATGAAGAACGTGACCTCTCACCTCAAAATGCAAGCCAAGTAGAAACACTAAGAAAAATACGATCCTAAGAGTGCTTTTTCTATTATGTTTGTTTAGCTTATGCTATTTAAGGACTAACTCATGAACTTTAGAATAGAATTTTTGGTGAGGATGGCTTCCTACAAATAAGGAGATCTATAAGGAGAGGTTTCAAGTATGTTATGGCAGGGGTAGGCCATCCTCTGATGGGGTACTAGATAGAGATAACCAGTAGGGTGCCCACTGTGTCATGATCGTGTGATCACCTACAACTTCTTCCGGGTGAGATGTTGTTTAAGAATGTGTATATATTTTAAATTTTTGATGTTTGGGTAAGACTCAGAGAGAGAAAAAGAAAGGAAGTGCTTTTCTACGATTTGTTTTTCAACCATCAACTGGGAATGACTTCCAGCATATAGGTTGCCCTCAATTAATGTGAGCTAATGCAGAAAAGTAGAATGAAATGAAATGATTTTTAAACCCAAATTGAAATGTAGAATTTGATGCCACAAATAGATGAACAGGAGAAGGGATGCTCTTTCACTAATGCGATACTAATGAAAGGGAAGAAATGTTCATTTTAAGCACCAAAATAAGATTTCTTTTAGATAATAGAAGAGAAGAAGGTTCTAGGGGAGAAATTTTAATGTAAGACCTTTTTGGAAAAGAAACAACAATACAATGTTTTCACCTAGAAATGAAAGAATGCAAAGAACCCAGAATGGGTCCCACCAGGCGTGCCAAAATGTTTCACCTAATTCTAGATGCATTTCTTTGAATGTTGACAAAACAGATAAGGGTAATGGGCTAAGAGGAATACCTGTTGAGATGCGGTTGTAGGTTGTTACGTGCGTATGATTTTTGAATCCACATTTGATCGTGAGAGCTTCCTTTTTGCTTGGAGGAACTACCTGAAATGGAAAACAATACTACCAAATAAAAGTTAAACAATATATGCAGTGGACTACCTAGCATGTGCTAGATCTGGGAAGCATGATACTTCCTAGAAGGCTGTAAACCCACTGTTTAAAACAACTTAATGCTTATAATAAAGAAAATCCTACTGTAGTTAAAATGATTTAGGTATCTCATTCATCTATAATAAGAAAATTCATTCACAACATAGGCTAAGCTATGACTGAATCTGAAGGTCAAGGTCTCTGTCAGGATATTGGTATTGGTCAGGGTCAAGTTCTAGGTTGTTTTGGGTATTTGGTAGATGTTTTAAGCTTTGTTCTTGGTTTCTGGTCAAGAACACAGAGACCAACATCAATCTATTATGATCGATGTCAGTTTAGGTTAACCGATGGTAGTTGTCGGTAACCGATGTCGGTATGGTTGTGGTACAGGAAATTCAATAAAACTTGAGGTGAGGGTAGATCTAAGGTTAGATGAAGATGAAAGGGTGATGGCAAGATTTGTGTGGGTATTGGGTGTGCACAGGAATGATTAAGAAATCTGGATATGGGTAATTCAGGGGGTATGGGTAAAAGGATGGTCAAGTTTGCATGGACGTAAAGTGATTGGTGGAATGAAAATGTGGGAATAGCAACTAATAACAGAAGCAAAAGGATCTTCCCAAATGATAAATGGAAACTAGTGTAGGTTAACAGAACTTACTGTTTGTACGAGCTTACATGTCTGGTTGGAAATGGTGGGTAATCAAATGGAAGGAACTTGATGTGATGCAGGAACTTCCCCGAATGCTCCTGTGAAGGAAAATGGTTGTTTGATTGCTTCTATTGCTGGCTGTGGATGCTCTTATATGTGTACTAATGCTAGTTCTATTTGCATGTAGCTCTAGTTTTTCTCACTTGTTCTCAAAAGATATGATTAATCTCTCAGAAATGTGCCAACCTGAAAATAAGGTTCTTTTGGGGATTAAATGGTAACCGATGGTAGTTTTGGCTTAATCGGCGGTATTTTAGGGTAACTGGCATCAGTTAGGGTGAGATTTCCTAGGTTTACTAAACTAGGCAGATCCCCTTGATTTTTTGGGATCTCGTTTCGTTTACTCCGTAGATTAGCATGGAAGCTTCCTTCTAACGGGTAGGAATGTTGTTAGAGGGAATGTAGGCATTGATTCTTAGGGTTTGGGTAGGTCTTAGTTAGTTATGGCAACTTACTAAGAATAGGTTTTAGGGTGAGGTGGCTAGATGAGGTGGATATGTGGGCATTATCCCAATTAGGATATTTAAATAATAAATATTGTGAGGATAATGAAATAATTTAATTTAATTAATATTAGAGTGGGATGAAAGGGGCCATGGTTAGGTGAATGTGTTCAAGGTGTTTATTTGACAGGGGACCAAGGGGAGTGTGACCCAATTTTGGTGTCTACATTTGTATGTGGATGACATGTTGGTTGCAGGTAAAAACATGCAGAAAATAAAAGTACTCAAGAAGTAACTAAGTGAATCCTTTGCTATGAAGGATTTGGGAGTAGCCAAATAAATCCTTAGTATGAGAATATCTCAGGATAGGAAGGAATGGAAGCTGACTTTATCTCAGGAAGAGTACATTATTAAGGTCTTGGAGAGGTTTAATATGTAGGATGTTAAACCGGTTGGGACTCCTTTGGCAGGCTATTTCAAGTTATCAAAGGAGCAGTGTCCTAAGACAGAGTAGGAGAGAAACCAAATGTCTAAGGTACCTTACTCATCAGTGGTTAGTAGTTTGATGTATGTCATGGTGTGCACTAGGCTTGATATTGCCCATACAATGGGAGTGGTGAGTAGATTCATGAGTGATCCAGGTAGCAATCACTGGCAGGCAGTAAAATGGATCCTTCGGTATTTGACAGGGACCATGGGGAAAGTTTTATACTATAATGGATCAGAAACCACTTTGTGTGGTTATGTAGATTCAAATATGGCTACAGATGTAGACAGTAGGAGGAGCATGACAGATTATGTTTACACAGTAGGTGGGACAGCAGTGAGCTAGATTTCACGACTACAAAATTTGGTGGATTTGTCAACCACAGAGGCTTGAGTACTGTTGCTAGCCACAGAGGCAAGTAACATCGAAATGTAAATTTACAGAGGCATTATTGTTACAACTTTGAGGAGTTGGGGCATAATCAGGAGAAGGAAAGTTGTATAGTGATAGTCAAAGTGTTATACACCTAGCTAAGAACTCTGCTTTCCACTCTAGGATGAAGTATATACAGTTAAGATACCATTTCATTAGGAAATATTTGGAGGAAGAGAAGTTGAAGCTGGAGAAGATCCATACCAGTTAGAATCCTCCATACATGATGACCAAGGTGGTCACAAGGGAAAAACTGAAGCTGTGTTCAGCTTTAGTTGGTCTTCACGGAAACTAGTGAAGGGTTGAAAAGCTTGCTTAGGAAAACTAGTCTTCAAGTTGGAGATTGTTAGGTTGTTGACCATGTTTTCATGTGAGAAAGTGTTGACGACTATACACTAAGAGTACTGTACACTTTCCATAGTTGTCTCGCTGAGGTTCAGGGGCACAGCCCCTGAAAAAAAAAGTTGGGCCTTAAAACGTGCCCGATATATTGGGAACTCCTAACTGCATTTTCTGATATGGGCGGGTCTTATTCAAACCATAGGTTTCATGGGACGGTTCTGGGAAACATGATTTTCTCATATGGTAGGTTTGGTTTTGGCCCATGGTTTTGTAAAACTACTTAAGTAGTTGTCTATTTATATGGTTTTGTGCATATGGTAGATATAATGTAAACATTGCATATGTGTTTTGAATTCAGCTATGAATTCTGTAGAGTTTGTTGAGCATAGCTCCAAATGGATCTTTGTATTGTATTGAGAGAGTGGTGGCTTGTAATAAAATATGAGTAAGTGATTCTTTGTGGACGTAGCCCAAATTAGGTGAACCATGTTAAATACTATCTCTTTGTGTTGTGCTATTTTATTCTGCACTTTTATTTGAGATCTATAATATTTTCTGCATATTAGTTTATACTGTTGTGATTCTATGAGGGATTATTCCACATATTTTATTCCCACAATTTCCTAACATCTTTTCCACTCCATGTTGGAAATATTGTGAATCCCTACGCATCCATCAAATCTAGTTCAATCTCACTTGTGACCTCTTTTAAAGCCTTAGGAAAATAACCCATCATACAAATTATGAAGATCTCTTATGAAGATTGTGTCATCCGACACTACTTGATGACCAACATACAATATGTTCACATAAATAAATATTTTGGGCTCAGAGACCTTACAAGTCTTTACATTCAAGGTTTTTGTTTCGAATCAGGCTCACATTTTTTCATACAATAACCTCATCATAAAACCCGAATCCATTTCCCTAATATTCTAGGGCTAAACAACATAATCCGAATTTAAAGTAAAACATGGTTAGATACCAATTTTATTGATTTTTTGTACCAACATCTAAATATGCCACACAAAAAAAATTCGCTAGGATGTCCTCAAACTGAATCAGATTGACAAATGAAGCACCAATCCCATCAGACCTTAGAGTGGATAGGGTAATGTATTTTAATGTTACTTGACATTGGTTTATCCAACAATCCAGTTGATCAAAGAATAATTGTTAGAGATCACACAAGAATTCCATGCAGGAGAGAAGGCCGAGATCAAGGGCGTAGAGGGATAGGAAATACCCGCATGCAAAGGGCAAGTTTAGCTTTCTGTACTTAGCCAATTTTGAGCATGAAGAACTACTTTTAGAAGATGGCGTGTAGAACACATAAATGAGGTAGAGACGTGTGCACCATGCATTACCTATCTTTAGAGGATTAGATCGAAGTGTTTTTCATGGAGATGAGCTAAGAACAGGATTGTCACTTTAGTTAACTGTAAGAGGTCTATAGATAGCACACTTGCATGTGTGGCTATGCCTGTAAACGGTGTGTGGATATTAGTATCATGTGGCCTAATTTTGGAATAGTTAAGTAGTGAAGGGAAAGTCCCCACCCTATATATATGATGTGAATCACATAGTAGTTGAGATAGATATAGAGATATATATAGGTATATGCATAGCGTAAGAGCTAAGCATTAAGAGATATGTGCATATGACTAGATTACTGTATCAAATCCATGCACGCATCGGTATAGATTTCCATTATCGTAAGGAGATTCTGTGTTTATTGATAGATGGAAGATATTGGTTAAATCTAAGTGTCATTCCTATGTGTGAGTAGTGCATGTTCTTGATTCAATCATGATTATTGTTTAAGTTTGTTCTTTCCTAGATTTGAATATGGCATGCATTGTGGAATGATGGATTACTTATGGATCTATATGTTTCTTCCTTCATCACGCTATCCTACTACAGCAACCCTAAAGAGGGACCTGGTACCTTTGTATGCTTTGGGTGAGTGCTTAGTCTAGGGTCAGTGATGTGCTAGTGCGTCTAGGGTGTTATCTGGTAAATTCTAAGTTGCATCATTGATTCCATTTCTGAGACCTCTTTTTTAGTTGTTTTCTGGATGGTTCGCGATGAAGATGTATCGGTTAACTCTCACAAGTATTAAGGATTGGATACACAATCTGGAGGAAGAATATGCATGAGGGTTCAGCATTGGATCTCAGTTTAACCCACACAGTTGGGTAGAACAGAATTTGTATGATATCTTATATGAGAGATTGTTTGCCATATTTCTAGTAGAATTATACGAGTGGCTGATTGCTTATGCATCTAAGTAGAATTGGAGGTATCATGCACTTTTCCGGACACAGGAATAATTTCAACCCTTTATGATATTGATTTGATCTGGACTCACATTTTGGATACGTGGTTTCATGGTGTTCTAAACAGTTATATTCTGGAATATTCAATTTCAACGTATTCTTTCCTAGAGGTAGCTAAATTCTAGTTTTTGCGGTATCCTAGCGGAGCATATCTACAAGGTATTCCACTGGCGATCAAGATCTTGATGGTAACGTTGAACCTGGAGAGTAAACCGATGGCTAGCTAAACCTCACCATGTATGAGGGCAGGAATAGGTTTGGTGAAAGATGGCATACCTAGCGGTAGAAAGGTAGAGAGAGGAAAGGTGGCTTAAGTATAATTAGGTGTACGAGAGGGAGATGGAGAAGAATTGTATTGACGTAGAAAGTATGGTGTTGATGAGAGAGATGGATTTTGAAGGATTTAAATCTTATATAGAAGATGTGGAACCAGAAGATCAGGAACTCCTCCATCTTAGAAAACATGACAGAGATCCCCCCTTGGCTTCACATAGAAGTGTGCTAGTAAATACTACTTGGGCCGCAGTCTCACATCTTAATCCACCTAGTGACCTAGCCCTTGTGCTTGGTTTTCTAGTATTTAGTATGACAAGTAACCAGCAAGCTAACTTGGGAAGTAGGAGAGAAGGAGTAAGTCAGGAAGCTAGCACATCAATGGCAGGTCAGATGGCTTCATTATTTGGAGGAAATTTTTTAGGCACATCATCTACACAGAACATGAGTGTGCAGAATGTTGGATTCACCTCTGGAAGTGGAACTATCTCTTAGACTATAGGGGTTTAGTATAATACTACTTTCGGGGCACCTGGGAGTACATCTATAGGTCATATTCTAACTACAGTTGGAGGATCAAGAGGTATAGGTGGTTCTAGTGCCAGTGGATCTAGTGGTTCTGGAGGTAGAGGAAACATAGGAGGTTCTAGATTAGGTGGTCAAGGCCCACAACAACCACAGAATATCTATATAGAGATGTCTCTTTGTCTCCTGGAGTATAGAGGTATAGAGGATGCTTCCGAACATGTGCATATGTGTGAAATCTTATGGTGCACGAAAGGGATCATGGCTTCTGAGTGTAAGGAAAGTCAATTCACTACTACCTTGCAGGGATGAGCACACAACTGGTATACTAATTTTGACCCTAATCAAAATTATGTGGATTATGTAGCATTGAAGGATGCTTTCTTAAAAGACTTCTATATCTCGGAGTTTGAGCAGAAGAGTATCAGCATGCTCAAAGATATCAAGCAAGGCACTACTGAGAGTGTACGTGAGTATGATGCCCATTTTAAGACACTTCTATCTAAGTTGTCTTATGATATTCACACCAGTCAACATGCATAGTGGTTTGTTGGAGGATTGATTACACCATTTAGAAGGGCACTTTCACATAAGACATACACTGATCCACATGAAGCATTGGAGGTAGCCCTACGTGATGAGGTAGTTGGGAGCATTGACACTGGTGTTAGTCCATTCTTAGAGGCATAGATTGCAGCCATGACAAAGCAACTAGAAAAGTTATCAGCAAATTAAACTCATGAAATGCGCTCAGGGATCTAGTGTATAGATTGTGAAGTGGAAGGTCACACCAAAGATATTTTCCCTCGTAGATCTATATGTTCATTTCTATTAGACTATGAAACCTGTCATTTGAATCATGATGCTAGACACCGTCCTTTGTTACATCATGTGATAAGGAAGAATGTATCCTACTTTTTCAAGATTTGTAGGTCCATAACCCATGTTACTGAGGATTGTCGATTGATTGGTTAGATCCATGATTCTATAGACATTGGGGTATGACAGACAAGTGTAACAAATAATTCTAAAGGTAAGAATGAGCACTAGGATTTGGATCATAATCAATTTTTCTATGACAAGAATGAGGGCCATTTTGAAGGAGGTCATGGAAGAGGACATGGATATCGTGGTGGATATGGAGGACTAGGCCATGGTGGAGGAAGAGGTGAGTTCCCTTGTGGAACATGTTATACTTGTGGATCTCCTGACCACAATAGGCATGAATGTCATTAGAATATTGCATGTTATTTATGCAAAAAGAACCATAACTATGAAGAGTGCTTGGACTTATATGAGCATATGAGTAAGCAACATAAGCAAGAAAACAAAGGTGCCAGAATGGTTAGAATCCAATGCACAGTTGAAGATCAGTGGATGCCCTAGAAAGAACCAGGAACCGAGGCATTGATAGTGAAGATTACTACACAAGTTGAAGTGGCAGGCCCAAGAGACGCATTACACAAAAATCCTACAATCATTAAGGAGGAGGTTCTGCATGCAAGGTACACAGATCTTGCCCATCAGAAGGAATTCTATCAAGAGAACATAGAGGTCCTCAGAAATATTCAAGGTGAAATACAATGTTTAAAAGAGCAGTCCAAAAAGATGGAACAAAAGAAAGAAGCAGGGAAGGTCCCCTCTGATATTGATGACATCAGAGAGGTGTGTAAAATGCTACGCTAGGAGAATATTATTCCATTATTAGGGAATTGGTTGAAGGGGAACACTCCATACGAAAACACTGAGAATTAACAGAAGATCCTGCATGTGAATGTCCCCCGTAATAGCATTGACTATGAAAATGAAATTACTCTGGATACTATTATGGATGGATGGCTACTAAGCAACATATTGATTGATACAAGTGCATAAGTAAATGTGCTTACATTACATGCATGGGTAAAAATGGGGAGGCCTCCATTGTAACCATCATCTAATGTGTTGTTTATGGTAAATAGGACAAGGGCCACTCCCATAGGAGTTTTGAAGGATGTATCTATAACCATAAAAGGGGCCAAATTCACTGGGGATTTTGAAGTATTAGCACTTGTAGAAGTAGATAGTTTTCCAGCATTGCGTGGATGCCCTTGGTGTTATGCGAATAATGCTGATTTGAGATTCAATAAGGGGTATATAAGCTTTGAGAACAAAGAGAAAAGAGTTGTGATACCTTTGACAGATGGGAAGTCTACACCATATGTTGAGCCTCTAAGTGAGGAGGACTTAAACAGAATCTATGTACACATTATTCAGGACCCAAAGGTCAATGAGCCATCAAAGTAAGGCATCCTACAGTGGGAGGATTCTCAATCTATTAGTGATACTATGAGTATTGCTTATGGAAATTGGGCTCATGGTACATATGAAATAGTAGAATGTGAGGTAAAAAGCATTGTTGCACACAAGAATGGACTTTGTTCTGTTTAATGGATAGGTAGCGTAGTGCCTTGGTATACAGGAGTAGAAGATATTCATGTATTCTTAAAATCAGTGGAGGCACAATGGATAGACCAGGTCAGGAGAAGAGACATGTTAGTATATGTCTTGCACGGGACAACAATGTGCTGGTGGGTAGTTCATAGAGATAATCTTACAGAGTGGAAGGAGATCAAAATTGCTTTATCTACCAGGTTTGTAAGAATCAATTCACCTACATAGATCTTCACTTATAATAGTGATCAACTTGTTCAACACCACATTCAGCTATGTGAGAGACTCTGGATGATAGGATAGGAAGCATTACCACCTTCACTCTGGGTACATAAATTATATTCCATTCTATAAGGGTGTGCATGGACTTGGTATGTATATGCTGAACTACATTGAGAGACTAGAAATTGGAAAAAATTGACTATAGGAATGATCTAGACCTTTGATTACTTTTATTCCCAACCTCCAATAGAAGAGGCATTAAAATTTTTCAAGCAGTTAACCATGGGAGATAGTGCAAAGGTAGAGGAACTCATACATGAATTAATTGGCAAGACAGAATCAAGAACACGTTTTGAAGAAGGAGAAGACTCCATATTACTTGAACGTGCTTGCCTTGAGAAAGAAAAAGGAAAGATAGTGTACATCGTGGATGATGAGGAAGTTGAAATCCTAGATATTGACCATTCAAAAGGGGCGTGCGAGGTCTTGGATAGTGCAGATAAGGATACACATGCATACCATGAACCAATGAAGACAAAGAAGGTCAATATAGGATCAGATGCTGAGCCTAAGGAGGCCATAATTAGAGACTACTGGTTAGAATCGGAGGTGGCAAATATTATTGAGTTACTACATGATTACCGAGACTTATTCCCTTAAGGGTATCATGAAATTAAAGACGTGCATGAATCACTTGGGGAAATTAAGATAAAACTTAAGGAAGCTGTGCGTTTAGTGAGAAAGAGACCTTACAGAATGAGTCCTAAT
The DNA here is from genome assembly GCA_019776745.2 of Taxus chinensis. Taxonomy (NCBI): domain Eukaryota; kingdom Viridiplantae; phylum Streptophyta; class Pinopsida; order Cupressales; family Taxaceae; genus Taxus; species Taxus chinensis. The sequence continues at coordinate 224,726,371 of CM034154.1, forward strand.
TTACATGAAAAGGTTAAAGAAGAAATTGATAATATGTTAAAATATGGAATTATCAAGCCCCTTGATGAGTTAGAATGGGTTAGTCCAATGGTGATCAGTATCAAGAAGGATGGAAAAATTAGAATATGTGTGGACTACAGGGAGCTGAATGCTACATGTGTAACAGATCCATTCCCTACGCCATTTATATAGGAAATACTAGGAGTTGCAGGGCATGAGATATATTAATTCACAGATGGGTTTTTCAGGTATCATCAGGTTAGGATAGCTTAAGAGGATCAAGAAAAGACAACTTTTACTACTGAATGGGGAAGTTTCACCTATACTGTGATGCCTTTTGGATTGAAAAATGTTCCTACTATATTCTCACATATAGTTTTTTAGGAATTCAAAGATTTTATTCCCAACTTCTTCCAAGTCTACCTCGATGATTAGATAGTATATGGGCTTGTTAAGGATCACTATGACAATACGCTCTTAATTTTTGAACAGTGCAGACAATTGAGTATCTCTTTGAACATCAAGAAGTACATATTTTCTACACCTTTTGGAATACTATTAGGACACATAATCTGCAAGGAAGGATTGCTTGTTGACCTATCTAAGGTTGCAGTCATTTTAGGGTTGGAAGCGCTTACTAGTCAGAGTGAGGTACGTGGATTTTTAGTTCACACAAGTTATTATAGAAAATTCATCAAGGGATATGCAAAAATTTCCACACCTCTGGAGGAGTTACTGAAAGGAAAATGTACATTCTATTAGGGAGAATTGTAGTAGTGCGCATTTGAAACATTGAAAGAGAAACTTACTACCACACCTATCCTACGTTTTCCTTCATGGGAAAAACCATTTCATGTACACGTGGACACTTCTGACATGTCCATTGGCACAATATTAGCTCAACCTAGAGAAGGTATTGTCGATCATCCTATCTTCTATGCTAGTAGGAAGTTGAATCCTACTAAATAGAATTAAATAACTACAGAGCACGAAGCTTTATTAATGATCTATGCATTGCACAAGTTTGGACAGTATTTGCTAGCTATAAAATTTGTATTCTATATGGATCACATGGCATTAAAATACTTGGTAAACAAGCCTATCTTCTAGGGGTGCATATGCAGATGGGCATTCTTATTTCAAGAGTTTGATTTCACAATTGTGGTGAAGCTAGTGACGAGTAACTCTAGACTAGACCACTTGTCTAGAATTAACTCAGGAGAGGAAGCACAAATAATTCAAGAAACCATGGTAGATACACATTTATATAGGTTACAACGTGCACCATCATAGTTATAAGACATTGCTATCTTTCCGTGGACTAGTCTGGCACTAGAAGGAGTGAAGGCATTAGAAAAGAAACAATTTGCTATATGTACAACACCATTTATGTTGATCAGTGGTGACCTATACAAGTTAGGTAGAGATGAATTATCACGCCATTGAGTATTAGAGCATGAGTGCAAGGATATTATGGAAGGAGCCCATGATGGTATTGTAGGAGGCCATTATGCAGGTGATGTGACTGCCCTAAAGATCCTACTTGCTAGATTATGGTGGGAGACATTGTATAAAGACTGTAAAGAATATTGTAAGGTGTGTGACCATTGTCAGTGCCTAGGAAAATCAAGAAAAAGAGATGAAATGAAAATAAGACCTATTATCAGTGCATAACCATTTGAGAAATGGGCCATTGATTTTTTTGGACCTATTTCACTAGCCAGACGTAGGAATGGATCACGCTATATCATTAGTTACACAAATTATCTCACATAGTGGGTAGAAGCAGCACCTACGAAGGACTGTACAACAACTACAACAACTAGGTTTATATGGGCGAGTGTTCTTACAAGATATGGATGTCCTTTAAGCTTGAAAAGGGTATGTAATTTTTAAATGAAACCATAAGGATCCTATTAGATGAGTTTATGGTTGACCACCATAAGACTACACCTTACCACCCTCAGGAAAATGGAACTACTGAGGCTTTCAACAAGATTTTGAGCCATACATTGAATTTTTTTTGTTATGTTGGAAGAAAGGATTGGGATGATAAAGTGTCAGCTGTTATTTGGGCATATAGAACTAGTTATAAGAGATTGAACAAAGCCACACCATTTCAGTTGGTGTTTGGCATCAAAGTTATTCTCCCTATAGAATTTATGTTACCTTCTTTGTGCATTGTGCGCACTGGAGGTCTAGCTGATGAGCACACTTTAGAAGAGTGGATTGAAAAAGATGATTCAGTTGGATGAGTGACAAGACATAACACGTTGGAGTTAGAAGTGTGAAAATGCCACATGATAGAAATATAAGGAGAAGAAGTTGGCAGTTGGACAAATGGTACTTCTCTATGACTCTAAGTTCTTACACCATCTAAGAAAGCTCAAAGTACATTGGTTGGGGCCGTATGTCATCACTTACATACATGAATCAAGTGCTTTCCAATTATAAGCACTTGATGGAACATGGATACTTGGTTATTTTAACGGGAGTAGGCTAAAGCCCTACTATAAATAAGTCTTCTTGGTGTTTGTAATAAGGCAGTATTGCCATTTAGATTAGGTTTTCAATTCTATCTTTCCTTAATGTATGTCCTTCATTATCATTATGCTTTGTCAATTTAGTTGTTGTTCTTATGTATTAAGTGTGCTTGTGCACATGAAGATAATTACTATGTGAAGATGTTTATGCGTAGAGGAATACACATACTTTTAGTGTGGGGTGGTTGTAGTTATCCAAGTAAAAGACTATGGGAATTGAAAGGTGAAAGGAATAAGCTACTACGGGTGTGCTTTAAGTCAAAAGAAGATCGCTTCTCAAAAGTGACCAAGGATGGAGATGAATGAAAGGATAGTATAACAAGAGGTAAGAAGAGGCCACAATAACTACCAGGGGAAGGTAGAGTGATAAGGTACTCAGGTGAAAGGGCATGCGCTGAAGAGAAGTCTATGACCAAGGGGTAAGAAGGCACGCTAGAAGGTTATAACTAGGGCACAAAGATGTACCGCGTAGAATGAACGAATTTATTCAATGAATGAGATGATATTTGGTAGGTGAAGGAGAAATAAATGCATCAAACTTTTAAAAACTATATAAGGATAGGATGTGAATTCATTTTTACCGTTGTGACTTAGATTATTTAAGGAAAGAGCTAAGTGCGAAGAGCTAAGTTATTGGGTTAAGGTGTAAAGGGTGTGAAACCAAATGTGACAAAAATATCTATGTGAAAAGAAGCTTGCATCCCTGGTGGTGAAGGGTTTGAGCGTAGCAAGGAAACAAAGAGGAGTTAGGGCACGAAGTTTCCACATAGGGCATTATTGAATCGAGTTAGGGTTTGATTCAAAAATTACAGAGTTAAAGAGGAGATGATTATAAGGTAAAAATGTCACCCAAGAAGGTAGTTGCAGTAGGAGCAAAAGGAAAGAAGAAGGTGGTTGTCGAAGAGGAAGAGATGACACCTAAAAGTGATTTTTTAGAAATGCAATATCCAGAAGGATTTATCATCAGTCAGGAATGGGATTTGCCCATCTGAAAGAGAAAATTAAGTGAATACAACCACATGACCTTAGAGAACAATAAGGATCTCGATTCCTTTCTCACTACAAGGATGAAAAAATGTACGGAAGATGACATGCTGGTTTACGATGATGTAGGTGAGAATCTTATGAAGAGAATTTGGGTCTACCAATTATATTAGCTTCCATATTTTGGGAAGTATGAGCCCTTGTACCAGTGGCTCATGAGTAGAGTGCATGAGGAATTATTCTAATTTGTAAGACACAAAGTTAGAATCTCATCCACGCTGATCTCAACGGTGATAGGTTTAAAGGCCACAGGAGAGGATATAAAGAATGATCTCGTAGATAAATCCAAAATCTTAAAGAACAGACATGAGTTGGGGTAATTGAAGGGTCTGCACAGTATGGATGTAGTCAATTTGAAGAACTATCCATTTGTGTAAGTAGCAGCACACCTTGTTACAAAGTTAAACGACCAGGAGAGGTGGTCACAAGTGAACACCATGTGGCTGCACATTTCTAGAAAGATGTTAGAAGGAGTAGTCTACAATATTGCAAGCTACATTATAGAGAAAATAGTCAAAAAAGCATGCGCAAGAGGGAAGATCAGCTTTGGGGTTGTTCTATTATCATTGGTATTCTTGGAAATTGGAGTACCAGACGAGTCGAAAGAAAAGGTATGAGAATACCCCATGGAGAATAAGTCACCAGTTGAAAGGTTCAAGAAGTACCTATGTAAAGGGTCTATGACAGATGACATCAAGAAAAGGGTGGAGAAATGGTATGACAGGATTTGCACAACATTTGGAGAAGAGTGGCACATCCCAAAGGACCCACCATTAGTAGTGGGGAAACAAGTCCAGTTTGCTATATATAAACATTTCTGCATCGCGTGCTTCCTAATGAGAGATGGAGTCTTGAGCCCTTAGTGTAAACTTCCTTATGTATTCACTGAAAGGTATTTCCAAACATCTGTGCATAGATTCACAGACACGTGACGATTGGTATTCAATGCAGATAAGGTAGACTATAACTACCACATGTTGAGGAAGAAGTATGTATATCTAAGAAGAATTGCCTATATCGAGAGGCTCATTTCGGAGGTATTGAATACTAAGCCAGTAAGTCTAGCTGTAGCAGATATATGGGTAACATTAGTGTATCTTCAGCTGAAGCCCAATATGGAGAAAAATAAGTGTGTGGAGAATGAATTCGTGCTCCCAAGGCCATCGAAGGGTAAGCACACAATGGAAAACATACCATTGCAAAGGCCCAAAAAAAATGTTGATGTGGAGGATGAAGAAGAGGAGCGTGAAGATAGTTGAGGCTTGGAGCACAGAAGAAAGCAACCATATGATAGAGAAGAGTCACTACATGTGATCACTCCACCTTAGGGACAAGATGAAGAGGAAGATACAAAGGTTGAGCAGTGGGAGCACATATTCAAGAAAGTATTTAGATGAATAAGGACTCAAGTTAGAATCCCATAAACGGTAAGGAAATCACCTTGTCTCTCTCCATAAAAGGAGACTACTAAGCCAAAGAGAAGAAGAAAATTGAAGTTGGATGAATAAGTAGAGGAATCAGGGGAGAGCAAGTGTGCATCTCCTACCCCACTTGAGCAAGAAGAAGAGCCACAAAACAAGGAAAAACAAAAATATGAAGAGATGAAGGATAGAGAGGAAAGAGAGAAGGAAACCTATGGATCCTCGCATGCGATTATTCAAGGTGTAACGGGACAAGATCCTACCTAACCTTGAAGCTAAAATTCCTAAGTGTCCTATATTGAAGAGGATGAGTGGGGAACATAGTGCACCAATCATGGGCTATGAAAAGGACACCAAAGAAATCATCTGTGCACATTTCCAAAGCATTGTATAACAAAAGCATTTATTTGGTTGTGATTTAATGGATGGGGATATGGCGACCATTTGCACTAGAAAGAAACTATCATGGTCAATGCATACCCATATGGATAAGCCTAAATTTGATGTATGTGAAGAGTCATGTGTATCAAGATGGCTGAAGAAGGCACCCCAAGCTAGAAGTATGACAATAAAGCCTACTGTCATGTTAAATCATCAGGTCAGCAGTGCATTGGTGAAGGTTTCTTCTGAAGTTATGAGAAGAAACATTAAAAAAGCTACAACGATAAGAGAATTGCACAAGGAGCTAAAGAAAAATGATGTAGAGATAGCACGCATAATGCAAAAGAGGGACTTAGCATAGAAGAAGCATGAAGTATTTATGAGCATCACAGAGGATATTGGAGACAATGTCATAAGAGCTAGGCCAAACTTGGAGACCAAGGTATCACATACATTTCCCTTAGTGATACATTATGTAGGAAATTTGGTGGACCTGGTACTTGAAGATGAACCTCTGTACATGCCAGCCCCAAGGAATTCAGGACAAGAGGAAAATTGAGAGAAAGTTTCAGTGATGTGAAAGATTAGATCCTATGAAGGGCTGTTATAAGCGCTATAAGAAGTATCGAAGAAAGAAGACTAGGCTTTGAACATCTGCATAGCTCCAGAGGTTCTTATCAATATAAAGATGTTGGAAGAAAACAATGAGGTCCAAAGAGCAATGAAGGATGAAACATTGGGCCACGCAAAAAGATTGTCAATGGTTAAGCAGAAGCACGAGGCCCTGGTAGCAACACAAGAGCCACACAAGACTCGGCTGGAAGAGCTTGGGAAGATCATTGCATAGAAGATGGATCTTCTAAAAGGAAGAATGACCTCAATGACTAGCGTTGTGTTGGTTTTGCAAAATGAAAAAGGGGAAATTGTGAGGGATGAATTGGAGTCCATTGCTATGGACACTCTAGAAAAATATGAACAAGCACTCATTGAATGGAAGGCCTTAGAGGCTAGAAAAAAGGAGGAGTATCCAAAGTTAATACTTGAAACTGATGCAGAGGAGGCTGCCTCATAAAACTTCCTTATTCATCTACATTCTTTCATTCTTATTCTTTCCATTTTTCTATTCTTTACTTCAATTTTTGGAGATAACCATTGTCGGGGAGACAATGAGATTAGTGTTGGGTAATGTTGATCAGAGAACACTTGACAAAACTCACGTAAGAAGTCCGTGTGGGAAAACAGGTCAAGTTTAAGGGCGTGAATGGACAGGAAGAACCTGTGCGTGGAGGGAAAGTTCAACATTCAGGACTTAGCTGATTTTGAGCATGAAGACCCATTTTTAGAAGATGGTGTGTGGAACACACCAACGATGTAGAGACGTGCATGCCATGCATTTTCTATCTTTAGAGAATCGGATCGAAGCATTTTGCATGGAGATGAGCTAAGAATATGATTGTCACTTAAGTTAACTATAAGAGGTCTATAGATAGCACACTTGTATGTGTGGCTATGCCTGTAAATGACACATGGCTATTAATAACATGCGGCATATTTTTGGAATAGATAAGAGGTGAAGGGAAAGTCCCCACCCTATATATATGATGTGAATCACATATTAGTTGAGATAGATATAGAGAGATATATAGGTATATGCAGAGCATAAGAGGTAAACATAAAGAGATATGTGTATATGACTAGAATACTGTATCAAATCCATGCATGCATCAGTATAGAATGCCATTATTGTAAGGAGCTTTTGTGTTTATTAATAGATGGAAGATATTGGCTGAATCTAAGTGTCATTCCTGTGTGAAATTGAGTAGTGCATGTTCTTGATTCAATCATGATTATTGTTTAATCTTATTCTTTCATAGATTTGAATATGGCATGCATTGTAGAATGATGGATTAGCTATGGATCTATATGTTTCTTCCTTCATCATGCTAACATCCTACTACAACAACCCTAAAGAGGGACATGGTACCTTTGTGTGCTTTGGGTGAGTGCTCAGTCTAGGTTAAGTGATGTGCCAATGCATCTAGGGTGTTATCTAAGAAATTCTAGGCTACATCAAATCCATCATAATGCTACCTCCTCTCAAGCCGTTTGGCTCTTAGAGGTGGAAACCATTCTAGTATAATTTTTAAGCAATTTTTTATTATCATTGGACAACATGTCATTCCAGCGAGAACTAGAAAGCCCTCCATGCTTCCATTCAAACACTTGCTAATAAAGGACTTTTCTTCACAGATCTAGAATAACCAAATCAAGTCAGAATAACCTATCATACCTTTAAAACCACAAACACTACCTCTATAAATAACAAAGGTGATGCCTCTTCTAGAAATACCTCGCTTCATCAAATTAATGTGGAGCGTATAAATACTAGAGCTCATGCGTAAGATCCTAAGGCTTTAGATTAGAACAATTCCAAGGTCTTTATCCCTCTTGCCCCCAAATCCTTTAGTCTGCCACCCTCTAAAGATAAGGTATCCATCCTTGCTACACCACATACCCAATCCACCACTTATATACAAAACACTATCATCAAAAAATTCCATCAAGATCTAATAAAGATGTCCCTTTATGAGCTTGTCCAAACTTCACCACAACATCAACAAGTTGTTAGTGCCCATAATTGTTAGGTTTAATTTTACAATCATATCGTTAGATGTGCTCTTATTTTCAATTCAGTTCTGTAGTTGATGTCGGTGTTTCCAAGTTTCCTTTTAAGTCTTTCTATTCGGTTGAAAAACCAAGTGCTCATCTTAATATGTGCCTACTTGAAGTTTTAATGTTTCCTGAAGTTTAAAGTAAAAAGAAATGGGAACTTTTGCACACTGTTGGGATAATCAGTTACTTCTACAAGATATGAGTATTGTGTGCAAAATGTAAACTTTCCCTGGTACCTGAGGCAAGGAAGCATTTTAGAAACTATGAGAGAATCATAACACATGTACTTTACATCCCTTTGACATTTCTTTAAGGCGTAGGTTGAATTCTTAACCCCGTGATGTAGAAGAACATATAAAGTGAATGCTTGGGGGGAGGAATTAATGATGTCAAATTGTGCCTTACGCTTGAGAATGAGTAAATTGTTAGTTTGACTCCAAATCCCAAAGAGGTATGTTTGATTTACTTGGCATGTGGTAGATCTTCGGAGCTCGGAATTGAATTTTCATTTTTCCTTTCATGGAAATATTTTATGTATGGTTTGAGGTTTTCATCGTGGGCCCGGAATCCTAGTCATACATTTGGCTAATGTTTAATGCATTTTCATGGTTTTTCTGGTGAGTAGTAAAATTAAGAAGTATTTAATTTTTTCCGATGCAAAACTTGAGATTGATTAAGTAGTTAATGGCTGGATTCATCTTAGCGGATAGTTTGGAGTTGTGTGAATTATGTGTGCGCAATAGTGAGCATTGTATTAAATAATTAATTGTGCAAGTTTTTTTATGATGCAATATATGTGAATATAAAATGAATTGTGCATCTCAATGACACTAAAACATAAAAAATAAAGAAATTCCATATAGTAAAATAGAAAGAAAATAAACAGGAGTAATAGGTGATTTAATCAAAATAGGATTATATTTCAGGGTCCCATACCATCAAAGATGTATGCACACAAAAAGAATATAAAAAAAGGATTACATTTAAATAGGTCACTAGTAATCTATATTCATGGTCTCCCCTGGAAGCACTCAGAGGTGTATGTACAATAGAAAAGTGATAGGTGAGCATGAGAATCATCAAACAACCTTTCTCTATACCCGACCTCCTGAGGTCATGCCGAGACAACCGGTGGGAATGAAATATATGTGGATGTGGACAAAATAGTTGGGCAATCCTATATCCTCGATACACAATAATTGGATCTGCAAATCCAAAGAAAAGAAGGCTCTCCTAACCTGAACTAGTGTGATGGATCAGTTGAACACTATAGCTGCTCGGAGGCTCCAATCAATGTCGAGCTCTACCGAGATCCTATCTGCTAGTTGTTGGATTCATGGAAAGTGACTTGTAAGTGCTTAAAATATATTTCCAGACAAGGTCATGAAAGTGGTAGTGAAAGGTGTAGTGAATTTACAGGAAACTATGGATGGTTTTCTGGTTTGACCCAGAAAATATTAGCTTGATCGGTTTCTACGTTCAACAGAGAAAGTTGTGTTATAATATCCGGCGGGAGTGTTGAGGATCTAAATACCAGTGTACATAAAATGGTGTCAATGTTTAACTAGTTTGCAGGCCCGTTGGGTTGTGAGACCTGGGGATCACAACCATGAACTCATGGTTGTTGTGGACCTTTTATGGTCATGTGAGGAATCAATCGCTTCTTCTGACTATCCTATAGTCATAAGATTTTTCAGCCTCTATGTTTAATATTAGGGTTATGCGATCTTCTCGGAATACCTTACGGGTGTTCTAGAAACTTGTATACATAAACCTGTGTCTATATCAATGAGAAGGTCTACTGCATCTTGCTGCAGAACTAATGGATCACAACGAAATGTTTTCTCTCTTTCAGGTTCTTATATGGTCATATGGACATCTTATCAAGGCAATCTATATTTGGGTTGATTTGACCATAATTCATATGCTTTGTCTTCTTTAATGTTTAATTCCCTCAATTGCTCACTGATTGTTTGTGGGTTTGTTGTTGTTTGGAAGATGTGGATCCTAAGACCTTGATCTATATCCACTAATTCCTTGAGGATATTTGGCTGAGGTACTATTGGTTCAAATATGTAATCACTAGGCTCTCTTGGTCCCGTAATAGTCATGCAAGAAATAACTAAAATTAATTGAATGAAGAAAAATAATTATGAAAATGAATCTATGCTATGCTTGTTCTTTTTGTATTTTTAAAGATATAAACTTGAATAATTTTAAAAGCAACTAATCTAGTAATTTTAGATAACAAGTAATTAATCTAAGAATAAAACTAAAACAAAAAAGGTAGCTAGATGTAGCTATTTTCTTGTGCACTTGTAAGTTGATGAAAATATAGATATATAACTAATTTGATTGAAAGACCTCCAATCTCACCTGAGAACCAAGAAACAAATCATAGCTTCTCAGAAGCTATCATTCCCCAGAGCTTCCACAGAAATATTAAAAGCTAAATTTAACATAAATGAAATGATTCACTACTCTATTTGATATATTGTAGCTACAACTTTGACAAATGAAACATGGAGTTTGCATAACAGAGGCAAATCTAGTTGTAACGTAGCTTGTCCCCTCAGTGTGATTTCTTCATTCCTTCGTGTTCTCATGAATCCAAAAAGGTGAGAATGTGGCAGCGGCAGCAAGAGAATATATTTGAATAGTGAAAGCTTGGAGGTAAACCAAATGGAATGTAGGTAGGAGAGAGACAGCGCAAGAGAACAGTGTTTGGCTATGAGATTCCTAGCAAGATTGTTGCAGGGATACGATAAGACACACCAAAAATTCTAAGACTTATTCTTCCTGTGATAAAATAAAACTATAACTCTAAATAGAATCAAGATTGAAATGAATTAAATCTATAACTAAATTTTATCATGCTAAGTTGGTTGTTTAGAGAACAAAAATGGAGTAAAATTAAACTAGAGAGATCAAGTGATCTCTAAACCAAAATGAGGAGCCTTTAACTGAGAGGCTGAGAACTGATACTAAGTCTAGACTTGTTGAGACTTCTTAAGGAACTTCCAAATACACTGAATAATAAAACATAGAGAGAGGGGCCATTTTTTGTAAGCAAGCTCAGTATTTATACAATTTCTACTCACCATAAGGCAAGTCCAAATTCCCATGGTTTATCATTAAAAATTGAGCACTACTATTACCAAGTGGCTGGATAAACTCTAAACAAAGTAGAAGCGGCTGAGAGTTGCAAGTGTAACTATTGTATATATCTCCCCCCCGATTGTAAATATAAACAAACAAAAGAATCTGGAAAGTCAAAGCAGGACTCGAACACCTAGATCATGGTGGCAGTTACATGACCACCCGCCCAGTCCTAGGCAGATGTCATGAAGGCGTCGACACCTAGGCATTTTCAGCGGTCCTGTAACTGGAGCACTTAAAATGTATGTTGAATGTGAGGAATGGAGTTGGAACCAAGAATGCACCTTCAGGCTAGGCTACAGGCAATTTTGAGCATTGACACCCCGTATACTCAACGAGATTTCTAGATTCTAAACACGTTGCGAAGAGATTTGAATCATAAATTGGGGTTTCCGTAACCTCTTTTCGATAGTAAAGTACATACAATTTTGGGTATGTACATATTGCCCTCTTGGAGAAGTGTTTTAGCCATGAAGGGGCATAAAACGGTGGGTCTAAGTATGGAGGTCCCGAAATGGGGAGTTAGAGGCTATACCTGACATGCATGTGTGTCACAATGTTGTCATCCAAATTCCCACTATTTAGGAAAACAAAAATGTATACTCAAGTGCAGATAGCTTTCTAGAGATCCGAAAAATAAATACTAAATTAAAATAAAATGAGGACTCACCATTTGCGTGGGGGATAAGACCTTACCTCCGTTAGAGCTCCAAATCTGTGTAAGAACACTCAAAGCAAGATTAGAATACTATATATATAATGAGATCATTTTACTATTTATTTGTGCATATTGATTTGGTAATTTTTGAGTTCTGGGACCCACGGTAATCATTTTAGATGAGAGTGCAGTCAAAAGGGTTCATTGCGAGATCATGATCATGCCTTTAAGAGCAGGAGATCGACCCGCGAAGTCTCAAGTTAGTTTTTCTCAATTTATCATTTTTAAACCTAAAATATAGAAGTGTTGCAATGCCAGTCTTGCCCAAGTTCCCACTACCTGAAAATATTAGTGTTAAATGAGTCTCTAGGGGGGACGTCCATAGTGTAGGATTTTATTTTGATCAAAAATGGAGTATTATTGTCGAAAAATAAATATTAAGGTTTTAGGGGTGCACACCAATTCGGTATAGGACCTCTGCCCTGTTATGGTGGTGGTCACAGGACTGCTACCTCATAAGGTGGCAGTCACGGAACCACCGCTCTGCGTAGGGTGGCGGTTCTGAACAAAAAGCAAAAAAGGATGTATAAATTAATTGTTATATATATATATGATATATATATATATATATAATGAGTTTTTGGTCATTTTACTAACTTGTCATTTACGCGTATTGATTTGGCAATGACTTTTGAGCGATGACGGGATTTGATTTTCTAGGTGTGTGTGGATACCTTGTTTCTCCCTACAAGAGTATAGTCAAAATGCTTCAGCTTGCTGAGGATCATTAGAGAGCCTTTAGCAGCTGACCTCCATAGAGTGATGAGATTGACCCCTATCTAGAAGGTCTCAGAGTTAGTTTTTCTCAATTCATACTGAGGTATCTGGATACAGGACTGTAGAGCACCTGATGAGGCAGATCCGTTCTCATAGTGAGACCACAGCCAGTGGCCGTGATCATGAGAAATCCCATAATTCAGTGCATTCAGAGCATCATCATAGCAAGAGCCCTAGATGTGGTCGTGTACCCTCCGAGGGATCCCACAGGGATTAAGAGGCCATTTGGTCTATTTTGACTAAAATGATGCATTATTGGATCGTTTATATGAGTTGTTTTTGTACTTTTTCAGGCTCATTGAGTGTTTTGGCCATGCCTAGTGCATGATGACATTGTATATAAAACATTATTCTTATATATATATATATATATATATATATATATATATATATATATCATTTTAGATTTAGATCTTCTTTGTATCTAGAGTTTATTGTGGTTTGTCTCTTATGTGTACACTAGATGTTTTTAGAATCTTTGTTTTTATACATGCTTTTCAAAATGTATGCAATGGATGACAAGTGATAAAAAATGTTGAACAGAATGTTTCTCTTTTTGGTTTGTTTTTGTAATGACTGATATGAGATGATGCAAACATATTGTAGTACTGAAATTTTAGCTTCTTTGGGCAATATGTTCGTTGCTTCTTCTTCTTTTGGAAAAATGTGATGAATATGTAGTGATAATGAGATGAACTTGCCCCATTCCTAACTCCACATAACTAATAAGATGCGAGGGCTCAACACCACGAGCTAGAAAGGGTGCAAATTGTATGAGTTTTGACTGAATGGAAATGATGAGAGAAAGACAAAATATTGACATTAACAAAATTTAGACCTATGTACTTACCTTTCTCAAACCTACTACATAGCCTCAGAATGCAACTTACTTTCCAGTTTATCTAGAATTAGACCCATACATGGCAACTTGGTTGATAAAATATGGTTTTGAGGATTTGATCTCTTTGGAATTTGGATGCTTAATTTCAACTTTTCACAATACACTTTGTGTTGAATTTTTAAAACACTAAAATTCATTAATTTGCAAATGAATGGACCCCCTATGCCCTGCCCCATGCTACTAGTACGAAGTATGGGCTTATCACTCGAAGGCAGGCCATAGGCGAGTAAGGGCATTTATTTCCTTTCCCAACCTCGCATCACCAGTCAGAGATGTGGGCTCATTACCAAAGATTGGTAGGGTAAAGAAGTGTGTAAAATAAAATATTATGTATGTTTAGTATTTTTGATTCAATTTGACTTTGTTAGTTGCGATCAATAATTTTGAAGTATCCTTATTTCAAAGAGACATGTAAGAGGGATAGATGTGACACCAAGAAGCTTCTAGAATAAACCGTAGGTGAGAACATCTTAACCTAGTAAAAGAAAATGAGTATGACCAATTATGTAGGCCTTGGTATGGTTTTTGTCAAGATTTTGTCTATCAAATTGATGAGATGATTTCGAAATCTATTTGATGATATCATGAACATTGAAGAGATATGATTTGAATACTTTTATCAATATTTTCAAAAGCTTGTAATAGATTGCTTAAGAATAAGTTCCTTGACCACAACATTGCATGAAATGAGTGAAAAAAATGAATTAACTAACTAACTAATGCAATGTAGGCTAGACATAGTATACAAATGGTGATGTTGATGACTTATGCGTAAAATCTGTTTAAAATGTAAGGAATTAACAGCTTCATTGAATTCCTCACCTTCTAGTGTACACAATAGATACGCACAGTTTCCGTAGTCCTTCATGACTCGATATAGGCCTAGTCTACTTAGGCCGGAATTTACTTTCCTTCGCCGATTTTCTTATCAATCCGAATATCTAATATTAGAACTGAGATCAGCCTTCATATATTTCTCGTTCGTATACTTTCTTGTTACATTTTCTGGCACATTCGGTCAACGTAAGATCTGTGCCTTTTCTCGGCATTTAACCTATCCTCATCAAGGCTTTCTAATAGAGAGAGATGTGCCTCTCTATTGGCTTCTTCTCTTAAAATACCTTGTAAAGAGATGCAGAGGCTAGGTATTTCAACTTCTATTAGTAGAACTACTTAAGCTCCGAATACCAACGAGAAAGGGGTTGCCCCTATTAGCTATTCTTATTGATGTTCGATAGGCCCACAAGGCTGGGTATAGCTTTAAATGCCAATCCCATTTGTTCTCCTTAACTATTTTGAGGAGAATGGTTTTTAGTGTTTTATTTTTTGCCTCAACTTGTCCATTGGCTTGGGGGTAATAAAGAGAAGCCGTGTGATGGTTTATCTTGAATTTAATACATAGTTCACAGACTTCATCATTCTTGAAGGATGTTCCATTATCTGAGATAATGACTTGTGGGACACCATACCTACAAATGATTTGATTTAAAATAAACTTAGTAATTATGGAACTTGGTACGGTGGTGAGAGGCATGGCTTCTACCCATTTTGTAAAGTAATCTATGGCCGTGATTATAAATTTATAGACATCTATTGATGAGGGAGAATTTACCTATCAAGTCTAGGCCCCACGTGGAAAAGGGCCAAGGGGTTGCGATTGGTTTCAGAGCCTATGACGACATGTGAATCTCATGGGATAATTCTTGGCATTTGTGGCATTTGCACACAAACTCTACTACATCATGTTCTAGGGTGGGCCAAAAATAGCCCATCCGATGTATCTTGTGAGTAGTGGCATGGTGGCCAAAGTGGCCTCCACATACCCCACTATGGGATTCATAAAGAATCCTTACAGATTCTTCCTTGTTAACACATCTTAACAACATTTCGTTGAAGGCTCTATGATAGAGAACCTGTTCTAAGATGACGTATTTCACAGTGATAATGCGTAACCTCCTTCTTTGTTGCAATGTGGCCCCTTCTAGGTATGTGTGGTTCATGATGAAATTGATGATGTCAGTGTACCAAGGAAATGTAGAGATAGGGGGCCTGGTCTCGAAAAAATATACACACTCATTGGGAAACTCTAGATCTACCAGATCATCTCCATTCAATGGATTTTCAGCTAACTAGTCTGCAATGATTTCCCCTTAATAGATTTTTGGTTTTAAAATGTTAGTTCAAATTCACCCATTAAGGTTATGAAATTTCCATCCTTTTTAGACAAAGACCCTTGCATGAGGAATGTATGCAAGTGATATATCTTGAAGATCACCCTTGTTTCTTGATTCAGCATTTAATGTCTTAAACATTTTGTTGTAAAGACTATGGAAAGGCATTCCTTTTCTACCTATGTGTAAATTGTCTCATAATTGAGCAACGTATGATTGATGAAGTAAATTTTACGTTCTCATTTATTATCATATTCTTGAGCCAACATACAGGCTAGTGAGACATTAGTAGCCAGTGAATACAAGATCAAAGGATGATTTGGTCTAGGAGGCATTAGCATGGGAGGATACAACAAGAAGCGTTTAACTGCTTCAAAGGCCTCATTGCATTCTTCCGTCCAATCAATGATATAATCCTTTTTCAATAGATTATTGATTGGATGGATAGAAAAACTTAAGTCGGGGATGAACCTTCAAATTACACCGAGCTTCCCAAGAAATGATATGATACCAGACTCATTTGATGGTGGAATCATTTCACAAACAACCCGTATTTTGGATAGGTCAACATCAATCCCTCGTGATGATATAATGTAACCTAGAAGCTTACCTCTTGTTACACCAAATACACATTTCTATGGATTTAATGTGACGCCATATTCGATCAATCATGAGAGAATGATACAGAGCACTTCTGGGTGATCAAAACTCTTTCTGGCCTTGGCCAACAAGTCATCTACATAAGATTCCATGATCTTATGAATAAGGTCATGAAATATATATGTCATTACCCATTGGTATGTAGCACCAGCATTCTTAAGACCGAATGGCATGAAAGTGTAACAATAATTTCTCCAAGGAGGTATAAATGTAGTCTTGGCTTGATCCTCTTCAGATACTTTGATTTGATTATATCCTGAAAACCCATCCATGAGAGACAATAACTCAAATCTAGTTGTTGCATCAAAAATAACGTCGATGGATGGTAGTGGGAAGTAATCTTTGAGGAAAGCTTTGTTAATGTCTCGGAAATCTTCCCATTCTTTTTTAGAATGGGGATGATATTAGATACCCATTGTGAATAGTTGACTGGTTTGATGAACCCCACCTAGAGAAGCTTCATTACTTCTTCTTTCACCATGAGAGCTTCTTTTAGCTTTATTGGTCTTGAATTTTTCTTGATTAGCTTTGCATCTGGTTTGGTGACAAGATTGTGTACCATGATATGTGGTGTAATTCCTATCATTTATTTGTAACTAATTGCAAAATTCTTTTGATGTTATTTGAGGATTTGGGTATGTATTTCTATCTCCTCTAGGGTTAATGAGGATCCAAACTTCAAAATATTTGGTTCTTCCTATGTTCCAATATTTATGTCGATGGTTCCTTCGATTAAGGAGGCATTTCCTTCCTCAAACTCAGGAGGGGCTGGAGGTAATTCTAAACACCTTTCATTCTCCACCTCGTATATTTTGAGATTCTCTTGTAGGGGAGATTCTATCATGGGATTTCCAAAATAGGAAGAGGAGCATGGGATTAGAGAGAAATCAACTATGGAATGAGAAAGATGCAACTCTACAAAGGTGTTTATATATTCAAGGGTTACCCTATCACTATCAAAGTGATTTAGAGTGGTAGACTCATTCTCAATTTCCACATGTGTCAATATCGGGATTATTGGTACTTTATGAAGCAAAGGTTCAACATGTATTGATACTATGAAATATGTTTTTTTCAATTCATCGCTTGGATTGAATCGGGAAGATGAGGCTGCTACAGAATCAATGAGAAGGTTCTATTCTAGTGGGATTGCTTCAATTGATATGAAGTCAAATCCCTTTGTTAGTCTTAGTACTGAAATTTTATAGAGTTGTAAGTGTTTAGCCCTAGTCTCATATACCTCAGATAGTTGGTTTGCAACTAATTGCAAGTCTCTAGGAACTCTAATATTACTAATGTCCAAACTTTTGGAAATGATAAGGCCAAGAAGGAGGGCTTTGTATTCAGCCTCGTTGTTTGTGCATTTGAAATTTAATTTGAAGGCAAAAGGTAGAACCTTTTCTTTAGGAGAAGTGAGGATCACACTTGCCCCAGCACTGAAATGACATTTTTCTCCATCAAAATGGAGAGTCCAATAATAATTTGGAAAAATGGAAGTCGGGACACTCTTAGTCTCTACTTCCTTTGTTTTGATTACCTCTACCATACAAACTTTGTCTGCAGGTATGGAACCAATTCCTAGGGTATGTCCTATACCCATAGAATCAAATGGAAGGAGAATAGGTAGATATTTCTCTAGTAATTCAACAATTTTTGCAGTGGTTCCTAGTGAAACTATTTCTATAATAATGGTCTCATGTTTGGCTATTGGGATTCCTTTGATTAGGTTTGTGACTTCTAGTTCTGTCGTAGGCTTCAGCTTTGCTTCTGGGTTTGTATTGATTGGTTTATTGAGCTGATTTATTGGGAGTTCAAATTCAGAATGGATGCCTAGTCTTTTCTTCAAATCTTCTATGTGTATGTCGAAAGGTTTTGGGTCTCCTTGTGATATAAAGACCTTTCCTAGGTGTAGAAATATTACTTCTTGGAATAACGTGGAAGGGATTTCCTTCATGCGATGTATCCATGGGCGATAGAGAATCATATTATAGTTGGTTTCCCGATCTATAATATAAAATTTAGTGAGGATTATTTTGGGTCCTAAAGTGACTAGTAGCACTATAGTCCCGATTGAAGTTACCTTGAGGCTCTCATAGCCCCTTAGCATGTTTCGTGTTGAGGAACAATTTGTTTCTCCATATCCTAGATTTTGAAGAAAAGTAAAGGGGACTATTTTAATTACTACCCCATCATCGATCATTACACGTTTAACATATTTTTTATAAACCAAGACCTACAAATGTAAGGGTGGATAGCCTCTACGTGAGATTTTAGCGTTCGTTGGCATTTTACTTATGTCAAATATAAACTCAATGTCCCTATCTAGCTTCCCTAGAGGGTAGACATCAAAGTCTACATAGTTTACTTGTGTTTCAGGGGGAGGGGTGATGTTGACGAGATGATCAAGACCTAATGATTCTAAGAGATCAGCTCTATGAGCCGGAGAGTTATTTAACAAATCCAAAAAGGAAATGTGAGAGAAGGTCTTTGTTAAGTCATTAATCAAATCATAGGTGCCTACTGGTTTTACTAGTGTTTACTGAGCACTATATGGAATTAATGGATAGGTTAGAAATAGTTGAGAAGAGTAGTTTTGTGTTCTTGTTATAGTTTCTACTTGTAACTCGGTGTCTAATTCTACTAATCCAACTATCTTGGCTTATGGTCGAGTTCCTAATTGGGGTGTGACCATTGGATTTGATGAATTCAAAGCTTCATGATTGTTGTTCCCCATTATGAAAACTTTGTTTGTTCTACTTGGATCTAACCCGTTGTTGCTAGAATGATTCGTGAGAGGATTGTTGAAAATATTGATAGGTGCATTTTGAGGAGAAATTGATCCCATGTAGGTATTTGATGTGGTTGGTATAGAATTTACTAGAAACATATGTATAAAGAGTTGTCTTTGATCTTCTAGTAAATGCTCCAAGAATTTATTTTAATCGTGAAAAGTCCTAGTATCATGACCTCAATTTTTTTGAAAGCCGTAGTATAAATTGGGATTATAGTTCTGTGGTCATTGGTTTAAATATTGTTGTGGCCCAAAGTTTCAATTGGGCTGTTGATTGTTATAATTATAATTTTGAGGCTGTTGCCTTTGGTTTTAGTTTTGATATCCATTTGGGCCTCAGGAAAGGCCTTGTGACTGGATTTTTTGTTGTTTTTTTTGTTGTTATTGTAATTGTTATGGTTGTGGAGGACAATTAAAATCCACCGTATTGATCGTTGGAGTAAATTTATTATTGTGTTTATTGTTAGCAAGTGCTGGGGTGTTCATAACATTTGGTCTTTTGGCTTGATCATTGACTCCATCTGTTGTAACCCCACGGTTTTTGTTAAGGATGTTGGGTCCTTGATTGGTATTTCCCATATTGGGATAAGTTGTAGTGTTTTGATTGGGAGTGATTAATCTCCCGTTTGTTTCATAAGTCTTACGACCACTATCTATTGCCACTTGATCTATTCAGACAACACTCTCAAGTACTTCATCATAAGTCCTTAGTGGGAACTTCTTGAATTCTTCCTTTATCTCTTTACAGAGAGAATGAAGGAATAAATCACATAGTTCCATCTAATCCATGTTTGGAGCACTTGCTGAAGAGTAGAGAACTGTACGCCCGATTTGAATGAAATGGGTAACAGATTCATTATGCTCTTAATTAATGTGTAAGAATTCCCTGATCCTTGTTCTTAACAGTTTGTTCATGTAAAAATCTTTGATGAATTCTGACGCAAGTTATTTAAACGAGTGTATCAAGGCTTCAGGTATTCTATAATACCAATCAAGGGCAATACCTTCTAAGGTTTTAAGGAAGATTCTAATGACAACCACATCCCAAGGGAACAGTTATTGAATGGCTGTGGCATAGACCTTGATATGTGAATTTGGATCTCCCTCCCCCTTGAATTTAGGAAAATCAGGAAGAGGTCTTGGAAGCATGATGCTTCATATGGTGAAATCTAAAGGCTCTTTTAAATATTTTGAGTAAGTTCCTATTGCATAGGTTTCAACCATAGATGGTGCCTATTGAGGGAGTGGAGGTGGAATGAGTTATTGATATAGCATAGCATATGTATTTTTAGGGGCATAAGGAAACCCCTGTGGTTGATCGAACATCTCAAGAGAAGAGGACATGTCTCCCTGTGGTGATTTTGAATAAATGTTTAAGTAGGGAGGAGAATTTATCTGATATGGATTGTTTGGTACTAAACTGGGAGGTATCATATTTTCAATTAGAGTAACATTTGAAAATGAGGTTCTAGTTGGTGTTTGTTGTGGAAATATATACGAATGTAGAGGAGGCATGCCTAATGTGCTTGTTCCTATGAGGAGGTAAACCTGGCTAGGATTATGCAGAGGGTTGGGAGTTCCTGCTTACCCTAAGTGTGAAGCTTGATTTACTTGAGCAAGTTCTAGCCCTCTAACCCTTTCAACCAAATCTGAGATGAATTCGATTGGTGACGATACAACATTTCTTTGTGATGGATATTGTGGCACCCATTGAGGTTGCTGAGGGGTATGGCACCCTACTATGAATTGATCATTACTCTGCCAAACTTCACCAAGATTATTTTCCATAGGTGGAGGAATGGGAATGTTTTCTTGGAGCAGGGTGTCGGATTTTGTTTGTAAACTTCGTATAGGTGGGTACATGTTATGGAAGAATTTTTCACTTCTAGTGTAGCGTGCTAAGTACTCCTCATCCAAGAATGGGATTGGATTTTATTGCTTACTGATTTCTGGTCTAGAAAAAAACTAAGGAGATGAAATGGATTCTCTAGTAAAACATCATATTTTTGGATCTTGAGGGATCCAGTTGTTGTGTTTGTGTGACCTGGTCTAGCTCCTCAATTTGGAATGAAAAACTAGAGCTAGTTCTTTTTGGAGGAGTTTTTGATGACAAATAGTTGGTTGAGTAGTTGTCATCCCATGTAGAAAGTGCTGGTGACTGTTGTCTACTCGTCTGACCATAATATGCTTCAAGACCTAAGAGAGGTCTACCATATGCGTCGTATCCTGACATATTCAGGGGGTATATAAATACTTGTAGAATAATGGGAAGGAGAGAAGATGGATGAAAGAAATGGAATTGAAAAATGAGTAGTTGTTAGTTTCACTTTGGGTTCACCAATTTTATATGATAGAAAAGTGACATGTGAGCATGAGAATAATCAAGCAACCTTTCTCCGTACCTGACCTCCCAAGGCCATGCCGAGAAAACCGATGGAAATTAAATATATGCGGATATGGACAAATTAGTTAGGCAATCCTATATCCTTGAACATAATAACTAGATTTGTGAATCCAAACCAAAGAAGGATCTCCTAACCTAAACTGGTGTGATGGATCAGTTGAACACCATAGCTGCTCGGAGGCTCCAATCAATGTTGAGCTTTGCTGAGATCCTATCTATTCGTTGTTGGATTCATGGAAAGTGACTTGTAGGTGCTTCATATATATTTCCAAATAGGGTCATGAAAGTGGTAGCGAGAGGTGAAGTGAATTTACAAGAAACTACAGATGGTTTTCTGGTCTAACCTGGAAAATATTAGCTTGATCGGTTTCTACATTCAACATAGAAAGTTGTGTTATAATATCCGACAGGAGTTGTGAAGATCTAAATACTAGTGTATATAAACTGGTGTCAATGTTTAACTAGTTTGTAGGCCCGTTGGGTTTTGGGACTTGGGGATAACAACCATGAACTCATGGTTGTTATGGACCTTTTATGGTCATGTAAAGAATCAATCCCTTCTTCTGGCTATCCAGTAGTTGTAAGATTTTTTAGCCTTTATGTTTAATATTAGGAGTTGTGTGATCTTCTCAAAATACCTTACGGGTGTTCTAGAAACTTGTATACGTAAACCTGTGTCTATATCAACGAAAATGTCTTCTGCATCTGGCTGCGGAACTAATGGATCACAAATAATTTTTTTCTCTCTTTTAGGTACTTGTAAGGTCATATGGACATCTTATCAAGGCAATCTATAGCTGGGTTGATTTGACTAGAATTCGTATGCTTTGTAGTCTTTGATGTTTAATTAACTCAATTTATCACTGATTTTTTGTGGGTTTGTTGTTGTTTGGAAGATGTGGATCTTAAGACCTTGATTTGTATTTGCTAATGCTGTGAGGATATTTAGCTGAGGTACTATTGGTTCAAATATGTAATCCTGAGGCTCTCTTGGTATCATAATAGTCATGTAAGAAATAACCAAACTTAACTAAATGAAGCAAACTAATTATGAAAATGAATCAATGCTATGCATGTTCTATTTGTATTTTCAAAGATATAAACTTGAATGAAATTAAAGAGAAATTAATCTAATAAATTTAGATAATGAGTAACTAATCTAAGAATGAAACTAAAAAAAGCAAGGTAGCCAGATGTATCTATTTTCTTGTGCACTTGTGAGTTGATATAAATATATAATTAATTTAACTGAAAAGACCTCCAATCTTACCTCAAAAGTGAGGAACAAATCATAGCTTCTCAGAAGCTTTCATTCCCCACACCTTCCCCAAAAATATTAAAATTGAACTTAACTGAAATGAGATGATTCACTACTCTATTTGATATATTGTAACTATAACTTTGACAATTCAAACTTGGAATCTGTAAAATAGAGGCAAATCCAGTTGTATCATAGCTTGTCCCCTCAATGTGATATCTTCATTCCTACATGTTCTCATGAATCCAAAAAATTGAGAATGTGACAGCGGCAACAGGAGAAGTTATTCGAACAGTGGAAACTTGGAGGTAAACTGAATAGAATGTAAGTAGGAGAGGGATAGCGCAAGAGAATAAATCTTTGCTATGTGATTCCTAGTAGGATGGTTGCAAGGATATGAAAAAAAACACCTAAAATTCTAGGACCTATACTTCCTATGACAAAACAAC
The DNA here is from genome assembly GCA_019776745.2 of Taxus chinensis. NCBI lineage: Eukaryota > Viridiplantae > Streptophyta > Pinopsida > Cupressales > Taxaceae > Taxus > Taxus chinensis. The sequence goes on from CM034154.1 coordinate 224,749,721, forward strand.
AACCTATAACTCTAAGTAGAATTAAGATTCAAATGAACCTAATCTAGAATTAAAACTATATTATGCTAAGCCAGTTGTTTGGAAAACAATAATGGAACAAGATGAAACTAGAGAGATCAAGTGATCTCTAAACTAGAAATGAGGAGCCTTGAACTGAGAGGCTGAGAACTTGTATGAAAGCTAGACCTGTTGAGACTTATTGAGGAACTTTCAGACACACTAAATAAATAAATATTAGAGAGAGAGGGGCCATTTACTTGTAAACAAGCTCAATATTTATAGCTTTCTTACTCACTACAAGGAAAGTCCAAATTGTCATGCTTTATCATTTAAAATGGAGGAATACTATTGCAAAGTGTCTGGAAACTCTAAACAAAGAAGAAGTGGCTGAGAGTTACAAGTGCAACTTGATTTTTCATGTTGTTGAGTGCGCCAAATTTTTTTGGAAAGTGTAGGCAGGACCTCTGCCTAGAGAAGGGCGGTGGTTACATATCTGCCACCCTATCCTGGGGGGCGATCATGAGACCGCTACCTAGATAGGGTGGAAGTGCTATAACTAAGGACCAAAATGTAAGGAAAAAGAGGAAAGGAGTTAGAACAAAGCATGTAAAAGCTAGCTAAGGCATTTCAGGGTGTAAATTTATACTTGGCAAGCTTTCTAGATTCCAAACACCTTACAAAGAGATCTGGATGATCCATAGGGATCTAGAAAAAAACACCACTTCATCAGTTACATCAGCACTAAGAAGAAGAAATAGGAAAAGTGAACAAAATAAGGTAAACAAAGGTTCTAGAAAGAACTACTACTCTATGTAGAGTGGCAATTTTAGAACCACCACCATACAGGGTGGTGGTCCTAAAACTGCCACCTAGACAGGGTAGTGGTCCTGGGATCACCAGTCTATGCAAGGCAACGGTCCTGTCACTTCCAGATAGAAAATAAAAATGAAGCACGAATGGACACGAATTTGAAACACCCAGCCGCTTCTCTTCCCTTCCATGCCCAATCACATCCTCCAGTGCACAGGAGGACATGGGAAGTTCTATAAATTCATGAAAGGAGTAAGAGAATAACATTTAGAGATTGAGAGAGATCAAGAATCAAAGTATAATGGGAGCAGTGAGTGAGATCTCCAGTGCTGGCCTGGAATTTTAGGAGCAAGGTGTAAAAACAGAGCAAACAAGTAATTGGATAGAAGGTTTACATTGTTGCTTCTCTCCATACTTATTGTAATCTTTAATTGTCTATATTAGACCAATAAAAGTGGAAAGAAAGAGCATTTTCCCTTCTCGACTGGTTTTCCTCTATTGGAGGTTTCTAGGATAAAATTGTTGGTGTTATAGTTTGAATTCTTTCCTACTCTGCAATTTCCTTTCTATAGCACTAGATAATCAATCACTAAGTTCTAATTTTTCAAGAAAAACTAACACTTTCCAAAGTCAAAATTAGGACAACATAATTGTGTGATTCGTAGAGTTCCAAAGTAGAAGTTTACGGATCACTGAAACATCATTGGGGTTTTCATAACCTCTTTCCGAAAGTATGGTACAAACAATTTTGGGTACGTACAATGTACTATAAGGTGGTCCCCATGACACATAAATTCTTTATGTGCCACTGCACTGAATATGAATTGAATGTCCATTTCTAGGCCCCTTAACATTCCTCTCGCCATTAATTTTGACACCTCAACCCATAGATCATTCAAAATCTGACTAAATTCACCCACTAGCAAAGGTGAAGAACGCCCTTTAGGTGAGATCTCGAGCAACAACCTATCATTTCTCAAATCACAGAGGCACATGTAGTATTGGTAATAGGAGCTTATGGGGTAGCCTTCTGTTTCTTTAGGGTAGGAGCCCTGATCACCACTTCAATAGATTTAATCTCAACCACACTAGATTCTAGTGTAGAAATATGACCCTCTATGTCATCCACTCAAATATTTAGAGGTGTTTTTTCCATTTGAGGTGAGTAGTTTATGGTTTGAGAATGAAGTTCCACTTCTAATAGGAAAGAGGTATAATAGAACATATGCATGTGACACTTCTCATCATAAATCCTTGGGTGATGGTGAGACCACTGGAGTTTCAAGTTCTCTTATCTAGGTGGTACACAGGCAAGAGTAATTGATGATGTAAGGTCTGGTAATTGGGAAAGGATGCACATAGTTTGACGAGCCTATTCAAAAAATATAAGACCAATGCACTATGGGATGAACCATCAATGGGTTTGGCTCACACATTTTGAGCACTTAAAAAAATCTTGATGAAGGCCTAATTTGGCCTTGTTAAGTTAAAAATTTCACTTAAGTTCTCAATCATGGGAACTGATGGGCTAGCTTCTAGGATTGATAGGGCCATGATAGAGAGGTGATGTGCAAGAAAGAAAATAAGGAAAAATTTGTGTAACTTGATTGATAAATTGTGATTTGTAGGAGAAACAAGTTGTGTTTAAATAGGCATTTTGATTTTTAATGACATGTATTACTCATCATGTTACCTTAAAATTTCATATCCTGTAACGATCAGTTGGAACATATGAGATTAAATTAGGGTGAAATGTTTATGAAAATCATGTCACTAGAGGGTAAATAATTTTTTACATTTTTATAAGGGTCTCACCAAATTGAACTCTTTTATTTTCCATGTCACATTTAATCTCAAGTAGAAAATCAAATCTAAATAAATAGAATATCAATATGATGTGGAAAATATTTCACTCAGTTCTGCTGACACGATGGTGATAGGATGGTATTAAAAAACATTGAAGGATGTGATAAAGGGAATATTCCCTATTATTCCTTCATGGCCCCAAAGGATGGCCTAAGCGTGAATGAATTGATATTCCATTGGAATATTTCCTAAAGCCTTGATGTGGATAATGTTAGATAAGAAGATGAGGGTTTAAGAGAAGAAGCCAGAGATGATTTTTTTTTATAGAAGAGGGAGAACTCTTAAAGGACCTATGGGAGTTTTATGTGTATGATTTTGCTATGGGAATTTGTAATTTCTTTGTGTATATATTGTTAAATTATCTATTTTCTTGGAATTCATGCTAAGGTGGTTACAATTGTATAGTCATTAGAAGGCTTTGAGATCATGTGTATATGTTTCCCTTGTTTTTTCTAAATCAAATGGATTAGTTAAAACAATATGTCACAAATATTTTTTCACTCTTTTTAGTGAAATGAGTTGGGAGTGGGGTAATGTGATTTTTCCTTTGAATATCTCATGTAAGTTAATAGCTAAAGCTCTAAATATTAACACTATGTTGATGGTTAAATTTTAAGGGTGGTGGAAAATAATAGTTTCCTTTAGGGGTACTTTGGGACATCATCCTTAAGGCCTCTAAAATTCCTTGTTGATTTAATAAAAATGGGTAATATGTTTACATAAGTTTGGGGTCCCTCATTTTTATAAAATTTTACTTAACTCACACAAGATTTCTTAGTATTAGGGGTCCTGAGCTAGATCATCTAGGATCGGGGTCATTTTTTTTCTTGGAGGTTTATTGTGATTGATTTCCTGTGAAAGGATAATTTTATATTACTCTCATTTCATGAAACAATAAAGGTGTTCTGATGCAATGGATGACATACTTCTTGATATTTTTTGCATCCTTTGATATTTGAGGTTTTCCTCCTTATAAATCCATCTTCATCTTATAAATATTCAAAATTACTCTAAATACCACAAGTTTTCTTTGGATCTCACCCTACTTTCTTATTTTATATAAGATCTGTTGGTGAAATACACATTCAATGTGCACACCTCAAGTGTTTTCAATCATCTTCAAAGATCCTCAGTATTAACTTAGGATAACACATATAAATTTTATGGACTAAATGTTGATATCACATTAAATATGTCTTTAATAGGCTGTGTAAGAATTCCCAGGTGTTGGCAGTGATTCATGACCACACTTTCAAGTGAGTACTGCATTCGATGTGTATATCTAGCCTTCAATTGACCTCCCATACTAGACTCAAGATGACTCCCCGATTATTTTTCATCCTTCACCCCTCGATCTGCACCTTGGGTCCTCTCACCCCAACTTAGAAAGAGTTAGAAGTAGTAGGGAAATCATCCATACCCTATTTTAAGGTGTCACCCCACCACTCCCAATTAGAGATTTGATGGTTGAGTGGAGGGGGACCTCATCCCCAACTAAAAAATGAAAAATCATGTAGGTCCCTCCCCTCAACTCATCCCCTATGCCTTTCCACCTCTTCTCTTCCCCCTAAGGGTGTCATATCAGGATCCAACAATTGTCTAGTACTGTTATAGGGGAAAATTATTAATGTTAACAAGGTTTTTAATTTTAGTTCTCTTTTCCCATTTTCTATAATCTCAAGAATATAATTTTGGAATAGTTTTCCTTTAGTTCTTAAAATATGATTTTCCTTTCTAGGGTCATGACTATAGTGGTGATTCTATTATCATTAGGCTGCAGTAGACCAGTTTTGTTCATAAATATGTTGTAACTGGTGTTTTTCACATTTAGGTTTGTACTAACATCATATCATTGATTTTCTGCAATATTTTAAGGGGTAATACCTCATTGATATGGATTTATTTCATATGAACTTATGTATGGAATTTTTTGATAATGGTATCACATGTTATTTTGCTATGGTCCTTTTAAAATCAAATGATTTTAGGCCTATGGATTTTAGGGGAATGCATGCATACCCACATAAGATCCTTATGGAATCAGACTCATATTTATTATTTTTTTAGGAATACGGCAGTATCTATTTTGAGCATCATCTTGGTTTTTATTAATGAATATTTTTCCATGAATATATTTTTTCATACACTGAAATAATATACTAGGAACTAGTTTAATTCCCTACGCCAGGGTTCATTACATTCCTAGGATGAAATGATAATAATTTTTAGAGATAAATGCAGTGATGATCCTAGTCTTCATTTTCTTGAGCATGATAGTAATAGTGAAGGCCTAGTTAAGGAAAAGGAGATCACATATTTCAGGGATGAAGAAACTTGAATTATAGAGAATTTTTTTGTTTTAGAACGACTAGTTGAGAGTAGCATTAAGAGAATAGTAAAGTTGATAACTCAGCCAGTGAAGTTATGGTACCTAGTGAAAATAAGCATGGTAATGAATCAATGAAGTTGGAGAAAGGTACCTTGGATTATAGTTCCATACATAAAAATGCACTAAAAACTAATTATGATGGTCATGATAGTCTATGGTGTGATAAGTGATTTATGCTTCATATTCCTTGCGGTTAGAGTGACATGGTTGATGTTAAAAATTTGTAGTTAGGTACTAAAGAATACCACATATTAGATGATTAGACATATTATAAATATGGGGTATCTTCAACTGATATTTTTTGTGCCAGAACAACAGATGAATTTGGGGCTACCCTTATAAAAATATGTTTCAATCTTTAAAAAATAATGATAGAATAGGGTTGCACTAAGGTCATAATTCTTTTAGTCATGATTTTTTTTATTAAGGTATGAAATGATTTCTAAGTATGAAGGGGGTGTTTCCACATTGGAATATAGATGCCTATTTATTGATACAGTGGTGGAGTAGGAAAAGCAATATAGATTATAGGGTAAGTCATTAAGTAGACATGTGATCAGACATTTATGGAAAGATTAAGGGTGTTCTATTTCCCTAGGGGTACGTGACTTGGTTTTCTGATTTGATCCTGAATTTTACATGATGGCACTTGGTATTAGAGATGTTTGTTTAGATTCCATTATTAATAATGGTTGTGTTGAAAATATTGCATTAGATAATAGAATAAAAAAATTTGGTAATGCATTTTCATGTCCTGGAAAGATGTCTATCGAGTTACCTGTGGGCCCATGCTTGAATTTTTGTACTCCCTTGTGGTTTGATCAGAGTATTGAGCATCATTCTTTACCTAAGCCTTTTGAGTTATAACATAATGTTTTGTGTGCTGGTAGTGATAACCAGTTACAGAAAAGTTTTTCCCCTTTGAAATAGAAAGGTTTGGGGGTATATTCTTGTCCTTTTGCTATTGAGTAGGTATTACAAAAAATAAATATCTTCCCCTCAAATAAGGATGTGGCAAATCTAAGTAAAAGTGAGTACATAGATAGTTATATTAGATCTTACTTTGAAATTAAAAGGGTTTGGTTGAGCGGAGATTTAGCTAAGAGTGAACAAAATGAATGTATCAGGCATCTTGAGGTATACCTTAATTTTCTAAAGTTTTTATATTCTAGAATATGTGAAACAATGGAAGATATCTATAGGCATGCCATACTGGGTGCATAAGACCTGTTTACTGATTTGAATGGTGTTATATTTTTCTTACTACTGGGAGAGGTATGTGTTGATATGTGTAAAAAGAAGTGGTTGGTGATCTTTGTTTCAATGGGAATGGGTGATTTCATCACTAGTAAATTTTGGCTCTGTCATTTGTGATTCTTGATTGGGAATCTGCATATGGTTTGGGATCCATGTGGTAATTGGTGAAACTTTTGGGTCTAATGGGACTTGGTGACTCAATTTGTAGTGTATAGTTCCTTGTATTTGTTTTATTGTTCTTGTGTTAGTTATTTTTTGGTGTTTTGGTGGTTAGTGTTGTTCACTCTTTTTCTGTTGTGATGTAGTTGTGATCATTTACTAGACTCTATTTTCTAATGGATAGGCATATGAACTTATTCTCATAGGATTGCTTCTGGTGTTCTTTAGATACCTATTGGGGGACTCCATCCCTAAGCTAGAGCTGGTGTTGGTGCCCCTAATCATCATGATTTATTTTAGCACCATATCATTTTATGTGCTCTTGATTTCAATTTGGTTATGTACTTAGTATCAACATTTTTGAGTCTCCTTGTAATTCTTTCTATTCAGTTTAAAAAACCAAGTGCTCTTCTATTATGTGTCTTCTTGAAGTATCAAGGATTATGGAGATTTGAAGTCAAAAGTAATAGGTACTTTGGCGTATTTTTGGGATAATATGTTACTTTTGTAGGATATGATTATTATGTGTAAAGTGTAAATTTTACCCGACACCCAAGGCAGGGAAGTATTTTGGAAAATGTGTGAAAATCATAAAGGTGTAATTTGTATCCCTTTGAAATTTGTTTGAAACATGATTCAAATTCATAACCCTACAAAGTAAAATAAAATATAAAGTGAATTCTTGGGGGAAAGAACAATGATGTCGAAGTGTTCCCTACACCTGAGAATGTGTAAATTATCATTTTGACCCCAAGGTCCGAAGAGGTATGTTTGACTAACTCGGCACGTGGCAGATCTTTGGGGCCTAGAATTGAGTTTTCATTTTATCTTTTCCTAGAAATATTTTAAGTATGGTTTGAGATTTTCATCATGGGCCTGGATTCCTGGTCATACCATTGGATAATATTTAATGCATTTTTATGGTTGTTCTGGAGAGTAGTAAAATAAAGGAGAAGTATTTAATATTTTTTGATGAAAAACCCAAGATTGATTAAATAGTTAATGTCTTGATTCATCTTAGAGGATAGCTTGGAGTTGTGTGAATTGTGTGTGTGTGTGTGTGTGTGTGTAATAGTGAGCATTGTGTGAAATAATTAATTGTGTAAGTTTGTTTATGATGCATTATATCTGAATGTGAAATGAATTGTGCATCTCAATGGTACTAAAATAGAATAAAGAATTACATTCCATACATTTATAAAGAAAATAAACAAATTGGAGTAGTATGTGATGTAAAAAAAATGGGGTTCTATTTCAGGGTCCCTTACCCTCAAAGTTGTATACATAAAAAATGAAGGATTAATTTAAACAAGTCCCTAGTCCTCTATATTCATGGCCTCCCCTGGAAGCATTGGGAGGCATGATAGAAGGAAGTTCCTATGACACATAAATTCTTCATGGGCCACTTCACCGAACACAAATTGAATGTCCATTGCCAGAATCCTTGACATTATTCTCACCATTAATTATGGCACCCTGACCCACAACTTGTTCAAAATATGACTGAATTCCTCACTCCACTCAAGTGAGTTCACCCAATCACAAAGGTGAAGACCCCCCTTCAGGTGAGCTCTTAAGTCATGACTTGTTAGTGCTCAACTCAATGAGGCACATGAAGTATCAGTAACATAATATTGTGGGATAGCCTTCTTCTTCTTTAGGTGAGGAGCCTTGGTTTCCACTTCAATAGTTTGAAGATCATCCACAGTCATTTCCAATGCAACAAGTCACTCCTCTATGCCATCTAATCATAGATTCAGGGGTGGTTTTTCCCCTTGAGGTTGGAAACGTATGGTTTGAGAAAGAAGTTCTACTTCTAATAGGAAATGGGTATAGTAGGCCATGTACATGTGCCACTTCTCATTATAAATCCTCAAGTGATGGTGATACCATTGGTGTTTCAAGTGGTATGTATCTAGTTAATACTCAGGAAGGAGTAGGTGATAATGTAAGTTATGGTAAATGGGGAATGAAACACACAGTTCGGCGATCCTATTCAAAAAGGACATGACCAATGCATTATGGGAGGAACCAAAAGCAAGATTTTCTCACACATTTGGTACACTGAAAACAAGCTTGATGAAGGCCTCATTTGGCCCTATTAAGTGAATTTTTTTCTCAAATTCTCAAGCTCAGGACCTGATGGGATATCTCCTAGGATTAGTAGGGCCATAGTGGAGGGACGAAATGTAAGTAATAAAATATGGAAAACTCTTGGGAACTTAGATGATAAATTGTGATCTATTAGAGAAACATTTCATGTTTAAATAGGTAGTTTGATTTTGATGTCGTGCACCACCTGTCGTGCCACCTTAAATGTTCATATCCTTCCTGGATCAGTTGGAACATATGATATTAAACTAAGGTGAACAATTTATGAAAATCTTGTCATCTGAGGGTAAATAAATGTTCTCATTTTTATAAGGGTCTCCTCAAATTAAACTCCTTTTTCCACGTCACATTTAATCTCAAGTGGAAATCAAATCAAAAGAAAAAGAAAATCAGTATGATGTGGAAATATTTTACTTGGTTGCACTGACACGATGGTGACAGGATAGTGATTAAGAACAATTGAATGTTATCATAAAGGGAATATTTTCTATTATTCCTTGGCATCCCTGAAGGATGGTCTCAACATGAATGAATTGAGATTTGAATGGAATATTCGATAAAACCTTGATGTGAATAATGTTGTATAAGGAGATATGGTTTAAAAAAATGAAGAGGAGGATGGTTCATTTTTTGAAAGAAGGAGGACTCTTCAGTGGAGCTCTAGGAATTTTAGGTGTATGATTCAGCCATGGGAATTCACACTTTATTGGGTTAGGCATTTTTATGTTCTCCATTTTCTTAGAATTCATGCTTAGGTGATTACATTTGTATAGTCATTAGCAGGATTTGAGATCATGTGTATATGTTTCTCTTGTTTTTCTAAATCAAATGGATCTATTCAATCAATCTACTATAACTATTTTGGGTCATAAATCAAATGGAATTGTTCAAACAATCTGCTATAACTATTTTGGATCATACTTTTCTTGTAAAATGATTTTGGGTGTACGGTAATATGATTTTTGTTTTAAAGATCTTGTGTGAGTCATAACTAAAGCTTCATATGATCATACCTTATTATTGGTTAATTGGTTAGGGTGGTGGGAGATAATGATGTTCCTTAGGGGTACTTTAGGATGTCATTCTTGAGGTCTATAAAATTCCTTGCTAATCAAACAAAAATGGGTAACCTATTTACATAACTTGGGAGTCCCTTGTTTTCAAAACATTTAACTTAACTCACACATGGTGCTTTAGTCTCAGGGGTCCTGACCTGTATTATATGGGATTTGGGTCATTTGTTTTCTTGGAGGTTCCTTGTGATTTATTTCCCATGAAATAATAATTTTATATCACTCCCATTTCATGAACAATAAAGGTGTTAAGATACGATGGACGATATATTTCTTGATCTTCCTTTTTTCCTTTAATATTTGAGTTTTTCCTCCTTATAAATCCATTTCCATCTTATAAATTTTTAAAAATTACTCTCAATACCACAAGCGTCCCACAAATATCACCTTACTTGCTTATTTTACCCAAGATCTGTTAGTGAAATATACATTCAAATATTCATGTCTCAAGTGTTTTCACTCATCGTCATAGAACCCCAACATTAAAGTAAGATGACACATACCAAATCTTTGGAGACAATGAAAGTGTCACATTAAATATATCTTCAACATCCCATGTCAGAGTTCTCAGGCACTTTCAGTGCTACATGACCCCTCTTTTGAGTGAGCACTACATTTGGTAGTTGCATATAGCCTTCGATCGATTTCCCTTACCAAACTCAAGAATTTCCCCTGATCGCTCTATTATTTTTTAGCCCTTGGGCTGCACCATGGGTCCTCTCACCTTGAATCAAGTAGAGTCATAAGTAGAAGTGAAATTAACTGCACCCTCTGTTAAGGTGCCTCCCCATCACTCCCAAGGAGGGAGTGGATGGGAGAGCGGAGGATGACCCCACCTCTGAATACGAAATGAAAAATCATTATAGGTCCCTCCTCTCACCCCATCCCCTGTGATTTTCCCTCCTCCTCCTCCTCCTCTCTCTAGTTAGTATCCTCAAAATTACTGCCACTTTATTTTGATAATTCTAAAATCCCATATTTACAACCTAAAGACCATGACCTTCTGTTATTCATCAGCTCCTGAATTGATGATATTCTCATTAAGAGAGTTATGATCTACAACAATGCTAACATGAATATTATATCATCACATGCTTTTAATCAGATCCAATTACCTTACATTATCATCACTTAATCACCTATAATACTTCTTACCTTTAACAACATTGTTTCTCCCTTATTGGGAACGATCCTATTACTTATCAAAGTTTACGCCAAGAGCCTCCATGAACTCTTATATATGATAGAGGGTGAATTTTAATACAACATGTTGTTAGGTTGACCCTTGATACACACTATGAATTGTATCCCATCCACTTGCCATCTCTGTCTCAAATACAAACATGAAGGTGAAACCCTCACCATTCCAGTTGAACTGAATCTTTTCAAGGCATGTCACATGATGTATCAACCCAACGATGTGATTATCCCTAAGATGAACATGGGATCCTCTAATGAAGCTTCCACCAATTAATCCATCACCACATAAAAATTACCAGATGAAACCTCCTTTGAATATTTCATGCAATTCCTTTCACTGGGGAGTATTGCCTCCTTACCCTTAATTCTCTTCTTATGCCTAAGAGATATGGAAGACCTAAAAAATAACCGATGTATGAACCTAATGTCAGAGATATCATATCCTTTGGTCCATCTCATCTTAAAACTAATCTCATATATGGAGGGATTGATTTTCCTTCCCCGCATTACAGCAATCAACATCATGCTAAGCCATTCATATCATATTTTTCCTTCTTATATAACCAAGCCTTCGCAAAAATCTAGGTCCATCATTTTTCTTGGAATGTCTTTGATTTAGGATGATAGGAATATGGTATTCACGACCTATTCCTTGATCATTTCCAAAAACCTACAAAAATATGGATTAGATTTTGACAAACCTTCTCTGGAAACCTCCACAAACACTACACTTGGATTTGTAATAAAAACCAAACCATCTTGTCCATATTCACATGAAAAATCCATTGACATAGATGAAACCATTTCCATCCCGTATAACTTATTTTTAGTCAATACGATTACCTTATGATTTCTTACTTTTGAAACTAACAACAATGCTAAGACCCTTCCACTTGTATTTCCTAATATGGTAGAGGAAGAATCCCCTACCATCAACATCCTTCAATTTCATGATGATCAATCTATCCTATCCGATATGGGGGTAGAGGATGAGTACCTTAAAAAGACCCTACCACTTGAAAAATCCACAATTCTTAACGAATCCATTATCTATGTTAACATCAGGACTTCGTAGGATTTTCACATCGTTAAAGTTGGTAAATCCTTCGATTCAGAATAATTGAAGGAATTCAATGCTTTCCTCTCCAAATGTAGTTAGGTCTTTGCATGGTTGTATAATGACATGACAAGTATTGACCTTAACATCTTCATTCACAACATTGTCACCTATCCTAATGCTAAGCCTGTTAAGTAAAACCTAAGTAGGATACACCCTCATGTATCCCTCTTTATCAAAGAATAATTACAATGTATTCTTTCTTCTAACTTCATATTGTCCATAGATTATCCATAATGGGTTTGTAACATCATACATGTAACTAAATATTTAGGAAAATCATGCATCTACATGGACTTCTCAGACCTTAATATCACTTTTCCCAAAGATGAATTCCATCTTCCTAACATCAATCAACTCATCGACCTCACTGCTGGCCATGAAATTCTCTCCCTTATGGATGATTTTATGGTTACAATAAAATTCTCATTTCTACCAACGATCAACATAAAACCTCCTTCATTACTCCTTGGGGGACTTTCTGTTACCGTGTTATGCCCTTTGAACTTAAAAAACACGGGAGCCACTTATCAGTGTGCGATGACATATATTTTCCATGAATTCATTCATAAAACCATAAAAGACTATGTTGACGACCTCTTAGGAAAATATAAGAAAAATAGAGATCATTTCACTGTCCTTGACATTATATTTTCTTAACTCATCATATACTTCCTTCTCCTTAAGCCTTCTAAGTATGTATTCAGTGTTCTCACCAGAAATCTCCTAGGGTTCATGATTTCTATCAGGGGTAGTGAAGTAGACCCCACCAAGATCAAATCCATCATCGAGATGTGTCCTTCATCAAACCTCAAGTAGCTTCACAAAATTCAAGGTAGACTTCAATCAGTTTGTTATTTCATCTCACAACTTTCAAATCATCGTCAACATTTCCACCATCTCCTTCATAATGACCTCCACTTCAAATGGGATCATAACTATCAAAAGGAATTCAAGGACCTAAAAAAATATCTCTAATCACCTCTGGTTATTACACCTCCACGTGAGGGGGTTCCCTTCTATTTATACATATCCACTGCTAGCCATGCCTTGGGTGCTATGATAGCACACCGAGACAAGAATTTTGTGAATAGGATGACTATGATACCTATTATAGTGAAGTATAGAAGTTGTGTTGTGCCTTATAATTTTACACTTCCAAGCTTTGCCATTATCTACTTAATCATAAATCTTATGTTGTCACCAATTTCAATCCCCTTAAATCTATGCACTCCAAACCGTATCATAGTGACCGTATCACCCAATGGATTATGATCATGAATGAGTTTGATATAGAATTCATCCCACAAAAATATTTTAAAGGACAATCCATTGCCAACCAACTCGCTGAAGCTCCTCTTCCTGACATTCAATTACCTCACGAACAATTTCATCATGAATCCATCAACACCATCAATCAAGAATACACTCCTATGAAAGACACTTTTTCTTTAATAGATCTAAGTGTCAACAATGGGAGGTTCCGGCATCATTATCATACCTCCCTGGGGGACTCCTATCCATATATCCTTCAAATTAAACTTTGAATACACTAATAACATGGCCAAATTTGATTCTCTCATTATGGGTCTCCAAAATTCTATCATGCTTGGTGTTCAAATCCTGGATATGTACAGAAACTCTCAACTTGTCATCAAACAAATAAAAGGAATTTATCAATGAAAAAATGAAACTCTACAAAATTATAAGACCATTGTTAAATTCCTCTTAGAAGCCTTTGATCGGTACACCATCAAAACTATTCCTTGATCTTATAATAAATTTGCAGATACCATGGCTTCTCTTACATCACTTATCCCCTATCAACCAAAAATTTCAAGCTATTTTTTGTTGTACATATACTTTATTAAACAACACATACCAACGAACTCATTTATATCAATCTAATCAAAGACAATCAAACAAACCTCTAGTAAACTCAAAATTATGACTATATCTTGGAATCTAAAATTCCCTCCAACCTATCTAAAACTGATAAGATATCTTTCTTTTTTTTAATGTGCTACTTGATATGTCATCATAGGTGGCATTCTCTACAAACTTGGATTTGATGACCTCTTACTACAATGTCTCAAATCTCATGAATCCACTAAAACAATCCAAGAAGTCCATGATGGCAGATGTAGTGGACATTTTAATGGTATCGCTATCGCTAAACGTGTCCTACAAATTGGCTATTATTGTCCTACACTTAATCAATATTGTCGCACATACGTCAAGAAATGTGTTAAGTGTCAACAAAATTCCAATCTTACTCACATTCCTAGTTAGGCTCTATAGCCCGCTCAAGATCTATGACCCTTCCCACAATGAGGACTAGACCTTATTGGTATCATCAATCCTCGTTCATCACAATGACACCACTCTATCATCACAACTATTGAATATTTCACTAAATGGGTAGAGGCTATTCCCCTAGTATTTACTGAAGTAAACAAAATTGTCAAATTCATCTATCAACATATCATATGTCGATCTGACTTCCCTCACAAAATAATCATTAATAATGGAAAATATTTCAAAAACAAGGAAGTTAAAAAATTATTTGACACATTCAACATCAAACAAATATTTTCATCCCCTTATTATCCACAAACAAATGGAAAAGTAGAATATTCTAATAAGACACTTAACAAAATTCTTGTGTAAATTGTGGATTCAGCAGGAAAGAATTAGTATCTCTAAATCCCATTTAATATTTGGGCTTATCGAATTAGCATCCATACTCCTATAGGTGTTACACCCTTCTATTTAATATACGACTCTGAGGTGGTCCTACCCCTTGAAGTTTATATCCCATCACTTTGTGTATCCCTCAAAGAATTTGTTTCTAATGAGGATTATCATCAAGAACGTATAAAATAACTTGAATTTTTAGATGAACATCACCTAAAAACTCTCAAAAATAATCATGTCTACCAAGAATGCATCAAACAAGCATATAAAAAAATATGTCAAATAACGTGAATTAAAAATTTCTGATCTTTTCCAAAAATAAAATCAAAATGTCACTACTTTAGAAGGGAGTAAACGTGGAAATTTTCACCTAATTGGATCAGTCCATATGTCATCACTCAAAAGTATGGTTTGGGAGCCTATAGTTTAGGATCCCTTGATGGTGCACCTGAAAAGGAAACTTTGGATGCCTTGCACTTGTGGAATTTCTACTGTTAACATATCTACCATTATGACATTATTCACATCAAAGATCTCAGTCCGTCACCAACCTATAATTTTACCACTATAATGATTTGGAAGCATGGTCTACCATCACTACCTTTTAATTGAGACATTAAAGATGAACACCATGTCTCTGTTTATTGCATATTTCACAAAGACAACTTCCTCATCAGTAAGAACCCCACAATCATTACACTCATTTTCCCCATTATCTATCGACTGAAAAAATTATGTGGAATGCACATGTGTGGTTTGTACCCACATTTTTTTTCCTCCTCAAAATGGTCTAATAGGACTTCCCCCAACATAAAAATAAATCAATAACATATCTAGATGCACATTATCTAAAATATAGATGGATACCTTGAGGGACAACTATTAAGCATAATAAATATAAACTAATCCCTCAAAGGACAACTTCCTATCAAATATAGAATGTTCCCTCAAAGGAACACTATTCAAAATTAGAAAACATAAAATCAAAATTGTAGACCACTCTCTCGAAGGATGGATACCCATATCATTATAAAAAGGATTCTCGCATCCATCAACCTTCAAAAATTCAAAAAAAACAAAAGCATCCTAGGAAAGATTCTTGCATAGATAAAATTTCCCATTAAAGAAAACTTCCTACATTGATCAGTTTGCATCATTAAAAAAATAGTAGGGGCATGAGCCTATAAAACCATCAAAAGGAGAACCTACTCTCCCATACAAACTACATATATCAATCCTTCCCATGTCCTAGGAAGGCGTAGAAACTTAGTCCTGTCTATATCCGAGGTCATACATGTGACTAACTATTGTTAGTTATATGTTAACATTTGTTACAAGGCCTTAAGCGCATTTTCATCATCATACTTTTACCATCAGATTACATATGTATCAAATCTAGTCTAAAAGCAAATAGTTCACATTTTATTCTTAACCATAAGTTTTGAAGTACATTTTGAAGCATATATCAAGATCACCACACTTTAAGTCACATCATATCACATATATCTAAAACTATCTTAACATCACATCATGAATATCAACATCAAAATATCTCAGTCAACACATGAATCTCAAAACATCATCATCATCATCATCATCATCATCATATATATATACACACACACACAAACACACACTTAATAGTATATAAAAAATGACTTCAAAAGGATCATATAAAAAATAATCTCTATCCAAATAATATAAAAAATCAATATATCATGTGGTAAAATCAAACTCTGATACACGAATCACCACCCTAGCCTCCTATGGCCCCTGCATATGGCCCCAAATCTCTCTTTGGTTGTGCTATAATCACTGTGCTCACCACTGTCACCTTTCAAGCTGATCGATGCTCACTACCTATGTGCTCAAAATAACGAGGGGGAAAATCTGTAACCAAGCGTTCATAATATCACTTCTCCTCTCCAAGTATTCTATACTACTCAATGGTCAAAAAACCAAGAGGCCCCATCTATCCTCCTCTTGCAGGTACTACCACCTACTCTACACTATACCCTACTCCCTGGGTCGCGCAACCATATTCCTTCAATGCCATACCTACCTCTTTGATGTAGCCTAGAATTCAATGATACAAATCCAATAAGACCCTAGACATGCTGAAATATAACTCAACCTAGACTGAGCGCTTACCTGAAGTGTGCGAAGGTACTAGGTCCCTCTTTAGGGTTGTTGTTATAGGATGTTAGCATTATGAAGACTTAAGATATACATATAGTTCCATTACTAACACATCATTCTAAAGAGCATACCAGATCTATATCTAAGGGAGAACAAAATTAAGTATTAACCATGATGAGATCACAAACATACTAGATTTAGATACACACAAAACTAGCACTTAGATCCAGCCAATATCCTCCATTATATTCAATGTAATAATTATACAAAATATTTATTACAATAATAGTAGTACGTGCATAACAAATTTAACAACATATATATATATATATATATATATATATATATATCCCCTCTTTCTATTACATAGTTTACTACATATATATAAGGTTGGAGACTTTTCCTTCACCGCTTATCCATTCAAAAAATAGGTCACATGCTACTAATAGCCATGCACTATTAAAAAACTAGCCACACATGCAAGTGTGCTAACAATAGACTACTACTAGCTAACTAACAGTAGAAGATCTATTTTCAGCTTGTGTCGATGCAAAGTGCTTCATATCTAATCCTATAAGAATATCCAATGTGTGGTGCACACGTATCTTCCTCGTTTGTGTGCTCTGCATGCCATCTCTAAAAATAGACCTTCATGACCAAAAAATGATAAGTCCCAAAAGTTGCACTTGTGCTCTACGCATGTGTTCTCTCTATCCATTCACGCTTTTGAATATGACTCACTTTCCCATGCAGACTTCTTACATGCTTTTTGTCACATGTTCTATGATCAACATTACCCCACACTAATTTCATTGTCGCCCCAAAAATGGTCATCTCCAAAATTGAATTAAAGAATAGAAGAATGGAAAGAATGAAAGAATGTTTTTACTCTGCAGTCTCTTCTTCTGCAGTTTGAAAAACTAATTCAGGATATTCTTGTTTGATTTCAGCCTCCAAGGTCTGCCACTCAGTGAGTGCTTCCTCTACTCTTTCTAGAATTTCCACAACAATGGACTCTAGTTCATCTTTCATGATCTCTCCTTTCTCATTCTAAAAGACCAACACAATTCTGGACATTACAGTCTTTCTCCCCTCTAGTAAATCCATTTTCTGTGCAATGAGTTTCCCAAGTTCTTCTAGCTGATTTTTGTGTGGTTCTTGGGCTGATGCCAAGGCCTTGCACTTCTATTTAACCATTGATAACCTTTCTGTATGGCCCAATGTTTCATCCTTCATCACTTTCTAGACCTCATTGTTCTCCTCTAGGGTTTTTATGTTAATGAGTGCCTCTGGAGCTGTGCAGATGTTCAAGTATTGGTTTGCTTTCTTTAGTTATTATTGCAACACTTGCAATATTCTTTCATATGATGTAATATTCCACATCACTAAAGCCTTTTCTTGCTCTGCCTCTTGTGCTAGATCCTTTGGCATTAACATGCACAAAGGTTCATCTTGAAGCACTAGGTCCACCAATGTACCTACATAGTTTATTGTTGAAGAAAATGTCTTAGATACCTTTAGCTCTAAGTGTGTCCTAGCCCTTACAACATTATCCCCAATTTCCTCTGTGATGCTGATAAATACAATGTTATTTTTCTGTGCTAAGTTTCTTTCCTATGTTAGGCATGCTATTTCTCCATCCTTAGTTTTAATCTCTTCCCTGAGTGCCTTAATTATGGCAGCCTTGTCCATATTCCGCCTCGCCACCTCTATTGAGACTTTCACCAATGTATTGCTTACCTATTCATCTGACATGACAATAGGCTTTACTGTCATGTGTCTAGCCTAAGGTGTCTTTTTCAACCTTATTGATACACATGACTCCTCACACACATCAAAATCCAATTCATCCATGTGTGTGTGAATGGACCATGATAACTGTCTTCTTATGCACACTGTTGCTATATCTTCATCCATTAATTCCTGGCCATATAAGTCCTTTTGTGTCAATGTTCTCTAGAAATGGGCGCAGATAATTTTACTAGCATCCTCTATATAACCCACGGCTAGTGGAATTTTCTCTCCACTCATTCTTTTGGACATTGGCTATTTAGGAACTTGAGCTTCTAGATTTGGAACTTTTGTGTCCATGTCATGAGTAGTCTCTATAGCTATCTCATATGTCCCCTTTTCCTCTTGTTCTCCTTTCTTCATTTATTCATCCTTTTGTTCTTCTATTTCCTCTGAAGGTGTAGGAGAATTAGGCATGCTTTCCTCTGATTCTTTCACCTCCTCATTTAACTTCAGTTTCCTTCTCCTTTTTGTGATTGCATCCTTCTATGGAGAGAGTCTAGGTGATTTGCACATTATTTTCGGAGTAGAACCCTGGGTCCTTATTCTCCTGAACACTCTCTTAAATTGGTGCTCTCCTTGTACTGCATCCAAGTCCTCCTCATCCCCCTCTTGTGGTTGAGGTGGTGTAGTGGCACACACAACTTCATCCTTATTTGTAAGATGTATTCTACCTCTATGCTCAGGCTCATCCTCCTCATCCTCTACCTCAATTGGTTCTATGGGCTTAGGCATTGGGATGTTCTCCATTGTGTTCTTACCCTTTGGTGGTGCTGGAAGTGCGAACTCATCTTCCACATACTTGTTAATCTCCATCTTGGGCTTCATTTGGAGGTACACCAGTGCTACTCCAATATCTCCCACAACCAAACTTACTAGTTTAATGCTCAATACATATGAAATGATACTTTCAATATATGCACCCCTCCCTAGATACACATATTTCTTCCATAGTGTGTGGTAGTCACAATCTACCTTGTCCACATTGAATGTGAGGTACCGCATGTCTGAGAACCTATGTACTAATGGCTGTAAGTACCTTGCTATGAAGGCATATGATAAATTACACCAAGCGCTCCATGCTCCATCATTCATGGCAAACTGCGCTATGTAAAAGTGTTGGTATATAGAGAACTGAACTACCTTTCTAGCTACTGAAGGCAAGTCTTTAGAGATGCACCATTCTTCTTCAAAGGTCATGCGGAGCCTATCGTACCACTTCTCAGACCTTTACTTGACCTATTTTGTTATGGATACTGTTAGTGCAAATCTATAGCACCCCCTAAATGACCTTCAGATTTATAGTCCAGAATTGGGTCATTTAGTGTGATTGCACAACATTGCGTTTCCTCCAAGGTGTGGGACCTTGCAAGGTGAGAAAACTCTCCAGATTGAAGTTGGTTCTTACTCCTCTATTTAGGTGTATGCATGCAATTCTTGTAGAGGTTCTGATTCAAAATTCCTACTCTAAAACTACCAAGGAGACATGGTTGAGAGAAAACATGGAAATGGAAAAAAAAAAAGCAAAAAGAGAAAGGTGATACACCAAAGGAGTGTTGAAGTCCTTACTTTGTAAAAATCGACACAGATCATGGGATATAACAACAAAACATGCAAAAATTACCATAATGTAATGAAGGATCATAAGAAAATAATAACTGCATGAGAGGATTGAAAATTGATCACAAAACATACATTATCATGCCCAAATTTGATACAATACATTCCATTGGAAAAGAGGAAAAAACATGTTACAATCTCCATGGGAGGGCTGAAAATCCTTCAAATCTAACTGTTAAGTAGGAAAAAAGAACTTGTAAAAGTAAGAACATCCAACATTACAAAATGAGCCAAAACTGGCTTTTAACCATGAAACAAAATGGAAGAAAGGAGAAAACGCGGGAAAATCTGATTTGAGATCTCCAACCATAGACAAGATTCATTAAAAAAATAAGGGCACCTCTAGAAATCTACTTTCAAATGCATTCAAGCCCGCAGGACAAGAAATTTCCCATGCCTCATTAAATCTGGTAGATGGAAATCTGATTTTTTTGTCTTTTCCAGTGCCAGAGACGTTTTTCAAATTTTCTCCCTCTAATTTCTAGTAAAATTAAAAATTTAACCCTCCATCATGTATATTATTTCATAATCTTTCCATTGATATAAAGAATGTGAAAATATGAGCTATGGATCAAAAGATATGCCCCTCTGAAGATTTAGGGAAAAAATGGCGAAAAACAGAGTCAGAATTTGGTCGGCGGTGTTAAACTTCAAAATTTTCCCATTTGGAAAATTTTCCCAAAACACTCCACACCTTTGCTACTCCACTAGCATGTGTCTCTTCTCAATTCACTAATGGAATCACGGGCTCAAGCTTCGCCTTTCTCCTTTTGGTTTTTTCATTGGAAAAATTTCCCAAAATTTCCCCGCACTCCACTCTCTTGAAGACATATGTCGGCTTCTGTTACTTGGCAGGGATGAGCCTCAAATTTTTCCTTTGCACCTCTATCACTTTGGAAAAAAACCAAAAATTCCTCCACACCCATGATTCCCACTGTTGTCATGGACACATGGCACATCCTCATTCAATGTGGGGCCTTCACAACTTTTTCTCCATCCTCCGTAGGCCTGCAGGCTGGATTTTTCTTTTGCACCTCCGCCATCCTTCTTGGAACATTTTCCAACATCCCCCTGATGTCTGTCACCCGCCTTTCCACATGGCACTTTCTTATTGGCCGCTGTCCTGTCTAGGGAAAATTTCCCCAAAAAACTCCGCTGAGCCATAACTCAAAAATTACGAGTTAGGAGGAAAATTTTACCTTTCTGGAAAGGTGAGAAAATTCTCTATCTAATGAAACCATTTCTAAAAACCATTGAGTGCCTAAAATGTGTGAAAATTGAATTTGAAGCACAAGGAAGGAAAGAATGAAGGAAAGTTAGCCAAAATAAGTAGGGGGCTCATTTTAGATAACAATTTTGGTGACTCAGAGGGGTCATCTGCCTGCTAGATGAATGATCAGTGGCCTTTGAAGCATCCATTGGGAATGGATTCAAGCCTGATAAATTGATTCTGATCTAAACTATGAAAATATGACCTCTGAGCCATTTGGAAACCCACTAAACTTGGAGTTTATCTTCACCAAAATTCCACTGAAATGGACTATGTAAGAGCAACCAAAACAACACCAAACAACTATGTACAAAACTGAAAATCATACATGCTCCAAATGGAGCATGCAGAGTGTGCAAAAGCACTTCTTCTTTTGAAAGAAAACCATCCTACTCTACTCTAGCTAGAAGAAAAGGTAAGCTAAACAAACCCTATGATTGGTTGTGCAAAATAGCTTCCTTTCTTTAAAATGGGCAGCCATGCAATTGATTTGGAGCTGATCATGGCTGTTAGGATGAGCAGAAAATCAATAAGAAGTTGGCCTTCTACCCAAATCAGAAAGGTATCAACTGAAAACAAATCCAATACCTCTTTTAGTTGCTCTGAATTTGGATTAAAAAGGTATATGAGCTGATCCTTGGTACTTTGTAGCTCATCCTCATGCTTATAAGCAAGCATGACTGGTTGTGGCTTCTCCTTTGGCTCCAATGAAGCCAAATACCTTATTGGGAAAGGTCTGATCCATTTAATATGCCCATAGCTCTGATTTTCAACTCCAAAAATGGAGTCCTCTTGTAGACCTTCTTGGATGGATGATGTGGAATAGGTGGTGAAAATAATTTTTTCTTCCCCTTCCTTTTCCCATGAAGTACATGGAAGATATAAATCTTTCAAACTTGGTTCTAATGAGCTGTCACAAAACACAGGCTGTTGTTTTTCAATGTTCTCCTTTGTCACAACAGGCTCTTGATTTTGGAGAATGAATGGTGGAGAAGAGAATTTTGTAATTTCAGCTAACTCCTCCTCAATACATTCCACTAAGTATGATAAACAATCAAACTCTTTGTTGTCCCACTGCAACAAAGCTTTTCCCTCTTGCATGGTGACTTCCAAATCTGCATTTTCTTCACCATGTCTAGCTTCATTCTCAAACATGAAACTTGTTAATTCAAACTCATCCAAAATATCAGATTTTTGGAGAGATGAAGTGGGAGAGAAACATGAAATTTCTTATACCTCTTGTTCACAATTTGGACCTTTTTTGTTCACCTCCATAATGGCTTCATCAATCAAATCAGCCCCTTTGAATGAAAGCAAAAATGTATCAATAATGCTTCCTTTTTATGCTGTTGCTAAAACTGACTTGACTTATCCATTTTCTCCTCAAAAATGAGATTTTGAGTTGGTTTTTCTTCCTCCATGATGACTGATTTTGTAATGCAGATTGGATCAACATTTTCTTTGGGAAAAATGCCAAGGGGGACACCTGACTCATCACCAACAAACTGCTGATTCTTTTCCACTTGTTCTTGTTCTGCTGCAAACTCAACCTCAACCACCACTATTTCTTCAACCCCAACTTCCTCTTTTGGCCTCACCATCAAGGGGATTTTTGTAATCTCAAATTTTTGAGCCCAAATCTTTAGATTTTCTATCATTTATCTTCTATTGGGATCTTCTTCTTGCTGTCCTTGACTGGTTTTTGTATTTCCTTCTTCCCTACATGGAATTAGGAAGACAAGAGGAGAAATAGGTTGGAGTTCAACCAATTTTGCATTTGTTTGTGGTGGGGAGGGAGGTGGAAATTCTTGTTTAATTTGAGGGAATGGCTGTTTGGAAGGGAAAAGAGAAGAGAAATCCAGGTGGGGTGGGAGACTAGGAGATGGAGAAATGGAATCAACATTTGGGACAACATATGGGAAACTTGAAGCTTGACACTACTGAAATGATAAATCTTAAGAGGGTGAAAAAGAAAGAGAAGGAGATGTTGAATGACTTACTCATTGACAAGGTTGATTTATACTTTTCTCATATGCTTCTATCTCCTCAATCCATTGTGCAAGTTGGGGCAGCATTTCAACCATGAAGTCCAGCTTCTCTTGAGGGCTGTAGTGTCTTGGAATAGGGCCTCCCCATGGACAGTGTGCTCTGAAACCAATCTAAAATGCCTTCATTTGTACTTGAGCCCTTAATTGCACCATGTTTACCTCCATCTTTTGGATCTTCTCCAAAAAATTTGCATTTTCTTCTTGACTTCCCTCACAATTTTCATACCCTTGTGCTTGACATGCTTCATAGCTAAACTGACTTTGGCATTTTTAAGATGGATATGCATACTGGTTTTGAATCTACTCAAAATGTTGATTTGGAGGAGTTGTAAAGTATGTTGGAGGTAGGTTTGAATGGCACTGCTACTGTAAATGTGAATTCCATGATGGAAATGAATTCATGATTACACAACCTCATGTAATGTAAAAGGATAGAAGATATGGAAAGAAGAATGGATGAAAAATGAATAAAAATGAATGGAAAGAGGTTCTGCAACTTCAAAAATGGGTTGCTGATCAGATGGAGTCACCAGATGTGTTTGCAATTGCCTCCAAAGGATGGAATCTTCACAGGAACACATCAACCTACAAAAGTTAATTGGAATACCTCTAAGGTCCCACCGGGCATGCCAAAACTATTAGTGCAAATCGACAACACCCCCTAAATGACCTTTAGACTTGCAGTCTAGAATTGGGTCATTTAGTGTGATTGCACAAAATTGAGTTTCCTCCAAGTTGTGGGAGCTTGCAAGGTGAGAAAAATCTCTAGATTGAAGCTGGTTCTTACTCCTCTACTTAGGTGTATGCATGCAATTCTTGTAGAGGTTCTTATTCAAAATTTCTACTCTAAAACTACCAAGGAGATAGGGTTGAGAGAAAACATGGAAATGGAAACAAAACTAAGCAAAAACAGAAAGGTGATACACCAAAGAAGTGATGAACTCCTTACTTTGCAAAAATAGACACAGATCATGGGAATACAACAACAAAACATGCACAAATTACCATAATGCAATGAAAGATCAGAAGACAATAATAACTGCATGAGAGGATTGAAAATTGATCACAACACATACATTATCATGCCCAAATTTGATACAATACGTTCCATTGGCAAAGAGGAAAAAATGTGTTGAAATCTCCATGGGAGGTTTGAAACTCCTTCAAATCCACCTGCTAAGGAGGAAAGAAGAGCTTGCAGAAGCAAGAACATCTAACATTACAAAATGAGCCAAAACTGGATTTTAACCATGAAATATAATGGAAGAAAGGAGAAAACATGGGAAAATATGATTTTATATCTCCAACCACCTACAAGATTCATTAAAATAATAAGGGAACCTCTAAAAATCCACTTCCTGATGCATTCGAGCCTGTAGGACAAGAAATTTCCCATACCTCATTAAATCTAGTAGATGGAAATCTGATTTTTTTTTTCAGTGCCAAAGAAGTTTTTCCAAATTTCTCCCACAAATTTACATCAAAATTCAAAATTGAACCCTCCATCATGTAGAAGATTTCACAATATTTCCATTGATATAAAGAACATGAAAGTTTGAGCTCTGGATCAAAAGATATGCCCCTTTGAAGATTTAGGGAAAAAATGGCAAAAAACAAAGTCAAAATTGGGTGGGTGGGGTCAAACTTCAAAATTTTCCCTTTTGGAAAATTTTCCCAAAACACTCCACACCTCTGCCACTCCACTGACATGTGTCACTTCTTAATTTTCTGATGGAATCATGGGATCAAGCTTTGCCTTTCTCCTTTTGATTTTTTCATTGGGAAAATTTCCCAAAATTTCCCCGCGCTTCGCTCTCCTGGTGACATGTGTCAGATTCTAGTTGCTTGGCAGGAACACACCTCAAATTTTTCCTTTGTGACTTTATCAATTTTGAAAAAAACCAAAATTTCCTCCACACCCTCGATTTCTGCCGCTGTCATGGACACGTGGTGCATCCTCATTCAATGCGGGGCCTTCGTAACTTTTTCTCCATCCTCTGTGGGCCTATGGGCTGGTTTTTTATTTTTTGCCTCCGCCATCCTTCTTGGAAAATTTTCCAACATCCCCCCAATGTCTGCTGCCTACCCTACCATGTGGAAATTTCTCATTGGCCATGGGCATGTCTAGGGAAATTTTCCCCAAAAAACTCCGTTGAGCCATAATTCGAAAATTACAAGGAGTTAGGAGGAAAATTTTACCTTTCTGGAAAGGTGAGAAAATTATCTATCTGATGAAGCCATTTCCAGAAACTGTTGAGTGCCTGAAATGTGTGAAAATTAAAGTTGAAGCAAAAGGAAGGAAATAATGAAGGAAAATTAGCCAAAATAAGCAGGGGGCTCATTTTGGATGTCAAATACTTCACATAAGTACTTTTTGAAGCATTATGAAGGTGACTTATGCTCCATGGGATACTCCCATATCTTCTCTTTCAGTCCATCAGATACTCTAATCTCCATGAACACCAGTGATAATAGAACAGCTCCAAAGCTGATCCTTCCTCCTGTGTGTGCTTCCTCAATAATTGTTTCTGTAATGTAATGCAAAATGTTGTAAACTACCCCTTCAAACATCTTTTTAGCAATGTGCAGCCACATGGTATTCACTTGTGACCACCTTTCCTAGTCATTTAGCTTTGTAACAAGATGTGCGACTGCTTACACAACTGGATACTTCTTCAGTTTATCAATGTCCATGCCACACGGACCCTTTGTGTACCCCAACTCCTTTTGGGTCTCCAATATTGTGGCCTTGTTTGTTAAATCATCTCACAAATCTTCTCTTGTGCCCTTCAATCCTGTTACCGTGGAGATAAGCATGGCTGAAATTATGGCTATGCGTCTTCCAAGGTAGAAAAAATGCACTCTACTCATGAGCCACTAGTACAAGTGTTCATATTTCTTGAAGTAAGGGAGTTTGTATAACTGGTAAACTCCAATCTTCTTCAAGAGCTTCTTGCCAGCATCATCATACAATGACATATCTTCCACCGTGCATTTATTTGTTGTGTTTAGCAAGGCATGAAGCTCCTTCTTATTCTCTATAATACAGTGATTGTACTCACTCACCTTTCTTTTCCTTATGTGAGAATCCTACTTCTATCCTATGATAACCCCCTCTAGATATTTCATTTCAGAAAAATTAGTTTCGGGAGCCATCTCCTCTTCTTGTTCAACAACCTTATTCTTTCTCTTCACTCCTGCTACAACTACTTTCTTGGGTGCCATTTCTACCTTGCAATCCTTTGGAGATACTCACCTCTTAAATTTTGTAATGTGTGAATCAAACCCTAGCTCAATTCAGTGTGCCTTAGGTGAAATCATGTTCCCTCTCCTCTCTCTATCACCTTGCTTCTCTTAAACCCTTGATCATCGAGGACGTAAGCTCTTTCTACACACAGATCTCTTCCTTGTGACTAGCTACACACCTCTTGCACCTCAATTTGATCACTCGGCTCTTCACACTTAGCTATTTTTTAAATACTCTTAATCACAATGGTAAAAATGAATTCGCATCCCATCCTTATATTAATTTTCAAAATTTTGATGCATTCATTAATCCTTCACCTACCAAATATCCTCTCATTAATTGATCAATTCCATCCTTTCCATGCGTTACATCCTCTCTCCCCAACTATAACCTTCTAGCATTCCTTCCTACCCTCTGGTCACAAACTTCTCTTCAGCACACTTCCCTACACCTAAGTACCTCATTTCTACACCTTCTACTGGTAGTTGTTATGGCCTCTTCTTACCTCGTGTTATACTATCATCTCCATCTTTGGTCACTTTTTAGAAGTAATCCTTTGAATTGAAGAGCATTCGTAGCAGATTATTCCTTTCACTTTTCAATTCCCATGATTTTGTACCTGGATATCAAGAACTACCCCACACTAAAAGTATGTGTAGTCCTATGCACATAAACATGCTTCATAGAGTAATTAGCTTCATGCACGCAGACACGCTTATTACACAAGAACAATAACTAAATTGACAAAGCATAACGATAAAGAAGAAAACACATTAAGGGAATGTAGAATTGAAAACCTAATCTAAATGGTAATACTGCCTTATTACAAACACCAAGAAGACTTATTTATAGTAGGGATTCAACCTACTCCTGTTGAAGTAACCAGGTATCTGTTTCCATCAAGTTCTTCTAACTGGTAAACACCTGCTTTGAGGATGTAAGTGATAACATATGGCCCCAAACAATGTACCTTAAGTTTTCTTGGATGGTGCAAGAATTTAGTGTCATAAAGAAGCACCATTTGTCCAATCTTAAACTTCTTGTCCCTTATGTTTCTATCATGCCATGCTTTTTGCCTGGCCTTTTCTTGCTTCTAACTCCAACATGCTATGGCTCGTCGCTCATCTAGCTGAATTATATGTTTGATCCATTCTTCTAAAGCTTTCTCATTAGCTAGACCTCTAGTGCATGTAATGCACAAAGAAGTTAACATAAATTCCATAGGAAGAACGACTTCTATGCCAAACACTAACTGAAATGGTGTTTATTTGTTCAAACTTTTATATGTTGTTCGATATACCCAAAGTACTACAGATACTTTATCATCCCAATCCTTTCTTCCAACATCACATATTTTTGTTAATGTTTGGCCCAAAATTTTGTTGAAAGCCTCAAAAATTCCATTTTATTAAGGATGATAGGGTGTAGTCTTATGGTGTGCAATCATGCACTCATCCAATAAAATTCTGATTATCTCATTAAAAAAATGTGTACCCCTATCACTAGTCAAACTCAAAGGACATCCATACCTTATAATGATATTTTCCCATATAAATCGTGCTATTGTAGCTGTTGTATAGTGCTTGGTAGGTGATGCTTCTGTCCATCTTGTCAGATAGTCTATGCAAGTTATAATTTAACGTGATCTAGTTCTACGCACATCTGGTGAAATAGGACCCACAAAATCTATAACCCATTTATCAAATGGTTCTGCACTAGTAATAGGTCTCAGAGGCATTTCATCTCACTAGCATGGTCTTCTAAGACATTGAAAATGGTCACATGTCTTATAGAATTCCTTACAATCTTTATAGAGGGTCTCCCACCATAATCCAGTGAGTAGAATCTTGCGCTCTATGCCATCACCTACATAGTGGCCACCTACAATTCCACCATGAGCTTCTTCCATAATGCCCGTGCACTCATGTTGTAATACACAATGACACAATGCCTCATCGTGACCCAATTTGTACAAGTCGCCACTGATTAACATATAAGGTGTGACACTATAGCAAGTTGTTTCTTCTCCAAGGATTTCATTCCTTCTTGTGCCATCCCTATTCATAGAAAGACAATAATGTACTCTAGTTATGATGGTGTGCATTGTAACCTGTATAACTATTCATCTGACATGGTATCCTCAATTTCATGTGCTTCTTCTCATGACTGTATTCGTGATAGATGGTCTGTTCTAGAATTACTTTTTCCTAGTTTTACCACAATTGTGAAATCAAATTCTTGAAATAAGAGCACCCATAGACATATGCACCCTTGTAAGACATGTTTATTTATCAAATACTTCAATGCCATGTGATCTATAAAAAAGACAAATGGTGTAGCTAGTAGGTACTGACAGAGTTTATGCAGCGCATAGATCATTGACAAAGTTTCACTCTCTATAGTTGTGTAATTCTATTCTGTGGGAGTAAATTTTCTACTAGAAAACTAGATAGGATGATCTACAATACCTTCTCCAAGTTGGGCCAACACCGTGCCAATGGCTATGCCATAGGTGCTAAAATGTACATGAAATGGTTTGTCCCAGGAAGGAAAACACAGAATAGGTGTGGTAGTAAGTTTCTCCTTCAATGTCTCGAATGCGCGCTACTGTTATTCTCCCCAGTAGAACGTACCTTTCCCTTTCAGTAAATCTTCTAATGGTGTGACAACTTTGGCATAGCATTTGATAAACTTTCTGTAATATCCTGTATGACCCAAGAATCCATGCACCTCACTTTGACTGGTAGGCTTCCTTAGACCTATAATAACTGCAACCTTTGCTAGATCAACCAAGAAACCCTCCTTACATATTATGTGTCCTAAAATTATCCCAAATGGTGTAGAAAATATGCACTTCTTGATGTTCAAAGAGATAGTCAACTATCTACACCATTGAAACATTAAGCGTAGATTGTCACAGTGATCCTTTACTAATCCATACACTATCTAATCGTCTAAATATACCTGTAAGAAGTTGTGAATGAATTCCTTGAATTCTTGGACAACTATGCATGAAAATATAGTAGACACATTTTTCAGACCAAAGGGCATTACAATATAGGAGAAGCTACCCCATTCATTGGTAAATGTAGTCTTTTCTTGATCCTCCTAGGAAATCTTAACCTGATGATACCCAGAGAACCCATCTGTAAATCAATATATTTCACACCCTACAAATACTTCTAGTATTTCCTCATTGAATGATGTAGGGAATGGATCAGTTACACATGCAGCATTTAGATCCCTGTAGTCCATGCATATTTTTATCTGGCCATCCTTCTTGATATTGATCACCATTGATCTAACCCATTCTGACTCATCAAGGGGATTGATAATTTCAGACTTCAACATGTTATCAATCTCTTCTTTGACCTTTTCAAAAAAATTGGGGTTCATTCTATAAGCTCTTTCTAACTGGGCGGGTACCTTCTTTAAGCTTTATCTTCATCTCCCCTAATGAATCATGCACTCCTTTAAGTTCATGGTACCCCCTAGGAAATAGGTCCCGGTAATCCCTTAGTAACTCTATGATTTTTGCCGCTTCATATTCTGACCAATAGTCTCCAATTATGGCTTCCTTAGGCTCAATATCTGTTCTAATATTCACCCGCTTTGTCTTCATAGGTTCATGATAGGCGTGTGTGGTATTATCCACACTTTCCAATACCTCACACCTTCTTGTTGAATGGTTTAAATCTAGATTATCTACTTCTTTGTCATCCACTAACTAGACCATTTTTCCTTTGTCTTTCTCAAGGCAAGTGTGTTGAAGTAATGTTGCATCGGCCTCTAGTTCTTTATCAAGACACACTCATGAGTCCTCTTTATCTAATAATGCCTGAAGGAGTTCTTCAGCCTTGGCACTATCCCCCATAGTTAAGTGGTTGATAACTATCAATGCTTCTTCTACATGAGGCTTTATAGAGAAGAAGTCAAATGTCTGGGCCTTTATTGCAATTAAATTCTACCAATTTCTAGTTTCTGTATAGAGTTTTACATATACATACCAAGCACACAAAAAGCCTTGTAATGTGGAATAAAATCGGTGCACCCATAGTGAAGGTGGTAAAGCTTCTTGCCCTTCTGTCTAGAGTCTCTCACACTTATGAACGTGGTGCTGAAAAAAGTTGATTATCGTGATAAATACATATTTGAGTAGGTGCATTTCTCCTAAAGAACCTAGTAGTAAGAGAAATCCCAATTTAATTCCATCCAACCAGATTATCCCTATGGACCACCCATTAGCGTGCTATTGTCCCACATAACGTATATGATAGCATATTTCTTCTTTCCAGTGGATTTATCCATTTTTCTTCCATGGCACGTAGGATTACCATGGGATCCCCTTCTCCTGTGTAATAAGGTATTGAGTTGTTACCTATCCTCCTAACATAATGTGATTTTGTGCCTTGAGGGAATATTCTCTTTACTTCATGCCATACCAACTCATAAGTGTTGTGATCCCAATTATCACAAGAAACACTTGTAGTAACTCTAATAGACTGCATATCCTCCGACTTAATTAGTCCTTCTTTGGTTGGTTCAATCATCTATGGATCTCAGATGGCGCGTACATACATCCTATTCAGATCTTCTTCACTTAAGGGATCAACATAGGGCGCAAAATTTCCATCTGTTAAAGGGATAATAACCCTTTCCTCTTTATTTTCAAAACTGATATAGCCCTTGTTGAACCGAAGATCAACATTATTTGCATAGCACCGAGGATGCCCAATAGAGATGGAAAACTATCTAACTCTGCTAGTGCTGAAAATTCAAAGTCTCCAGTGGACTTGGATCCTTGTATGGTAATGGATGCATATTTAAAAACTCCTATGGGAGTGGCCTTAGTCTGATTAGCCATGAATAATACATTATAGGATAGCTACAATGGGGGTCTTCTCATTTGTACCCATGCATCCATGGTAAGAACATTAACCTCTGTGCATGTATCAATTAGTATATTACTCAATAACCACCCATCCACAACAACATTCAGAGTGATTTCCTTATCATAATATAGGCTATGAGGAGGGAGATCTACATGTAGGATCTACTGTCTAGTATCATTACTTGCGTGTGGACTGTTCCCTTTTAATCAAATCCCTAACAATGGAATGATGTTCTCCTGGCACAACATTTTACAAACTTCTCTCAAGTCATCTATATCAGTTTGCACCATCTCTGAAGCTTTCTTCTTCTCCTTTAAGTACTGTATCTCACCCTGAAGATTCCTTAGAACTTCCATGGTATCCTAATAAACCTCTTTCTGATAGGAAGGATCTGGGTACCGTGCATGAAGAACCTCATCTTTAGTGATGGTAGGATTCTACTGTAATGCTTCCCTGACACGTGCTACCTCAATGCGGGTCATGATATTCACTTGTAGTGCCTCTGATTCTACTTCCATCTTGGGTGTCCATTGATTGTACATAACACGTTATATCCTAGCCATCCTTGCACCTTTGTTTTCTTGTTAATGTTGCTTACTTAGATGCTCATATAGGTCTGGGAACTCTTCATAGCTATGGTTATTTTTGTAGAATAAACATGTAATATTCTGAGGACATTCACGCCTATAGTGTTTAGGATATCCACATGTATAACATGTTTCATGAGGAAACTCGCTTCTTCCACCACCTTTGCCTCATCCTCCAAATCCACTATGGTATCCTCAAAATCTGCCATGAATGCCTTCAAAATTCCCCTCATTATGATCATAGTACACTTGATTGTGATCCTATTCTTGATGCTCATTCTTTCCCTTAGAGTTATTTGAAACTCCTATCTACCGTACAAAAATATCTATAACATCATGGATTTTTCCAATCAGCCGGCAGTCCTCTGTGTCATGAGTCATGGACCTGTAGATTTTATAGTAGCTTGAAACGTTCTTCCTTATTGCACGTTGAAATAATGGGCAACGACTAACATCATGGTTTAAGTGGCATATTTCACAATCCATCAACAATGAGTGTATTGTTCTGCAAGGATAACTATCCTTTATGTGACCTTCTACTTCACAATCTATGCACCAAATCCCTATGCGCGTCTCATGTGTTGAATTTGATGATAGTTTCTCCAATTATTTTTCCATTGCTACTATTTGTGCTTCTAAAAATGGGCTTACCCCGATATATATGCTTCCAACTACTTTAGTGTGTAAGGCTTCTTTAAGTGCTTCGCATGGATCAGTGTATGTCTTATGTGATAATGCCCTCCTAAAAGGGGTAATCAAGCCCCCAACGAACCATTGTGCATGTTGGCTTGCGTGTATGTCATAACAAAGCTTTGATAACAATATTTTAAATTGTGCATCATAATCTCTAATAATTTTAGTAGTGCCTTGCTTAATATCCTTGAGCACACTTATACTCTTCTACTCAAACTTAGGGCTTTGAAACTATGTAAGGAATGCATCCTTTAAAGCCATATTATCTACGTAAGTCTGATTAGGGTTAAAATTTCTCTACCATCTATGTGCATGCCCTTATAACGTAGTGGAAAATTAGATTACCCTACGCTCAGAATCCATGATTTCTTCTGCACGCTACAATATTTCACACATGTGCACATGTTCAAAAACATCTTCTACGCCCCTATACTTTGGAAGATGAAGAGACATCTCCATGTAAATATTCTAGGCTTGGTGCAGACCTTTCCCACCTGATCTAGAACCTCATGTGTTTCCCCTGCCTCTAGAACCACTAGATCCACTTGAACCAGAGCTACCTATGCCTCCTGATCCTAAACCTATAGCTAGGGTTGGACCAGAAGATGTACTTCCCTATGTCCCAATAGTAGAACTAAACTATACCCCAACAGTTCTTGAAGCATTACTAATCCCATAAGTCAATCCAAAAATTGGTGTGCTTGTATTCTATGCTGATGATACACTCAAAAATGTACTCCCATATAATAATGAAGCTATTTATGCTACCATTTCTGTGCCTTTTATAAGACTCACTCCTACTCTCCTACTGTTTGAACTAGCTTGTTGACTATTTGTTTTACTAGATCCTAAAAAACCAAATGCAATGGAATGGTTACCAGGTGGATTCTAATGTGTGCCCATGACTCAGGTAGTCTCTTCTGGTGCACTTCTACATGAGGTCGAGGGGGGATCCCTGTTATGCTTTCCTAGATGGGGAGTTTCTGATGCTCTAGCTCCACGTCTTCTACGTGAGCTTCAAATCCTTCATGATCCATCTCTCTCCTCAATGCCATACTTTCTGTAACATTATTTTTCTTCTCTATCTCCCTCTCACATGCCTCATTATACTTAAGATGCCTTTCCTCTCTCTCCCTTTCTACCACTAGGTCTGCCATCTTTCACCAGACTTTCTCCTACCCCCACACATGGCAGGGTTTAGTTAGCCATCAGTTTACTCTCTAGATTCAAGGTTACCATTAGGATCTTCATCTCCAGAGGAATTCCTTGTAGGTAAGCTCCCCTTGAATATCATAAAAACTGGAATTCATCTACTTATGGACACAAATAAGTAAAAATTGAGTACTCCAATATATAACTGTTCAAGACACCATGGAACCACATATCCATAGCTCAAGTCCAAATAAATTCAGCATCATACAAGGCCTGGAATTATTCTTGCATCTAGAAAAGTGTGCGATAGCTCCAATTTAATTTAGATGTATAAGAAAACAACCACTCATACAATTATATTGGAAAGATAATGAAAAATCTCTCATATAAACTGTCATACAGATTCTATTCCACCCACATGTGTAGGTTAAAATCAGATCCAGTGTTGAATCTCTGTGCGTTTTCTTCTTCCAGATCATGTATCCATTCTTCAACACTTGCTAAGGTCAACCGGTATGTCTTCATCACGAACCATCCTGAAAACAACTAAAAAATAGGTCTCGAAAATGGAACCAATGATGCAGCCTAGAATTCAATGATACAAATCAAATAAAACCCTAGACACACTGACACATTACTCAGCCTAGAATGAGCACTCACCTGAAGCACATGAAGGTACCAGGTCCCTCTTTAGGGTTGCTATTGCAGGATGTTAGCATTATGAAGACTTAAGATATACATATAGTTCCATTACTAACACAACATTCTACATAGCATACTAGATCCATACCTAAGGGGAAAAAATTAAGTATTAACCATGATGAGATCACAAACATACCAGATTCAAATACACACAAAAATAAAACTTAGATTCAACCAATATCCTCCATTATATTCAATGTAATAAGTATACAGAAGCTTCATTACAATAACATTAATATGCAAGTAATAGATTTAACAACATATCTCTGTATATATCCCCCCTCTTTCTATTACATAGTTTACAACATATATAATGGTGTGGAATTTCCATTCACTACTTATCCATTCCAAAAATAGGTTGCATGCTACTAATAGCCACACGTCGTTACAAAAATAGCCACACATGAAATTGCGCTAATAATAGACTAATACTAGTTAAATGACAGTAGAAGATCTATTTCTGTCCTGTGTCCATGAAAATTTCTTCATATCCACTCCTCTAGGAAAAGCCAATGTGTGGTTCACACATTTCTACCTCATTTGTGTGCTCTGCATGCCATCTCCAAAAATAGACCTTCATGAGTGAAAATGGCTAAGTCCCAAAATATGCACTTCTTCTCTGCACACGTGTTCTCTCCATCCATTTGCACCTTTGAATATGAATCACTTTCCCATGCAGAATTCTTGCATGATTTCTGTCACATGTTCTCTGATCAACACTCTCCATTATTTTCCAGTAGCTCCTCTCTCTACTAGCGAAATTTGTCTCATTGCTGTAGATATGTATCACACTCTATGCATATCTGATGTATCTCCTACTGTAGCCTATCCTACTCCTAGGAAGATATTTCATGCTACTCTATTAGTCTATCCCTCTCCACATGTAAAATATCATGAGATTCCTGCAACCTAGCTATCCCATTTCTAGTATCACCCTCCTCATCCTCCTCTCCACCCATTGTTGCCGCCTACCCACCCTATCTCCACAAGAAACCTACAACTACACCCACCAAGCCATTAAACCCTCATCCACCTTAACATCATAATCCTCAATTTTCCTTTTTCTCTACTACCTCCTTAGTTTTCCCACCTCATCTACTAATGGTGTGGGTAAATATATGTTCGTCTCATCACGCTGATATACTATCCGATCAGCTAAAATTTACTAAGAAAATCTAAAATTCACCGCACCTGAGGAAACTATAAAACCTCTATCATATCTAGTATCCTCCCCTACACCCACCTTACCCTCCTCAACTGTGCTAACTCTACATCCATCCTTGGCCATGAAGGGTACCTCACCTTACGTCTTCAGATCACATCATCTATAAACAATGATCTAGAGATAAAATTGGTGGGAAAAGTATCCCTAAATCTCTTAGGATCATTACAGATAGTAGATGGCTTTGAGATATTTACGACACCTATTACAACTTGAAAAACAATACAATACGCTCTAGAAGTAGTCTGCGTAGGAATAAGGTATTCGTAGGATGAGGCCAGAACATAGGTGACACAGTGACTGGACATGGGTATAATAATAAATAGGTCATCGTAGCACCACTGAGAAAAAATAAAATGTTTTCAAACCTTCGGTATTTGATAGGTGTAGTAAAAATAATTACAACAGTGGTTCCAGTTTTGTTTCAGAAGGGGATCTGACCACCATAGTACTCCAAGTAACTCATCAAGAAACTTGGTGAGCTAATACTGAGCTAAAAATCAAGCTCATGATTGAGATACTCAGTGAGTTGGTACTGAGCTCATTGGTAAGCCAATGGTGAGTTGATCGAGATGATTGGGTCTAATAAGGAACCAAGATAATTTACAATTTGAATGAGTGAGTCACATTTGAGTTGCATTGGGTGAGTTATACGAGCCAACCAATCTTGGGACTGAGTCACACAACCATTGGTGAGCCCAATGTTAGGGAAACAAAAGGTGGGATCAACGTGACTGGAACTACAAGTACAATAAGTGAGAAAATCCTATTTTAAGGATTATAAAAACCAACCCCTACCACATGTGGGATAAACCTAGACAACTCATAGAAAAGGCCAACTTGATGGCTCACTTGTTGGTAGTTCGGGAAATGACGCAGTGAGATAAGATGGCCAACTCAAACTGAAGGGAAGGGTAGAGGACATGAGGCGAGGGCATGGAGGTCGAGGGGCTTGAAATTGACCAATATGGGGTCAACTTAGATGTGGAAAATGGTGAATTAGGTTCAGGGTGATGTATTGGTTAACAGGAGGGCACGAAAACGAAGTAGCTTGAGGTAACAATGAAGGTCTTGGTGGGGTAAAATACTAGAGGTTTGAACTACTAACCAACCCCACCCTATGTGAATGGCCCAACCAATCCATCTAGCTCACCACAGTGATCAAAATAATGACGATAAATCCTTCAACAAGAATTTTGGGTCTAAGTTTGGGTATATAAACCCCCCTCCATTCTACACAAACACTTTCAAGGCAAAGTGCAAAGTAAGGAAAGAGTGATGAAACTTTGAGAAGGCCTTAGTTAATATGAAGACACTATTTGAAGATAAAAAAAATATTATTAAATAGGCATGAAGAACTGAAAATACCTATTTTTAATAGGCATGGTGATATTAAAAGGCCTTTTTTAAAGGTAATTGTAAAATTGGGAGTTAATTATTTTTATCTCGCCGATCAGTCATAAAGGCATATTTGACGCCTTAATCTTATCGTGTGAGCCCATAGTCTAATTTTGGATCCAGAGGGATGTGATATAGCACTGAAGGAGAAAATTTTAGAGCTTTGATTCTTCATACACTGAGCATATTACCAAGTTTGTTTCTTGGAGGCTGCGGAGGAGAGTCGTAGTATTACTGATCTCATTGATGACACCGGATCCAACTTAGATCTACGTAAACATTGGAGGCCATGCAGTGGAGGAGAATTCAATAGGATGGTGGAAATATTTGGCACCAGGAATATTCTAGCTTAGCTCTACGTAGAGGCTGGAGGTCGTGTAATAAAGGAGAAGTCATCAGGAGGTGTAAAACCAGAAAGCAGTGCCGAGACACTAATCATCTTTACAAGACCAGTCTAGGTTCTTGATGAGATGCATTAATTAATTTTATAACAACTCATAGTTTTTATTTTTATAAGATCATTTTAGCCATGTCTATGTATTTTCTAAGTACATTGCTGAACATCACTATTACAACCATGAAATTTTGACATAATGACTAATTGATATACTTATATCTAATTGTATTTAGTTTATGATATTATATTTACATTTATTCTTGTCATTCCAATAAACTGTTTGGATGATTATATGCATTAATGCCACTTCTAGTTGTAATAAATTTTTCATTTGTAGTAAAGGGACCTGTCTGCAGCAACTCATCCACAGCCAAAGAACTTGTCTGTAACAACTCATCCACAATATAAGGAAATCATTCACAATAAAAAACCCACATTTATGAGATATTTTGAAATGTGAAATGATGACACTTAATTCCTTACACACCATTGGAGAAGTAGTTACAACATAAACATGAAAAATTGAGACACAAATCAATCTTTGATTTACTCATTGATTAAGAACTAGTGATGAACTAATTTTTAGTTAAACACTTGTTTTGTGTTTCAAACATGTATTGGATATATCACTTGTTCTGTTGAAGACTCCTTGTTGTATTCTTCTTCATCTCACGTGATGTAAATGATAATATATGAAGGAAAGATATAGTTCCTTGTAACAAGTAAGTCAGATTTGGAATTAGAGAAAAGAGTGAACAAAAATAGAAGAGAATTAGAGTAATCTCTTTTGTTGCTAGATATAATGTTTTATGCAAATAAATAAAAAATATAAGTTCTGTCATATAGTTTTTAGTTACAGAGTTAGGAAGGGATTAACAACCAAGTTAGGGCCCACTTGAGATCGGATAAAATCCCTCCATTGTTTCATTTCATGCATATTTCCTTAGGAACAATATTCTCTCTGAATCTACAACATTGTTTCAGTAATAACATTTAACAATAGTTTGTTTTCAAGTTTGAATTTTATTTTACTTTCAGAATTGTTATGTGATAGTTATTTCCTTTCCAACCTCTCAGATAAACTATAACTTTGCATACATCACAAGAATTATTTCAAGTCTATGCTCATTAATCTAATAACTAAATGAATGTAACCCAGTGTATAACATATTAGTTACTGTAAGTTAATTTACACCACCATTTTTGGTGCCATTATTGGGGATATTTCCAAATTTATAGGAGTTTGTGATGTTTTGCATTTCTAAATTTCTTAGAACATATTAGGTTGAAGAAATTCCACCTTCAAAAACCCCCACTAATAGATATTGATTGAGTTGAGTCAGCTGATGTATGTACCATCATATAGATGCCTATGGTATATTCCTACTGAATCATCAAATAACAAAAATTACTTCTAATTCTGAAGAAGAAACATCCTCTTCTATATAGGGTTTGTTGATAGAACACTCCCTCCCAAGTGAGATTTATGAGGTTGTTCCTAAATAGTCTAACATAACAGAGGATGTGAATCAAAACATAGAAGAAGAGGCAAAGGAACTAAATACATTTGAGTTTCCTATCTCTAATAACAATCAGCTTTCTCAAATGAAGAATATATTCCATATGCTCTTCCTAATTTTCATGGATCTATGACTGAAGACCTACACACTTTCTTGTTTGATTTTGATGTCTTATGCATGAGTTATGACTACACAATTGATGTACACAAGATAAATTTTTTCCCTGCTACACTCAAGGATGTAACCTTGAGATGGTTTATGGGCCTAGGAGGAGATGTTGTTACTACATGTAGGGGATGAAAGACAAGTTTTTGACCAAATACCAAGACTAGTGCAGGCCAAGTAGTAGAGGAGGAGATGAACTCTTCAAGATGACACACAAGGAAGATGAGCCACTAAAATATTACCTAGAGAGATTCATATTTTTTGTTCAAAAGTCAAGACATAGAAGGTTACTGTACGTACCCAAAATTGTAGGGTACTGCACCGTCGGAACAACGTAACATGTGCCCCAATGATGATATAGGTCTCCTTGCAAGGTGTTTGGGATCTAGAAAATCTCCCTAGGTGTGCGTTAACATCCCGCATGCCATGCTTAGCCCCTGCGTGCTTTGTTGTTCTCTTTTCCCCTCTTTTCTTTGCATTTTATTCTTCAGTGACGAAACCACTGCCTTGCCTGGGTGGTGGTCTCGTGACCACCGCTCAGGAAGGGCGGCGGTCCTGTAACTGCCACCCTGCTCAGGGCGGTGGTCCTTCACGCATTTTCCAGAATGCTCTTTTTAACACGACTCACGTAATTTCAATGTTTACCAGCTTTTTTTCACCGCCTTTGGCTTGCATTAATGATTCTGGTTCCCTGGAATAGTGTTTTGCCATTGTTTATAGTTTAAGAGATCAATTTGGTTTTTACCTTGGGTAAATGCAAATGCTATAAATAGTTGGCTTGTGCTCAAGCAAATGGCCCCTCAAATTTTCCTCTGAATTTCTCATTGCAATAGATTAGTCTTTCATTTTTCTTAGAATTCTTAGTTTCATTCATTTCCTGCCTAGTTAGTGTTGTTTTGCTGTTAGGAAGCCACATATCCATCTTGTGCAAGTGCTGTTGATATTTCATCCAATCCATTGGAGTAAGATAGTCTATTTTTCAATAGGAAGCCATTAAAGTTACAGGTTTTGTTCTTCAAACAGGATAGTTTCAGGTTCTGGATGTTTTATGTTGCATGACTCGCAATAAATCCCGCTAGGAATTGCATAAGCCAAGCTCTGTACTCTTGCGCTATCTCTCTCCTACTCGCATTGTATTCAGTCTATATCCTAAGCTGCCTTTGTCCCAATATCTACTTCTGTTGATGCTAGCATTACATGCTTTTCTGGATCCACGTGAGCACAAAGGAGCGAGGAGATCACACTGAGGGGACAAAATCACACACACCATCGGATTCGCCACTGTTCTGCAGAATCCAGGTTCTAGCTTTCAAAGTTCTAATTAGAAGCATATCAAATAGAGTAGCTAATCACTTTATTTCAGTCAATTTTACTTTCGATATTGCCAGGGAAGCTGTGGGGATTGATAGTTTCTGAGAAACTATGATTCATTCCTCACTTCTGAGGTAGGATTGAGAGTCTTTCAAATAGATTAGATCAGTTATTTCTTTGTTTAGAATAGATTTACAACTGCACAGGCAAGTAGCTATACTCGGTTACTTTGTTTGTTTTAAATTCGTCATTAGATTAATTGTCAATTTCTAGATATATTAGAATAGCTGCTCCTTCAATTTCATTCATTTAAATTCATTAGAAAATTACAAAAATAGAGAAGTCATATATGCAATAGAAACACTTTACATAGTTAATTTCACTTTATTGCATTTGGTTTTACATTGTTGCTTTTGTATGACAATCACGGGACCTAGAGAGCCCAGAGAATATGTATTCAAGCCAATCGTGCCCCAACCCAATCTCATCACAGCAATAACTGATATAGATCAGAATCTTAGGATCCAAGTCTTCCGAACAATGGTAAACTTACAACAAATCAATTCCCAGTTACACGGGTTGAACATAGAAGACGACCAAGCACACACGTTTTGGTCAAATCAACAAAACTACAGATTACCCTAGATATATACCCACATGACTGTGAAAGGTCTTGAAAGAAAGAAAAAATTTAGTTGTGATCCTTTGGTCCCACAATTAGACGCAGGAGACACTCTCATAGATATAGATACCAACTTAAGAATTCAGGTTACACGAACACCTGTGAGATACTCTGAAAAGGTCAAACAACTGTTAATTCTAAATATAGAGGCTAAGAAAGCATATGACTATTAGATACTAGGGATTAGGGACTGAATCCGCACATGACCATAACCGGACCACAACAAACACGAATCTATGGTTGTGACCCACAAATATCATAGCCCAATGAGTCCATAGGTGAATCAGACATAGATGTTGGCCTACGTACATTAGTATTCAGATCTACTCCACTTCCACCTATCATCATCGAATAGTTATCCTTATTAGACATAGCAGCTAACAAAGCTAAGGAGTTCTAGACTAGGCCAGAGAATCACCCATAGAATCAATTATATTCCACCCTATGACCTTATCTGGAGACATACACGAAACTATCTCAGGTCATTTTCCACATTATCCACAACCCATAGACCGAATCACGCCAGAGCTCGATATTGATTGGAGCCTTCGAGCAGTCATCCTTGTTGATCGATCTATCACACCTGTTCAGGTTAGGAGGGCCTTCTTTGCCTTAGATTCATAATTTCCACTAGTGTGCGTCAAAGACATCAGATTTCCTAACTAGTTTTTCTGCATCCCATGCATATTCAATCCCCACCGGCTATCTCGGCATGACCTCAGGAGGTCAGGTGCGAGGAAAAGTTTCTCGTAGATTCCCACACTCTCTTGTCACTTTTCCATCATACAAAATTGGTGAACCCAATGTGAAACTATCTACTTTCTGATGTGGAGTCACATTTCTACTAATTTTTCATTAAATTAAACAGATTTTTCGTCTTTACTACCTCATCATCTTTCACCATCACCTTCGCTCCTTCCTATTATTCTATGGGTATTCATATACCCCCTGAATATGTTGAGATTCGATGCATATAGTAGGCCTCTCTTAGAACTTGAGGCATACTACGCTCAACTGAATAGACAATCATCGCCCTCGCTCTCAGTATGGGGTGACAACTACTCAACTAACCAATTATCAACACAAACTCCAAGGGTCATATATAGCTCACCTTTTCAAACAGAGGAGTTGGATCAGCTCACTCAGACACAACAATCAAAGCCTTCAGGCTCAAACAATATGACGTTCATAGGATAATTTGGTTCATCTCCTCAGATACTACTTAGACCACAAATT
The DNA here is from genome assembly GCA_019776745.2 of Taxus chinensis. Classification (NCBI taxonomy): domain Eukaryota; kingdom Viridiplantae; phylum Streptophyta; class Pinopsida; order Cupressales; family Taxaceae; genus Taxus; species Taxus chinensis. The sequence continues at coordinate 224,792,473 of CM034154.1, forward strand.
AGCAGACAATCAGACCCATACCTAGGTTTAGATGATGAACATTCAGTACGTTATGTCAAGAATGAATAATTCTCTCAGAGTATGTACCCACCTATAGGGAATTTACAAACATAGCCCGAGGTTTCTTTTCAAGGAAATACCTTCATGGCACTACCTACATGAAATGCCCTCGGGGAAACTTGGCAGGGAAGCGATCAATTCATAGCAAGATATCACATGCCTATACAACACCATGATATACAACAAATGCCACTAAGGAAAAATACCGTGACTTCCCCAAATGAAGTCATTTCAATGTTAGTAGAAAAAGTGAGGGGGTTAGAACTTGCTCAGGAAAACCACCATTCTCAACTCATGCAGACAATAAATTCTAATCCTATCCAAATAGAACTCCTCACAGGAATAGGCATGTTAGGCATGACCCCTCAATATTCACAACAAACCCCAGCAAGAACCGTCATTTCTAACACCATTCTGACACCTCCTGGTCTAGTGCAAAATAATCCATTCTTGGACAATACCCCTTCAGACTTAAACATGTATTCCAAATCACCACAAGGAGATATGTTCTCCTCTCTTGGTATTTTTACTCAACCACAGGGGTTTCCTTACGCTCCTACCAATGCATATACAACACCATGTCAATAAACCATTCCACCGCCGCTCCCTCAGCAGGCACCATCAATGGTCGAAACATATGCGATAGGGACTTACTCACAATATTTGAAAGAGCCCTTAGATTTCACTATACGAAGTGTCATGCTTCCAAGACCCCTTCCTGATTTGCCCAAGTACAAAGGTGAGGGAGATCCAAACACACATATCAAGGCTTACGCTACAGCCATTCGAGAATTACTCCCTTGGGATGGGGTTGTTGCTAAAATATTCCCAAAAACCTTGGAAGGCATCACTCTCGATTGGTATTATAGAATACCTAAGGCTTCCATCCATTTGTTCAAGCAACTCGTTTCAGAATTTATCAAGGAATTTGACATGAACAAACTATTAAGAATAGGAATCAAGGAATTCTTGCACATTAAGCAAGAACACAATGAATCTGTCACCCATTTCATCCAGAGGTGGCGTACAGTTCTTTATTCTTCGGAAAGTGCTCCAAATATGGATCAAATAGAACTATGTGATTTATTCCTTCATTCTCTTAGCAGAGAAGTGAAGGAAGAAGTCTAGAAGTTCCCACTAAGAACTTATGATGAAGTACTTGAGAGCACTCTCCGAATAGATCAAGCAGCAATTGATAGTGGTCGCAAAACATATGGAGCAAACGAGAGGTTAATCACCTCCAACCAGAACACTACAACTTATCCTACTACCACGAATGCCAATCAAGGACCTAAAATCCTTAATAAAAATCACAGAGTGACAACAGATGGAGTAATTGATTAGGTTAGAAAGGTAAATGTTGTGAATACTCCACCACAAATAAACAACCAACGAAACAAAAAATTTACTCCAACAATAAATACAGTGGATTTTAATCATCCACAGAAACAACAACAATGGTGAAGCCCTACATGGGGTCCATACCAAAATTCAACTAGGTATCAAAACTAGAATTCAAACCAGAAACAACAAATGCAAAACTTTAATCCTAATAGGCAACGGTTTGATTAGAGTTTCAGGCGATAATATACACTAAGCCAACAAACTAGGAATTACAATCCTAACTCATATTGTGGTTTTCATAAAATCCAAGGCCATGACACTAGAACGTGTTGTGACTATAATAAATTCATGCAACGTTTTCCAGAGGAACAAAGACAACTTTTTATAGATATGTTCTTGGCAGATCCTACGTCACCAGCACCAAATACTTTTATAGGGGTAGTTTTGCCTCAAAATGCACCCCTCAAGATCTTCAATGATTTGCTCCCAAATCACAACAATAACAAGTTAAAACCAAATAGGCAAACAAGGCTGTAAATACAGTAAACAATGATCATAAAGCCTCAACTTCATTGAATCCATTAGTTGCGCCACAATTAGGAAGTTAGCCACGACCCAGGATAGTCGGTTTAGTGGAATTAGATGTCGAACTACCTGTAGAAGATGTAACAAGGACACGAGAATATTCCTCTCAGCTAAGTCCAAGCTACCCGCTAGAAACATGCAATATCCAACAAGTAATAATTAAGCCCGTGGGTGCATACGATTTAATTAATGATCTAACAAAAACCTTCTCGCACATCTCCTTTTTGGATTTATTGAAGAACTTCCCTACTCACAGGGCTGCTCTTTTAGAGGCATTAGGCTTAGGTCATTTAATTAACTTCATTCCACCTCCCGAAACAAAGTTAAAACATGTATACTTTAATATCCATCCTTCGGGATAGCCGGATAGGGATGTCGAATTCATATTTGAAATAAACAAAATGCCAACAGATGTTGAGATCGCACGCCAAGGTGATCCAGCCTTACACTTGCAAGTGTGGGTTTATAACAATTATGTGAAACGAGTGATGGTTGACGATGGGGCAGCAGTTAATATAGTCCCCTTCTCTTTCCTTCAAAAGCTAGGGTATGGAGAAACCAATTGTTCCACGACCCGAAATACACTAAGAGGCTATGAGAGCCTTAAAGCCACTTCAATTGGAACTATAATACTACTGGTCACCTTAGGACCTAAAACAATCTTAACTGAGTTTTATATTATAGATCGGGAAACTAACTATAATATGATTCTTGGCCGACCATGGATACACCGTATGAAGGCTATCCCTTCTACATTATTTCAAGAAGTAATATTCTTGCATTTAGGAGAGGTGTTCGTGGTCAAAGGTGATCCAAAACCATTTGACATACACCTAGCTAATGTAAAGAGAAGACCAGGTGTTCACTCAGAGTTTGAACTCCCAACAAACCAACTTAATAAGCCTACCAGCCCAAAATCGGAAGAAAAGTTAGTACCTATGATAGATCTTGAAACCATGATCCCAGCCAAGACAATCCTAGCCCTCAAAGATGAGGTTAAGATTGTAGAAACAATATCATTAGGAACTACTGCAAAAATTGTTGAATTTTTAGAACAAGATCTGCAATGTTCCTACCATTTGATTCTGTAGGCATGGGATCTACCCTAGGTGTTGGCTCTCTTCTAGCAGTGGATCTCTGCATGATAGAGGTAGAATATATTAACACAACAAATATCCCAGTGCCCATGTTCCCAGCTAAGTATTGGACTCTCCATTTTGATGGAGCTAGATGTTGTTACGGAGTTGGGGTAGGCATAATCCTTACTTCTCCCAAGGGAAAAGTCCTAACATTTTCCTTTAAACTAAATTTCGAATGCACAAACAACGGCGCTGAGTACGAAGACCTCCTCTTTGGACTCATCTTAGCTAAGAGAATCAGTGTTGATAACATCAGAGTGTTAGGAGACTCGCAATTGGTAGCAAACCAAGTTGTTGAGATGTATGAAACTAGAGCCGAGCACTTACAACTCTATAAAATAGTTGTACTGAATTTAAGAAAGGAGTTTGACTTTATATCAATTGAGGAAATCCCACAAGAACAAAATCTTTTCGTCGATTCAATAGCAACCTCAGCGTCATGCTTTACTCTAAACAGTAAGTTGGAGGACACTCATTTCGTGATATCCCTTCGTATAGAACCATTCGTAAAAACAACGTCAAACATTCTTCTAACAAACAGAGATGAGAACAAATCTACTATCCTAAACCAAATTGATAGTGATACAATCACTCTTGATTACTTAAATGCCTATGAAGTGTTACATCTCACCCATCATGAGGTAGATTTATCCCTAATCCCGCATTCATCCTCCTACTTCGGGAATCCCATGACAGAACTTCCCCCATAAAAGGAACTCAGCATATACACAGTCAAGAACGGAGATGATCTGGAACTACCTCCAGCCCCACCTGAGTTTGAAGAAGGTAACGCTTCTTTAATTGAAGAAACAATAGATATTAACATTGAAATGGAAGATGAACCAAGGATATTGAAGTTAGGATCCTTGTTAACTCCATCAGAAGTAGAAATACACACTCAGATCCTCAAGGAGCATCAGAAGTATTTTGCATTTAATTATAAAGAAATGACAAGGGTTGCACCACACATTGCAGTGCACAACCTTGTCACTAAATCAGATGCAAAACTGATTAAAAAAAATTAAGACCAATGAAACCCAAGGTAGCTCTCATGGTAAAAGAGGAGGTAATAAATCTCCTCTAAGTAGGATTCATCAAACCAGTTGATTAGTCTCAGTGGGTATCTAATATCATTCTAGTTCTCAAAAAGAATGGAAAGATACGCATCTGCATAGACTTCTGAGACATTAACAAGGAATTTTCTAAAGATGACTTCCCATTACCATCTATAGATTTCATTGTTGATGCAACAACTGGGTTTGAGCTTTTGCCTCTCATGGATGGATTCTCGGGATGCAATCAAATCAGAATATCCAAAAAAGATCAAGCTAAAACCACGTTTATAACTCCTTGGGGAACCTATTGCTATGTTGTTATGCTATTCAGACTCAAGAATGCTGGTGCTACATACCAACGGGCTATGACATATGTATTCCATGATCTTATTCATAAAATTTTGGAATCCTACGTAGATGACTTGTTGGCCAAGGCCAAGAAGTGTTGTGACCATCTGGAAGTGCTTAGCGTCATTCTTTCACGTCTGATAGAATACGAAGTCACGCTAAATCCAGAAAAGTGTGTCTTTGGTGTGACAGGAGGGAAGCTCCTGGGTTACATTATATCATCACGTGGGATCGATGTTGACCCAACCAAAATTAAAGCCATTCTTAAAATGGTCCCACCCTCGAATGAATCTGGAATCAGGTCAATTCTCAGAAAACTTGGTGCAATCTGGAGATTCATCCCAGACTTAAGTTTTGCCATTCATCTAATCAACAATCTACTCAAGAAAGATTATAGCATTGATTGGACCAAAGACTGCAATGAAGCTTTCGATGCAGTTAAGCATTTCTTATTATCACCGCCTACGCTAATGCCACCTAAGCTGGATTGCCCATTAATTTTATATTTGCGGGCCACCAATGTCTCGCTAGCCTATATGCTGGCTCAAGAAGATGATGACAAGAGAGAACATGCGATCTATTTCATTAGCCAGACATTGCTTGACTATGAAACATCTTATACATAGGTAGAATGAGAATTCCTCGCCATAGTCTTTGCAACCAAATGCTTAAGACATTACATACTAAATCAAGAAACAAAGGTCATTGTAAAGACAGAGCATTTACAAACTTTCCTCACGCAAGGGTCCTTGTCTAAAAAGGTTGGATGCTTTATAACCTTAATGGGTGAATTTGAATTAACAATCATAAATCAGATGTCGGTTAAAGGACAAATCATCACAGATTGGTTAGTTGATAATCCATTAGATGGAGGTGATCTAGTAGATTTGGAATTTCCCGATGAGTGCATATACTACAATGAAACCTGACCTTCTATCTCTCAGTGTCCTTGGTACACTAATATTATTAATTATATCATGGACCATACATATCCAGAAGGTGTTACACCACAACGAAAAAGGCATTTACACATTATCGTAGCTAAATATGTCATCATAGAGCAAGTGCTCTATCGAAAAGCATTTGATGGAATTCTTTTAAGATGTGTCGACATAGAAGAATCCAAGAAGATTATCCATGAATATCACAGTGGAATGTGTGGGGGCCACTTCGGTGGCCATGCCACCACTCGTAAAATACATCGGATGGGCTATTTCTGGCCTACTCTAGAACACGATGCAGTAGATTTAGTACGAAGGTGTCATAAGTGCTAAGAATTATCCCATGCGATTCACATGCTGGCACAAGCTCTATAACCAATCGCTACTCCATGGCCCTTTTCTACGTGGGGCCTAGATTTAATAGGAAAATTCTCTCCCTCATCTACAAATGGCCATAATTTCATAATCACGACCACCGAATATTTTACCAAGTGGGTAGAGGCTATGCCTCTTACTACTGTGTCGGGTTCTGTAATCGCCAAGTTCATTCTGAACCAAATCATTTGCAGGTATGGTGTCCCGCAAATCATTATCTCGGATAATGGGACTTCTTTTAAGAATGATGAAGTTCACGAATTGTGCAATAAATTTAAAATAAGCCATCATACGGCCTCATTGTATTACCCTCAAGCCAATGGACAGGCTGAGGTGACAAACAAAATATTAAAATCCATTCTCCTTAAAACGGTGAAAGAAAACAAATGAGATTGGCATTTAAAGTTATATCCAGCCTTATGGGCCCACTGAACCTCAATAAGAACACCAACAAGAGCCACTCCTTTCTCATTGGTATTCGGGGCAGAAGCAGTTCTCCCACTTGAGGTTGAAATACCTAGTCTCCGTATCTCATTACAAGGGATTCTAGATGAAGACGCTTACAGAGAAGCATGTCTCTCCCAACTAGAAAGCCTAGATGAAGCTAGGATAGATGCCGAACAGTGGCACAAAGTCTATGCTAACCGGATGTGCCAGCAGTATAAAAATAAGGTGTATAAACGAGACATATATGAAGGTGATCTAGTTCTAAGGCTAGACAGTCGGATCGACAAAAAGACCGGCAAAGGAAGGAAGTTCCGACCCATATGGTTGGGCCCATACCAAGTCATGAAAGACTACAGAAATGGTGCATATCTTTTATGCACACTGGAAGGTGAGGAATTTGGTGAAACAATCAATTCCCTACACCTCAAATGATTCTACACATAAGCAGCTAGTACTACTTGTATAGTTATATCTACATTGCATCTTCATGTAGTTAGGATCATTTTGTCCACTTGTTTTGTACAACTTTGTGATCAAGGAATTTATTCTTAAAAAGTAATTCACTACAAACTTCTGATAGTGTTGGCATAAACGCTCTAATCATAATTCTCTATTTCCATGATATCATCAACTATTTCGGAATCATTTCATCAAACAAAGTTAGATATGACAAAGTCTTAATGGTAACCATACCAAGATCTGCATGCTTGTTCTCACTTTTGGTTTCTTCTTAGGATAGGTGTCTTGCCTATGGTCTGTTCTGGAAGCTTCATTGTGTCACATCTATCCCATATGAATATCTCTTTGGAAGTAAGAGCATGCTGAAATTTTACTCAAACAAACAAGTCAAGTATAAATCAAACAATTTTTTTTAAATTTACGCATTTCCTTACCCCACCAACCTTTGGTGATGAGCTTGCGTCTCTTACTAGTGACGTAGGGTTGGGAAAGGATGGAAATGCCCTTACTCACCTATGCCTTTCCTAAGATGATAAACCCACGCTTCTTACTAGTAGCATGGGGCAAGGTGTGGGGGGTCCTCTTGACAAACAAACGTAAAAGGTCATAAACAAACAATTCAAATCTTGAAGTCTTGAGTAAAAAAAAAATGAATCGGATGTCCAAAATTCCATGAGAATTAAAAATCGTAAAACCCAGATTTTTTCTACCATGTGGCCATCTACGGATCTAAGTATAGATAAACTACAAAGCAAGTTGCATCCCAAAACTATGGAGTCACTCGAGTGAAGTAGGCTTGTAGCATCCTAATTTGGTTTCACCAAAGCTTTGTCTATCTTTCATCACTATCATTTTAACACATTTCATAACTTGTTCCCTTTCCATCTCTCGGTGATGAGCCCTCGCATCTTACTAGTTGCGTGGGGTTAGGAGAGGGGCAAGTCTATCTACTCATCATACCGGTTTTTCTTCACCAATTTTCCAAAGCAAATACGAAGTATCCAAAAATTTCTTACAGAAACTAAGATTCAAAATCACATTGTATCTACATTATCATATATCAACATCATGAAATACAAAAAGAAAGTAAACAATTGTATCTTTTGTTCTCTGTTGCATACATTCTAAAAAACATATAAGCATAACATCATAGTTCACATAAGGGAATGGAAACAAAGCCATAAATACCAAGGGTTTGATCCAAAAAGAATATATATATATATATATATATATATATATATAAATGATCAAAATTCCTGTACAATGCCATCATGTGCTAAGCATGGTCAAAATGCTCAAAGAGCCTAGGAGATATACAAAAGTATCATACAAAAATCTATGAGAGCCAAGTGGCTTCTCAATCCCTATGAGACCCCTCTAAAGGTGCACGCCCATGCCTAGGAATTTGGCTATGTCGGTGCTCCGAGTGCACAGAGGGCTTAGGGTCCCGAGGGGCAGCCGCAGTCTCACCATGAGAATGACTCCTCATCAGGTGCTCGGCTGTCCTATACCTTGCTAGCTCCGTACTGAGAGTTGATACCATCCTGGCCACATTCCAGACAGGGGAAAAGATGTTAGTATGTCTGCCAGCTGCTGAGGGCTCCCCTGCATCCACATACAGCTCTACACAAGTCCTCTCCATGGAGATCATCAGGGTATCGGTGCATACCCTACGAATAAAGTCTTGCCACTCATCGGCGGTCTCTGCAAAAAAGGAGAAAATGAATTAGAAATAAAACAAGAAAAAAACACAAGTGTAAACAAAAGGAGAGATGGAAATTAAAGCAATCCTAACTCAAAGCAAAAAGAAGATAACTTACTCGGATCACCGAGCCTCCAGGATGGATCTCTAGGGTCAGCACCCGCCATAGATGCTGCCACTGACTGAGGTGCTCCCCTCGTGGTTGGAGTGACGTAGCATCCCGCAATGGACTCATCCTCCCCACCATGGCCCTAGGAGAGTGGTTCCTCTGAAACTAGAGTTACCCTCTTTGCACTCTTCTCTGCCCTCTCTACCTGCATGATATCCTGAGTTTCATGCCACTCAGGATCACTGTCCTCCTCAGTCTCCTCCTCTGCCTCTCCCCCTGTGAACTCCTCAGACTCAGAGTCTATGTCAATGGGGTCATCGCTGCTATAGGTAGGACCTGCAGAAATTTGAAGTAAGGGTGCCTTAGGGGAACCGACTCTCCCACAGGCATGTACTACCCGCCTAGCTACAATAGGAACGCCAGGGGTAACAACTGTCCAACCCCGGCCTCTAGGACCCCCTTTGGCCTCTCGAACTGACCTGTATAGTGGCACTACCAGGGGAAGCATGCACATGTAAGGTAGGCCAAACTGCTGAGGAACTCGGCCAAAGGGGTGTATCTCCACTCACCCTACTCTATCAATGAGCTGCCCTATGGTGGAGCAGGAGATCAAAGTAAGAGCCTCCTCGCCCCATAAGCCCGCCAAGGTCTGATATGGTGTGGCCTTGATGTCATCGGTGGTAAGAGAAGAAATTGGCTGATGAGGTGCTTTGAGCACTGACATATCCGTCCATTTGGCTGCCCTCACAGCTCCGGGATCTGTCACCTCTACACCTCTACCATAAGGAATGAAGTGCTCATAAACCCAACTCATGACCAGGGTCGGGTGGCTCAAAGACTGCCCCTGTAAATGGACTACCATGTACAAGTCATGGTAGGTAGTCCAAAGTATATCTACTTCCCAGGTGTAAATCCGGCCATGTCCCTCAATCTGTGCAATGATGGGGGACCAGCAGTATAGTAATGTGTCTCTTCCCTTGTCCCTAATCAATCTCAAGGCAAGGATCCCCATAATAGCCTCTCAAATCAAGGGGATGGGAAAACTAGGAATAAACCGAAATCTAACCCCCTTCTTCGAACCCGTGGAGATGACTACATCTCCCATATAAGAAGCCCACTGTGCTATCTAGGCCCGTGAACTTGCTGTCTCAAGGGTAAGTCATCTCCCGATGATCGGGACCCCCAGGATACGGTAAACATCCTCCGGTGTGATGGTCCACTCACCTTGGACCCCTGGTAATCAGAAGGTGTTCCGATCAACATCCCACTAGGAAAATAAGTCACATAGTATGTGACTGGATGGTGCAACATGTGGAACTTGTGATATACGTAGTATACCAGCCCTCTGAAGAGTATCCTGCTTGTCCTGTGAAAGGGCATCTAATACTGTCGGGATCCAGTCACACTCTCTCTCTCGGCTCCACTGAATGTACTCCTCCCTCACCTGCATACACCCAGAAACACACAAAATAGAGCAAGTTAGCATCCGAATGACATTAGAAAAATCATGAAAACACATAGAAATGCTAAAAATGTAAAAATAATCTCAAACAAGTATTCTTTTGACATTCTGTGAAGAAATGCCACCCTGAGTAGGGTGGTAGTTTTGCAACCTCTGCCTTAAGGGTGGCGGTCTTGTAACTGCTGCCCTGAACAGGGCAGTGGTCTTGTAACCGCCACCCTGGGCACGGTGACGTTCGTGTCCCGAAAACCCACGTGGGTTTTATATCCTAAAAAGGCTTAAAAACACAAAAAAAGACCATTTTAACTAAAAACAAATCCTATCCAGTAGGAGTCCCCCCTAGATGGACCTTTTAAACCTAACATTTTCAAAAATACCCCTCCATGACAAAGATTTTAGCATTTTAAAAGTTTGGAGGAAAAAATGATGAATTGAGGAAAACTAACCTATGATCTCGCGGGTCAATGATCTGGTCACGGAGGCATGATCACTATCTCGTCACAAACGTTTTGACTCTACTCTCGTAAGAAACTGTCACCGTGGGTCCTAGAGCTCATAATCAATCAGATCAACATGTGTAAATGAATAGGAAAATGGGCCCACTTTCATATATATAGTAGCCTGACTTTTTTTGAATCCCCTTTTTCATAGGTTTGGAGCACCGACGGAGGTAAGTTCTTACCCTCGCACAAATGGTACGTCCTCATTTCCCATTCTTTTAGTGTTTATATTCTGATCTATCTTATCTATCTGCACTTGAGTTCTCTTTTCGTTTTGCATGGAGCGGGAATTTTGGATGGCGTCATTTCAACACGCGGACGTATCAGGTATAACTTACAAATTCCCATTTTGGGACCGCCATACTCGGACCCACCATTTTACGCCTCTTCATGGCTAAAACGTTTCTCTGAGGTGGCAATATGTACGTACCCAAAATTGTAGGGTACTGCACCGTCGGAACAATGTAACACGTGCCCCAATGATGATACAGGTCTCCTTGCAAGGTGTTCGGGATCTGGAAAAGCTCCCCAGGTGTGCGTTAACATCCCGCATGCCCTACTTAGCCCCCACATGCTTTATTTTTCTCTTTTCCCCTCTTTTCTTTGCCTTTTTATCTTCAGTTACGAAACCACCACCTTGCCTGTGTGGCAGTCTCGTGACTGCCGCCCTAAGCAGGGCGGCGGTCCTGTAACCGCCACCCTGCTCAGGGCAGTGGTCCTTTACACATTTTCTAGAATGCTCTTTTAACACGACTCACATAAATTTCAACATTTACCAACTTTTTTTCACCACCTTGGACTTGCATTAATGATTCTGGTTCCCTGGAATAGTGTTTTGCCATTGTTTATAGTTTAAGAGATCAATTTGGTTTTTACCTTGGGTAAATGTAAATGCTATAAATAGTTGGCTTGTGCTCAAGCAAATGGCCCCTCAAATTTACCTCTGAATTTCTCATTGCAATAGATTAGTCTTTCATTTTGCTTAGAATTCTTAGTTTCATTCATTGCCTACCTAGTTAGTGTTGTTCTGCTATTAGGAAGCCACATATTCATCTTGTGCAAGTGCTGTTGATATTTCATCCAATCCATTGGAGTAAGATAGTCTATTTTTCAATAGGGATCCATTAAAGTTATAGGTTTTGTTCTTCAAATAGGATAGTTTTAGGTTCTGGACGTTTTGTGCTGCATGACTCATAATAAATCCCGCTAGGAATTGCATAATCCAAGCTCTGTACTCTTGCGCTATCTCTCTCCTACTCACATTGTATTCAGTCTATATCCTAATCTTCCTTTGTCCCAATATCTACTTCTGTTGATGCTAGCATTACACACTTTTCTGGATCCACGTGAGCATGAAGGAGCGAGGAGATCACACTGAAGGGACAAAATCACACACACCGTTAGATTCACCACTGTTCTACAGAATCCAGGTTCTAGCTTTCAAAGTTCTAATTAGAAGCATATCAAATAGAGTAGCTAATCACTTTATTTCAATCAAATTTACTTTCAATATTGCCAGGGAAGCTGTGGGGATTGATAATTTCTAAGAAACTATGATTCATTCCTCACTTCTGAGGTAGAATCGAGAGTCTTTCAAATAGATTAGATCAGTTATTTCTTTGTTTGGAATAGATTTACAACTACACAGGCAAGTAACTATACTCAGTTACTTTGTTTGTTTTAAATTCATCATTAGATTAATTTTCAATTTCTAGATATATTAGAATAGCTGCTACTTCAATTTCATTCATTTAAATTCATCAGAAAACTACAAAAATAGAGAAGTCATATATGCAATAGAAACACTTTACATAGTTAATTTCACTTTACTGCATTTGGTTTTATGTTGTTGCTTTTGTATGAAAATCATGGGACTTAGAGAGCCCAGAGAATATGTATTCAATCCAATCATGCCCCAACCCAATCTCATCATAGTAATAACTGATATAGATTAGAATCTTAGGATCCAAGTCTTCCAAACAATGGTAAACTTACAACAAATCAGTTCCCAGTTACACGGGTTGAACATAGAAGACGACCAAGCACACACATTTTGGTCAAATCAACCAAACTACAGATTACCCTAGATATATACCCACATGACTATGAAAGGGCTTGAAAGAGAGTAAACATTTGGTTGTGATCCTTTTGTCCCATAGCTAGATGCAGGAGACACTCTCACAGATATAGATACCAGCTTAAGAATTCAGGTTACACGAACACCTGTGAGATACTTTGAAAAGGTCAAACAACTGTTAATTCTAAATATAGAGGCTGAGAAAGCATATGACTATTGGATACTAGGGATTAGGGACTGAATCCACACATGACCATAACATGACCACAACAAACACGAATCTATGGTTATGACCCACAAATCTCACAGCCCAACAAGTGCATAGGTGAATCAGACATAGATGTTGGCCTACGTACATTAGTATTCAGATCTACTCCACTTCTACCTATCATCATCGAATAGTTATCCTTATTAGACATAGCAGCTAATGAAGCTAAGGAGTTTTGGACTAGGCCAGAGAATCACCCATAGAATCAATTATATTCCACCCTATGACCTTATCTGGAGACATACACGAAACTATCCCAGGTCATTTTCCATGTATTCCACAACCCATAGACCGAATCACACCAGAGCTTGATATTGATTGGAGCCTTCAAGCAGTCATCCTTTTTGATCGATCTATCACACCATTTCAGGTTAGGAGGGCCTTCTTTGCCTTAGATTCACAATTTCCACTAGTGTGCGTCAAAGACATCAGATTTCCTAACTAGTTTTTCTGCATCCATGCATATTCAATCCCCACCGGATGTCTCGGCACGACCTCGAGAGGTTAGGTGTGAGGAAAATTTACTTGTAGATTCCCATGCTCGCTTGTCACTTTTCCATCATACAGTTACCTCCTGAGTCTCTCAACTTTATTTTCTTAAAAGGACTTGGTGAGAAAGATATTGATTCTTTGGACTTAATAGGAGCTGTAGAAATCTCCAAATCCACTTTTGAGGATATTTTTCAAGCATGTAGGAAATATTCTAGAGTAACCATGAAAATAATAAGAAGTGATAGATCAAAGGGTGGAGAAACTACCAAATAAATTGGGGAAATATCTAAATTAGAAATTACAAACATGTTTAAGGACATGAAACAAGAAATAGTTAAGTACATGGCCACCCAGTGTGATGCTCTACATGCAAAGTAGAAGATATAAGATGCAAAGGAAAGACTCCTACCAATAACCTCCCTACCCAAAACAACAAGCTTTGATTACAAACCACCAATCTAGCTCTCAACTAAAAAGTACTCAATTTCCAACTCAACCAACAACTAACCCCAATAAAAAATCTACTCAACCAACCTATAAAACTAAATCAACCCAACACTATACTTATTCAGTTGATATCAATAATATCCATCTTTGTTTATAAAGAGCACTTATTCCACCAAGTAAACCTAAAATCACGAAGATGCCAAATGAACCATAATTACCGTAAGATGATCCACAGTAAATCCAAAAGATTCTAAAAGCTGATCCACAACAACATGAATAGAATTCTAGCGAAATTAAGATGCAAATCAATGGACCCCCATTTCCAAAAATATTGGAAGAGAAAAAATTTGACCCTAAATCAAATTTTGATTTTGATTTTTTCAATCAGTTGAAGGACATTTGTGTAAAAATTCCACTCATTCAAGCCATCAAGGATGTGCTTATTTACAAAAATCTGATCAAGGATATAAGTATAAAGAAGCTAGGCAGAAAAATAAAAGATCCATCCACTATACAATTCATTGGATAGTTGGTTGACATCATGCTTATAGACTTTGTGCTACCTAAGTACATAGATCTAGACAGTCCTTTGGTGAATGTTACTATTAATGTAACTACAATAAAAAAAATACCCTAATTGATTTAGGGGAAAAAATCAATGTCATAACCAATAAAATCATGTATAACCTAAATTTGGAAGGAATGAAGCCAACAACTATAGTATTGTAACTAGCGGATAAATCAACAGCAATGCCTAAAGGAGTCCTTGAATAAATTATTTTGGTGGTAGACTCTTAGGAATACCCTAATGATTTCATTTTCCTACAACCAAAGGAAAGTCTAGGAGGTTACCCTATTATACTAAGAAGGTTATGGCTGGCCACTACTGATGCACTTCTACGGTACATGTCTAGAAACATGATAATCTCAAATGGAAATGGTACTAATAAAATTATACTCTATCCTCCTACCAACCATTGAATAAAGAGGATCAAACAATTTTAGTTGAAGAACCAGAAATTTATCAATTCTCTATCTAACAACTGATGATGTTGGAAAAGTCTTGCACTATTGAAGATCTGGAGGAAGATGTTGTTCTCTCTAATATTCTATAGAACAAATATGGAAGAAATTGATACATTTATGACATATTGAGATGCTTGAGCTGTCCTTTGAATAAAGTCTTACCACAACAGAGCACCATGAATATTCCAAGTAAAAATTGTATTTTTCACCAACTTCTTCCTCATGACTACATTTATATTAATATAAAATTGTGTTCAATGATGGAGATCTCCAAGAAAGTAAAAATAACATTAGAAATGCCACTAAATGTAAACAAGATAGGATATACAACATGAGTAATTGTTGACTATTATTCATTAATAACATAATACAACATTTTCTTGGGATTATAGTGATATGTGTGGGATTCATCCTAGGCTTTATACAAATAGAATTTATATTAAAGAAGAATGTAAATGAATTAAACCATATAGGCACATACACCCTACAGTAAGAGAAATTATGAAGGGTTAACTAAAGAAGTTGTTAGATGTTGGATTCATATACCCCATATCAGTGTATATACAAAATCATGTAATTTGTGGTAATTATCTAGTCTCAATCACATTATACTATTCATATGGTTCCTAAGTGAGAAAAATACTAATTAACCAATGTCTTTGGCCACTTTTCTTTGCTTTATGTTGCTACTTTCAGTTTTACACTCTTCCTTGCTCAATCTGTATTTTCACCTTTTGGCATTTATCATTTTGGACACTAGTGCCCAACAAGGATGCAAACGCTAGGCACCCTCGCCCATCTGGGATCCCTTGTCCTATTTACACTTTGGTCACATTTTTTGGGTCATTTATATCTGTTTGAGCATCTTATCTTTTTAGTAATCAGACTTTTTGGGGTTAATTAAGAAATTCAGGCAAAGGAATCATATAAATATAAAGTTATGTGATCATAATAAGAGACCAAGCACTAAGCACTACTTATCACCACCTAAGGTTGCATCCATCAAGGAGTCTAGAGATCCATTTACATCCATATAGCTCTGTCACAAGGGACAATTTGGTTATTTTTCATCACACTTCATAGGAGGGGAGTCTATTATATTCCATGCACACATTATTTACATTCTACATTTATTTATTTGCTTGCTACTTCAAGTGTGTTATGCAAAAGAGAAACCAAGGGTACAATTCCACACACACACAAAACTATATTGGGTCTGAGATGTAGTGCAACGCTTAGTTGTAAGTCCACCATTGTGGAGCCTGAGGATAGTCTGATCCTTTCATTTGCATATTTATTTTTTAGGGTTTGATGCTTTGTTTGAGTTTTTTCAGGTGCTTTCTTCATGTTGTAGGTTTAGAACGACCTCAATGATCTTACAATGAAATAAACATGATAAAAGGTGAATAAGTGTGAATAAGTGTGAATATACAAGGGGGTTCATGTTCTAGTATTTCTTGAGAAGGGGGGTTCATGTTCATGTTGGGGTCAAACATTCCTTAGTTAACAATGGATTTGGCCTTAACATTCGTAACATGAATTTTATTCATGACTTAGGCATTTCAGAAAATTATTTAGATCCTTCATTAGTCTCTATTCATGTCTTTGACAACAATCCCAAGCGTGTATTATGCACTACTAATCTACCTGTCACTACTGGTCTATATACAATCACCATTCCATTTAATGTCATGCATAATAACCTTAATTATAATATTCTTCTTGGGTGACCTTGAATCCATGCCATGCATGTAGTACCCTCTAATATACACACATGACTTAAATTATGCTATCAGGGTGTTATTTATGATGTTCTGGCTGATCCATGCCCTTTTGAGTATTTTCATTCTATTGATTAATCTAGTGATCCTCCTAGTTCTTCTGATTCTACACATGAATTTTCTAAATATGGGTTAGGGTATGGATACTTGTGTCATTATGGCTTCTTTGATACCAGCTTAGGCTAGAAATAACATAAGATAACAACACTTTGGGATCTTCCCACACAATCCCACAATTTTGGGCTGGGATATCATCTTCCATATCTCCCTCCTACGGAAGATTATACCACCTTGCATACTTCCTCGCTTCCCATTATACATCCGGAACTTATTAGTGATGTTTCCTCTACCACTTGGGATAATTTATATGTTTTTTTATACCGATGATTCTCTTCTAGAACACACAGGCATTCATGATCAATTACCTTATTTTGACCATAAGAGGCGTTCTCCATCATCCCTTAATGCTACTGCTTACTTTAGTGAATCTGATATCTCCTAATAACACTAATCTTCCTAATACTATTACTATCAATCCATACATCAAGGATTGGTCAAAAATTCTCAATTAAGAGACAATTCAATATAACCTTGGCACATCTAACAATCCATGAATAGTTTTGTTAGCTGCCTCTCTCACTCTTGATGAGAAGAAAGATATCAAATAGGTCCTTCATGATTTCTCCGATATTTTTACATGGTACTATAGTGATATGTTAGGTATTGACCCATCTATTTCAATGCACAATATTTTCCTCAACCATGTTGCAAATCATGTCCAACAAAAAATTCACAAAATGCACCGAAAGTAGCACTCCTAGTCAAAGAAGAGTTTCATAAACAACTCAATGTTAGTTTCATTCGTGCTATTGACTATCCTGAATGTGTATCTAATATAATCCCTATAATGAAGATGGATGGCCATTTTAATTTTTGTATTGACTTTTTTTATTTAAATTAATCTTGTCTTAAGGATAGTTTCCCCTTGCCCCATATCAATGCCATTGTTGATTCTACAACCAGATACAATATTCTCTCTTTCATGGAAGGATTTTTGGGCTACAATAAAATTAAAATATACCCCACTGATCAAGAGAAGACATATTTAACCACACCATGGGGAACATTTTGTTATATCATCATGCCCTTTAGCATTAAAAATGATGAGGCCACTTATCAACGAGAAATGAATCACATATTCCATGATTATATCCATAAGATCATCGAAGAATATGTTAATGATGTCTTGGCTAAATCCAGACATCCTTCCTCCCATGACAAGGATCTACAAATGTTATTTGAACACTTACGTTAATATCTTGTATGCCTTAATCCCAAAAAATGTGTTTTCAGGGTCACAAATGGAAAAATCCTTGGATATATCATCTCACAACGTGGCATTGAAATCAATCCTAAAAAATTAAATCCATTTTCAATATGCCTCCACCTAAAAATTTATATCAACTACGATTGTTACTGGGAAAAGTTCAAGATATTCATAGGTTCATTGCACAACTCACTAATAAGACTTAACCATTTACACAACTCACGAAGAAAGATACTAAATTCATATGGGATGAGAAATGCTAACATACATTTGATGACATAAAATCATTTATTTTACACCCATCTATATTAGTTCCTCTGCTAGCTGATCAAACTTTCTTATTGTACATTTATTCTATGTTTCATGCCTTAGGCGCTCTACTAGCACAACATGTTAATTATCAACGTGAAAGAGAAATATACTATATCATTCGAATGCTGGTATCTTATGAATACACCTATAACTACATAGAAAATCTTGTTGGGGGTTAGCACATTCTTTTTGTACATATATATAGTCATAATTAAGAATATAAGCAATAAATACAGAAATAAACCAGAAGAACAGTACACAAGATATAACGTGGTTCACCCAGTGTGGGATACGTCCACCAAGAAACAACCATTCTATCAATCTTTACTTTACAAAGGAAATACAATGAAGATCAGTAATGTTCCACACATCCTTTGGATGTACAATAATTTTCTCTCACAATCTTCTCTTTTCTCTCTCCAAGAAAATATTCTCTCAATTATGATTAATCTTTCCTTCTAACCTTAGTTTTCTAGCTTATAAGCATATACAAACATTAGGGAAACTTAACAATACAATTACAACTCTTAGATCACCTTTATAATCAAAGGTTGGATCTAATCACATATTTATAATAAAAAAATTTACGCACAAGTAATTGACGTCGGTTGTGTTCAATGAATTTTTTTTTAAAAGCTTACAAAATGGGGTAAGAACAAAAAAGAGGCCCCAAAAGTTTTTAAAAAATAACTCAATGAGCCTCAAATTAGAGATAATCAAGAGATACCTATTTGAATGCATGTATAAAGCTTGAAATAAACAATCAAACTCTAAGCATGACTATATTAGTTCTCTACTCCATGAAAGCTATCAATAAATGAACCTATTAAAGCTCTAACAATTAGTTTTGTGATTGTTAAAGTTTCAAAAGTTTAACAATGGAATCTCACCATAAATGGATTCTCCCATTTACCTAAAGCTTTGAAATGGATTAGTAAATAACAAGCAAATAACTCAAATAAACTATGAAAATGACTCTAAGAGACCTAAAATGGCTTAAATCAGAAATGAGAGAGAGAGAGAGAGAGAGAGAGAGAGAGAGAGAGAGAGAGAGAGAGAGAGAGAGAGAGAGAGAGAGAGTTCTTAGGAAAAGGTGGGAGGGGTATGCCTCTATTTATAGTTTTTATATTTGAGAAAATGATGTTTTGGATGCATGTGGGACTAAAAAGGGTTCAAAAAGTTTATTTTTAGAAAAACATATTTGGAGGTGTGAACAAGATTTTAGGAATCTAAGTAACAATTTAGAAAGGTAAGATATTTTTTTAGAAAGTCAAATCCTTCTTAGAAATTCAATAAGAGGGTTAACTAACCTAAACAAGGTTGATTAAAGGGAAACAAACTTATAGAAGCTAGTTAGAGAGGGATTAACAGGGTTTATGGGTGTAGAAGAGGTTAGAAAAGGTAATATACTAGATTAGTGTAATAAATTAACACGAGACTAGGATAGTTAGTATGATCTTAGTAATATGATCATGTAGACAAAATTATAGGTGTCTACATTGGTTACCCTAACAAATACTGGTTCCTACTAGCTAACCGATGCCGATAACCCAACCAACACTAGTTAGTGTGTAAACCTACAAGTTGTAAACCATGATATTTTTCAAGCCATTTAGCTCCACAACTCAACAATCTCCCACTTGGAGATAAATTGTTTCATGGTACCATAAAACTCCATCCTTGGATCCTTTTCTTGGCTTGTTTCTTCCTCTTTAAGTCTCAAAATTGAAGTCAAACAAAAGTGGAGTACAGCTCCAAATTCTCATTTTCCAACGACTTTGTTAGCATATCCATAGGGTTCTCATTTGTATGAATTTTTTCCAATTTCAACTTCCCATCCTCCAACACCTACTGTATGAAGTGATATCTCAACCGAATGTGTTTCATTCATAAATGAAACACTGAGTTCTTTTCTAGATGAATCACACTTTGACTATCACTGTACAATATGCAATCCACTTGCTCCTTTCCCAACTCTTCCATGAACCTTCTCACCCATATCATCTCTTTGCTATCCTCTGTAGCTGGAACATATTCGAACTATGTAGTAGAAAATACCAAAAACTTCTATAATTTTAAAATCCAACTAAATGTCATCCCACCTACTATGAATACATATCTAGTGGTGCTTCTCCTACCATCTAAATATCCAGCCATATTTGAATCAACATAGACGTATAAACAAGTATCTGATCCTGCATAGCATAAATACATGTTGAATGTCCCTATCAAATATCTGAGTATCTATTAGATTTCTTTCCAATGATCTTTACCTGGATTGGCCATAAATTTTCTCACAACTCCCACTCCATGTGTAATGTCTGGTCTGGTATAAACCATAGCATACATAAGAATTCTAACTACTGAAGCATATGAAACCTGTGCCATGTACTCGACCTCCTCATGTGATGTAGGAAACTTATATTTTCTCAATTTAAAGTCTCCAACTAGAGGTGTACTTACAGGTTTTGAATTTTGCATATTAAACCTTTCCAACACCTTATTGATATAATCTTCCTGAGACATACAATTTCATGTTCTTCCTATCTATGTGAATTTGCATGCCAAAGATTTTATTTGTAGATCCTAAATCCTTCATTGCAAATGTATGAGCTAAATTTTCTTTAAGCTCAATAATGTCCTGCATACTAAATCCTGTAATAAGTATATCATCTACATACAATAAAGAAATAATATAGCTTCCATTTTCAAGCTTCTTGAAATAAACACAATGGTCAGATTCACATCTCATATAACCATACTCATGCATAAAATATCAAACATCATATACCATTTCCTTGGGGCTTTCTTGAGCCCATAAAAGCTCTTTTTCAACCTGTACACAAGTTTATCCTTACCCTTGAATTCATAACCAAGAGGCTTCTGCATATATATCTCTTCCTCCAAATCATTGTGAAGGAAATCCTTCTTAAAATCAAGTTGTTCTAAGTGTAAATATTCTACTATAACTAAACTCAAAATATTACGTATGGAAGTCATTTTTACTACAGGATAAAAAATCTCACCAAAATAAATACCTACTTTATGTGAAATCCTCTTACCATAAGCCTTGCCTTGTATCTTTTCTATCTACCCTCTTCTTCTTTGATCCTATAAACCCATTTGTTCTGCAGTGTTCTTTTACCTGCTAACAACTTAACCAAACCCCATGTCTAGTTTTGTTTCAAGGAATTCATCTCCTCATCCATGCCATGCTCCCACTTCTTGTGGGTTTTCTCCTACATTGATTTTTCAAAAAATTTGGGCTCACCACTATAAGTAAATAATAGATAAAATAAGGAAGGTGTAAATCTTTCTGGAGGTTTACTTACCCATTTTTACCTTCTTACATAAATATGGGGTGTTAGAGGCTCATTCTACTCATTCTAATTTTTTTTATCAACCTCTAATAGTGACTGACACTAGTCACCTATAGCCGTCATCGGTCTAGGCGACTGGCACCGGTTTGGCTCTTCTGTAGTCAATGTTGGTTCTAGCTGCCAATGTCGGTCTTGTGTCTACCTACACCGATTTCCCTTACCAATGTCGGTACATGTAGATGGCTGTTTTAAATCTAAGAATGCATTTTCTTCCACAAACTCTTCACTTGGTTCATCCTTGGCTACCAAAATATGATCCTTGTACATTCTCTTTTCATTCCATTCAATGTCACAACTCATAACAATCTTAGAATCTTCTAAATCCCAAAAACGGAATCTGAAATCACTAGAGCCATAACTAAGGAAAGTACATCTCTTGGATTTAGCATCCAATTTTTTTTATTTTCTTTATCAACATGCACAAAATATTTTGAACAAAATACTCTAAGAAAAGAAAGATCTACCTCTTTTCCAATCTAAGCTTCTTCGGGTATTCCACCATATAGTGCACTTTAAGGTCTACAGTTGATTAAATACACTATTATATCTACTACTTCTGCCCAAAACTGCAAGGGTAATCCAACATGTATCCTCATGCTTCTTGCACATTCCATAATAGTCTTGTTCATTCTCTCTACAACGCCATTCTCTTATGGTGTTATAGGAACTATTATTTCTTTGTGTGTTCTGTTCACTGAACAATAATTATTGAAAGCCTTGCTGTAGTACTCACCACAATTGTCAGATCTAAGGAATTTTAATTTTAAATTGGATTCATTTTCAACAAGGGCTTTCCATCTTTTAAAGTCTCAAAAACATAAAATTTACACTTTATACAATAAACCCATACCTTTATTGTGGAATCATCAATGAAAGTCACATAGTATTGGAATCCTCCATGAGAAGCTACCTAGGCTAGTCCCCACACATCTTAGTGCATAAGATCCAATTTATTTTTCTTCCTTTTTACCCCAATTTTGAGAAATATCACTCTCTTTTTCTTTCCAAATGTATAATGCTCAGAGAAATCAAGATCTACATTTTTCAAATATGATAACTTAACCTTTTCCTTTAAGATACGTATTCCTTTTTTACTCATATGACCTAACCAATTGTGTCATATGTTTGCATCTGAATTTGAAGTAGATAGAATAGAAAAGTAATCAATAATACAATTATACAAATACAATGTTCCTACCTTCTTTCCTCTTCATATAACAAGAGCTCCCTTGGCAACTCTCCAAGAGTCGGCTGTGAATGTAACCATGTAACCAGCTTCACCTAGAAATTAGATTTCTCCTGAGGTGTGGAACATGCCTCACATATTTCAATATATGTGTATTTCCATTTTACAATTTTAGATGAACTTCCCCTTTACTAGTAATATTTCATGGTTCATCATCTCCTAAATAAACATGCCCAAAATTACCGTGGACATAATTTTTGAAATAACCCTTATTAGGGGTAGCATGGAAAGAAGCTCCTAAATCTAAAACCCATGATTCTATTTTATTATCCAATGAGAGAATTAGGGCATCTTGCATTACCTCAATTGTAACATTTTTCTCTTTACCTTTGTCTAGTAGATTCTCTTTATTTTCCTTGAACCAACAATTCTTCTTTGCATGTCCTTTCTTTGCACAATTCCAGTAGGTTATTCCTCTACCTCTAGATTTATATCTACCATTCTTAGAATTTGATTGCCAATTATTCTTGCTCTTGGATGTCTCCTTCTACCTTCCCCTACTTTCTACATTAAAAGAATTTCCACATGATGACTCTCCTGTAATTTTCCTGCGTATTTATTCATTCAGGATTATACTAACCACATCATCAAACTTTAAAATATTAGTAGCAGACGATGTATTACTAACATCCATAACTAGGTTATCCAAACTATCTGGCAAAGAGCATAAGAATAAAAGTTATTTCACTTCATCATCAAACGGAATATTAAACGATTTTAATTGATTTACAATGGAATGAAAATCATTAAAATGGTTTGATATAGATCCCCCTTCTTGCATTTTAGAATTAAATAATTTCTACATCAAATAAAATTTATTTGAAGCATTTGGTTTTTCATATAAATTAGCTAAATATTTCATTAAATCTACCGTAGTTGTTGCTTCAGTAATATTAGAAGCTACAGATTCTACCAGGCACAATCTTATAGATCCCATACCCTTTCTATCAAGAATCTTCCATTCTTCATCAGTTATCTTTGTGGGATTCACATTTGCATCCAACGGTAAATATAAATATTTCTGATATAGATAATATTCCGCATCTTTCTTCCATAATTAATAATTGCCACTTTCAAATTTATCCACTTTTTATTTATTATCTTCTGCCATTGTTGTGCTCCCACTTAATTAGAAATCCCTCTTTGAGTAAATATTTCAACACACAAAACCCTCAAACAAAAAAAGCATTAATACCAGTTGGGGGTTAGCACACTCTTGTTATACATATCTATAATCAGAATTAAGAATTCAAGTAATAAATATGGAAATAAACCAGAAAAACAATACACAAGATATAATGTTGTTCACCTAGTGTGGGCTACGTCCACCAAGAAACAGCCAATCTATTAATCCTTGCTTTACAGAGGAAATACAATGAAGATCTGCAATCTTCCACACCTCCTTTGGATGTACAATACTTTTTTCTCACATGATTCTCTTTTCTCTCTCCAAGAAAATCTTCTCTCAATTATGATTAATCTCTCCTTCTAACCCTCATTTTCCAGCTTATAAGCATATATAAACATTAGGGCAACTTAGAAATATAAATAAAACCCTTAGTTCACCTGTATAATCAAAGGTTGGATCTAATCATGCATTTATAATTAAAAAATTCATGCACAGGTAACCGATGCCAGTTACCCCAATCGATACCAGTTCCTACTAGCTAACCGATGTCGGTAACCCAACTGACACCGGTTACTGTGTAAACTTGCAAGTTGTAAAACATGTTATTTCTGAAGCCATCTAGATACACAACTCAACAAAGCTCTTTATTTTCCTTATCTTTGTTACGGATAAATTACGTCACTATATTCTCAATAATGAGGTACATATCATCACCAATATATATCCATTACGATACCTCTTATCCCGTACGCATCTATCCGGATGTCTAACACGTTGGGTTATGCTTCTTACCAAATTTGATTTTAAGTTTATACCAAAAAAAGTAATTAAAGGCCAAATCATCATTGATCAATTCATTTCAGCACCCCTTCTTGATGCCTATCCTATTTATAACTTCTTTCGTGATGATTTCACTACCTATAATATTGATTCTGACACATGGAAAATGTACTTTGATGGATCTTTTTGTCACTCTGGTGCATGGGCTAGGATATTATTCATCACCCCATAGGGTGATCCACTCCCCTTTGCATATCTATTAGGGTTTTCATGTACAAATAACATCATTGACTATAAATCCCTCATCCTTGGCCTTCTCATCACTTAGAAACTACTCATTCGTAACCTATGCATACATGGTGATTCTCAACTCATCATAAATCAAGTAAAAAATACATATAACACAAAAGAGGAACACTTAATCCCATACAACATTCTTGTCAAAGATATCTTAGATACATTTTAGTCCTACTCTATCACTACCATTCCTCGTAAGGATAATCATCATGAAGATGTCATGGCTAGTGTGGCGTAACTCATCCCACAAGATATTACTAATGAGAAAGCTACACTCATCATCACATAGTTGTGACATCCTTCCATTCCTGCTTTACCTCTTACAACTTTCACCATCATGCGCAGTTATGACAATCCTGAATGGTTTACTCCTATTTATAATTTATTATATAAAAAAACCATTACCGATACTCTACAACCTCATAAATCTTTTCGTTTGTGACGCGAGGCTACTTGTTTTGTCATCTTTGGAAAAAAATTATTCAAATGTGCCCTTTATGGTCGAATCTTGTGTTGTTTAGGGATTTTTGATATCCCTATTTCCATTTAAAAAATATATGACAACATGTGTGGTAGTAATTTCTCTAACAAATCCATGTCTCAAAATATTTTATGTCAAGGATATTTTTGGCCCACCATGGAACAAGATTTCCTTGAATACACTACTCATTGCAAGAAGTGTCAAAAGCATGGAAACCTCCATCAAACACCTGGCTATAACATCTAACCAATTACTTCTACTTGACCATTCTCTCTTTGGGGGTTTGACCTCATTGGAATGATCAATCTTGAATCACCTGTTGAACATAAGTTCATTATCACTATTACTAAATATTTTACTAAATGGGTTGAAGAATCCCCACTACGAAAAATAATTGGTACTGAAATTTACGGTTTCCTCACCACTCATATCATTATGTGATTTGGTGTATCCTCTACCATTACCACTAATATTGGATCACCCTTTAAGAATAAGGAAGTTAAAAAAAAATTGTGCAAAGTTAAAAATGAAACAATCATTCTCTACTCCTTATTACCCGCAAGGCAATGGCTAAGCTGAAGCTACCAACAAAATTATTGTCAAAATCTTGTGCAATACAATTGCTTCTAGTGGTGAAGAATGGCATAAGTGACTATTTTATGATTTTTAGGATTATCATACTAGTGTTCATACACCTACTAATGCAACTCAATTTTCCCTCATTTGCGGTACTAAGGTTGTTATCCTACTCAAACTTGAAATACCCTCATTACGTGTTTCTCTCAAGGGTATACTTAAAGATTATATATCACAAAAACATTTACATAAGTTAGAAATTTTATACTCCTATCGCATCCAAGCACTGGAACATATTCGTGTATACCATTCTCGCATTGCGCATGCATACAACCGTAAAAATAACCCTTGTGAATTTCATATAGGAAACCTCATCTTAAAATAAAATCAAAAGCATACAAAAGTTGAAGCTCCTCTCAAAGGAAAAATTACACATACTTGGCTTGTTCCTTATGTTGTCACTGAAAAACTTGGTGGTGGAGTTTATCACTTTGCCACCCTGTTCGGAAAGCCACTCAATAACCCACTTAATGTCATGTATCTTACAAAATAATTCACCTAAAGTAACAATTATTACCCGATGATGCTCTCTAGTCTCACGGTCCATACTAGATTGTTGAGGGTATACATCACAAATGGACCTCATCACACTCACACATCCGACCATGCCATCATTTTCTCATGCGGCATTCCTAGATTAGTGATATATGCTTTAGGCTACATCATCACTTCTTTTATCATCTTGTAGTGATATACACTTTAGGCTAAATCATCATATATTCTTACACTTCATCTCTATGTCACATATCATCAATCTACATTCATCACAATACACTACAAACAACACATCACTCAAACCATTTCCTGATGATGAAATGTTTTTTACGGTTCATTCTTGACTACTGAGGGGGAATAAACAAATGAAACTCACTACATAAATCTCCATTCACTCAGGGGGCATGCGGATCCTAGCATTCACACTACATTCCATATCATCCATCCACAACATGTTGCATATCTTGGTTGCATTTACTTATTGCATGTTCATCTTATTACACATGCTAGATAGATATATTATATGTAATTATCTTTATCATACACACATGTGAGTTAATTTTCTTTCTAGTTGTGATTATAAAATCTACAGATCCATTACACGCATTAGGGATGTTTGGCGCAATACCTATTACCAGTCCCATTGTGGATCCTATGGGAATCCACTTTCTTACACTATATGTGCTATTGTTTAATTTTATTTCATAACACACTACTTTATCAGATTATACATGCTTTAACATAATTTTAATCTTTCTAACATGCTAATGGGTGCTTCATGTGCAACATTCATTTTGCAGGACTACTTGCCACCATGGTTATCTGCTATATTGCTTGTACTTGCTTGTCATTATTATTCATTGTATGTAGGAATTTCCCTTTGTCTTATGTGCACACATGTATGCTTTTTGCTTCGTCAGTCTTGATTGTCTTGCGACACTGTAAGTAGTGTCCCATGTTTGCAACCCACTTTTCATGGTCTACATTTTCTTCTTGTGTGTTCTACCTTGCACATTGTTTGTTTATCTTACACCTTGTCTTATATATGCATGTTTATCTTTGTTTGTACTAACAATTATCTCCTAGCTAGTTGTTTGCATGTGCCTTGGTTTCTACCAAGCACATCCCCTTCCCCCTACAGGTCATATATTTAGTGGTCAATCCTATTTTGGGCCACATCCTCCTTCAATGATGTCGTATGTTGCCCCAAAGAGGGGTGTATCATTTAGATGAATCAGTCACCCCATACAAAGTATATACAACACAACACAATATTGGTACAGTATAATTTTTAGATTCTGGGGCTCATAATAAAACTTGGGTCCTTAACACAATGACCTTTCCTAGAGTGCCAGTAACCACGGGAAATACAACGGTCTTTCCTGGAGTGCTAGTAATGAGGGGAAAATTAAAAAAATTGGCATATCATAGTGGATTTTTACAGGGCAGAGAGTCCTTTAACAATAGGCATTTACACAGTGGATTTTACAAGGTAGAGAGTCCTTAACACATGCACACCATCTATAGTGGTGTTTTATACAACGAGAAGTGGTTAAAGGTTTAAGGATGACACCAGATAGTTTCTCCCTATACTTCTTCCATTACATTGTTGTGAGATGACCCAAAAAACTGACGTGCATGGACATCATCTACAGGATCCTTTCTACTCTCTTTTCTCATCATTGATTAGGTGCACATGCTCCTTTTTCACATTTTTTAGCATTTTATTTTACATACTTCCTTACATTATTTTTACACATACAAATGCATATTTGAATACTTGATTATCTTATCTTTTTCTGGTCCATCCGTATGGGAAGCAAGTAATCAATATAAAAAACAAACATCACAAACATTGACAAAAATAACAGGTACACCACACACATCGGCATCTAGACATGTGTTTCTACCCTAGGTTCATTTTCATCACCTTTTTACACTTTGGGAATCTTTATTCTCCACGATCCATCATTTTATCACTTCACACTTTGTCTAGTCCCTTAAAACGCTTTATACATCAATCTACATGGATATCAAGTATGCATATCTATCTAATTTATGTTACTGAGCATTCTACTCACAAAAATAAATCGGGGGGTAAATGTAGACACAAAATCATGCACTTTTGGGTAATTATATAGTCTCGATCACATACTACTACTCATATGGTTCATAAGTAAGAAAAGTACTAATTAACCCATGTCTTTGGCTACTTTACTTTGCTTTATGTTATTACTTTTAGTCTTGCACTCTTACTTTCCCAGTCTATATTTTCACCTTTCAGCATTTGCCATTCTGGACACTACCACCTAGCTAGGATGCCAGTGCCAGGTGCCCTCATCCCCTCTAGGTGCCCTTGTCCTTTTTATACTTTGGTCACACTTTTTGGGTCCTTTCTAGTTGTTTTATATCTTATCTTTTTGGTGGTTGGCCTTTTCGGGGTTAATTATGAAATTCAAGTGAAGGAATCATATAAATATAAAGTTATCTGATCATAATAAGGGACCAAGCACTAAGCACTACTTATCACCACCTAAGGTTACATCTATCAAGGCATTTAGAGCTCCATTTACATCCATATAGCTCCATCATAAGGGACAAAGGATGGTTCTTTTACATCACACTTCATAGGAGGGGAGTCTATTATATTCCATGTACACATTATTCATGCTCTACATATAGCTGATTGCTCACTACTTAAAGTGGGATACACACAAGAGAAACCTAGGGCACAATTTAGGATACACATAGAACTACATTGGGTATGAGATGTAGTGCAACACTCAATTATAATTCCACCATTGTGGTGGTTGAGGAAAGTCTTGCCCCTTCATTTACATCTTTCATTTTTAGGGTTTGATGATTTTTTGAGGGTTTTGGAGGTGATTTCTTCATTACAGGTTTACACTGACCTCAACAATCTTACAACAACATACATGTGACAAAAGGAGAACAAGTGTGAATCCCTAGTGATTATATCGGTACCAAGTTCAGACCATTTCTATAGACCAGGGCACCCAAAACTCATACTAGAGCGCCCTAGGCACCCCCATCCTTCTCCAAGTGCCCCAGTCTAGCCAAATCTTCTGGATATGCACTTTTATGGGATCTTGTGTGATGGTATTCCATTCCTGTTAATCCGGTCTTCACAGCGAGACAGTCCTGCAACATATTCAAGTCAACTAAGGATCTTATAACCCTCTTTGCACTTTAGGGTTTCATATTTTCACTACTTAGTTGTTTGTGTATTATTTCTGTATTTTAGTGTTCATTTATTTACTACAAACTTGAATTATATTAGGCTATTATTTTACATATTAGCATAATCAATCAGACATCCAGTGTATGTCACCTCTGGTAATTTTACAAAAGAAGAATGGGAAACAAAGAAACTATGTAGATTAAAGAGAACTGAATTCAGCCACAAAGAAATACCACTTCCCATTTCCATTCATTGATCAAGTGCTTGATACCCTAACTAGTATAAAGTATTCTCCTGTCTTAATGGAGACACTGGTTATAATCAAATCTAGATTACACCAGAGGACAAAGATAAGACTACATTCACATGTCCATGGAGAAATTTTCCTATTTAGTTCTCCCATTTGGCTTGTGTAATGTGCCTACCACATTCCAGAGGGCAGTCTTGAGTATCTTCTCTGATTTGAAAAATGACTACATGGAAGTCTATATAGATGACTTAACTGTTCATGGCAGTACTTTTGAGGAGGCTATGTAAAATCTAGATAAGGTCTTAAGAATATGCATTGATCAGAATTTTTCCTTGAGAAATGAGAAGTGCTATATGATGATGTCAGAGGGTATATTACCGGGGCACCACCTTTCCTCAATAGAAATTCAAGTAGATCCAACAAAAGTGTCTATCATAGTCAACCTTCCCACACCAAGACAATAAAAATATGTTAGACAATTTTTAGGCCATGTTGGATATTAAAGAAGGTTTATACAAGACTTCATCAAAATTACAGTGCCACTTGTTACATTATTGGGAAAGGATATTGATTTTGTATGGACTAAATGCTGTGAAAGTGATTTTCAAACTTTAAAATAGATGCTAACTACTAATTCTGTATTAAGAGGACCTAACTGGAACCTGCCTTTTCACATCCACATAGATTCATCAGATCATGTTATTATAACTATCCTAGGTGAAAAACATGGTATTCTAAATTATGTAATATAGTATGTCAGCAAGAATTTACAACATACATAATTGAACTATACAGTAAAAAAATGAGAGTTCATTGTAGTAGTATTTTCCATAAACAAATTCAGAAATTATATCACAAGATACCTAGTGTTTATTCACAATGATCATGCTACAATTAAGTATCTGGTAAAAAAACCAATAGTAAGTAACAAAATCTTAGGTCGGTTTCTCCTCTTGTAATAATTTGATGTCACCATAGTGGAAAAACCTAACAAAGATAATGTGGTGGCATATTTCCTATCAAGGACAGAGACAAACAACAAAGAACAAGTTGTTAATGATTAATTTCCAAATGAGAACCTATTTGTTAGTTCTACAAGAACTCCCTAGTATGCAAACATAGCCAACTACTTGGTCTTAGGTAAAACACCTCTAATTTTTTCATCCTCTGAGAAAAGGCATTTAATTGAAAATATTTTACCCTTTTCTTGGATAACTAGACTTATCTTTTATACAAGTCAAGATCAAGTAATGAGAAGGTGTATAAATGATGAGGAGATATTTTATGCCCTCAAATCCTGCCACAATGAACCTTGTGGAGAGAATGTTTTTGAAAAGAGAACAACACAAAAGGTGTTAACTACTGTTACTATTGCCCAACTTTACATAAGGAAGCAACACTATACACTAAGAGATGTGACAAATGCCAGAGAATGGCTAAGCCCACTCGTCTGAT
This sequence comes from Taxus chinensis, assembly GCA_019776745.2. Classification (NCBI taxonomy): domain Eukaryota; kingdom Viridiplantae; phylum Streptophyta; class Pinopsida; order Cupressales; family Taxaceae; genus Taxus; species Taxus chinensis. The sequence continues at coordinate 224,824,080 of CM034154.1, forward strand.
GAGATGCCATTGCAACCTTAATTGGTTTTGAAACCTTTTGATAAGCGGGGATTATATTTTTTTCATGCTATAGACCCTCTATCTTAGAAGAAAGAGTATATCTTGGTCTATACATATTACCTAACAAGTGAACAGAGGTAAAACCATTGATAGACCAGACCGATGAGAAGGTGGCTAAATTCTTGTATGAGAACATATTTACTAGATATGGAGTCCCAAGGGTGATTGTGATAGCCCAGGGTACACATTTTTACTACTAATTTGGTTAGTGAATATGAAATCAAGAATAGAAATTATTCACCATACCATCCCTAGTATAATGGCCAAGCGGAGGTTACAAACAAAGAGATAGAGTCCATATTGACAAAGACTATAACACTCCACATAAAGGAATGGACATACAGACTTCTAGAAGTAGTCTGGGCATTCAATAAAACATGGAATACCACACATGGCTTCACACCATTTGAACTATTATATATCAAGACTACTATTTTTCCATTAGAATTTGAGCATAAAATGTTGAGAACTGCATTTGTGCTAGGAATAGACTTATCAGAATCTCAGAGATAGAGAACTATCCAAATTAATGAGTTTAATGAATTGAGAAAGCAAATAGTTCAAAACACAGAGGTAGTGAAAAAACAAAGAATGAAATGGCATGACCAATATATTAAAATAAGACAGTTCCAGGAAGGTGACTAGGCACTTTTGTTTGACACAAAATACAAGGATCACGTAGGGAAGCTTAGAAAAAGGTAGCTAGGCCCCTATGAAATTGAGATGATCTTCCCTTATGGATTTTTAAAGCTTACTACTATTGATCCTTTGAGATTCAAGTTGTTGGTGATTGGCCACTAGTTAAGATTGTATAAAAAGCCAGTTGATAAAGGCTCATTTATGGAATTTTTCAGTGGAGATTAGAGAAGAATGGAGAAAGAAACATATGAATTAACCTTAGAGGTTGAGTTATCGGCTCACCTTGTAGGATTGTAGAGAATTTATGAGATTATAGTAGCGTTGGAGAATTTAACTTACTAAATACTTTAAGGCTAAATAAAATTGTTGAGATCTACATTTCTAGGTGATCATCAACATTTTGCTAATCCAATTTTTATATAATATTTTTTTTGGAGGTTTTATTGACAAGTGATTATAGGAGAGCATGATATCCATCACAAGGAGAGAGTGCAATGACCGAGATTTTAACTTGCAGCCACATGAAATAAGATCATATTTTTAAAAAGTGTTTGACATAACTCATCGTTACATAAAGGACATCAAGGAAGTGTGCACAAGTTGATGATATACAAAGAATTATTGACACCCGAACTAATTGGTGTTCCCTCTCTGGGAAGCATCTATTTGTAGTAAATATAAGTCATTACAAGTCAAACCCATGTCTGTAGCATCGCGGGGCACTTGCATGTAGCCAAAATGCTAGTTCAATAAAGCATGCACATCAATCATTGCAATCCACAATGAGATAAGTGCATACATTTATTAATTTAATAAAGCATGATTAGATTAACTATATTTAATTATGAGTTATTCCAAGTCTTAATTCATGTGACCCATTAAAATACCACCACCTTTCAGTTATGATGTGTCCAATTAAGCCCTCCACAGATAACATGTCACATCATTTTACTTCATGTACTCAATGTTTTCACATCCACTTAATGATTAATCAAACCTAAACATATTTCTTGTCCCCTTGGTAATAAAGTTCAAAGTAATTGTGTGGTTGTGTATTGCACATGGGAGAAGCTGCGTATCTGCTAAGGGTGGTGACCAGATTAGATACGAACCTTCTGCGCATTTGCAACTTTTGAATCATCCTGAGGATGTGTAGTACTTTAAGAATCATGAATAAATCTAATACATTAACAAATTTCAAGGATTTGATGAGTTAGTTATGGAAGAGTTTGAAAATACCTTGAACAATGGAGAGGTAAAGGTAAAAGGGTTAATAATCAAGGTGAGTGATGAGATTTTAGCAAAGGTCACTAGTTTACTAGCTCAGGGAGAGCCATTTCCAGACAAAGCTAGCCCAAAAGCAGCGAGAAGATAATTTTCAGACAATGATGAGAAGTTCATCTCATACTTCCAAGGTAATTTTAGAATATCTCTCAAACCTTTATGGGTACAAACTACCAATTTTTTCATTAAATATTTTACTTCTAAAGGGAGATATTCATGGTTAAATACAGTGCCTTTCAAATTGTTAAATCATTTCAAAAAAAATCATCAAGTTAATGTTCAAAATTTATTTTATGAGATGCTTAAGAAAATGAGCAAAGAGGTTCAGAGGGGTAGGGAAGCCTTGTCATATCACTTTCTAAAAGCGCTAGTGGTCAAACACACTTTACAAAGGGGACACCCTCAAATATCATGGGATGACTTTGTGAGAGTGAAAAATGTTGAAAGCTTGTTGAGAAAGAGGATAAAAAGAAAAAAAACACTGAAAGTTCCACTTCACATATGTAAGAATCTACACCACTCTCTTCCTCACCTCAAGAACTAATAAATTATGAAACTACGCCTTCTATAGATGAAACCCCTACACCTATTTCACTAGAGAGAATATTTATTGCTGAAAATTTATTGGAATTTTCCTCCCCTGAAATCTCCAATTCCAAAACCAAAAAGAAATCTACTAATTATGATTGAAAAAAAACTAGGTGGTCTTATAGGCTTAGAACAAAGAGGAAAAAAGCCTTCAATTCAAGAAAATATCAACCCATCTCATTGGATAATGATTTGGAATCCATAGAATAAAATTATGAGCCTGAACCATTGGAAAAAGAGTATAAAGATACTACTTTCATAGTAACTCAAGAGCAAGAATACCATGAATAACCAATGGAAGGATAAGAAGAACTAAATCATAATGAGGGAACAATTCATGAAGTAGAGACTCATGAAGTGAGACAAGTATAAGAGGTAGTGAAAGGAGGAAATGAACAAGAGAAAATGATTACATATGATGTCAATGAACAACTCATTGAGAGATTTGTTAAACAATCACAAAATGATAGTATAAAAGAAGAAAATGTAGAACCCATGTAGCCCCCAACTATTATTCATGAAATCATAAAGGAACTTGAAAAACCATCTTGCAGTGAGTTGAGGACACAAACTATGGGGCCTAATATTGAAAAGTTGTTGCTGTAAAGGGACTCTTACATTAACAGGATCAAGAATTAATGGGAAAAATGAGAAGGAAGACTTTATCTCTAAACATAGGGAGGAAATGGAAGACAAAGATAATGAGATTATAAGCCTAAAAAAATGAGGAAACAATGTAGGTATCATTTGACATGTTGAGTTACAGACCCCCATCAAATTTCTATGCCATGTATGTTGATCGATTTTCTTCATCCCTTGCAAGAAAAGAAACCAAACAACCTCAAATGATGGAGGGCTTAAGGATCCTCAGATGTGGATGTAGATCTGCTAAATCAAAGTAGATGATGAGCTCCTTGTTGTGTTCTTGATAAACCTACAACTCCAAGAAACTAAAGAAAATTGATTAGATATTTTATGTGGGGATTTCTCGACGAAGTGGACCCGAGAAACGTTCACTTCCTCGATGGATGTCAACCCTCATGTGATAAAGAAAATAATAGAAATGCAAGATAAATGGATAATGTGCAAACTAATAAAAAATAATCCTTAACATTTTGGTGTGTAGATGAGATACTAATCTGATTAGAAGAAAATGCAACGTGAACCAAGATAAGTGAACCACCATAGCATGAGAGGGGTACTATGGGGATTCTAGTGGCATTATAAGGAAAGTATGAGGATGTTATGATAAACAAGAGGCTACAATGTCAGATATTTTCTATCACTCTTTTATTGTTCAAAAGAGGGGGGAAGGCCTGTATTTATATCCTGGAGATGGGGTTAGATTGGGGGTTGTTAAGTAATTAGGGTTGAACATAGTAACCCTTGTTAAGGGACATGATTTGAGTGATTAGGTTTGATATGGATATGATTTCATTGAGTGGGGCTCATGATTTGAACTAATGGGTGAAATAGTGGATGTGATAAGGATTTCTCTGCATGATTTAAATTATGAGTGGGACTCATGATTTAAATAATTTTTGAATGATATGACTAAATTTGGAATATTTAGATAACAAGGACTAGTTATTTAAAAGTGAATCAATTAAACAATTAATATTACTTAATGAAACATGTATTTTTGGTGGGAAATGGGATTTGTTTAATTTGAATGGAAAATGGATTCAAATGGGTAAGCCTAATAAAAGCAAGGTGAAGGAAAGGAGCTACACCAAAAACTAGTGTCTACATTTATCCATTTTTGTTGAGTGGTTTTCATTGACCAAGCCATAAAAAAAATGATGAAAATAACATTGATTGAGTGTTCCCCCTCAAACTTGGGATGGGAAAGTTAAGGGATGTCGATCACGAGTTTGAAAGATATAGATGGTAAAGATCAGATGGGTGGAAATGATGGATGAAACGCATGACCAAGGAAAGATGCCCCAGGTAAAAAAGGATCACAACAAGGATGAAAAACCATGGCCGTGACTCCAATATCATATCGGTAGATGAAAATATTGGTCTCAATGGAGACATGCAATAATGTTCTATAGACCAGTGAGTGCATGAAGACCACTACAGTATGGATGTAGACATCAATGACCAATGGTTCATGGGAAAACATCAAAGTTTACATTACTAAATGTGAAAGGTATGTGAAATCCTTCATACATGAGGAATCAAGTGAGAAATCATGCGTCCACAAAATGGATGAGGATGAAAATAATGACGCACCAACACAGGGCAAAAAAATGACCAAGAAGGCAAAGTGGAAGATGGGTGGTGAAATTATATGCCCAAAGGGGGAATGAATATGGCCACAAAGGAGGACATTGAGAGCATATTGGATATAATTGTGAGATAAAATGCCCCAAGAGGGGGGGTAAAGATGATTGTGAATACATGTTTCAGAAGAAAGGTATAGATGAGAAAGAAACCATTCATGGAAGAGAACAATATTGGATAGGTGACAACCATTATGGTATCTTCTAAGATGAAAATTTCATGGAAAGATGATGAGGGATATATGTAATGATGTTCTGCCGAGAGGGGTGTGAGTCATGCTTGACTTTGAAGAAAAGAGAAGGAAGAGAATAGTACAGAAAGATGATAAGATAAGAGAGAAGATATCAGAGTAGATGTTGAAATCATAGAAGAGGGAAAGAGATTAGTAATAGGAAGGTAGTGGAAAATATAAGAGGAGAATAAATAAAAAGGATGTGATGGGTCAGGAGAAAAAGAAAATAGAGAAAAAGGAAAGGAGAAGAAAGGAAGGAGGAAGGATAAAAAAGAAGGATAATACATGATGCAAAGAGATGAGGAGGGAAGGATTACAGGAAAAATGATGAAAGTGGTAAGGAAAATGAGGGATAATAGAGATTATGCTAGTCAAATAATGTGAAAGGAAAATCGACAATAATTTTAAGGTGAGGATGATGTCGGGTGAAGCAGAAACCAACCATATGGGGATGGAAAATAGAAATAGGGAATGAAATGGATAAGATGATAGAAAAAATGAATGAAGAAGATGGAAACAAATGGGAATAAATAGGCATGAAGGGAGGAAAAGTGAAGGGATTAATGACAGACAAACAAGGAAAAGTAAAAGGGAAAGAGAAGATAAAAGATGAAAGAGTAGAGGGTGAAAACATGAGAGATATGTGAAATATGAAAGCAGTGGAAAATAAGAAAAAGACAACATGGAGGATGACATAGAAGATAATGGAGAGAAATAACAAAAAAGGGATGGATAGGTCTAGTGGTAGATTATGAGAAGAGAAAGAAAAACCAAAAGTGAGGGAGACAAGGGGTGAAAGATGAAGAAGGGAATAAGAGATATGTATTATAGGAGAAGAGGGAAATGATGAAGGAAAAATAAGAAGAAGACAAGGAAATAATAGAGTAGAAGGGGAAAGTAAGAAAAAGGGAAAGAGAGAGCCAAAATGAAGGGACTGATGAAGGGAGAGAAATGATGGAAAACAAGAGAGATGATAGAGATGAGAAAATAAATGAACTATACAAGTTGGAGGTGAAGAGAACAAGAATATGTAGAAAAGAATATTAGAGAAGGATGATAGGAGAGATGAACAAGAAGATGATATTAGAGTAGGGGGTAAAATTAGGAAAAAGTAAGAGATGGAAACATGAAGGGGATGAAGAAGTTAAAGAATACGAAAGGGGAGGTAGAATAGAGATAAGAAAGAAAAGAGGAGGGACCAGGAAGATGTGGAGAAGATGAGAGAAAGGAAGAGAAACTGGTACATAATGATGGAAAAGGTATAGGTGATAGAGAAAGGAAGGGGATGGTAGTGAGGAATTGAAAATGAAAGGGGAAGAAGAGATGAAAAAGAAAGTATAGGGAGAAGATTAAAGGAACTAGATCATGGTGAGTAAATCCAAGGTAAAGATTATAGAACTAATCGCATGGAAATGCATGTGGATGGTGAGATGATAAAAAATATGGGACAATGCTGAAGAGCCAAGTTATCAATGGGGAAGTAAGAAGGAAACACGAAGTAAAGAGGGAGGAAGATGAAATAGAGGAAGTGAAATAAAATGAAGAGTAGAAAGGAGGAGAGGATGACAAACAAAATGATGCAGAAGGAAGGGAATCAAGAACATAGATATTCAGTGAAGATTGAGTAGTATCATGAACGTAAAGAGAATATGGAGGAGAGGAATAACATAGATTGGAAAAGACGTGGAGATGCATGAAATGAGGATAATTTGATGACAAGAAAATAGAGAGACAATGTATGATGAAGAAAGTAGAGATATTGAAGAGGGCGAAGAAAAGATGGAGATATGGGGAAGAAGTGACAAGAAAATTTAGGAGTGGAGAAAAGGTAGATGAGGGGAAAGAGAATGGGGGATGGAAGAAGAAATTCCAGTTAAAGGATGTTAGGAGAAGTACACCAATAATTGTTGGCGGGGTTGGATGAAGATGAATAGGTGGAAAAGATAAGGAGGATGGATGGTGTAGAAAGTAACGCCAATGAAGGGACGTTAGGAGAAGCCCACCGATAATGATCAGAGTGTACATAGAGGAAAGAATGAATGGAGAAGAAAAGAATGGAAGATTCAAAAGAGAGGGATTACATGGCTGTGTGGAATGGGGATGACTGAATTTTAGAAGAATCCGATTGATAATTATTAACGCGGAAACAAAATATGATGATGAAAGAATGCTAGGAGAATATAAACAATACTGGAGGGTAAGCATGGGGGTAGATATGTGGGAGAACTTGAGAAGATGGAGTGGAAAGAGTAAAGAAAGGAGGGATAACGATTTGTGCAAAGATAAAGGTGAAGAGAGGATGCAGTGGATGAGAATGAATGAGAGAAAGAAACAAGATATGAAAATAATGGCAATAAATGGTATGAAGGATGATAAATCAAGAAGATGAAAATGAGGGAAAGGAACGTGTTGATAAGTGGAAGATAGGAGATGCACTTTGTTATATGATAGGTGGAGAAATGGATATGGTAGGGCGAAAATGTTATCATTAGGGGAATACAGGAGGAAGAAACGATCAACAGAGGGAAGGAAGAATGAGGTAAAGGAGAAGTCCAGAATGATAAGTCTACCTTAAGGGTGATCCTTAGTGAATACAGTTACATATCGGAGGTGATTAAGTAAGATTGAAAAGCAAGGGATGATGGAGATGAAAATTGGGGATGCAAGAGATAGTTGGTGCAAGGAAGAAAAAGGAGGGAAGAGGATATGTTTATGGGGAATGAAGAGAAAATGTGGACATTGGGAGTGTGAAGCGATGGGGAAAGTCAATAAGACAGATCATCCTTAAGAAGGAATCTTAAGTAAGATCACCATGCCATAGAAGTGGTTAAGTAAGATTTCCAAACCGACAGTGACAGTATGAAAGGAGAAAGACAAGAGTGTAATCAGTATAGGGGTGGAATGGTTAACTGGAGTAGATGATGACGATGAGGGATGAGGGAGATAAGATGGAGGAAATATGGTTGAATGGGAAAGGACCAGATGGCAAATCAACCTTAAGAGGGACTCCTAAGTAAGATGGCCATGTGACGAGAATGGTTAAGTAGGATCGCCAAGCCGAAGAAGAAGAAGAATGATGAGGAGAAGTGGATGATTGACATGGTTGATGGGAAGAGTGTATGACAAGATGGACTGGAGGGGAACCCTCAAGTAAATATTCCATATTGCGAACATGTGTAAGTAAGATGATCAAGTAGAAGATGAATACTAGGAAGGATGAGAAAAGAGTGAGTGGTGTATGCCAGAGTGTATCAAGAGGTGAGAGGAGGTGATAGCAAGGAAAGAAGGAAACAAAGGAGCATAACATTCATGGATGGAGGAATATATGCGGTGTAGGATGGAGAGTGTGAGGTGAATCCTTAACTAGGATGCCCACTTTGTGAGAGTGATGATGTAAAAGCATCAAGTGGAAGAGATGGATCAGAAAGACATTTGTGGTGGTGATTGTTGTTTGATGGAATAGGAAATGGTGAAGGAGTTTCTACAGTGGTAGGATCTTAGGAAGAGGGTATGTCTCAACCAAGATGCCTGCGCAGAAGGGGTGATTAATTAAGATCATCAAGCTGAAAGTGGAAGAGTGAAAATGGAGGAATATTTCCATTTGAATGGGGACATGAATGGGGAGAAGGATAACATGGGGATAAGTGGTAGATGAGAAGTGAGGATGAGTGGATGAAACACATGGTGACCAGGGTGAGGGATAAAGAGTTTTTGGATAATGAATGCTATTTGAGAAATATCCTCAAATAGGATTCACAAACTGCAATGGAGATCAAGTATAATTCCCAAAATGAAAAGTGTATGAGCGAGATCATTTAGTAACATAATTCATGGGATTATGGATGATGGTAAGATATGCCATCCATAAAGAGTAGACATATAGATATAAAATTCATGGTTTGAAATTTGATATGAAAAAATGTGATTTTGATAAACGGTGACCTTGATGAGATAAATGACACATGGTCGTAGCAAGGGGTGTGTAAGGAAACCATGCTTCAAACTATATGGGAGGTAGAAAATAAAGGGTACGACTCAAGGCATTGCACTTGCAGCCAATAGCAGGTGTTAGTACATAACCAATGACATGTAGTTATACCAAAAGATCATGAGGTAGTTATGGATGAAAGATGCTAATGTCAACATGAAAAAGGGGGTACTAGATGTAAATTATACGTAGGAACAAGGATATCCATAGGTGGTTGTTCCTAGAACTATATCCTAGCTCTAGGAAAGGGGAGGATGCAAACTGATCAATGTGGGAAGTTTGCAATGTATATGAGAAAACTGATCGATGTGGGAAGCTTTCTTAGGATGCTATGATATATAGAAGGCTGATAAATGTGGGAAGCCTTCACTGCCATGATATAATAGAGTATCCATCCTTTGAGGGTATGGTCTACTTTTCTTTTGCTTTAGAATAATATGTAATAGCCGTCTTTTCGATAGATCGGATAATATATTCATGATTGATTTTTTTATTATTTTGATTCAGTCATGATTTTTTATGATATTATTTTAATGAACAACTGTCCTTCAAGGGATCAATCTATTTTTGATAACTTTGATTTTTATTTTTGCATCTATGAATTTTAACTTCACACGGGGGAGATTTGGGAATATCTAAGTAGACCACTTTAGGAGGGGATAATGAATGTATAAGAGACACCCCTAGAACCTTCGCATGACTACAATAGGAGAATAAGAGGGTGATGGATGTAATGACTGTGGAGTCCTCACCAAATGGGAGAACATAACCATAATGAATATGCTATGAGCAAAGTCATGGTGCCCATATTTAAGGTCATGTTTAGGAAATGACGGTAGAACACATAGTTCATATCATTACCATGATAGATGAAAGGGACTAATGATGGAGGAATGATATAAAGGTGTGACTATTTGCACATAGGGAGATATGTTAACAATAGAATGCCCATAAGTGCAATGCATTAAGTGCTTTAGTCTCTGGTTTACCATCAAGGGAAACCAAACAATAGGTCCCAGACCCATACTTATGCGTGATAATGTATGGTTTGATCTAGTTGGGAGAAAAATTTCCCCGTTGGCTCCTTTCGAGGGTAGTAACGTTATGATTTTATTTTAAGATGAGGTCACCTATTTTAAAGTTACGTTTATTGATATGGCTGTTATAAGCACACTGGATGCGCTCTTGATAAACATGATGGTATTCAAGAGTGAGAATATGATGCTCGTCTAACAACTCAAGTGGTGCTAGACATTCTTGGAGATAATATTCATCAGAAATGAATTCACGAAGAGAGACACATAAGGATGGAATTTGAACTTAGAGAGGGAGAAAAAATTCAAAACCGTAAACAAGAGAAAATGGAGTGGCCCCTATGGAGGTGCGAATACTAGTGTGATAGGACCACATGGCAAAAGGAAGTTGGAGATGTCAGTTCTAACCTGCTTGATCAATGATCTTGGCAATGATATTTTAGAGAGTTTTATTGGTAAATTTGGCTTTACCGTTAGCTTGAGGATAATATGGCGAAGAAAAGATATGTTGAATGTTGAATATATTACAGATTTTTTTAAGATCCTTATTTTTAAAGGACTTTCCGTTGTCGATAACAAGTTTATGTAGAACACTGAAGCAAAAGATGATGTGCTAAAAAATGAAATTAATGATTGGGCCAGATTTAGTCGAGGTGAGTGGGATTGCTTCCACCTATTCATGGAAATATTTTGTATCAATGATAATAGAATGATGTTTTCACGATGATTGGGGATTAATTAGACCAATCAAATCAAGACCCCATTGTAAAAAAGGCAATATGTCCTAAGCATGCTACAAAGCCTGGCTAGGAACATGAATGAGATTAGAGTGCTCTTGACATTTTCTGCACTTTTCGACATACTTGTAACAATCATGATTAAGGTAAGGCCAATAATAGCTGAGATGGATAACGCACTTAGTAACAAATAAGCCACTAAATTTTCCACCATAAATGTCATCATGGAATTCTTGGATAGCTAGAGAGGCTTCATGGGATTTAAGGCATTGAAGAAGGACACCATCAAATCCATTTTTATAAAGAATGCCACTAAGGATCACATAATGGGTAGCGCACTGGATGAAATATCTCTTCGAATTTTTAGATAGGTAAAGAGGAGTGATATATTTGGATAAATAATCAAAGCTATGAGAATACCAGAGGTCCGATGTATCAAATTCAACAAGATGGATTTGGGATATGTCATGAAATGGTTTTTCATGATGGTGTATAATGATAGAAAACTTGGGCTCCTGCATTGTCCAAGGCATAAGGGCTGAAAGGGATGCCATCGTATCAACAAAATGATTGGTCAACCGAGGGACAACTTGGATGGTGTAAGAATCGAAGGTTTTAAGAAAAAGATGAGAAATGTCTCGATATTGTTGTAGAGTATCACTTTTTCACTGATACTCACTTGTGAATTGTTTTATTATAAGTTCATAATCAAATTAGATGTCAAGAATCCGAATGCATAGAAAGAAAACAATTTCTAGTCCTAGTATAAGGGATTCGTATTCTGCCATATTTTTTGTGCATTCAAAGTCAAGCTTGAATGCGAGGGGAATAGGACCATCCCCAGGAGGAATGAAAACAAAGCCTACTCCTCCCCCTTACTGGCATTTAGAACCATTGAAGAAGATGGTCAATTTAAGGGGATCATGATGAAGCTGGGTGATAGATTCATCTAGAAAGTGCTCATGAGGAGGTTGTGTATTGGGAAGAGGAGCTTCTTTTAATTAGTTAGAAATAGCTTGGCCTTTAATAGCTTTATGAGGAATGAATTCAAGGTCAAAATCGGTCATGAGTATGAGGCACCAAGTGATGCAATCATTATTATATGGTTTAGAATGCATTATTTTTAGGTGTTGGAAGCTAGTAACAATATAGGTCTTGTGATTAAGAAGATAATGTCAAAGTTTCTAAGTAGTAAATAACATGGCACAACACAGCTTTAGTGTACTGAGTTTCGCATTCATGAATAGCGTGACTAATGTAGTAGATGGTCTCATGGCATTGGTCATAACGATGTGCTAACATGGATGCTAGAGCATGATTGGTTACAAATATTTTTGAATAAAATGGCTCCCCCTCGCATGGATTTGTGAGTATCAGAAAAGATAAAAACAACATTTAATATCATCAAAAACCTTTTGATAGTTGTGATCCTAATCAAAGTTCTCTTCTTTTTAAATAAGGTGATGAAAGGGTTGACACCGATTGGAAATTTTTGAGACAAAACAAAGAACAAATTGGAGGCACCCTTAAAGACTATGAAGCTACTTGAGATTGGAAGGAGGAGGAATTTTGAGGATTGCTTTAATTTTTACAGGGTCAACGTCAATGCCCATGATAGAAAAAATGAATCCAAGGAGTTTTCTAGTAAGAACTCTTGAAAAAAACTTTTTTGGATTGAGGTGGAGGAAGAAAAAGATGAGTCACTCGAAAAGAATTTCAAGGATAGAGAGGTAATCACATCGATGTTTGGACTTTCCCAAGAGGTCATCAACATAGTCTTATACGGTTTGATGTATGAGGTTGTGAAAGATATATGTCATGGCTCATTGATAGGTGGACCTAGTATTTTTCAAACCAAAGGATATGACATGATAGCAAAAGGTCCCCCATGGGGTGATGAAAGAGGTCTTACGTTGATCTTCTGGTGTGATGGAAATCTGATTATAGCTAGAATAACTATCCATCAGAGAAATCATCTCATGTCCCACTATAAGATCCACAAGTTGATCAATATTAGTAAGAGGAAATTTATCTTTAGGGAAAGCAAGATTAATTTCTTGAAAGTCGGTACATGTACAAAGTTTTCTTGACTCTTTAGCGATAGGTATGATGTTAGAAAACCATTGGGGATATTCAATGGGGATGATGAAATTGGTAGAAAGAAGACATTGGAACTCCTCTTTGACAAGGAGAGAAACTTGAGGATGCATGCGACAGAGCTTCTTCCTAATCAGTTTAGCATTGGGGATAGTGACAATGGAAAATGAGGGAAGGGTCAATATCTAGCATGTCAGAGTACGACCATGAAAAGGCTTGGTTGTGCTTGGATAATAATGAAGTGAAGGATTTGAGTTCTTACGGTTCTAGATATTGGCCCACCTTAAGGATGTGGGGTTCTTGAGGAGTACCGATATTAAAGTCGATAGTGGATTCATTTAGGAGAGTGGAAGTGTCAGGGGGAAAGGAATTTTAGATATGAGAATCCTTAGCCACAATCTAATAAAGAATGGAATTATCATCGTCATATTGAATAATGTCACTAATAGGGTAATCTTATTCTACCATCTCTAGATGCTTGAGGAGAAAGGAATGGATTTCATTTCCAATTTGATAAGTGACTGGTCCAAGGGAAATGGTGGAAATTAAAAAAACGTTAATGGGAATAGAGACAGTGTCATCTAGATCTAGATTAGTAAGATAGTTGGATGGATAGAAGGTATCATCTAAATTAGTAAGATTGTTAGATGGAGATGATATATCATATGGATTAGTAATATAGTCTGATAGAGATGAGATATCATCTCAATTGGTAAGGTAGTCGGATGGAGAGAAGGTATCATCTAGATTGGTAAGATATCCAGATAGAGAGGAGGTAGGTGAATCAAGGTTGATGGGAGAGGATGGAGATGTGCCTGAAGGAGGGATATTTGTATCCCAAGCCAAATTGTTCACATGGTTCATGGATTTGTTTGAAGACATCACTGTGAGGGCCTTATTCATAATGCCTCATACTAAAAACCTTCCATGCACAATGGTAGAGGTATGTATGGGCAAAATATGGTTTATCGAGAAATTTGAAACCACCAATATATGGTTTGGTGTGAGGGAAATTTTTAGCATGAGAATATGGTAAATCAATGATGTGGTAGACTAGGTTGGTTTTGAGAGAAAAGGGGCCAAATGAGATGATTTACCTAACATTTTATTGATACATAGGGGCCTTATCAGAGTGGCCAAGATGATTGGGAGAAGGAAGAGCATTAAGAGTGAGGAGTTGATATTCTCCTAAGGAAATTTTCTACATCACACCATCGATAGATCTGTCATGGGTAATGTAGATGCAGACATAGAGGAACTGGTGGATGCATTGGAAGAAGGGTTAGATTTAAGTACAAGGATGTCCTTAGGTATATAGATCATGCTACATGTCTTGAATGGAGGGGAATTGAAAAGGAGAGCATAAATAGTCCCTTCATGTTCATATTTAATACCACGATGGGATACAATGCATGGCATAAATCTAAGGATTTCTAAGTAAAATATAGTACTAAAAGTTTCCTTCTATAATATAGAAGATCTCATGGAGGAGTTTATGGCCGACACAGATGGGAAGAATAACTGTACCTTGCAAAGGAGTTACATAATCACTAAAAGCATGTAGGACAGTAGGAGATTCAAAAAAAATAGTGTTAGGTAGCTTGAGTTTGTCAAAAGTGTGAGAATAAATTATATTGATGCTAGTACTATTATTAATCGAGGTCTGTCAAATGAATGTATTGCTGATTTGGACCCTGATAAGGAGAGGAAGATCATGTTCATCGGGTGATATGTTGGGGATTTTTGAATCTTTAAAAGACATGGTGGAAGATGCTATGAGAGCATCAGTTAGAGCTGTGAGGGGTTGAGGATCATCAAGTGATATGAGGATTCATTGTATAAATTCAATAAGATCTTGTTTATGAGTAGGAGAACTTTGCATAAGTTCATAAAAGTGAAATTTTGACTGGGGTTTGGTGGAGTTGTTTGATGATGGTATGTTCGACAGAGGTGGGATTACAAGCATCTAAAACATATACTTTTGCTTTAGAGGAAGATGAAGGAGATGATAGATATTAAGTGGTGGGAGTAGTGATGACAACTTTAGGTTGTGATGGGGGTGTGAATGAGGTAAGCTCTTTAGGAGGAGGGATAGCAATAAAGGTCCTTGATTTTATTTTTTTTGGTGATCCATAGTTATGTGAGCTTGAACGAGTGGTTACTCAAACAACATCAGTGTATAGAGGAGGATTTTCCTCAGGAGATGATGAATTAGGTTGAGGAATGGTGGTGTCAACTTTGGGTGGGTTAGGAGACTTGGATATTTGTGTACGTGAATGTGGAGCAGGTGAAATGGATTTAGTTGGTAGAAAAGTTACTTTCTCATTGTCAAGGATATCATCCTCATTGGAAAGGTTAGGTACAATGGCTTGAAGTGTTATACAATGTTCAATGTCATGCTCTAGTGCATGGAAAAATGTGTAAATAATATTAGAATCAAATTGTGAAGGCCTTGGTTCACTTGGGTCGAAATGTTTAATTAGCAACAAGGTGAATTTTGAGGCCTGGAGTAACTGAAAAAACATGGTAGTATAATATTCTTGATGGAATAGGTGATGGTTCTATAGGTGAAGGATTTTGGGATGATTCCCAGATGTGTGGTGGTTTAATGGTAGCCTTTGACATTGTCTTAAATTTGGGAGGGGCATTCGACTGTTTTTGATGTGGGATATTGGTTGAGGATGTGGATGCCTTCGACTCGGTTTTGGGATGTGGTTTGGAAAGAGGCCGTTGTTGTGTTTCTTTATTAGTAGCGTAGGTTTTTGATGAAGCAGATGCTTCCAAAATTGAGGAAGACGATGAAGGGTGTGGTCCCAAAATAGAGGAAGATGATGTGGATTTAAGAGGATTGGTATTAGGGAAAGTGAGGTCTAATTTTTGTGAGGATGTGAAGGAGTATGTTGGGGAAATGGAGGTCTATAACATGTTTGTGGATATGGATCCTTGGAAGGAATGAAAATAATCTATACTAGAGGAGCTGAAGATGGTACTATATTGGAAACGGGTGGAGATTAGTTAGATGTGTAGGTGTCTGATTGTGTAGAGGAGATGGGATGATCATTTGACGTCATCACAACTTCAAGGGCTTGCAAAATGTCTCAAGTGATGAAAGTTACATAGAAGAAGAAGGTGACATATATGTGTTTATGATAGTGGATGTAGTGGGTGTGGGTAAAAGTGTGGAAAGAGGGACTGGGAGTGATGATAAGGATGGGAAAATGAGTAAAGGTATAATGATTGCAGATAAGGTAATCAAACCTGATGTAGTAGATGTGATAAGTTACGAAGCAGGTGTAATATTTTTAAATGGGGAAAGTGTGACAGGTATGGAAATGGGTGTGGGGGAAGAGATTCCAAGATGGATGTAGATATGATTAACGCTGGTATGGGAATGAGTTTTGATGAGATTATGGATGTAGGAAGAATGTCTAGGGAGGTGGATATGATGGTTGATGAAGAGGGTAAATATGTGGATGAAATATGATTTTGATTAACAATGTGTAGAGTGTTTATGGTATGAGCTTTGGGTGCTTGGGGTGTATAAGAAGTGAAGGCATGACTTGTTGATGTTGGTACATGATTTGGGAATGGATTTTTAAAGATGTATAATGGTTAATTGGGTGAGGCATTTGGATTATCTACCTGAAGATCTCCCTAATCAATGAGTCTTTAGACCAAATCCTTGACATTTTGGCATCACTCTATGTCAAGTCCTTAGACTTGGTGGTACTTACAGTAATGGTCCTCACAATACCATGTGGGTTTTTATATTAACTCATCAATTGGTCATATTTGTGGTAGTGTGATCAAGTTCACTGTCAGTAATTTGTCAAATATCATGTTGTATGACTCCTCGAGAGGAGTGTAGTTGAGCGTTGGTCGTGTGAATCATTGTTGAGCTAATGTAGTAGATGTATACACGGGAGATGATTTAACAATGACAAAATTTACCGATAGTTTTGACTTTTCATTTAACGCAAATGATTTGGTGAACTCCTATTTGAGTTTATTTGATCTTAATTTTAAGTGACCCTATTTGAGGGCACGTGTTTCAAGATTTTGAGCCATGGTAGATGGTTCATCAAAGGTTTGAAAGGATTGGATTTGTAATATAGAAGTTATTTGCTTCACACATGACCATGAAAAAATCTCAATAATATTAGTCTTTGGAAGAGGGAAAGATAATTGGTTTACGGTATTGTGCCATTGAGCGACGAAGTCCATGATGGATTTGTCCTCAAATTGTCTGAATGTATAAATATTGTTAATGGTTATTTTGCACACAATATTAATCAAGAAGTGTTCTAAAAATAATTGTGCAAGTTGGGAGAAGGAAAATATTTAATTTTGGGGGATATTGTTATACTAGTCTAATGCATGACCAACTAAATACATAGGGAAAGTGTAGAGAATTAGATATTGATCATGTGCAATGAGATAAAATGCATGTTTGAATGCACGAAGATGCTACTGTGGGTCCTCTTTACTATTAAATTTGACAATTTTTGGAAATTCCTAGTGTCGATGATATGGTTTTATTGGTACAGATGGATGGATAGGTTCATTACATATTTTCTCATATGATAATGAGACTTTAGATCCCCAAGTGGTAGACTCTAGGTTGGGTAAACGATTCACTAAGGCATGCATGGGATCATTGGGAATAGTTTGTTGAGGAATGAGAGGTGGTGGTTACATGTAAGAAGCAGTCAGATAAGCTTGTTGATGAGCTTATGGATGCATTGGTGTTTATGGAATTAGTTGGGGGTGAGTGTAAATCATCATATGTGACTAAAGGGGTGTTTGTTGAAGGAATTTTTGTTGAGAAATGGGAACATGGTATCATTTTTGGGACATGGCTGGTTGTCGTGGAAAGTGTTGAGTGGGGATGTGGGTATGAACCTATTGTTGAAAAGGGTTAGTTACATGATAATGAAATGTACCCATGAAAGGGAGTTGAGAAGTATTGAGAGGCATGCTAGATGTGAGAAGGTCATACTATCCTGGTAAGGGATATAATCCGTGCATATGTTGGATAGGGACACTGGTGATAATTGTGGTCGAAGAGGTGATATGGATGGTAGTTACAATAATTTTATTGCTTGAAGGGAGGTTGGGAGGGATGGGTGTGACTAACTGATTAGTTTAGTGGGATAGGGGATTGGTAAAAGACAAAGTGAGATCATGTTGGGCTGTAAAAAGTTCGTTTATGATGAATTGAGTAGTTTCAGGATTGGTCTGATAAGGGTAAATCTGCTAAAGTGGTGGACCATCTATGGGAAGCTGAATGGATTTCCTATAGAGATTTTCCTAGAGGGCCATTAGATTAACATCAAGAATTTTTTGGAATTCTACATCACCACGAGGAAAGATAGGATTTCTAAAAGGCTCTGATCTAACTAATGGTGGGGTGACCGATCTAGACATGATGGATTGATGGTATAAGAAAGAATTGGTTTCATCTAAGGTCAGAGTGTGAATGAGGGGTCCTTGGTGTGAAACATTGGTGAGGGGATGAGTGCCTATGAAAGAGGTATTCAAGGGAATGGATAAGGCAGTTGTTGAGGTGGATGTTTGTTGGGATGAAGAAATATTTTATATGAGGTTTTGTTCCATTTTCTTAGCGGCTAATGAAGTGATTACATACATGAAACAAAAAAACAAATTTCATGCTAACTAAGCCAAAAAATTCAAGAAAACAATTTATTTTTGTTTTTTATTAAGAAAACGTTTGAAAAGAAAAATAATATGGTTGTAGGAGGACTTAGAAGAAGAAAAAATATGTTTGGTTTCAGGTAGGTTGTGACTTGGAAATGTTTGAAATGTTTTGATGTGTTAATTGATGTGTGAAGTTTTAGGTAGTGTGTGGAAAAACATGTGATACAGAAGATAAAACATCCTATTTAAACTATATGAGAAAGAAGGATGAGAAATGAAAGTTCTTTGTTAACCCAAATCCAAATGTTATCGTTCAATGAGGACACTCACATAGGAAAAGGGAGTTGTTATGCAAAAGGAGAAAATAGAGAAAATAAGGAATACATGTATAACACTTTTCCTTTTTATCTGGAAACAAATTAAGGCAAGCAAAGTGTAGGCTCCAAGCAATTTGGGGAGCACTTTCCTTCTTATCTAGATGGATAGAGTTTGAAGGTGATAATTAGTGACCAGGAATGACTGAGGCCCTTAAATCCATATGATTCACGATCGTGGATGGGGTTGGTGAAAGGAGGCTTGGGGTGTAGTTTGGTTTAGCAATTGATCTATGACAATGTAATTTAGGGGTCACAAGCTCATAGAATTTTCTTTCAATAGAAAATAAGACAATTAGTGGACATGGGTTAAAAAGATACAAGAAACATGATACAAAAAATGTCCAAATATTTGTGTGTAAAAGAAATTCCTACGCATGGAAAATTAATCTTATTATAAAAAGTAGTTCAAAGGTCATATGTAATTATAATAAACAATATATGAAAAATAATTGGCTTAGAATAGAAACTAAACGATGAAATAAGTGATGAAATAACTATTAAATTCAAAATTGAAACGAGGAACTACAAATTAAGCTTTAGGATAAAAACCATGTAATTTGGTAAGGGATTCAAAATAATAGCTATGACATGAACTATATAATGACAAACCACATTTACATTATAAAAATAATCTATAAAATGATAAAATGATAAAACAATAATTAAGTTATAAAACGATAAAATATTGAGTGGAAATCAAATCAAAAGAAACAAATGTTGTCGATGCAAATGGTGAACTACATTATCATAAAAACATACATGTGTTCATTATGTTTAATTTTTTAGTGAACTATAATGAGATTACCTATAAACTAAATAGTTTATTAATGCCTTATACTCTATAATGGTCTACCTTGTCTGAACTAAAAATATATTTAAATGATAAGATGTCTAAAATGATGGGATTAGAAAGAGAAATTAGGTGGTCGACATAGGGTGGAGAGTCGCTTGACAAAAATATCTTATCAAATTTCTTTATCGACACATCCCTTTCTTCAATTTAGGTGCTCCACGGTTGGTCCTACTGCACATGGACATGGCTCGTTACTATACATAAAGCTTCATGTGAATTTAAAGCTGAGATGGAAATAATTGGAAGAATCAAGCATCAGAATCTCATGAGTCTCTATGTGAAAAACTTGTAGATATGTCTATAAGACTTTAGAATGGGCAGCCATCTAAAAGATCTAAGCCATCAATGAATTTTGATTTGACAAGAAAAGATAATTTGGAATTTTGGGCCACAAATGTTTGCATGAATGAGAGACTGAGCTGGAAATCATTGGAAGCAATCAAGCTTCAGAATCTTGTAAGTCTATATGGATATTCCTTTCTGTAGGTTGGTCAAGGATGAGTTAAGAGCTGAGTCGAATAGAGTTTCTTTTGCTTGCGGAGGAGAGGGAGATGGCTCGGGGAGAGTCTAGGAATAGGTAGGTATTTATTAGAACTAGATTGGTGTCGGTGTAGCTTGGTAAGGGAGGTTGAGTATGAAAGGTGGGGAAAAATGTATAGCTACGGCCTTTATGGATGGGAATGGAACAAAACTGGGTGGAATAGATCTATGTGTAGGATGGGAGAGTCAAGAGGTAGGATGGATCAGAATGGGATGGAGGGGATGGATTAGGAGAGTCATGGAATGAAGTAGAGTCAGAAGAGAGGTGAGCAGGCCCGTGGAGAGGTCTTGTTGGAGCTAGGGATGTAGTGGGTAGCTCGGTGGAGAGGGATGTGAGAAGTGGTAAGTTTGGAATTGGCAGATGGGGTGATCAAGTGAGAATGGGGATAACTTGGGTTATTGGGAGGAGAACGTAGTTGAAGTGAGGATGGATTGGGATAGGGAAATAGATTTGGGTCATGAGCTATGTAGTTGGGAATGAATCATTGATGTGGGAGAAAGATAACGGTAAAAGGGAATTGTAGCTTCGAGCTATGGTGTGGAAAGTTTAATGTGGAGCTAAGTGGTTTGGGTAGGGAATGTGGGAAATCAGTGAGGGAGTCGAGTTGGGGTTAGATTGGAGGGTGGGTAAGGAGGTAAGGGTTGATCGAGTTAGATGGAGAGGTCAAGGGGTATGTGAGGTAAGGTAGTTATCATGGGTTGAGTGGAAAGGATATGGGCTTGAGAAGAGGAAGATAAGTGGGAGAGGGGAGGGTAAGTTGGATAGGGAGTTGGTTAGGATGGGATTAGAAAAGTTGAGAGGTGATAGCTAGAGAGATGGGTAGTTTAGGATAATAATAATAATAATAATTTATTTATTTTTGTTTTATTTATTTATTTAATTATATATTGTATTAATTAATTTATTTATAGAAACAATAAAATTGTATGCCAATTACAAATAATTAAATAAATAACCCTAACAAAAAAACCACTTACCTTGAAGACGACATAAATGAATGACCATACCAAACTGGTGGAGACAATACTAAAACCTACAAACAAGTAAGCTTGAACAACGAAATATTCACAAGATATGTAAATTAATGACAACTATGAAATTGGGTAACCATTATACTTACAACACCTAGACAAGATGAGTAAAGTAACAAAAAAATGACCAAATCTTGGGTCTATCCCACCAGGCGTGCCAAAATGTTGATCAATTTTCTTCGTCCGTTACAAGAAAATAAATAAAACATTTGAAGGGCTTAAGGAGGCTCAAATGTGGATGTATATCTATAGGCACAAAGTAGATGATGTGCTCCTTATTGTGATCTTGATAAAATTTCAACTCAAAGACACTAGATAACATTGATTAGATATTTTTTGTGGGCGTTTCTTGACGAAGCAGACTCGAGAAGCATTCACTTCCTCGATGGCTATCAACCCCCATGGGATAAAGAAAATAATAGAAATGAAAGATAAACGGATAACGTGTAAACTAATAAATAAAGAAACCTAAAAATTCCAGTGTGTAGATGAGCTACTAATCTGATCTAGGAAAATGCAATGTGAACCAAGCTAATTGAACCACCAAAGCATGAGGGGTAATTTAGGGATTCCCGTGGCATTACAAGGGCACTATGAGGATGCTATGATAAATATGAGGCTACAATGTTAGAGATTTTCTATCACTCTTTTCTTGTTTGAAAGAGGGGGTAGGCTTGTATTTATAGCCTGGAGATGGGGTTAGATTAGAGATTATTAAGTAATCAGGGTTAGACACAGTAACCCTAGTTAAGGGACATGACTTGAGTGATTGGGTTTGATATGGATATGATTTGATTGAGCTGGACTCATGATTTTAATTAGTGGGTGAAATAGTGGACGTGATAAGTATTTCTCTGCATTATTTGAATTATGAGTGGGACTTATGATTTAAATAATTTTTTGATGATAAGACTAAATTTGGAATATTTAGATAAGAAGGATTATTGATTTAAAAGTGAATCAATTAAACAATTAAGATTGCTTAATAGAACATGTATTTTTTGTGGGAAATGAGATTTTTTTAATTTGAGAGGAAAATGGATTTGAATGGGTAAGGCCATCAAACACAAGGTGAAAGAAATGAGCTACACCAAAAACTGGTGTCTATAATCTACCTAAAAGAAAAGATGTTATACCACAAGTTTACTTGCATAAATTCTTATATAATTTATGACATTAGATCATACATGAATTCTTTACTCTTTATCAACATAGTACATATGAACTGCATAATTTATTATGTGAGCTATATTTGCATAATTATGCCCTTCCACATGACAGAGATTGGATCCCAATTCTTTATATTGGGGATGTATAGGTTAAGGAATTATGTTCTTATCTTTCAAAAGAAATGGAAAGAGCTAAGAAAATGGAGGCATATAGACATTTGGAGAAGGTTACACCACTATATATCACAACTGAGGAAACAACAGATGAAATTGTAGAATAATATGAAAGGTATATGGAAAGGATGTAATCAGAAACAGAGTGTTGAGAATGAGAATGGAAGCCCACACAAAAGTCAGGAACATGATCAAAGAACATGTCGCTTAGGTTATGATGACATGCAGAGATATATGGATAGATTTTTCACCTACACTCTAAAGGAAATAAATGCACTCACATCGAAATATACTTCCAACATTACACAGGGTGAAAAAGTATATTGAAATAGAAAATAAATGTGGGGATGATTAGTTTCCTATATCTTATCATCCTCCAATATTACATTTCCCAATTACACCTTGGACAAGAAATTTACCAATCAATCAAAGGGCATAAGAAAGAGTCTAAGACAAATTAGGAGTTGTGGATATTTTTTATTAGAAGAGGAAGGAATAGGAACACTCATAGATTTCAAGTGATAATGTAGCTTCTAGCAGAAAAGATATGAAGCTCTTGAATGAGGAAATTCAAGCATTTAAGCCTAGGGGTGTGTGATGAGATGTATTAATTACTTTCAAAACAACTCATATATATTTTTATTTTGATAAGACCATTGTAGCCAAGTCTATGTATTTCTTAAGTACATTTCTGAACATCACTATTACAACCATGAGCTTTTGACATAATGACTAATTAATACAGTTATATCTAATTGTCTTTATTTTTTATATATGTGTGCATTTATTCTTGTTACTCCAATAAATTGTTTGGATAATTATACATGTTGATTTCACTCTTGGTTATAATCAATTTTTAATATGTAGCAAAATAACCTATCTATAACAACTCGTCTGCAGCCAAATAACTTATCTACAACAACTCATCTGCAACATAAGGAAATCATTCACTGTAAAGAACCCAAATTTATGAAGATATTTTGAAACACGGAGTGATGGAACTTAAGTCCTTACATGCCATTGGAGAAGTAGTTACAATAGACTCGTGAACAATTGAGAAATAAATTAATCTTTGATTTGGTCAATGATTAAGAACTAGTGAATAACTGATTGTTAGTTGAAAACTTGTGTGTTTCAAACAAGTGTTGAATCTCTCACTTGTTCTATTGAATACTCCTTATTTTATTCTTCTTCTTCTCATGTGTTTTAAATGATAAGATATAAAGGAAACAACTGGTGCCTTGTAACAAGTAAGTAAGATTCGAAATTAGAGAAAAGATTGAATAGAGTTAGAATAGAATCAGAGTAATCTCTTTTGTTCCTAGATGTAATGTTTTATGAAAATCAATAAATAAATATGAGTTATTTCATTTATTTTTTAGTTACACAGTTAATAAGGGATTAGAACCCAAGTTAGGACCCACTTGAGGTATGCTAAATCCCCTCCATTATTTCATTTCATGCATATTTCCTTAAGAACAATCTTCTCTCTAAATTTGCAACTTTGTTTCAGTAATATCATTTATCAATAGTCTATTTTTAGGTTTTAGTTTTATTTTACTTTCAGCATTGTTATGTGATGGTTATTTCCTTTCCAACCTTTTAGATGAACTATAAATTTATGTATAACACAGAAATTATTTCAAGTATACACTCCTTAGTCTGACAACTAAATGAATGTAACACAATGTACAACATATTAATTGTTGCAAGTTGATTTACACCACCAATTCTGCAGGAATGATTGACACCATAGTTTGCATTGAGCTGAAAAATTCATTATATAATTGTATGTTTATTTGTACTTATAATTGGAACATTATAATGAATCAATTTGACTATTAGTGAACTTGGAGACGTAGATAATTGCCAAAATCCACTATCAACTCTTGTGCAATGCCATTTATTTTTATTGCATTGCATTCATTTAAGTTGATTTATTTTAGGGTAAAATTTGAATTAAAGTAAGTTTCATAACAGGATCCATTGGCTGAGGAAATGTTTTGGCCATTT
This sequence comes from Taxus chinensis, assembly GCA_019776745.2. Taxonomy (NCBI): domain Eukaryota; kingdom Viridiplantae; phylum Streptophyta; class Pinopsida; order Cupressales; family Taxaceae; genus Taxus; species Taxus chinensis. Next base: position 224,848,844 of record CM034154.1, read on the forward strand.
TATGGATCAAGTTTGGTAGAGCTAGGTTATCCTACCTACAAGCTTGTTATCTCTAAAGCAAGTTTGATATGAAGAACTGGGTTATCACCTGGGGTTACAATAAAATACATTTATACTAGTTCATTCTATGGCATGTTGTACTCAATATAATGGGTACTATACTACACATGGTGAATCTACATCGACGAGATCATGGGTTAGGATGGGGACAATACATCACTTTAATCATATTAAAATTAATATTGAACAAACATTAATGTAAATGCATAAATAAATAATCAACAAGGTAAATAACATTCTACCCAAGATTTACGTGGAAAAACCTCAAAAGAGAAAAAACTATGGACAAATGAGAATTTTCCATTATAAGAGAAAAAACCTTTTACATTCTAGTAAAATCTCCTTTACCTCACTTCTCTCAAAGCCATTCACCCTAGGTGAAAACAATATGATCCATGACCATATTTAAATGACCCCATGGGTCACAAGCATATTAAGTGTCAGGGTATGATTAAATCATACCTCGATTTAATATAAATTAGTTGATAAGTAACCAATTAGCATAAACATAAAGGTTATATTAAATAATTAAGAATATACCCTATTCTAAATTATTTAATTATATATGTTGGCTTGGTAAAATGTTGACTAAGTATTAAAGGTTCATGGGAACAGGGTGCGAAATAAGTGGGTGCATGAGCATACATGAAATATTGACAGAATTGTGCCCTGAGGATTCATGCTCAGAAAAAAAGAGTTTGGGACTTAGCTGTTTTTTCATAGATCAAGCTAAAAATAGGATGAAGTGAAGATAATTCTTTGGATAAATACATGAATACTTAAAGAATACACAAACACTATTTTGGGAACAAGAAGAAGATAAAGATTCATGCAGAGTTCAAGTTAATAATAGGATTAAAACTAGAGGTAATTATAGATAATCTATTATTAGGAGAAGATTACATGCTTATTTAGCTATATTTGTATTGGCGCATGGCTCTTTTGAGCATGCATCCCATTTTGAGTGTGCATGGGTGGTGAAGGGAAAGTACCCACCCCTGTATATATGTATTTATTTACAATTTTTTTAGAGACTGAGACCTAAATCTAGATTGTAACAGAGTTATGTTGTTGGTATGATTTTGTGTGCATGATTTTGTGATGGTATTTATGATGCATTCAACTACTAGTTTGTCATGAATTAATATAATGGATAGTTATAGATGGATATTGATTTTTAATGTCTCTACTTATGGTTTGTATGGTGAATTTTTTGTTAATCCTTATGTGATCTATATGTTTCTTTATTATGCTTGTTTCCAAATTGAGATATGGTTAGTATGCTGAGATATATATAATTTCAATATGGCTATTATGAACATGCATGCTAGCACCCTAGTAAGATAGTAACATAGAGGGACTTGGTACCTTTGCGCACTTCAAGTGAGTACTCAGATATATCTGAGTGAAGTGCCAACACACCTAGGGTTTTGAGTGAGAATATAAGACTACATTTTGGTTCCGTTTTCAGGACCTCTTTTCAAACTGTTTACAACGATGTTGCATGATAATGGCATATTGGTTGACTTTTGCAGCTATTGAAGATTTGGTGATTGACATACAAGATTAGTTTACATGAAGATATGGTTCTAGACCTAGTTTCAATGCACATGCATTGGGTGAAGAACATATTTATCATGAGATTTTTTATACAGTATTATGTTTCTTTCCAATAGATTTGTATGAGTGGTTGTCTGCATATGCATCAAATAAAATTTTGCATTACAGACCAAGGACTTGGACACAGGAAAAGTATCAAGCTTTGTTTGATGTAGATGAACCTTGGAAGTGTGCTGTAGATCATTGGTGGGTTGGTGTTGTATGCAGTTATAATTTGAAATACCCTGTATCTACGTATTCTTATCTGGAAGCTGTTGAGTTTTAATTCTTGCATGAACCCAAAGGATCTTACATTCATTTTATTCCTTTTTCCATTAAGATCTTAATGGTGGTGCTGATTTTAAAGCACCTCCTAATGGATAGATAAACATCTCACCGTGCATAGGGGAAGGCATAGGTATGGTGAAAGATGACATACCTTGTAATAGAAAGGAAGAGAGAAGAAAGGAGACTTAAGTATAATGAGGTTTGGGAGAGGTAATTGGAGAAGAAGCACGATATTGAGGAGTCTATGGAGTTAAGGAGGATGATGTCTAGTGAAGGATTTGAATCTAACATAGAAGATGTGGAGCCAGAACATCAGGATCTCCCCTACTTAGGAAATTGTAGTAGAGAATACCCTATGACTTTCGATGAGGAAATAATAAAGACCATGGGCATACATCTGATCCCATCTAGTGACCTAGCCCTTGTGCTTGGTGTTCAAGTTCCAGAATTAACTATTGATAAACAAGTGAGTGTAGGTAATCTAGTGGTTTTAGGTAGATATAATTTTCCTTTGAATACAGAAGTGCATCAGACAATATCTATGGTATCATAGGAAACAACATCTTTGCTATTTAGAGGACTACTTAGAGGACTATTTTCTATCATTTCGTCGAGATAGAATGTGGGTGTGCAAAATCATGGGAACACGTTTGGAAGTAATACAACTTCATAGACTATGGGATTTCAGTTTAGTAATACCATTGGAATGTAAGAAATTACATCCACTGGTCTGGAATCCACTATAGGAGGTTTTTTAGGTGGATTAGGAGGGTCAGGTGATTCTGGTGGTGGAGAAAATACTGGTGGCAGTTCGAGTTCTGGATCTAAAGGACAAAGCCCACATCCCCAAAAACCCCCACACCAACCTCATCAAGTTTATTATGTAATGTCCCTCCACTTTACAACATATAGAGGTATTGAAGATGTTGTAGAGCATGTGTATAAGTGTGACCTACTATGGTGCGCTAAAGGAATCACTACTTCAGATAGGAATGCGAATCAGATTTCTACTACTCTTCAAGGATGCAAGAATAGATGGTACATGTTGAGAAGACAATGTATGACACTTAGCAGAAGGCATGCCAAAGATTTATGTAGAAGAGAAGAGCACGTTCAAAGGTGTGGGAGGATTGGGAAGGAATCACATGTGGAGGACAAAGACAGATTCAAGAGTTAGCCATTTTCATGATTATGATCTATTTTTGGAAGATGGCATGCGGAGCACACAAACGAGAAAATATTTGCATGACACACATAAATTGTTTTTGGAAGAGCGGATATGGAGAATTTTGCATGGATGTAGGCTAAAGATAGAATTGCTACTGGAATTTAACTAGGAGATATATATTATTAGCACACTTGCATGTGTGGCTCTAATTGTAAAGGTCCGTGGCTATTTTTTAGTATCTGACCTATTTTTAGAGTTATGCAAGTGGTGAAGGGAAATTTCCCACCCTTATAAATATGTAATGATCTGTGTAGTATAGGGGGTGTGAGAATTTAAGTATTATGAAGTTATGCTACCAAATCTGATGCACGCATAAACTATGGTATTATATATTGTAATGACCTTCTATGTATTTATCATGTTTAATATAATGGAGTGTATTGGATGAATTAGAGTATTAATCCTGAGTATAAGTGGTTCTTGCATGTTTTTATTTCATCATTGTTATCATTTAAGTCTGTTATTATTTACATATAGATCTGAACATGCACTGTAGAATGATCTATTAATTATGGATCTAAATACATTAAGTCTTCATCATGCTAACATCCCGCAACAACAACCCTAAAGAGGGTTCTAGTACCTTTGTGTGCTTTAGGTGAGAACTTAGTCTAGGATGAGTGATGTGTTAGCGTGCCTGGGCTTTTACTGGTAAATTTTAGGCTCATCATTGGTTCCATTTCTGAGACCTCTTTTTAAGTTTTTTTCATGATGGTTTGTGATGAAGACATACTATTTGACCCTAGAAAGTGTTGAGGAGTGGATACATGACCTATAAGAAGAATACACATGGAGGTTCAACACTGGGTCTAGGTTTAATGCACGTGCATGGGTGGAATAGAATTTGTATGACACTTTGTATGAGAGATTTGTTGCTATTTTTCTGACAGAGTTGTATGTGTGGCTAATTGTTTATGTGTATAAAAGGAATTGGAGGTATCACACACTTATTTGGATTCAGTAAGAATTTCAGGCCCTTTATGATGCTAATCTGATTTGGACACGTGTTGTGGATACTTGGTTTCATGGTGTTTTGAACAGTTATATCTTGGAGTACTCAATTTCCACTTATTTGTGTCTAGAGGTAGCTGAATTCCAATTTTTATGATATCCCAGGGGAATCTACCCACAAGGAATTCTAATAGAAATTAAAATCTTGATGGTAACCATGAACTTGGAGAGGAAACCGATGGATAACTAAACCCCACCACACACGGGGGTGGGAGTAGGTTTGGTGAAAGATGACAAACCTAGCAATAGAGAGGCACAAAGAAGAGAGGTAACTTAAGTACAATGAGGTGCACGAGAGGGAGATAGAGAAGTAACCTAACATTGCAGAGTGGATGGCGTTGAGGAGAGAGATGGATCATAAAGGATTTGGAGCTCACACAAAAGGCATGGAGCCATAGCATTAGGAACTCTCCCATTTGGGCAAGAATGATAGGGAACCCTCCTCGGCCTCACATGGAAGTGTGCCAATAGAGACGACTTGGTCCATGGGCATGCATCTGAGTCTACCTGGAAACCTTTCCCTTACGCTTGGTCTTCCAATATTTAGTAAAAAAAATAGTTAGAAAGATAATTTAGGCAGTAGGGGAGCAGGAGCAAGTCATATAACAAACACATCAATGGCAGAAAAAATGTCTTCATAATTTTTTGGAGGTACCTCTTTAGGTGTATCTTCTACACAAGATTCAGGCACGTAGAATTTTGGACTCTCTTCTGGGAGTATTAATACTTCACATACCATAGGGGTGTAGTTTAGTAATACCTTTTGGGACACAAGGGATTACATCTTCTGGTATGACTTTGGCTACAGGTTCAGGATCAAGAGGTATAGGTGGTTCTAGTTCTAGTGGATCTGGTGGTTCTTGAAGCAGAGGAAACATAGGTGGTTCTGGATCAAGTGGGAAAGGTCCAAACCAGCCCCAAAATATTGAAATGGAGATGTGTCTTCATCTTCTAGAGTATATGGGCATAGAAGATGCCACTGAACATGTGCACATGTGTGAAATACTATGGCACACCAAAGGAATCATGTCTTCTAAGTGTAGGGAAATTTGATTCGCTACTACATTACAAGGGCACACACACAGCTGGTACAGAAATTTTGACCCTGATCAGACTTGCGTAGACTATGCAAATTTAAAATATGCTTTCTTGAAAGAGTTTCACATCCCTGAGTTTGAGCAGAAGAGTATAAGCAAGCTCAAATATATTAAGAAAGGAACTACTGAGAGTGTTAGAGAGTATGATGCTCATTTCAAAATTTTGTTATCTAATATTTCTTATGATATTGATGCAAAACAATAGGAAAAATGGTTTTTTGGAGGCATGATTGCACTACTTGAAGCATATTTATGTGTTGAGGTAGTTGGAAGTATACACACTAAGGTGAGCCCATTTTTAGAGGTATAGATCACAGCTATGGAAAAGTAGTTGGAGAAGCTATAAAAAAATTCAAGACATGAGACATGCATGGGGATTTGGTGCATAGATTTTGAAGTGGAAGGTCACATAAAGGATAGTTTTCCCTACAGATCAGTACGCTCATTACTTTTACACTGTGAGATATGCCATTTAAACCATGCTGCTAGCTACTGCCCATTATTACAACATGTGATAAGGAAGAACGTCTCATGCCACTGTAAAATATGCAAGTCCATGACTCACAATACTGAAGACTACCAGCTGATTGGTCATATCCATAATGCTATAGATATTGATGTATGACAGAAAGGAGTTTCAGATAACTCTAAAGGAAAGAACGAGCATTAAGATTGGGATCACAATCAAGCATGCTATGAATGAAGGGAATTTTAAAGGCAGATGTGGTAGAGGTCAAGGTTACCATGGTGGATTTGGAGGATGTGGCCATGGTGGTGGAAGAGGAAAGCTCCCTCATGGAACATGTTATTCATGCGGATCTCTTGACCACTACAGGCATGAATGCCCTCAGAATATTATATGTTCTTTCTGTGGAAAGAATCATAGTTATGAGGAATTCCCGGACTTGTATGAGAATCTTAGCACACAACATAAACAAAAAAATAAATTCACATGGATTGTTACGATATAACACACTATATAAAATCAGTGGATTACCAAGTTGGAACCATAATATGAGGCATTACAAATAAGGATCACTACCCACACTGAAGCGGTGCATGCTAAAGAAGCATTGCAACAAAAGGCTACCATCACTAAGGAGGATGTTCTACATACATGGTACCCAGATCCTACCCATCAGAAAGAGGTTTATTAGGAAACCATGGAGCTACTCAGAAATATTTAAGGTGAAATAAAATATTTAAAGGAGCAATCGTGGAAGATGGAGTAAAAGAAAGCATCAGAGATGGTCCAAACCTATATGGATGACTTGAAATAAGTGTGCAAGATGTTGTGCTAAGATAATATCATTCCACTGTTAGGGAATTGGTTAAATGGAAACACTCTGCTCGTAAGTATTGATACTAGATGAAAGATCCTACATGTAAATCTCCCCCCTCATAGGCTAGATTATGATAAGAAAATCACTCTAAATTTTGTTGCGGATGGGTGGCTTTTGAGTAATATATTGATTGATATAGGTGCAATAGTCAATTTTCTTACCTTAGATGCATGGGTACAAATGGAGAGACCCCCATTGCAGCCATCTTCTAATGTATTATTCATGGCTAACAGAACTAAGGCCACTCCCATTGGAGTTTTGAAAGATGCATCCATTACCATACAGGGAGCCAAGTTCACTAGATATTTTGAGGTCTTAGAATTGGTAGAGGCAAATAGCTTCCCAGCTCTACTAGGGATTCCTTGGTGCTATGCAAATAATGTTTATCTTCGGTTCAACAAGGGTTATATCAGCTTCAAAAACAAGGTGGAAAGGGTTACTATCCCCTTAACAGATGGAAATTTTTTGCCCTATGTTGAGCCCTTGAGTGAGGAAGACCTGAATAGGATTTATGTATGCACCGTCTGGGACCTAGAGGTGCATGAGCCATCTAAAGAAGAAATCCTTCAGTGGGAGGATGCACAATCTATTAGCAATACAAGTGTTGCTTGTGATAATTGGGCTCATAGCACTTATGAGTTGGTAGGGTGCAAAGTAAATAGTATATTTGCTAGGGATAGTAGAACACATTATATCGGGAGAATAGGTAACAACTTAGTACCTCATTACACTGGAGAAAGAGACCCTATGGTGTTCCTATGTGCCATGGAGGAATAGTGGATAAACCAGTTGGAGAGAATGAATATGCTAGCATATACCATACGTGGGACAACAGTGCACTGGTGGGTGGTCCACAAGGATATTCTTGTAGGATGGAATGAAATTAGGATTTCTCTTACTACTAGGTTCTTCAGGAGCAATGCACCTACTCAAATATGTACTTATCATGGTAATCAACCTGTTCAACACCACGTTCAAAAGTATGAGAGACTTTGGATAGAGGGCCAGAAATATTTACCACCTGCACTCTGGGTGGACAAGTTTTATTCCACTTTACAAGGTTATGATCGTGCATGGTATGTATATGTAAAAATGCATAGAGAGACTAAAAATTGGTAGGATTTAATTACAGGAATGACCTAGACATTTGACTTCTTCTCTACTAAAAATATGATAGAAGAAGCATTAAAGGTTATAAAGTACGTAACTATGGGGGATAGTGCCAAGGTGAAGGAACTCATTTAGGATTTATTTGATGAAGGAGACTCATAAGAACATTTTGTTGAAGAAATAGAGACAGATGCCACACTACTTAAATGCACTTTCCTTGAGCAAGAAAAAGGAAAAATGGTCTACTTAGTGGATGATGAAGAAGTAGAAAATTTGGATATAGACCATTCAATAGGTAGGTGTGAGGTGTTGGATAGTGTAGATAAGACCACACGTGCCTATCATGAACCTATGAACAAAAATAAAGTGAATATTAGATCAAATGTTGAGCCTAAGGAGGCCATAATTGGAGACTATTGGTCTGACTTTGAAGTGGAAAAAATCATTGAGTTACTACAGGATTATCAAGACTTATTCCCTTAGGGATACCATGAACTTAAAGGTGTGCATGAATCATTAGGGGAGATGAAGATAAAGCTTAAAGAGGGTGTGCATCTAGTAAGAAAGAGACCCTATAGGATGAACCCCAACTTGTATAAAAAGGTCAAAGATGAGATTGACAAAATTTTGAAGTCTGGAATCATCAAGCCCCTAAATGAGTTAGAATGGGTTAGTCTAATGGTGATTAGTATCAAGAAGGATGGTTAGATTAGGATCTGTGTGGACTACATGGAGCTGAATTCTGCATGTGTGACTGATCCCTTTCGTATGCCATTCACTAAGGAAATACTATAACATGTTACAGGGCATGAAATCTATTCATTTACAGATGGGTTCTCTAGGTATCATTAGGTTAGGACTACCCAGGAGGATCAAGAAAAGACTAATTTTACTACTGAATGGGGAAACTTTTCCTATACTGTGATTCCTTTTAGACTGAAAAATGTGCCTACTGTCTTTTCATGAATAGTTATTCATGCGTTTAAAGATTTTATTCATAACTTCTTGCAGGTTTATTTAGATGATTAGATGGTGTATGGACTTGTTAAGGATCATTATGATAATTTGCGCTTAATGTTTGAAATATGTTGATAGTTGAGTATCTCTTTAAACATCAAGAAGTGTATATTTTCTACACCATTTGGAATACTATTAAGACACATGATCTGAAAGGAAGTTTTTTTGGTTGATCCAGCTAAGGTTGCAGTCATTATAGGCCTAAAAGATCCTACCAATCAAAGTGAGGTGCGCAGATTCTTAGGTCACATGGGGTATTATAGGAAATTCATAAAGGGGTATGCCAAGGTTGTTGCACCTTTAGAGGAGTTACAGAAAGGAAAAGGTATGTTCTACTAGGGATAACCGAAACATCGCACATTTGAGACATTGATTAAGAAACTTACTACTATGCCTATTCTGCACTTTCCTTCATGAGACCAACCATTTCATGTACATTTGGATGCCTCTGGCATGGCCATTGGCATGGTGTTGGATTAGCCTGGAGAAGGTATTACAGATCATCCTATCTACTTTTCTAGTAGAAATTTGACTCCTATAGAGCAGAATTACAAAAACTACAGAGCGTAAAGATTTTTCAATGATCTATGCACTACATAAATTCAGACAATACCTGCTAGCTAAAGCATTTATATATTATACAGATCACTTGACATTGAAGTATTTGGTGAAAAATCCTATTTTACAGGGGCACATATGCAGATGGGTACTCTTATTTCAAGAATTTGATTTCACAGTTGTGGTAAAACTAGGGAAAAGTAATTTTGGACTAGACCATTTATCTAGAATACAGTCAAGAGAAGAAGCATAGGACATTGAATATACAATGACCAATGCACAGTTATTTAGGATACAATGTGCACCATCAGAATTAGAGGAAATTTTTGTCTTTCTACAAACAGGTATGACACCAAAAGGAATGAAATCCTTAGAGAATAAATAACTTGTTATATGTGTGGTACCCTATATGTTGATTAGCAGCGACTTGTACAAGCTAGGCCAGGATGAAGTACTGCACCACTATGTACTGGAATATGAGCATACAAATATCATGGAGGACACTCATTGTGGTATTGCAAGTGGCCACTATACAGGTGACGCCACTACACACAAGATTCTACTCACTGGATTATGGTAGGAGACCCTGTATAAATATTGTAAGGTATATTATAAGGCTTGTAATCACTGTCAGTGCATTAGGAAACCATGTCAACGAGATGAAATGACTCTAAGACCTATTACTAGTGTAAAACCATTTGATAAATGGGATATAGACTTTTTGGGTCTTATTTCACCATCCACACATAGGACTGGATCACACTACATCATTACTTGTACAGATTATCTCACAAGGCGGGTAGAAGCAATGCCTACAAAGGATTGTACAACAGAAACAACAGCTAGGTTTACGTGGGAAAATATTATTACAAGGTATGGATGCCCACTAATATTGACAAGTGATAGGGGCACACATTTTTTGAATGAGAAAATCAGGATATTATTAGATGAGTTTATGATTGTGCACCCTATCATCCCTAGGCTAATGGAACTGCTGAGGCCTTAAACAAAATTTTGAGCTAGACATTGAAAAAAAAATTGATATTGAAAGGAAGTACTGGGATGAAAAATTTTCTGCTATGCTATGGGCATATCAAACAACATATAAAAGGTTGAACAAAGCCACACCATTTCAGTTAGTGTTTGGCCTGGAAGTAGTTCTTCCTATGGAATTCATGCTACCTTCTTTTTGTATTGTGCACACTAGAGTTCTAACTAATGAACAAGCATTAGAAGAACAAATTGAAAAGTTAATCAAGTTAGATTAGAGACAAGCAATAGCACATTGGATTAAAAAACAAGAAGAGGTCAGGAAAAAAGCATGGCATGATAGGCACATCAGGGATAAAAAAGTTTGATATTAGATAGATGGTGCTCCTTTATGAGTCTAAGTTTTTACGCCATCTAGGAAAACTCAAGGTACATTGGTTTGGGCCGTATGTTATCAGTCACATACTTGAAACAAGCGCTTTCCAATTAGAGGTGCTTGATGAAACACAGTTACCCAGGTACTTCAATGGGAGTAGGCTGAAGCCCCACTATAAATAAGTCTTCTTAGTGTTTGTAATAAGGCAATGTTTCCATTTAGATTAGGTTTTTTATTTTGTATTCCCTTAATGCATTTCCTTCTTCGTCGCTATGCTTTGTCAATTTAGTTGGTGTTTTTGTGTAATAAGCACATTTGCGTGCCAAAAAATAATTATTATTTGAAGAATTTTTATGCACAGAGGAATGCACATACCATTAATATGGGGTGGTTATTAATATCTAGGTATAGGAATGTTGAAAATATATACACATGAAAGGAACAAACTGCTATAGGTGCTATTCAAGTTGGCGAATTGTTAAAAAGGAGATTTATTTTGGAAAGGACCATAGGCAGAGATGAATGAAGAAACAAGTATAACGCGAGGTAAGCAGGGGCCACTAGAACTAGCAAGGGAAGGTACAGTGGTGACATACTTGGGTGCATGGAGGCACACTGAAGAGAAGTACATAGCTAGAAGGTAGGAATGCATGCTAGAAGTTTATACCTTGGGCACAAAGATGTACCACATGGAAAGAACGAAAAATGGTCGATTGATGAGAGGATTGTTAGTAGGTGAAGGAGAAATAAATGCACTAAATTTTTGAAAATATATATAAGGACAGGATGCAAGTTCATTCTTACCGTTGAAATTATGAGAATTTGAAAAGAGTTAAGTGCAAATGAGTCAATTGAATTGTGTTGAGGTGTGAAGAGTATGAAACCAAAAATGGAGAGAAAATTTTTTCATAGGAGAAGATTGTGTCCCCATGGGTGAAGGGTTTAAGAAAAGCAGACGTGTTATGAAAGATCTAGGGCACACGATTTCCACTAGGGCACAGAGATTCAAAATAGGGTTTTAACTTGCTTATTACAGAGGATATATTTTAAAATGGTGCAAAAGAAAGCACCTACAGTAGGAGTAAAATCAAAGAAGAAGGTTGAAGTGGAAGAATAAATTGCTCCTGAGGTTGATTTCTCAAAAATGCAATATCAAAAGGGCATAATTGTGGGACAAGAATGGGATTCCCACAACCGTAAATTTCAGATCATCAATTACAACCATCACACATCATATAATAATAAGGAAATAGATACGTTGTTGAGCACAAAAACAAACAAGTGCACAACAGAAGACATGTCAGTGTACTATGATGCTGGAGAGAAGTAGCTAAAGTAGATTGGAGTCTCCTAGTTGTACAAGCTGCCATACTTTGGAAAGTATGAACCATTGGATCGATGGTTGATGAGTAGAGTCTTTGAGGAATTCTTCTACTTCATCAGATGGAGGGTTAGAATCACAGCCACCTTAATTTCAATAGTGATTAAGGGCCTTAAGAACAGATCTAGAGAGTGACTTAACAAATAAAGAAACTATCCTAGAGATAAGAAAGGAGATAGGATATACTAAGGGTCCGTGCGGAATGGACATTGATAAATTGAAGAAGTACCCAATGGTATAGGTAACTACACATCTGATAACAAAGTTGAATGACCAAGAAAGGTGGTCGTAGGTGAATATAATGTGGCTACATGTTGTAAGGAAAATGTCTCAAGGAGTGATCTACAATATTGCGGGTTACATAGTAGAGACAATCATTTAAGAAGCGTGTATAGGGACAAAATTAGTTTTGGTGTTATTTTATTGTCTTTGGTGTTTATGGAGATTGGAGTGCCTGATGGGCCAAAGGAAAAGATTTGGGAGTACCCTAAGGAAAATAAATCTCTAGTCGAAATATTTGATAAATACTTATGCAAAGGTACCATGGGCGGGCCATTTAAATATAGGGTGTAGATATGGTATGACAAGATCCACGTGCCACTCAAAGAAGAATGACATATACCAAAGGAGTTACCTTCGGTGGTGGGTAAGGCATTAAAGCTCGTGGTCTACCAAAAAATTTTACATCGTGCGATTTGCGATGAAGGATGGAACTTAGAACCCTTGGTGAAAATTGTCATATGCCTTCATAACATGCTACTTCCAGGCATTAGTTCACCTATCCATAGATGCATGCCACCTGAAATTCATCGCAAATAAGGTAGATTGTGATTATCACACTCTAAGAAAAACATACATATATCTAGGACGGGTTGCCTACATTGAGAGGCTTATTTCAGACATGATAAACATGAAGCCCGTGAGTTTGGAAATTGGAGATAGTGGGGTTGCACTTATCTATATTCAACTCAAGCCCAAGTTGGAGAATAAATATATTTGGAAAATGAGTTCGTGCTTCTAAGGCCGCCTAAGGGTAAGCATACAAAAGAGAATGTGCCAAATCCATAACGTGCAAAGACTATAGTGGTGGATGAAGAGGAGGATGAACGAGAAGATAGTGGTGGCCTGAAGCATAGAGGATGGAGGCAACATAAAGACAAAGTAGGAAATGAGCACATGACTACACCACCTTAGGGGAAAGAAGGAGGTGATGAGGACCTAGATATAGTACAAGGTGAGCACCATTTCAAAAGGGTGTTCAGAAGAACCATAACCCATGGTGCTACACCACAGTCATTATGTAAATCACAATGACTCTATCCATATTAGGAGATAACTAAGAAAAGAAGGAGAAATTTGAAGCTGGATGAGGAGGTGGAAAAGTCTAAGGAGAGCACACCCAAATCTCCTACACCACCATAGGATGTGTAAGATCCAAAGGAAAAATAAATGAATGATGGAGAAGAAGCATTAAAGGAGGTACTGTTGTTACTTTCTCCTTTGCATTCAAGTGTTGATATGTGATTTTCCCATATGAGGATATGTTCTTTTGATTTTGGGAAGTCATGCTTGATTTGGTTATGTCTTTTCTACTCTTAAGATCTTTGATTGAACTAGAATATGCTTGGATTATTTTTCTTTCATCCCTCACATATGAGTACAATCTGATTTCTGGGAGATTGTAGACTTATCTACCTCTATGACTCATCCTTGGATCAGTTGCATTGATCCAAGGAATGTTTTAATTATATTCAGGATGAACAATTATGTATTGACATTTTGTGAATTATTAAGTCTGACTGAACTTAGAATGTACAAGTTCTTTTAAACCTCCTTCATATAAAAATATTTCTGTAGAGGAAAGTTTTGTTGGATTCCGGAAATTAATCCTGGCAGATCATTACAATCAGAATCTGGTTTCAGTTATTTTAGCATCAGAAAGGACCTAGACCTTAAGCCAGGTAAGATGTGTAAGTTTTCCATCTAAAGCTAATTTACTTGATGCAAATCCAGAATCTGATCTGGGAACGTTATATTCTGTTTGAATTCTGTATACTGATTTAGCCTATCTAGTGGACCTAAACTAGAATCAGTAAGGTTATTAGTTTTAAACCTAAACTATAACCTATTGTTGTAAAGGTTAGTTAATCTAACCTAGTCCTAAACTATGTACTTGATATTCCTAAGGGTTATCTAAACCTAATACTAAGGTGGGTGACTAATGTTATATCCTATGGCATTAAGATTAAATCTACCTATGATCTAACCTAAGTCACTAACCTATCCTAAACTAATGCTATGAAAAGGAACCTAAGGAGGGTCACAAGTTTTGGGCGGTGGTTTCTATGGCATTTAAGGTAAGGATAAGGATGAAAGGACAGGGAGTACTGCCAAGGTTAGCGGAGGTTAATTTGGTAAGAGGGGGCTTACGTGGCAGCAACTCTAAAAATGGAAACTCTTGTTTATTTTAATTTAGAGCTCGCCAACTTTGGCGGGTGGTGGCAATGGAAAATGGGCGGGAGAAAGAAATTTAATGCAATTAATTTGCATGGGTTCTCGAGCTCATATTGCTTTGGGAGGCATGCAAATGGAATTTTGCTTGGTTGTTTTATTTTTCATGCATTCCATTTTTCACTCTGCATGAGCACTGGTTTTTCGAACCAGCAGTTTACTCTTCGTTGCATGGCAATTTTGAAAGTTTCAAATTTACTTCTGTGTCGTGGGGAATATATAAGGCATGGAGGAAGCAATATTTTTTTGTTTAATCTTTCATGGAAAAGAAGAGAAAGGGCGAGCTCATCCAGAGGTCTTCTTCAAATTTTTAGCGACACTATCAGGCATGATAGGCCCTAACTATTAAAATCTTTCTTTCCTTTAAATGTTTTCATTAGAACAACTCTGTTCTGATGATATATGTGCATTTTTGGCTTGGCTGGTAACAATGATTATGGGTTTTATGTAAACTTGGGTTCTGGGTTGAACATGGAAATTTTGGGTTCTGAATGAAACCTGTTTCATTATTCTTTTGTTCCCTTACTGTGGATTAAACTCAGAGTTTTTTTGTCCATTTGGAAGTGCCGTAAGTTCTTATCTGACTGATTTATTAGATTAAAAACTTTCTCCATGGAAAGAAACATTTTAAATGATTACGTGTTTTAAATACAATGGTAATCCCTTACTGTTTCGGCTATGATTGGAATAACAGATTGTTTTGCTTCACCGTGAGAACTCTGACTGTAACAAGTTCATGTTCAAGGAAATTGGTAAATGATTTCGTGGATGGGTTGTTGGTATACTCTGTGAAACTTGACTGTTTAAGTTGCGTAATTTGGAAACATTGTATGTGGTTTAAGTCTGTACCTCCTCTTGCGAAGGGGTTTGAATGTTTTTAAGTTTGCAGGTACTGTGAGTAAGGCAGTATATGGTTTAGTTGTTTGTTTTTGTGAATAATCATGAGTATTAGTAATACGGTTATGCACAGGAGGAAAAGTACTTGGATGAGTTCTGTTTCTCTGGAAAATTTGTGGTTGATCTTGGAAAAGCATTAATGGGAAATTATGTTTAACATTTTTTTTGGTTAGATAAGACTGTGTTTAATGTTACCTTTGAGATGATTGTGAAATCTAGTTCTTAAGGCCGCATTAAACAATTTTGGAAACTCTTTTCGAATTTGACTTAAATGTCGACAAGTTTTATCAATGTCCAGTTATTACATGCCCTTTGAAGTTGGAATTAGGGTTGTAATGTTTTGAATGCAACTGAAAGATCTATTTTATTCTAGACTGATAATGCATAATTCATTACTATGATATGAATAGTATGGCTTTTGGGTATTGTTGAATCTGTATTTAGAATACGATTATTAATACTATATATGCATTTTTGTTTAGTGTCTTGAAATAAAATAGCAAACCGAACAGTGCAACGGTTCAAATGATTCAGTCTTCGATTATTTGGCAAATGAGGGTAATGTGAAGTTTCCCTAACTTGACTTTAAACTCGAATGGTTCGAGTCATTGAAGAAATGTAGACTTTTTTATTTGGATCAGGATTATAGTCTGAGTTTTGATTGTTTTGTAACGTTTTATGTTAAAAGTTGTTATTGGCTTTTGTTGGATGTATAGTTGTAGATCCTGTAGGGATCTATTGGCAAACCCTTAAGATGGCTCTACCTGACCTGAGCTAATGGGTGAACTTAAGTGTTAGAACTACTCGTCTTCTCCTTCCTTGATTGGACTAATGAATGTTTATTACTTCTTGGAAGTTGATTTCATTCTGAACTCGATTACAATAGTGTTTTGATCTTCTCTGTTTTCTCCCTCTGAGCTGAAAAGGAAAATTGTAAAAAGGGTTTTAAAAATAAGAAAGTTTTAATACTCCCTTTTTTTTTGAATGATAGTGTGCTCTTCCTTAGAATTCTATAAGGAACTTAAACACTATGGTTATGGGATGACAGGACTATTAAATTAAGTGGAAAGAAATAGTAAGAGGAGAGATCTTAACCTGGAAGACTCCTTTCATTTCATAGCAGTGTTAAGATCTTGTTTTAGAATTACTGTTTTCTATTCTCTTGCAAAAAGGGAATTCAGTAGTTAATGTCTTGCATACTTATCATTGATTGAAAATTAAGTATAATAAGGTAAAGGACAGTTTGGTAGGTGAACTTGCAAGTGGCAGTAATCCATTATTTTTGTTTAAATTACTTTTATATGAACCTGTTGGATGAATACCTTAAATGGTTTAGTTTTAAATAGGAGTTGATCAAATCATGATATACATTGTTTCAGCTTTTTCGGATGGTTAGGTACTTAAGATACAGAATGTCCCTTCTTACTTTCTTGCATGAAATGAGATGATTCATCCGAAATAGATTAAGTTGAAATTATGCCTGTAACTTAAGTTATGATATAAAGTTGTATTATAATTGGTAGAAAGAAAACCCAGAGTGTATCATGATTTGGGATTGTGAAGTAATTGTTGGATTCAATTATACTTTAAATTTAGGACAAGCAGAATAGATTATTCCTTCTGTCCATTTTGTTTTTAACAGTGTACTAGGACTCTTATATTGACTTCACTTTAAGTTGAAGGTATGAAGTAATTGATGTCATTATAACAGGGTTGTTTAATGGAAACAATTAGTGGAATGCAATTGTTTTAAGGATTAGTGCTTATCATGCTCAGTTCATTGAACTGACCCGTGCTAGCAATTTTTGTAGATGGTCTTCGTAAGTGGTAAAGGCAGACAAAATCTGATATGATGCATTGACTGTTCTAAATTGGTTCTTATGAAGAATTCTGATTTGATTTCCAAACTGTATTGTGGAAGAAAGTTACCTCTTTTGTTTGAAGGCTATTGTCTTAAAGTATGCCGAAGTGCATAAGTTGTAATTGTATGGGTTTGGAAATGAAATGAATGAATGAAATAGTGAGATATTACCTATGTGGATTGTGTAACTTATTTTGTTGGGATGATCTTCTTATTATCTATATGAATGAGTGTGCATTCTTATTGTTCTATACAATGGAATCTTGATGAATTTCTTAAGTAAGCCATAGCTAATTATATGGCTGAATACTACATTCTTGATTAGTGATTCTTTATGACTTATGATTGTGATTAAAAATTGTAAATAAGATCACTGCATTTTTTTTAGGGAACATTGAGAGTGGGTTATGCCCTAAAATGTAACTAGAAGAGGAAGAGGATTTTCCCCTCTTGTAATGCATTAATTATAAAAGTAATATATGGTTATAAATCGCTAAGACTTAATGGTATTAAGTCTGATATGTTTCAGCCTATAAGGTTGTTACATTTCCTTTGTTGGATTAGTTAATTTCTTAATGATGAAACTTAGATTGTTGTTGTCCTATTTTGTTTGGATAAAAGGTTGTTAGGTCCCAACCGACAACCAGGAAGCAATCTAGAGTTAATTAAGACCCTTTTGTAAGTTGAACCCTAATTACATAAAGGTAACTAAAAGAGTGTTGGACTTGGGGTTAGGGAAGGCTACCTAAATATGTAGTCCTGTAACCCAAATATAACTTAACGTAAGTAAAATTCTTGGAGGTATGTACATCTTTCTGAGGTTGTTCCATAGGATGTTGACACATGTCAACTGCAAGGTTGTACCTTCGAGAAGATTAGTATCTTCTCGAGGATACAACAATGCAGATGCCATGTGGCAACACCCTTCTGCATTGATTGTTAAGATTTACACACCTGGAACTTGATTAAGATTTCTCTCCGGAACCGGTTAGGACCATAATCAGGTTATGAGGAAGCCCTTTGAGACTCAGGGTACCTTGGCACACAGGGTTAATTTCGGTTGACCCCGTATGCCAATTTAACCTTAGTCTTTAAGAGCCTCTTCATATCATGAACTATGATGTTAATCCGAACTTGAATGAAACCTTAGATCAAGGGGGACTGACAAGAAGTCAGTATAAGACGTTCTTTATAACAATAGAGTGGGGTGAAGGACATATTCTGGATTGACGAGTATGCCATCAAGGAATAAGTAATATGAACAGTATGTTATAAATCTTTGGCCAAAGTATCGCAAGCTGCTGATTGCATTGTCCTTTGTCACCTAGTCTAAGGATCGTGATGCCGATGAATAAGTGGTAACAATTATTCAGATAGGTTCCTTGGGTAGATCACTCAGAACCTGGAATGGGGTAAGAGAACCATGAATAGGAAGTATTCAGTAGAAAACTCCAAGCTCAAAGTTACACATGAATAGATCGGTAGTTCACCGAGTCATGGAATGAATAGATTGGTGGTACACCGAGTCATTACAGCTGCATATGGTTATCTGTTATAAGAATGATTGTTATGATATGTGTGTTCTAAATTATATATTTAGAATAGAGTACTTTAATCGTGCAAAAAAAAATTCCTTGTTCTAAAGTATTAAAATGGGAATGTTACATCTTGGTATCAAAGCTGAAGGTTGCAGCTCTTGGACCTATTGTGTCCATAATCTGATAAAAACCTGAATTTTCTTGTAACAGAAAATGGTTAGAACAAGAGGAAATGTTGCGAATAATGCTCCGCCTGAGGAAGGAGTAGCAACAACCCAAAAACTTGATGAGATCCTTGCTGCCCTGTTGGACACAAGAGATCATTTGGTTGTACTTGAACAACAAGTGATGGGAAATGAGGAGGAAGAAGAAGCTGGTAATAACAATCAGCTACCTCCTGAGGACAACCCTAATATGGGTGTTGGTAATAACAATGGAAATGTACCTACCCAACCAGAAAACAAAAAGGCCAGGTTGGCAGCGGAACTCACTAATGATATAAAAAGGATAAGTCCACCTAAATTTGATGGCACCACATTAGGAGATGGAGCTGAGAATTGGCTCAGCGAAATGGAGAAGTACTTTGCAATAAGAAACTTCTCGGAGGAAACCAAAGCTATTTGGGGAGCATATCAGCTTTCCCATGAAGCATCTTCATGGTGGGATAGCCGTAAGGCTGAGCTAAATATTGATGAAACTAACATCACTTGGGATCAATTTAAAGGTTATTTTAGGCAACATTGGCTGCCACAACTTTATTATGATCAGAAAATGACAGAATTTTAGAACTTAGCTCAAGGAAAGCTAACTGTAACTGAGTATTGGGAGTGGTTTACGAAACTCCTCAAGTATGTACCACAGTATCAAACTGACGAGAAGTTCAGAATATGAAAATTCATCATGGGACTGAATCCTGTGATTGGAGGAGAGGTTGATGTTCACAGCCCAACCACTATGGAAGGGGTTGTTGAAAAATCCATAAGGTAGGAACAAAAATTAAAGGCTATTTCTGCTCATAAAGAGGAAGTGCGGAAGAAGATTCCAAACTCTTCTTCAGTTTCTCTTGCACCCAAGAAGGGGCCATGGAAAAATTTTGGCAAAAAAAATAACTTTTCAGGGATAATAATAAGAAAACAACAGCAAGCAAGCCTACTGGAAATTCAAGGAATAATTTTACAAAGAATAATAATAATGGGTAGAAGTCCTATGGAGGTCAACATGATAATTTTAGGGTTGGAAATAATTTTGAGCATAAAAAGGGACCTGTAGGAGGCTGCTATAATTGTGGCAAAGATCATTATGCAAATCAATGTCCTTTGAAAAAGGATGATCGTAATCAGCAGCATAAGATACATGCTGCAGTGGCAGACAAGTAAGCTAAAAGTGAGTCACACCTATTAAAGTTCCTGGTAAGTTATTTGGCATACCTGTAACTATTCTTTTTGATACGGGAGCTACTGAATGTTTTATTTCTAGTAAACTCACTTCGAAACCTAAAGAAAAATGGATAAATCATGGACTGTACATTATGGTAATAATTCTGTTCATACAGTTAGTATGTGTCTTTTTGGGGCAGTCCTTGACTTACCTAACTTTTCCACTAAAGTTGATCTTTATGTTGCACATTTGGGATCTTATGACATTGTTATCGGTGTTAATTGGTTAGCTGAGCATAAAGCGAAAGTGGATTGTTTTGAAAAAATAATTAGTTGTTTGGATGATCTATAGAGGACAGTAGATATTCAAGGTGTAAAATGAGA
Source organism: Taxus chinensis (assembly GCA_019776745.2). Classification (NCBI taxonomy): domain Eukaryota; kingdom Viridiplantae; phylum Streptophyta; class Pinopsida; order Cupressales; family Taxaceae; genus Taxus; species Taxus chinensis. The sequence continues at coordinate 224,869,469 of CM034154.1, forward strand.
AATTTCAGTTAGAAAATTGTTGGCTATGCAACTTAAAAAGGCCAAAAATAAAGGTTGTACCTTGTATGTGGTAAAAATATCTGAATCTGCAGAAGAAAACAATGATTGCATGGAATGTTACCCGCTGTTGTAGAATTTCAGGGACGTATTTTCGGAAGAATTACCAGGTTTACCACCCAAAAGGGAATTTGACTTCACCATTGAAATCAAACCAGGAACATAGCCTATTTCTAAAGCACCTTATCGAATGACTACCATAGAGTTAGTTGAGCTTAAGGCTCAGTTGCAAGAACTTTTGTCTAAAGGTTTGATTAGACCAAGTGTTTCACCTTGGGGAGCACCAGTGATATTCGTGAAAAAGAAAGATGGAACACTTAGATTGTGTATCGATTATCGGATGTTAAACAAAGCAACAGTCAAAAATAGATATCCACTTCCTAGAATTGATGATTTGTTTGATCAGATGCATGGAGCATCGGTATATTCCAAGATATATCTTCGATCCAGATATCATCAATTAAGAATTAAAGATGAAGATATTCATAAAACAGCTTTCCAGACAAGGTATGGACATTATGAATTCATGGTTTTACCCTTTGGATTAACTAATGCACCTACAACTTTTATGAACTTAATGAATAATATCTTTCAAGAATACTTGGACAAGTTTGTGCTTGTATTCTTGGATGACATTCTCATATATTCTAAAAGTGTCGAGGAGCATAATGAGCATTTGAAAGTAGTCTTGGAAATTCTGAGAAAGAGAAGGTTATACGGTAAGATATCCAAATGTTCTTTCTTTGATACCGAAGTTCATTATTTGGGTCATGTTATAAGTAAAGAAGGAATTGCTGTAGATCCTTCTAAAATAGTGGCTATAACCGAGTGGCCTGCACCAAAGAGTGTACATGAAGTAAGAAGCTTCATGGGCCTTGCTGGTTATTATAGAAAATTTGTTAAAGATTTTTCTAAAGTGGCTGCACCGATAACTTCATTGCAGAAAAAGGATAAGAAATTTGTTTGGAATGATAAATGTGAATCTGCTTTTATAAATCTAAAAAGTCAGTTGACTTCAGCACCTATTTTGGCTGTACCTGATCCTAATGGAGACTTTACTGTTGTAACGGATGCATCTGGGGAAGGCCTTGGAGGTATTTTGTTACAAAATGATCATGTCATAGCGTATGAAAGTAGAAAAATTCAGTTACATGAGTTGAATTATGCTCCACATGATTTAGAGCTTGCTGCCATAGTACATGCACTTCAAGTTTGGAGGCATTATTTACTTGGTAAACCTTTTGAGTTGAAAACTGATCATCTTGGGCTGAAATATATTTTCACTCAGCCTAATCTGAATGCAAGACAATGAAGGTGGTTAGAGTTTTTGTCTCAATATGATTTTGATATAAGTTACATCAAAGGAAAGGATAATAGAGTAGTAGATGCTCTAAGTCATAGGAAGCACATTTCTGCTCTTATAACATTAAGAACTCAGTTTAAAGATGAGGTGAAAAGTGCATTGGAATCTGATTTATACTTTCAGCAAGTGAAAACAATGCTTGCCATAGATCCAAAAGATGAAAGGTATTCAGGTTTTCATTTCGACAATGAAGGAATCTTACGTTATGAAAATAGAGTATACGTACCTTTGCTTAATGATTTGAGAAAGAAATTGTTAGCTGAATTTCATAATTCACCCTTTTCTGGACACCCGGGTATTACTAAAATGCTTGCTGATCTAAAACAACAATATTTCTGGAAAGGAATGAAAAAGGATGTTGTTAATTTTGTGACTCATTGTCTTGAATGTCAGCGGGTGAAAGTGGAACATATGCACCCAGCTAGTTTATTATATCCCCATAGCGTACCACAATACAAATGGAAAGTAATAAGTATGGATTTTGTACAAGGGCTGCCTATGTCAAGAAATAAACATGATGTTATTTTGGTAGTTGTTGATAAACTAACAAAAGTAGCTCATTTTATTGCTGGAAATCTAAAGGATGATTCTCCTGTGTTAGCTAAAAGATTTGTACATGAAATTTTCAGATTACATGGAGTACCTGAATTGATAATATCAGATAGGGATCCTAGAATGACGTCAAGATTTTGGCAAATGCTTAATGCAGCTCTTGGAACTAAACTGAACTTCAGTTCTGCGTATCATCTGGAAACGGATGGACAGACTGAAAGAGTAAATCAAGTGTTAGAAGATATGTTACAGATGTATTGCATGGATCAACAGTATAAATGGGAAGAGTATCTCCCATTAGTTGAATTTGCATACAACAATACATATCACTCTTCTCTTAAGATGGCACCTTTCGAGGCACTTTATGGAAGAAAATGTAGAACCCCTGTTAGTTGGGATAGCATTGAGGATAGAGAGGTAATTGGGCCTGAAATCCTTACGGAAATGGAACAGCAAGTTAAAATGATTCGTGAATGCTTGAAAGAAGCAGCAGATAGGCAGAAGAGTTATGCTGATTTAAAGCGGGTTGACTGGAAATTTGAACTTGGTGAAAAGGTTTTTCTTCATGTCAAACCAAGAAAGAGTTCTATAACTTTTGGCAAGGCTGCCAAGTTATCACCTCGTTTTGTGGGACCTTTTGAAATTGTTGAAGTAATCAATCCCGTAGCTTATCGATTAGCATTACCACCTGCTTTGTCATGAATGCATGATGTTTTCCATATTTCTTTGCTTAAGAAATACGTTTCAGATTTGTCACATGTGTTAAATTGGAATTCCTTGTAGGTCCAAGACCCAGGAATAATCGTGGTTAAACCCACTCGAGTGCTGGAAACTCACCGGTTGCATTTGAGAAATCATGAAATACAACAATGTAAGGTCCAGTGGGACCAGTTTAATGAAGAAAGTGAAACTTGGGAAAATCTGGAAGATATGAGAACTGCTTTTCCCTTTCTTTTTGAACAGAACTGAATCTGTTGACTGATAAAAAAATTGTGAATTTATCTTTTACATGACATTAAGTAAGCCAGTTTTGGGGCAAACATTTATTCAGGTTGAATAAATAGTAACATAATACTGATTTCTAGAGCTATTTAAAGTTTGAAATAGTTGATTTGATAAGTAAGTGAAAGAATTGACTGACCAGAAGGTAAATAAAAGTTGTAATCATCGGGACGATGATTCTTTTAGGAGGGAAGCATGTAACACCTTGAACTGTTGTTACTTTCTCCTTTGCATTCAAGTGTTGATATGTGATTTTCCCATATGAGGATATGTTCTTTTGATTTCGGGAAGTCATGCTTGATTTGGTTGTCTTTTCTGCTCTTAAGATCTTTGATTGAACCGGAATATGCTTGGATTATTTTTCTTTCATCCCTCACATATGAGTGCAATCTAATTTCTGGGAGATTGTAGACTTATCTACCTCTATGACTCATCCTTGGATCAGTTGCATTGATCCAAGGAATGTTTTAATTATATTCGGGATGAACAATTATGTATTGACATTTCGTGAATTATTAAGTCTGACTGAACTTAGAATGTACAAGTTATTTTAAACCTCCTTCTTATGAAAATATTTCAGTAGTGGAAAGTTTTGTTGGATTCTGGAAATTAATCCTGGCAGATCATTGCAATCGGAATCTGGTTTCAGTCATTTTAGCATCAGAAAGGACCTGGACCTTAAGCCAGGTAAGATATGTAAGTTTTCCATCTAAAGCTAATTTACTTGATGCAAATCCAGAATCTGATCTGGGAACGTTATATTATGTTTGAATTTTGTATACTGATTTAGTCTATCTAGTGGACCTAAACTAGAATTAGTAAGGTTATTATTTTTAAACCTAAACTATAACCTATTGTTGCAAAGGTTAGTTAATCTAACCTAGTCCTAAACTATATACTTGATATTCCTAAGGGTTATCTAAACCTAATACTAAGGTGGGTGACTAATGTTATATCCTATGGCATTAAGATTAAATCTACCTATGATCTAACCTAAGTCACTAACCTATCCTAAACTAATGCTATGAAAAGGAACCTAAGGAGGGTCGCAAGTTTTGGGTGGTGGTTTCTATGGCATTTAAGGTAAGGATAAGGATGAAAGGATAGGGAGTACTGCCAAGGTTAGCGGAGGTTAATTTGGTAAGAGGGGGCTTACGTGGCAGCAACTCTAAAAATGGAAACTCTTGTTTATTTTAATTTAGAGCTCACCAACTTTGGTGGGCCGTGGCAATGGAAAATGGGTAGGAGAAAGAAATTTAATACAATTAATCTGCATGGGTTCTTGAGCTCAGATTGCTTTGGGAGGCATGTAAATGGAATTTTGCTTGGTTGTTTTGTTTTTCATGCATTCCGTTTTTCACTCTGCATGAGCACTGGTTTTTCGAACCAGCAGTTTACTCTTTGTTATATGGCAATTTTGAAAGTTTCAAATTTACTTCTGTGTCGTGGGGAATATATAAGGCATGGAGGAAGCAATATTTTGTTGTTTAATCTTTTGTGGAAAAAAAGAGAAAGGGTGAGCTCATCCAGAGGTCTTCTTCAACTTTTTACTGACACTATCAGGCATGATAGGCCCTACCTATTAAAATCTTGCTTTCCTTTAAATGTTTTCATTAGAACAACTCTGTTCTGATGATATATGTGCATTTTTGGCTTGGCTGGTAACAATGATTATGGGTTTTATGTAAACTTGGGTTCTGGGTTGAACATGGAAATTTTGGGTTCTGAATGAAACCTGTTTCATTATTCTTTTGTTCCCTTACTGTGGATTAAACTCGGAGTTTTGCTATCCATTTGGAAGTGCCGTAAGTTCTTATCTGACTGATTTATTAGATTAAAAACTTGCTCCATGGAAAGAAATGTTTTAAATGATTACGTGTTTTAAATACCATGGTAATCCCTTACTATTTCGGCTATGATTGGAATAACAGATTGTTTTGCTTTTCCATGTGAACTTTGACTGTAACAAGTTCATGTTCAAGGAAATTGGTAAATGATTTCGTGGATGGGTTGTTGGTATACTCTGTGAAACTTGACTGTTTAAGTTGCGTGATTTGGAAACATTGTATGTGGTTTAAGTCTGTACCTCCTCTTGTGAAGGGGTTTGAATGTTTTTAAGTTCGCAGGTACTGTGAGTAAGGTAGTATATGGTTTAGTTGTTTGTTTTTGTGAATAATCATGAGTATTAGTAATACGGCTATGCACACGAGGAAAAGTACTTGGATGAGTTCTGTTTCTCTAGAAAATTTGTGGTTGATCTTGGAAAATCATTAATGGGAAAACAAATTTAACATTTTTTTGGTTAGATAAGACTATGTTTAATGTTACCTTTGCGATGATTGTGAAATCTAGTTCTTAAGGCTGCATTAAATGATGTTGGAAACTCTTTATGAATCTGACTTAAATGTCGACCAGTTTTATCTATGTCTTGTTATTTCATGACCTTCTGAAGTTGGAATTATGGTGGTAATGTTTTGAATGCAACTGAAAGATCTATTTTATTCTGGACTGATAATGCATAATTCATTACTATGATATGAATAGTATGAATTTTGGGTATTGTAGAATCTGTATTTAGAATAGGATTATTAATACTGTATATGCATTTTTGTTAGTGTCTTGAAATAAAATAGCAACCGAAAAGTGTAATGGTTTGAATGATTCAGTCTTTGATTATTTGGCAAAAGAGGGTAATGTGAAGTTACCCTAACTTGACTTTAAGCTCAAATGGTTTGAGTCATTGAAGAAATGTAGACTGTTTTATTTGGATCAAGATTATAGTCTAAGTTTTGATCATTCTGTAACATTTTATGTTAAAAGTTGTTATTGGCTTTTGTTGGATGTATAGTTGTAGATCCTGTAGGGATCTATTGTCAAACCCTTAAGATGGCTCTACCTGACCTGAGCTAATGGGTGAACTTAAGTGTTAGAACTACTCATCTTCTCCTTCCTTGATTGGACTAATGAATGTTTATTACTTCTTGGAAGCTGATGTCATTATGAACTCAATTACAATAGCATTTTGATCTTCTCTTTTTTCTCCCTCTGAGATGAAAAGGAAAATTGTAAAAGGGTTTTAAAAATAAGAAAGTTTTAATACTCCCTTTTTTTTAAAATGATAGTGTGCTCTTCCTTAGAATTCTATAAGGATCTTAAACACTATGGTTATGGGATGACAGGACTGTTAAAATTAAGTGGAAAGAAATAGTAAGAGGAGAGATCTTAACCTGGAAGACTCCTTTCATTTCATAGCAGTGTTAAGATCTTGTTTTAGAATTATTGTTTGTTATTCTCTTGCAAAAAGGGAATTCAGTAGTTAATGTCTTTCTTACGTATCATTGATTGAAAATTAAGTATAATAAGGTTAAGGACAGTTTGGTAGGTGAACTTGCAAGTGGCAGTAATCCATTATTTTATTTAAGTTGCTTTTATATGAACCTGTTTAATGAATACCTTAAATGGTTAGTTTTCAAATAGGAGTTGATCAAATCATGATATACATTGTTTTAGCTTTTTTCGATGGCTAGGTACTTAAGATATAGAATGTCCTTTCTATTTTCTTGCATGAAATGGGATGATTCATCTAAAATAGATTAAAGTCGAAATTATGCCTGTAACTTAAGTTATGATATAAAGTTGTATTCTAATTAGTAGAAAGAAATCCTAGTGTATCATGATTTGGGATTGTGAAGTAACTGTTGGATTCAATTATACTTTAAATTTATGACAAGCAGAATAGATTATTCCTTCTGTCCATTTTTTTTTTAATAGTGTACTAGGACTCTTATATTGAATTCACTTTAACTGGAAGGTATGTAGTAATTGATGTCATTATAACAAGGTTGTTTAATGGAAATAATTAGTGGAATGCAATTGTGTTAAGGATTAGTGCTTATCATGCTCAGTTCATTGAACTGACCCGTGTTAGCAATTTTTACACATGGTCTTCGTAAGTGGTAAAGGCAGACAAAATATGATATGATGCATTAAATGATCTAAATTGGTTCTTATGAAGAATTTTGATTTGATTTCCAAACTGTATTGTGGAAGAAAGTTACTGTACAATGGAAAAGTGACATGTGAGGATGATAATCAGCAAGTGACCTTCCCCGTACTCGACCTCCTGAGGTCATGCCGAGACAGCCGGTGGTTTGAAATGCAGGTGACTTAGATGAAGTCACAGCCGGGATTATGGTCAGTTTTCTATGATAGAAAAGCTACAAGCGAGGATGAGAATCGGAAAGCAACTTTCTTATGGCTAACCATGGGAGGATCAGTGACTAAGATCTGGTAGTTTGATCTCCTGGTAGCTAAACTGAAAAAGGGGAGATTTAGAGGCTATGAGTGGGTAGCATAAATTCCCTAGTGATTTACCCTCCTAACTAGAATTTAAGCGTTTAATCTAGTTATGGAATCTCCAAATTAACTTAAACTGAAAATAACAATTTATACTACTACTGAAAGGGAAACTAATCTAAACAAAATATATGATTGAAACATTATAATTACAAGCAACAATTAAACTACTTTATAATAAAACTAAACAAGTGAGATAACCCGGTGTGGTTATTCACCTGTGCAGATGTGTGAATCTAAATAAAAGATAACTAATTAACTTAATTGAAAACCTTCAATCCTACCTCAGAAGTGAGGAACAAATCATAGTTTCTCAGAAACTATCATTCCCCACAACTTCCCCGGCAATATTGAAAGCGAGCTTTAACTGAAATAAAATGATTCACTACTCTATTTGATAATAACTTTGATGATTTAAACCTGGAGTTTACTGAGCAGAGGCAAATCCAGTTGTGTTGTAGCTTGTCCCCTCAGAGTGATCTCTTCGTTCTTGCATGTTCACGTGAATCCAGAGAGAGTAGGAGTATGGCAACATCAGCAAGAGAAGGAACTAGGATGACAATTACTTTGAAGTAAAATGGCACAAAGCACAAGTAGGAGAGGGATGGCACAAGTGAACTGGCTTGGCCTATGCGATTCCTAGCAGGGTTGTTGCAGCAATGGTAAAACAAAATGATAAACAGCAGGTACTCAAACAATGAATAATAGCAGCTTCAAAGAAATACAACGAAGTACAAGTAGGAGAAGGATGGCACAAGAGAACAGAGCTTGGCCTATATGATTCCTAGCAGGATCGTTGTCAGTGTACAGTGAGGCATAACTAAATACTCAGAATTCTAATCCATGCTAAAATAAAATGATTCATAAAATAAATCTAGGACTGAGTATTGAAGACTAAAGCTAAAGAATGAAGACTCCAGACCAAAGAACCAAGACCATGGGTGAAACAACAGCACTGCCTGCACAAGATGGGTATGTGGCTTACCAACAGCTGAACAATACTATCTAAACATGTAATGAACTATACTATCAATCCTAAGCAAGCTAACAGACCAAACCACTGAAAAATGAGAAGACTCTAACAAGAAAATTGTGGCCATTTTCCTCAGCACAAGCTACATATTTATAGCATTCACAAACACCAGAAGGCAAGTTCAAATTGAACTCTCCCACTGTTAAACACAGATAAATCACTGTTCAGTCGGCAAAACATAAATACAAGCTTAAGTCGGCAAAGAAAAGTTGGTAAATCGTGATATTTCACGCGGTTCACGTCAAAAGAGCATTCTGGAAAATGTGCACAGGACTGCTGCTATGAGCAGGGCGGCGGTTACAGGACCGCCACCCTGCAGGGCGGCGGTTTCGTCACTGAAGGCCAAGAAGCCAAAGAAAGAGGAAAGAAAGGGAAAAACAAAGGGCGCGGGGGCAAAGCAAGGCATGCGGGATGTTAACGCATATCCGTAAAGCTTCTCTGGATCCCAAACACCTTGCGAGGAGACCTGTATCATCATTGGGGCATTTGTAACATCTTTCCGGTGGTGCAGTACATACAATTTTGGGTACGTACATATTGCCCCCTCGAAGAAGCGTTTTAGCCATGAAGAGGCATAAAACGTTGGGTCCGAGTATGGCGGTCCCAAAATGGGGAGTTAGAGGCTATACTTGACATGCCCGTGTGTCAAAATGCCGCCAACTTTCACATGCTTTTCAGAATGTATGCAATGGATGACAAGTGATAACAAATGTTAAACAGAATGTTTTTACTTTATTTGCTTTTGCAATGCTGATATGTGATGACAAACATGTTGTAGTATTGAACTTTTTGCCTCTTTGGGCAATGTCTGTGATTTCTTCTTATGTTGGAAAAATGTGATGAATGTGTAACGATAAAGAGATGAACTTGCCCCAATCCCAAATCCATGCAACTAGTAAGATGCAAGGGCTCAACACCAAGAATTGGGAAGGGCAAAAGTTGTATGAGTTTGATTTGAGTGGAATGATGAGAGACATACAAACAAGAACAAGAACCCAATTTGGACCTACACACCCACCCTACTCAGAACTACTACCAAGCTTAGAAGGCCACTTACTTTTCCGTTTATCTAGACTTAGATTCATAAATGGCAACCTGGTTGACAAAATCTGGTTTTGAGGATTTGATCTCTTTGGAATTTAGATGTTTGGATATTTGCCTTCTTTTAACAGAATTTGACTTGTGTTTTTAGCATACCAAGATTTGTTAGTTTGTGTGACTGGACCCCCCACACCTTGCCTCACGCCACTAGTAAGAAGCATGGGTTTGTCACCAAAGGCAAGATACAGGCGAGTAAGGGCACTTCTTTCCTTTCCCAACCTCACATCACTAGTAAGAGATGTGGGCTTATCACCGAAGGTTGATGGGGCAAAGAAGTGTGTAAAATAAAATATTTTGTTTGCTTGGCGCTTTTGATTTCATTTGATTTTGACATTTCTGATCTATGACTTTGGGATATCCTTTTGTTCCAAGAGATTTTAAAAGGGATAGATGTGACACCAAGAAGCTTCTAGAACAGACCGTAAGCAAGGACAACTTTACCTAGTAGAAAGAAAGAGCAAATCCAAGTATGCAGGTCTTGGTATGGTTTCCGTCAATGTTTGTCTATCAAACTTGATGAGAAGATTTAAAAGTACTTGATGATGTTTGAAGATATGTGATTTGAATATTTTTGCCAATATCTTCAGAAATTTGTAACAGATTACTTAAGAGTAAGTTCTTGGACTACAATATTTATGAAACGAGTGAACAAAATGAACCAACTAAATTACTAATGTAATGCAACTGCAACCATGTACATATGAAAATGCAGGTGGAACCATATGTCATGATGTCTAAGGTGAAGAAAGTTGATGAATATTGAATTCTTCACCCCTAGAAGTACACAGCGGAGAACCATTATCCTCAAATTTTTCATTTTCTTGATGAGGGCCTACCATTCTGGGTTTGAACTTACAACCCTTGCCCAGAGGTGTATATGTCTCATTATTAAAAACATTTTTCTGAAAGAGGCATTCACGTACCTCTTTGTCATGTTTTTGAGAGATGACATGTGGGTGAGCATGACTATGCTGCTCGACCTTCTCTCTCATAGTGAGCATTGTGTTAATGATGAGGTCTTGCCCCATGGATAGGGAAAACTTAGCTTTAGACACGCATGGGTTGAAGCTAGACTTTAGAATAGGGTAGTGCCTAGAGATGGTTTTGATAGGCATCATTTCAATTTTAAATTGCCCTTCTTCGTTTATTAATTCTATCATGTTTATATCTAGATTTAGGTCATCGGAGGGAAGAGATGCTATATCAAGAAGACTACCCATTCCTTGAGGTTCAAATGGGAGAAAGATCGGTTCGTCATTCTCCAAGAGTTTCATAATTCCTGCTGTGGTTTTAGTGGAGACTGTTTCCACAGAAATTGACTTATCTTTATTTGTCTTTGCCACCTCGTATATTAAATCATAGGATCCTACCGATTTAGAATTTGTAGGAACTTCATCTCATGTGGAGAAAATATCGGGTAGGGGTTGTGAAACATACTCCTTTGTCCAAGTTGTTGCATTAATTTCACACTCAACCTCTAGCTCAACTAATCCCAAGATTTTTGTATTACCATTTGAACTTAGGTTAGGAGCAATCTGAGAGTTGTCAGGAGTTGAGACATCTTGATCGTTATTTCCTATTATGATACCTTTGTTTTTCCCATTTGGATCTAACCTGTTATTGTTATAATGATTTGGGAAAGGATCGTTGAAGATCTTGAGAGGTGCATTTTGAGAGGAAACTGCCCCTGCAAAAGTATTTGGTGCTGGTGACGCAGGATCTGCCAAGAACATATCTATGAAAAGTTGTTTTTGTTCTTCTGGCAAGCGTTGCATGAATTTATTGTAGTCATGGCAAGTCCTAGTGTCATGACCCCTGATTTTGTGGAAACCACAATATAGATTGGGATTATAGTTCCGTGGTCGTCGGTTTGAATCATGTTGTGGCCCAAAGTTCTGATTGGGCTGCTAGTTGTTATAGTTGAAATTTCGAGGTTGTGGCCTTTGGCTTTGGTTTTGATATCCATCTGGGCCCCGAGAAAGGCCTTGTGGCTGGATTTACTGTTGTGGAGGATGACTAGAATCCTCCGTATTGATCGCTCGGGTGAAGTTATTATTGCGTTGATTGTTAGTAGGTGCCGGGGTGTTCACAACATTTGGTCCTTTAACTTGATCAGTGAATCCATCTGTTGTAACTCCATGGTTTTCATTAAGGATATTGGGTCCTTGATCAGCATTCGTTGTAGTAGGATAAGTTGTAGTGTTCTGGTTGGGGGTGATTAACCTCCTGTTTGCTCCATATGTCTTACGACCACTATTTATCGCTGCTTGGTCTATTCGAAGAGCACTCTCAAGTACTTCATCGTAAGTTCTTAGTGGGAACTTTTGGACTTCTTCCTTCACTTCTCTACTGAGAGAATGAAGGAATAAATCACATTGTTCCATCTGATCCATGTTTGGAGCACTTGCTGATGAATAAAGGATGGTACGCCACCTTTGGATGAAGTGGGCGACAGACTCGTTATGCTCTTGTTTGATGTGTAAGAACTCCTTGATTCCTGTTCTTAATAGTTTGTTCATGTCGAAGGCCTTGATGAACTCAGACACAAGTTGTTTGAATGAATGTATGGAAGCCTCAGGTATTCTGTAATACCAATTGAGAGTAATGCCTTCCAGCGTTTTGGGGAATATTTTAGCAACAACCCCATCCCATGGGAGTAATTCTCGTATGGTTGTAGCGTAAGCTTTGATATGTGCGTTTGGATCTCCTTCACCCTTGAACTTGGGCAAATCAGGGAGAGGTCTTGGAAGCATGACGCTTCGTATGGTGAAATCTAAGGGTTCCTTTAGATATTCTGAATATGTCCCTATCGCATAGCTTTCGACCATTGATGGTGGTTGCTGAGGGAGTGGTGGTGGGATAGGTTGTTGATACGGTGCAGCGTATGCATTGGCAGGGTCATAGGGAGGTCCTTGCATTTGAGCAAACATGCCAGGAGAGGAGAACATATCTCCTTGTGGGGATTTGGAGTACATGTTTAAGTATGATGGGGTATTGTCAAGGAATGGATTGTTTGACACTAGACGGGGAGGAAGAGTGCTAGAGATGGTGGGCCTTGCTGGCGTTTGTTGTGGATAGTGAGGCAGCATGCCTAATGTGCCTACCCCTGTGAGGAGATCTACTTGGCCAGGGTGGTATGGAGGATTAGAACTCCCTGTTTGTATGAACGGAGAATTTTGACTTGCTTGAGCCAGTTCTAACCCTCTCACTTTTTCTACTAACGTTGAAATGACTTCATTTGGTGAAGTCACGGTGCTTTGCCTGAGTGGCATTTTTTGTATACCCTGGTGTTGTATAGGCATGTGATATCCTGTCATAAATTGATCGCTATCTTGCCAAGTTTCTCTGAGAGTATTTCCTATATGCAGTGGCATAGAGGCATTTTCTTGAAAAGAGACCTCGGGTTGTACTCGCAAACCCCCTATAGGTGGGTACATACCCCGAGAATGTTGTTCACTCATAGGATAATGTATTGACCGTTCATCATCTAAGACCAGGTATGGGTCTGATTGTCTACTAATTTGTGGTCTAAGTAGCATCTGAGGAGACGAACTAGATTCTCCGGGTGAACGTCATATTGTTCGAGCCTGAAGGCTCTGTTTGCTACGTTCGAGGGGGTTGATCTAACTCCCCCATTTGAAAAGATGAATTATATCTGATTCTTGGGGTTTGTGTTGACAACTGATTAGTTGAATAGTTGTCGCCCCATACTGAGAGCGAGGGTGATGATTGCCTATTCTGTTGGGCGTAGTATGCCTCGAGACCCAAGAGGGGCCTGCCATATGCATCGAATCCCGACATATTCGGGGGGTATATGAATACCCGCAGAATAATGGGAATGAACGAAGGTGATTTTATGAAAGCGTAGAAGCTGAAACAGTTGTTTGTTTCACGTCGGGTTCACCAATTTTGTACGATGGAAAAGTGACATGTGAGGATGATAATCAGCAAGTGACCTTCCCCGTACCCGACCTCCCGAGGTCGTGCCGAGACATCCGGTGGTTTGAAATGCGGGTGACTTAGATGAAGTCATAGCCAGGATTATGGTCAGTTTTCTATGATAGAAAAGCTACAAGCGAGGATGAGAATCGGCAAGCAACTTTCTTATGGCTAACCATGGGAGGATCAGTGACTAAGATCTGGTAGTTTGATCTCCTGGTAGCTAAACTGAAAAAGGGGAGATTTAGAGGCTATGAGCGGGTAGCATAAATTCCCTAGTGATTTACCCTCCTAACTAGAATTTAAGCGTTTAATCTAGTTATGGAATCTCCAAATTAACTTAAACTGAAAATAACAATTTATACTACTACTGAAAGGGAAACTAATCTAAACAAAATATATGATTGAAACATTATAATTACAAGTAACAATTAAACTACTTTTATACTAGAACTAAACAAGTGAGATAACCCGGTGTGGTTATTCACCTGTGCAGATGTGTGAATCTAAATAAAAGACAGTTAATTAACTTAATTGAAAACCTTCAATCCTACCTCAGAAGTGAGGAACAAATCATAGTTTCTCAGAAACTATCATTCCCCACAGCTTCCCCGGCAATATTCAAAGAGAGCTTTAACTGAAATAAAATGATTCACTACTCTATTTGATAATAACTTTGACGATTTAAACCTGGAGTTTATTGAGCAGAGGCAAATCCAGTTGTGTTGTAGCTTGTCCCCTCAGAGTGATCTCTTCGTTCTTGCATGTTCACGTGAATCCAGAAAGAGTAGGAGTATGGAAACATCAGCAAGAGAAGTAACTGGGATGACAATTACTTTAAAGTAAAATGGCAAAAAGCACAAGTAGGAGAGGGATGGCGCAAGTGAACTGGCTTGGCCTATGTGATTCCTAGCAGGGTTGTTGCAGCAATGGTAAAACAAAATGATAAACAACAGGTACTCAAACAATGAATAATAGAAGCTTCAAAGAAATACAATGAAGTACAAGTAGGAGAAGGATGGCACAAGAGAACAGAGCTTTGCCTATACGATTCCTAGCAGGATCGTTGTCGGTGTACAGTGAGGCATAACTAAATACTCAGAATTCTAATCCATGCTAAAATAAAATGATTCATAAAATAAATCTAGGACTGAGTATTGAAGACTAAAGCTCAAGAATGAAGACTCCAGACCAAAGAACCAAGACCATGGGTGAAACAACAGCACTGCCTGCACAAGATGGGTATGTGGCTTACCAACAGCTGAACAATACTATCTAAACATGTAATGAACTATACTATCAATCCTAAGTAAGCTAACAGACCAAACCACTGAAAAATGAGAAGACTCTAACAAGAAAATGGTGGCCATTTGCCTCAGCACAAGCTACATATTTATAGCATTCACAAACACCAGAAGGCAAGTTCAAATTGAACTCTCCCACTATTAAACAAAGATAAATCACTGTTTAGTCAGCAAAACATAAATACAAGCTTAAGTCGGCAAAGAAAAGTTGGTAAATCTTGATATTTCACGCGGGTCGCATCAAAAGAGCATTCTAGAAAACACACACAAGACCGCCGCTCTGAGCAGGGCGGTGGTTACAGGACCGCCGGCCTGCAGGGCGGCAGTTTCATCACTGAAGGCCAAGAAGCCAAAGAAAGAGGAAAGAAAGGGAAAAACAAAGGGCGTGGGGGCAAAGCGAGGCATGCGGGATGTTAACACATATCTGTAAAGCTTCTCTGGATCCCGAACACCTTGCGAGGAGACCTGTATCATCATTGGGGCATTTGTAACATCTTTCCGGTGGTGCAGTACATACAATTTTGGGTACGTACAGTTACCTCTTTTGTTTGAAGGCTCTTGTCTTGAAGTATGCCGAAGTGCATAAGTTGTAATTGTATGGGTTTGGAAATGAATGAATGAATGAATTAAATAGTGAGATATTACCTATGTGGTTTGTGTAACTTATTTTGTTGGGATGATCTTCTTATTATCTATATGAATGAGTGTGCATTCTTATTGTTCTATACAATGGAATCTTGATGAAATTCTTAAGTAAGCCATAGATAATTATATGGCTGAATACTACATTCTTGATTAGTGATTCTTTATGACTTATGATTTTGATTAAAACTTGTAAATAAGATCACTGCATTTTTTTAGGGAACATTGAGAGTGGGTTATGCCCTAAAATGTAACTAGAAGAGGAAGAGGATTTTCCTCTCTTGTAATGCATTAAATATAAAAGTAATATATGGTTATAAATCGCTAAGACTTAACGGTATTAAGTCTGATATGTTTCAGCCTATAAGGTTGTTACATTTCCTTTGTTGGATTAGTTAATTTCTTAATGATGAAACTTAGATTGTTGTTTTCCTATTTTGATTGGATCCAAGGTTGTTAAGTCCCAACCGACAACTAGGAAGCAATCTAGAGTTAATTAAGACCCTTTTGTAAGTTGAACCCTAATTACATAAAGGTAACTAAAAGAGTGTTGGACTCAGGGTTAGGGAAGGTTACCTAAATATGTAGTCATGTAACCCAAGTATAACTTAATGTAAGTAAAATTATTTTAGGTATGTACATCTTTTTGAGGTTGTTCTGTAGGATGTTGACACACATCAACTGCAAGGTTGTACCTTTGAGAAGATTAGGATCTTCTCAAGGATACAACAATGCAGATGACATGTGACAACACCCTTCTGCATTGATCATTAAGATTTACACACCTGGAACTTGATTAAGATTTCTCTCTAGAACCGGTGAGGACCATAATCAGGTTATGAGGAAGACCTTTGAGACTTAGGGTACCTTGGCACACAGGGTTAACTTCAGTTGACCAAGTATGCCAATTTACCCTTAGTCTTTAAGATCCTCTTCATATCATGAACTATGATGTTAATCCAAACTTGAGTGAAACCTTAGATCAAGGGGGATTGAATAAATTCAGTATAAGACGTTCTTTATGATAATAGAGTGGGGTGAAGGAATTATTCTTGATTGAAGAGTATGCCATCAAGGAATAAGTAATATTTATAGTATGTTATAAATCTTTGGCCAAAGTATCACAAGCTACTAACTACATTGTCCTTTGTCACCTAGTCTAAGGATCGTGATGCCGATGAATAAGTGGTAACAATTATTCAGATAGGTTCCTTGGGTAGATCACTCAAAACACAGAATGGGGTAAGAGAACCATGAATATGATGTATTCAGTAGAAAAATCCAAGCTCAAAGTTACACATGAATAGATTGGTTGTTCACCGAGTCATGGAATGAATAGATCGGTGTTACACCGATTCATTATAGCTGCATATGGTTATCCTGTTATAAGAAATATTGTTATGATATGTGTGTTCTAAATTATGTATTTAGAATAGAGAGCATTAATTGAAAAAAAAAATCCTTGTTCTAAAGTATTAAAATGGGAATGTTACAGCTTAGGGCATAACAGAACAAGCTCCAAATCTTAGCGCTCAAGTTCCTAAGGGGCCAAGATTGAAGAGGACAAGTGGGGAGTTTACTAAACTTGTCGTGGGCTATGCTAAGGACACAATTAAAATTTTATGTGCCCATTTCCAAAGCACGGTGAGCCTTAAGGAATTTTATGGATGGGAGCTGATGGATGAGGACATGGCCACCATGCGTACAAGAAAACAATTGTCTTGGTCAATGCAAACACATATGGATGCACCAGACTTTGAATTATGTGAAGATTCATGTGTATCAATAAGATTGAAAAAGACACCTCATGCTAGATACATAACAATAAAGCCTACTGTTATGTCAGATGAACAAGTAAGTAATTCCTTGGTGAAGGTATCTATAGAGGTGGCAAGGAAGAATGTGGATAAAGATGTAACTATTATGGTACTGAAAGAAGAGATCAAGTCCAAATATATAGAGATAGCGCACCTACAATAAGAGAAGGACTTAGAGTAGAAGAAGAACAATGCTTTGATCACCATGGAAGAGGAAATTGGAGACCATGTCCTGAAATCAAGACCACATTTGGAGTCCAAGGTACCCAAAAAATTTCCTTCAGAAATGCATTATGTACGTACCTTAGGGGATTTGGTACTTGAGGATGGACCTATGTGCATGCTAGCACTAAAATATCCTAAGCAGGAAGTAGAGTGAGCAAAGGCTCCGGTGATGAGGAAGATTGCACCTTATGAGGCATTACTCTAAACCTTGTAGGAGGATCTGAGGAAAGAATGCCAGGGATTGAAAATTTGCATATCTTTGGAGGTGGTCATCAGCATAAGGACCATGGTAGAGGAAAATGAAGTCCTAAAAGTGATGAAGGATGAGACACTAGGTCGCACAGAGGGGTTGATATTGGTAAAACAAAAGTTCGAGGCCCTTAGAGAAGCACATGAACCCCATAAGGAAAGGTTAGATGAGATGGGGAATATTATAGCACAGAAGATGGATCTACTATAAGGAATAATGTCTACAATGTCCAATATTTTTCTTTTTTTTGCATAATGAAAAGGGAGAAATTTCTCAAGATGAGATGGAGTCTATTACGGTAGATATTCCAGAAAAAATAGAGGCAGCGCTAAATGAGTGGCATACATTAGAGGCCAAAATAAAGGAAGAATATCCAGAACTCATTATTGAAGCAGAGGGTGATGTAGATTAAATAACTATTCTTTGTATAGAAATTATTTCACATTCTTTCTGTTACTTTATTCTTTATTGTTCAAGGAGTATCCATTTTCGAGGTGGAAATGTAGGTTAGTATGGGGTAATGTTGAGCAGACAATGTATAACACTTAGCAAAAGACATAAAAATTATTCCCGCGGAAGAGTAAAGTACGTTCAAAGGCACGGGAGGATCAGGATGGAATCATGTGCAGAGGATAGAGACATATTTGAGATTTAACCATTTTCATGATTATGATGTATTTTTAGAAGATGGCATGTGGAGCACACAAATGGGAAAAGACTTGTGCAACATGCATCAAATATTTTTGGAAGATCATATATGGAGAACTTTGTATGGATGCCAGATAAAGATAGAATTTCTACTTACAGTTAACTATGAGAGATATATTGTTAGCACACTTACATGTGTGGCTGTAATTGCAAAGGCACATGGCTATTTGTAGTCTGCAACCTATTTTTGGAGTTATTCAAGTGGTAAAGAGAAATTCCCCACCCTTATAAATATGTAATGATTTGCATAGTATAGGGGGGTGTCAAGATTGAATTACTATGAAGTTATGTTGAAAAATATGATGTGAACATAAACTATGGTATTATCTATTGTAATGAGCTTATGTGTATTTATCATGTTTAATATAATGGAGTGTATTGGCTTAATCAGATTATTAATCCTAAGTATAATTGGTTGTTTCATGTTTTGATTTCATCATGGTTATCATTTAAGTTTGATATTCTTTAGATGTAGATATTAACATGCACTGTAGAATGATGTTTTAATTAAGCATCTGAATGCATTAAGTCTTCATCATGCTAACTTTAGACACTAAAATTAGGTCACACTCCCCTTGGTCCCCCATTAAATAAATACCTTAAACACATCCACCTAGACATGGCCCCCTTCACCCTACTATAATATTAATTTAATTAAATTAATTCATTATCCTCACAATATTTATTATTTAAATATTCTAATTGGGATAATGCACACATATCCACCTCACCTAGACACCTCATCTAGCCACCTCATCCTAAGGCCTATTCTTAGTAAGTTGCCATAACTAACTAAGACCTACCCAAACCCTAAAAATCAATGCCTGAATTCTCTTTAACCACATTACCACCCATTAGAAGGAGATTTCCATGCTAATCTATGGGGTGAACAAAATGAGATCCTAGAAAATCAAGGGGATCTGCCTAGTTTAGTAAACCTAGGAAATCCCACCCTAACCGACACCGATTACCCTTAACTGTTTCTGGTTAAGCCATAACCATCATCGGTTACCATTTAACTCCCAAAACAACCTTATTTTGAGGTTGGCACATTGTTTTAGAGGTTGGCACATTTCTGAGAGAGAGAGACATATTATGAGAACAAGTGACGAAACCAAAGCTACATGCAAGCAGAACTAGCATCCGTACAAGCATCATAACACCCATAGCCTGTACTAGAAGCAATCACACAGCCACCTGCCTTCACGAGAGCATCCAGGGAAGTGCCAACATCTTCCCAAGTTCATTTGATCACCCACCATTAGCAACTAGGCATCAAGCTTGTATAAATAGTAAGTTTTTTAAACTACATTGGTTCCTTGTCATTTAAGTAGATCCTTTTACATTTTTTATTAGTTTCTACTTTCATTTCCATTCCCCACCATTTTACCTCCATGCAAACTTGACCTTCCTTTTTCCCACACCATTGAACTATCCATATATGGACTTTCATCATTTATATGTATATCCAGGATCCATACGAATCTCTCCATTGCCCTTCCACCTTCATCTAATCCCAAATCTATCACCCAACCAAATTTTATTGAGTTTCATGTACCTCAACCATACCAACGTCAGTCACCAATAACCATTGCTGGTTAATCTAAACCGATGTTGGTCTCTGTATCTTTTACCAGAAACTTAGATCAGCACCTAAATCCACCACCAAATACCCTAAACTGACCAAAATCTGACCCTGACCAATAACAATATCCTGACAGTGACCTTGACCTTCCGATTCAATCATAGCCTAGCCGGTTGTGAATGAATTTTCTTATTGTAGACAAATGAGATACCTAAATCATTTTAACTATAGTAGGATTTACTTTATTACCAACATTAAGTTGTTTTAAACAGTGGATTGACAACCGTATAGGAAGTATCACACTTCCCAAATATAGCACACGCTAGGTAGTCCACTAAATATATTGTTTAAATTTTATTTGGTGGTCTTGTGTTCCATTTCAGGTAGTTCCTCCAAGCAAAAAGGAAGCTCTCACGATCACCTATGGATTTAGAAGTCATACGTGCGTAACAACCTATCAACTAGCATCTCAACAGGTCTTCCTCCTATGCCCATTACCCTCATTTGTTTTGTCATTTTCTAAGAAACGCTCCAGAATAAGGTGAAACATTTTGGCACACCCGATGGGACCCATTTGGGGTTCCTTGCATTCATTCATTTCTAGGTGAAAAGTTACATGTTTGTTTCCTTTCCAAAAGGTTCTATCATACTTTGGTGCTTTAAAATGAACACTTCTTCCCTTTCATTAGTATCACATTAGTGAAAGAGAATCCCTTCTCCCGTTCATCTATTCATGGAATTGAATTCTACATTTCGATTTGGGTTTTAAAAATCATTGCATTTCATTCTATTTTTCTGCATTAGCTCACATTAATTGAGGGCACCCTATACGTTGGAAGTCATGCCCAACTGATGGTTGACAAATGAATCATAGAAAAGCACTTCCTTTCTCTTTCTCTCTCTCTGAGTCTTTTCCAAACATCGTAGATTTAAAATACACACATTCTTGAACAACATATTTCCTGGAAGAAGCTATAGGTGATCACACAATCGCGGTATAGTGGGAACCCAACTCACTTCTCTGTCGAGTCATACTTCAAAGCAAAGCCCACCCCCACCATAACATACCTGAAACCTCTCCTTATATATCTCCTTCTTCATAGGAAGCCATCCTCACCAAAATACTCTATTTTATAGTTCATGAGTCAGTCCTTAAAATAGCATAAGCTAAACAAACATAATAGAAAGGCACTCTTAGGATTGTGTTTTCTTAGTGTTTCTGCTTGGCTTGCGTTTTTACGTGAGAGGTTTCAATCTTCATTTTCTTATTTACCTTACATGCTCCTCATCACAGTTGGTGTATTCCAGCTTATTCTGAGTGTGCCTGGACCATATTCTCATCATTCCCATAATTTTGGGTTTGATTCCACATCAAATTGTAACTCACAACCACATTTTCTCCATCATCGTTTCAATTTCACAGTGATTGGTTTCGATCCAGTGACCATCGTCGATTACCCTCTGACTGTCATCGGTTATACCCAACCGGCATCGGTTCACTGTTCTTTTGGTTGACCTACCCAAAAGGACACATATTCACCTTCTTCGACTATTTAGAGTCCCTGTAACTCTTATCATATCCATTGACCTAGTAAATCTCATCAAGTATTTGGTATACTTGGAAAATTTGGCCTTATACCTTGTTTCTGACAAACTATACACTTTCCACAGTAACTGGAAATGGTTACCTTTGACCGGTGTCAGTTTAACCTAACCGACATCCGTCAGTCTATGTCATTTTCCAGCTGAAATTTGATTCATAATCCACCTAATACCACCCATCTCTCCTATTTTATGTTGTATTTATGTGTCATTTATAGAAAATAGTCTAGCCTAATTAGTACCTGTTCACATGGTGCTAGCCCAAAGCCAAGCGAACGCCCTCATATTCCACTCCATTTGTCAACCACTCCCACCTAGTCCTTCACCACCTTCTATTTTATCACCCATGGATCCTACCCAACCTATCACTATCGCTACTAGAGACGAGGAGTTCACATGAATCCGTGACCAAAATCTTGCTGCCTTGTAGTTTTACCTTTCCCACTCATCCAATCGAGATGCCTTAGGTTAGTTGATAGTTGTGTTATCCCGTAAAATTGGTAAGGGGAATTTCACGGGTAACCCAATGAAAATTTTGTTTTGGTCCCTCGTCAGGGACCCCTCTGCGTTCGGAGCGTTGCAAAATCCTTTCTCGGGAAATCTAGTTTTCTGGACTTAGCCATTTTTGGTCTTTTTGGGTTGGGCGCACCTTTTGTTTGTGCAAATACAAAGGATAAATCTGTACCCCCTTCATATCCTTTTGGTGCAACACCCTTTGGCGCGTCGACACACATTTTGGTGCACCTAACCCTGTTGAGCCTTTCTTGCATGCGCCAATGGGCATGCGCCTTCGTGTCAACAATATTTTTGTTGCGCCACATTTTGGTGCGCCAAAGGGCGCACGTATTTCCATGTTGACAGCACTTTTGGTGCACTAAAGGCACACATAACAACGTGTTAACACACATCTTGGTGCACCACAGGGCACAAGTTTTGCAATGTCGACAGGTGTTTTAAATGCGCCACTTCAAAAAGTGGTTGGCACATTTATTAAACCTTTGCCTATATATAGGCGCGTCCACCCTGTCACTTATCACCAGCCATTGAAAACACGTGATTGATCTTTTTCCTTTACACTTGTCAGCACGCCTGTCATCCTCATGTCACATTCGTGGACCTCTGTTTCACCTCATCACATTCTATATATTCCGGGTAAGTGGTCCTCATTTTTCTCGTGTTTTGGTTTTGCTGTTGTTTGTCTGTTTGAGTGGTGGGATAAAATAGATCTGAGAACCATGAATCTCCTCTTGCATTTCCTGTTTTTCCCTCCCAAAGCCGTTCCCATCCTTTTTCTAGATCTGCTGGTTAGGATAACTCTGTCCTCGAAAGCAAAATCCAAAACCTCCTTCCTTCTTCCCCCCCTTTACCACTTGAAGCAATGTGAAGTTAAGCCTAAAAACCATGATCTGTCAGAGAGGGAAGAAAACTCACTTTCCAAAAAATACTTTTTCCGTTGACACACGTGCAACCCTTGTGACAAGAAGCACAGTCGCGCCTATGGCGCACTGGCTTTAATTGTAGGCACATGAGCTCTCTGTGCTTTGTGAAAACTAGTCTCTGTATGGATGCAGGTGCTTTGCTTATCGCTGCAACAAAAATTTCATATGCTATACGTAATAAATCTACACCCTTGGGCACACCCAACTCCCATGTCACATATCAAATACCTACGCCATAGGTGCACCCTACACCCATGCAACACCGGCATTACTTACGACGAGTGTAAAAATTTGTTCAAAGGCGCAGGTGCATCCCCTATTACACCAACATCATGTCATGCAGACCTCCCATGCACGCCGTGCCAAGTTCCCTTTTTTTCACACCTAAGGTCTATCTTACACATGCTAAACCTGCGTGCCTTTGGCGCACCAAATCCCCATGTGGAACATGAAAAATACATGCACCTTTGGCGCATCCTGTCCCCGTGCAACATGAAAAATACATGCGCCCAATATAACACACAATATAAGTGGCGCACGGCGCACTTTCGATTGTAACAACAAAAAGTGTCATGCCTGCAGTATCCATGCACCTTGCACCCTTTGGAACTGATTTTGTCCGTTGTAACACCATTTTTTCTGTGTGCCACACTATTTAGCCCTGCAGCATGCAGTGTTCATGCACCCTGTGCCCTGATGCCTTAAAATTGCTAACTCTTCCTTCTGTCAATTACTTTAATGGGAGATCAATCAGCTAACATGACTCTCCTGTGTTGGGTTTCGACTTATTCTTCTTGCAAATCATACGATTAAGTTTAGGACTATGTATGTCTACATCAAGCAAGAGGCCCACCAATTCTAAGGGCAAAGCCAAGCTTATAGAGGAAGAAATGAAGTATAAATATCAGAGGGTTAGGATGCCCGAATCCCAGGCAGAGTGTGACCTGGACATAAGAGACTCAGAACTTGGTCATATCGATATGGAGGAATTTTCGGCCAGAACCAGAAGGGTCACAGGAAGTCCGTGGATGGACAAACTGGTAGGAAGTGGCCTGCATTTTATTGGAGGGATCCCGGTTAGTGCTGTGAACAACGAGTTCATGATGGTAGTAGCCCACTACTACAAAAAAGACACAAGGTGTGTCCAGAATGAGAAAGGCGAGGTCATGATCAACCTCATTTGCCCGAGCACTTTGAAATAATGCTTGGAATTCCTCACCACCCGGCACTTTGTGGCTGTAATCCAAGAAGATTACACCAAGGCTTGGGAAGATAATGAGGATCAGTGTATGTAATTAATTAATGAGGTATACCTAGAAAACAAGAAGGTGGTGACTAGATGGCCACAAGTCATTCATCACAGTGATTTCTCAGAGGAACTCAGTGATACCATCACGTTCCTGAGTAGAGTATTTGGGCTTCCTGATGCCCACTACTTTCATAAATGGATGCTTAGATACCTGGAGACAATGAACAAGAATGTGCCAAATCAACGCTTCAAGTGGGCGGAGATCATCAAGCATCACTATATCCAAGCAACTCCAGTACAGCTCACCACAACGGGGAGATTCTACATGAACTCCTACGTAGTTTATGCTGCGGCCTCAAAAAGAGATTATCCGGCGTTGATGCGGTGCGGGGTTTGGCCCCAAGTAAAAGTATATGAATATTATCCAGAGTTGAAGCTGGATAACAGTAATCCCTCAGTTAACAAAGATTAACGATGCCTTCTTCTATGGCATCATCTGCCTTTTGAGGCCAAACATGACTCACGGTTGTATGACCAAGAGCATTGTTGCTGCAACAGAGAAATGGGGGGCCTTGTTCACTCAATTCCACAACTTCACTTATCTAAGGGCAGAAAAATTCTTGGGGGAACCAACCAAATTACCAAGATATGCCGGCCCCAATCTGATCCTGTTTGAGATGTCAAGACAACTCATAACCTATCACGAGAAGTGCTTGAAGAGAAAGAAGGGTGGAACTCCTTTCCCCCCTCACAGTGGGTAGGTACACTTTTCTCTCTCACCACAAAGCACTGAGAAATGTTTTCAGAGCTGGAGCTACTAAATCTAAAGCACACACTTCCTGGAAAGGCCCACTTTTGACCCAAGGAATTGTCTACCCAGGGCCAAACTTGATCCGATCCACATTCCACAGATCGAGGATATTTATATCGACCTGTATCATGAGGTCGAGCTCAGAAGGAAAGACCATTCCCACTTAGCCTTGGCTGAAATCATCCAGTACGGTGTAGCCATCATCCCAAAAAGGTTATCAAACTACTGATCAAGAAGTTGATCAGGTATATCTTGACACAGGTGGGGATGACTGGCCATTCGCTGTCATTGACAGAAACTAAAGCGCCTTAGACAATAGAAGAAAGGGTCAAAGAATCTCTACGAAGGACAGAGCACTGGTGCAGGATGAATGGTCTCATCTACCTCGGGGTTGATTTCACCACTTCTCCATTGGGCAACACACCTTCTAGACCGAAACATCTGCCAAAGAGAAAAGGTAAAGATAAGGAGGGCGAGTCAAGCTCTGTCCAAAGAAGAGACTCCTGAGAGTCCCCCTTCCACTGCACAAGAATAAATTATAACTCTGGCTTCTCTAGAGAAAGAAGCAGTTGAGGATGTTCTGATGGGCACATCCACTCAGGATGTTGCCACTACTGCAACTATTGAGGTTCCTTCCATCTCTTCTCCCTCTCCTCTTTCCCTTCCTTAGAGTGACCCAAGCGACCATTCCTTTGGGTCGTATCCTCTCCCACCATCTTCTACTGTTCCCACCTTCCTCATCGTTCATCTTCTCTTCTCTTGTGGATCTATCCCCCACCATTTCTTGCCATCATCTCTCAGCTCCCTTCCATTCCCATGTCTACCTCCCCTGCAGTATCTCTTCCTCCCATGAGCACTTCCTCGGCCTCCCTCTCAATGCCGCCTCCAAGTGTCTCCACGCATTTTCCTTCTACTACTGCAGCTGCTCCCTTTTCTATTTCCGCCCCTCTCCCATAAGTCCAGCATGGATCTCTCAGCACCTGAGCCAACAAAAGGAAAGTTCCCATCGCACCAATGGAATTGTCCGTCATCCCATTAAAGGGGGCCAAGAAGCAAAAGCCTATAACCCGCTTCTCTCAGAGTGCGTCAGGAGAGAGAGTAATGGAGATAGCTTACCCCAATCCTTTAAAGGATAAAAAGGATCTGTCTTCAATAGATTATACAGTGACCCAAGTCACAATGGGGACATCTTCTAGAAAGCCTTCAAGGAGAGGCCCTATCTGCAGTTGACGCCCTTTGCAAGAAGCTCTAGGAAGCAAAGGAAGAAAAGAGGCTGTTAAAGGAGCAAAATAAACATCTTCTCCATGCCTTGCAGAAGATGGGCAGTGCACCTCCTACAACTGCCACCGAAACTCCTGAGCCTCTGAGCCAGGACAAGATTAATGAATACGCCAAAATTGGCGAGCAGGGTATGGCAGTTTCCACCTGGAGGAGCCAAATCCTCAAAGAAAGTGAGGGAGTGATCGCCAAGTTCACTAGTTTATATCAGAATATCAATCGGGTGAACAAAGAGCTCCAGGCGATAGCAGGACCCATCTCTAAAGAGCTGGACCATGCCAGGATGCAGCATGAGACCTTTCAGAAAATGCTTGATTATTCAGTCAAAGATCTGGTCAAGTTCGGTGTCTTTGGTCACCCCAGAGCCCTCAACAAAATCCTTTCTACTCTGGATTATCGGGTCGATCAGCTGGAGTTCATCCTAGAGAAGATTGACAAGATCAAGGAGGAAGCCCTGGATGCAATGCATCAAATGGAGCAAATTGTCCTGAGAATGTCTCCGGGCTTGCTCACTCCTTCTTTCGCCTTAAGAAAGGTAGAGGAAACTATTCAGATCTTCAAGGAGATCGTTTCACAAGGGCTGGGACCAGAAGTCACTTTCGACGCCGAATCCATCAACAACCTGTTGGCCTGTCGTGACTTCATTGGGTACCTGATAGACGCGGAAAATGAATATTCCAAACTCCTAGAAAAGCTCACAGATGAGCGGGAGACTTGTGAGGCTATCAGTGATCGACACAAGGATCCTTCCCAGGATCAACTTCAACCCATGATCACCAAGTTCATGGAATACCGTGCCCAGTTCCACATCTCATCACCTGAGCAGCAGCAAAAGCAGGATACCCCCTTTCAGCCACGGGACGATGATGAATAATCTCTTTCTTCCCAACCTTCTCCTTGTAAATATCTAAAGTATGTTGACACAAATGATGACATCATCCATGTTGCACCATGGGATGATGTCATCCACAAAGTTGTCAAAAGTCAACAAATGACTTTGAGATATTTTGTGAGATATTTTTGTAATTAAGTGGTTGGTTTGTTTTTTCCTTTCTCTTCTTCTCTTCTATAAATAATTGAATACTTGTTGTATTCAAGTGTGGATATTTTTCAGATAAGAAATAGAAGTAGGAAGAAAAGATTTTGAACTTTTTGTAACAGAAACGAATATTAATACAATATTTAGACTTTGTGCTGAATACATGTGTTTTACATCAGACCTTTCTTATGTTAGATCTGTGTGATTGTTCTGTTGAATATAATTCTACTTTGTTGTCATTTATTCATCAGTATTGCTTTATTCATCTATGCAAAGTAGGTTCGGCTCTGTATACTACCAACCCAAATCATAGACCTTCTGACCTTTCTGCTTTGGAATTCATTTCTTTTCTCCCTTCAGATCTTTCCTATCTCCCCACCCCGTTTCTTTCCCTTCTTTTACAGTTGGAAATACCTCTACTGGGATGAGATCCCAACCCCTGAAGGTAGAATATTGTGAGACTTGCACAAGATTCCTGCTGGTAGAATAGCAATAAACCAGTTTCACTTTGCTGACTCAAAGAGGGGCTATGCCCTGCACACTGTTGGCTCGTTTATCCATAGATCTGTCCACTCGATAGATTTTCAAACCAACAGTTTTTGGCGACTCTACTGGGGATCGAACAGATCTATCAGATCTATGATGGTGGTGTGTTTAAAAAATCAGTGAAAATCAGAAAAATCATTACCTGTTTGCAAATCTGAACTTTTGCTTAAAACCCAATTTTTTTGCAAAAGTGACTCCAAATTGAAAATTTTCTTCAGAGATCCATAGATCTGGGCTAGTTGGAGATCTTTAGTTCACTGAGTTTTTACAAAAATCCGTATTTTTCCGTAGATCTGAGTTTTTGACAGTTTACCAAAATTTTCAAACTCTTTGAAAAGTCAACTCTAGATCTGAAAATCAGCTTACTAAGTTTTACCATCATTTTATCCTTGTTAATCAAACAAATAAACCGCAATCAGTTTTCAAGAGGAGGATAAAATTTAAATATTCAGAAAAGTACATGCTGCTGATTTTTGTCAGAATAATCAGAAAATCAGCAGGTACAGCCAAAAAGAGTTCTTAAATCCACTCCAAAAATTACAGATCTGGAAGGTACACTGGTAGGTGAACCATTTACTCGTAGCAGGAGAGCTCGCGGAGAAGTTGATCTTACCTTCGACCTGCTTCAAAGGCACAACTTCAGTGTAACACCGGCTCGCTTCTCGTCACTGAGTTCAGCTGACCGGTCATCCAGGAGTGTCTCACCTCCACGAAGGAAGCATCTCTCATCAGGAACGTCTACATCACTTTGTAGTGCCTTGCTGCTCAGTGGAACTATGCTTCCAGCCCGCGTTCTTTTTCCGGCTGTCCAAATGGCAGTACCATGGGGAAATGTTATGGGCCCCCTGGCTTTGCCACATCCTGTTCACGCGCTCCCACATGGAAACTGAAAGAATTTTCCCAAATTTGATGGGAGCGGAAACCAAAGCACAGATTCACACATATCTGCATTCATCATGTCATGTAGTATCCTAGATGTGACCCATGAAGATGTGTCGGTTCACCTTTTTCTGGAAACTTTGCAAGGGCCCGCAGCAGAATGGTTTCAGCATTTGCCGGCCAGATCTATTACTAGTTGGGCCACCTTGCGGGCTGCTTTTGAAGACAGGTATAAGCCTTCCAAAGACACGTTCGCATTACTGTCAAAGATCACTCACCTAAAGAAGGAGGTCAATGAAACTATGCGTGACTTCATCACCCATTTCAATTCACTGATCAACCGTGTTCCGCCTACCATGCTTCCAACACCGGAAAATCAGAAGTGTTTCTTCGTAAACGCTATGAGCTCGAAAGTAAGTTTCTTACTCCTGCAAGAACAAGTAGCTACCTTGATTCTCACCCAGGCTGCTGCCATCCGAATCGAAGATAACTTGCTAATATCTGGCGAATTAAAAAGAGAATCATCCAAGCTTAAAGCTTCGAGCCCTTCTCCCACTACTTCGTCTGATCCGGCATTTCAAAAGATGGTGAATGACTTGCTCGCATTAAAGAAGCAGTTAGCCCAAGCTTCCCCCAGTTCCTCGTACTAGGATATTCCACGAAGAACTTTCACTCCCAACAGCGTCCCGCATAGGCTGCGTTTGCCTGCAACTGCTCCACGGTTGGCGCTTGAGGCTCCTCCGGTCAACGCTTTAGCCGAAATCGAAGAAGAAGAGCAAAATTATGAAGAACCTTCGTCTCAAGGTGAAGATGATCAAGATGTCGGTGAACCGACTGGCGACTCTACTATCGGGTATATGGAATTTGATGAGGAAGAATCTGACGAAGAAGAGGGTACCCAAGGATATGCAAGCGGACAATCATATGTTGTTTTTACCCGCTCGCAAGGAAAAGAAGCAGAGGTCGCTGCCAATGTGCAGAAAGAGAAGGCTGCATCATCCACGCCCCAACTATTGCTAAAAGAGGTAATCCTCTTCCTGCTCAACCCCCTGTTAAGTCTTTTACAAAGAAATATTTTCCTCCCATCTCTCCTCCAAATCAGCCTTCTTCTATTTCCATGAAGGCCAGTAACCTTACTTTACCATTGCGAAATGAAGGACTCATTCCTCCATCAACGCAACCCTTGGCCGCGTTTGACATAATTGACCACGCTAAAAAGACCAAGATCCAAATGTCTGAAGCTGAGTACCTTCAGTCAAACCCCGAACAGCTTGTAAGGTTGACTGAATACATCCAAAGTCAGGCTGTCATAACTAATCAGGTTTCCCCAAAAGGAATCCTTTCCACCCCTCCTTCATCCCGCATAAATGTTGCCTCGACTTCCACATCAGGCAAGATAGAACCTTTCTACCTCTCCCTCCTAATCAATGGCCACAAACTAAGCAACTGCATAATTGATTCTGGAGCTTCCGATAATGTCATGCCGGCAAAATTCGCCCATGCTCTGGGCCTCACCCTTACCAAGCCTTTTGGCCGATGTTATTCCTTGGAAACCAAGCAAGTTCCGCTGATCAGTCAAATCAAGGACGCGTAATTTGCGTTTGCAGCATTCCTAGAGAAAAGGGTAAAAATGACCGTCCTTGTTGCCGATATTCCAGCAGCCTATGGAATTCTGCTGGGAAGGAGTTTTTGCAGTGAAGTTGGTGGGGAGATTCATATGGACTGGTCTAAGGCTAGGATCCCCGTCAAAGGTGTAATGCAAACTTTGGAGCCTGAATCACAAAAGAAGTACCTGGTTACTAACTCCGATGACCCTAAAGCCCAAATTCTCTTCGAATCATCAGGGATGGGAAACTATTTCTTGTCTACCGAGTCTGACAAAATGGATGTCCTCATCCAAGAAGGGGATCTTAACAAGATCTGGACTTTACAGTTTGATGGCAGCTGCGCGACTAGTGGGTGTGGCGCTGGTGCTAATATCTCCCGAAGAAGAGATTATTCCTCTCTCTTTCAAGTTACAATTTTTCAACACAAATAATACTGCTGAGTATGAATCTCTGCTACTTGGCATGCAAGCCGCAAAGGAAAGAGGGATCAAGAATCTTAAGGTACAAGGTGATGCAGAGCTGGTCGTAAATCAAGTTAAGAGGATATACCAAGTGAAGAATGAAAGGCTCAGACATTACCACAACGCGGTGTGGGACAACATCAAGGAGTTTGATGCTTTTTCAATAAAATCCATCCCAAGAGCTCAGAATGACATGACCGATTCATTTGCCATTTCAGCATCCCTCATGTTCCCTCACCCAGGTTTGAAAACAGACAAATATACCATTGAGGTGGTTTTCCGCCCAAGCGTACCAAACAATTCTCAGCATTGGCAAGTATTCAACAATGACAATCAACTCATTGCCTTTCTAGAAAAGGTGAAAATTTTTAGTGAACTTCATTTCGAAGGATCCAATTCTACATGCCACGAATCAATTACCGATCAAAATGAAGGATCAAAAGGAAGTAACGGCATATGTCAGCTCAAAGGAAATAAAATTCCAAAAGGTTTGGTTTCTCTAGAGTGTTTGTTCGATAGGCATGATCGTTTTGTAAAAAAGAAAGGGCGAGATGATCCTGGCTCCTCCCCGGAAACCGAACCGGTCAATTTAGGTTTGGTTAGACATCCGCAGTTTGTAAACATTGGAAAATGTTACACACCTGAAGAGAAGTGGAAGTTCATCAAACTACTGAAGAAATACATGGATGTATTGGCATGGTCCTATGCCGATCTAAAGTCTTTCAAGCCAAAGGACGTCCAGCATGACATCCCATTGAAAGAAGATGTCAAACCTTTTCACCAGAAGCAGAGACATTATAATCCTAAGATCTCAGGTACTATCCAGGCTGAAATTCAGAAAATGTTGGACGCACGGATCATTTTTCCTATCCATCACAATACTTGGGTGGCAAACATTGTGCCAGTGCGCAAGAAGAATGGTGAGATACACATATGTGTAGATTTTCGCAACCTGAATCAGGTGTCCTTGAAGGACAACTACCCGCTTCCCATAATGGATCAGGTTCTGCAGGCAGTAACTAGATCAGAAATGTTGTCCATGCTTGATGGTTTTTCAGGCTACAATCAGATTGAAGTCTCACCTGAAGACCAATTTAAAATAGCATTCACTACCCCCTGGGGCACATTCACCTATAGCAGAATGCCTTTTGGTTTGACCAATGCTGGTGCCACCTTTCAGCGAGCAATGGACTTCACGTTCAAAGGTATGATGGGGAAGGTCATCATAGTCTACTTAGATGACTTAACTGTGTTCTCCAAATAGTGAAATGATCATTGTGATCATTTGGAGCAAGTATTGATTAGATGCCGAGAGCACAGGATCTCCCTGAATCCGAAAAAGTCTGTTTTCGGAGTCATAGAAGGAAAATTGTTGGGACATGTTGTTAGCAAAGAAGGGACGAAGATAGATACCGAAAGAGTTAAGGCTATTCAGAGCCTTACTTTACCTACAAGCAAGACCGGCGTTCACTCTTTCTTCGGAAAAGTGAATTTTCTCAGGCGCTTTGTTCCTAACTTTGCTGAAAAGACTCATCATATATTAGACATGATGAAAGGGTCACCAACTTTCTGATGGAGCGAAGAAGGGAAGAAGTTGTTTGAGGAAATAAAAGCCTCCTTCGCTCACGCGCCAGTCCTGGTATGTCCCGATTTCTCCAAAGATTTTATTATGTATAGCTATGCATCTGAGCACACTGTGTCGGCCATCCTAATGCAAAAGAATTCTCAAAATGTTGAATCCCCGATTGCATTTATGAGCTCTCCTCTCAAGCCTCATGAATTAAAGATGTCTCAGTTGGAAAAACATGCCTTCGCCGTTGTCAAAGCAGTTAAGAACTTCAGGTATTACATTCTAAACTCTCATATAGTAGTTCTAGTTCCTGACATGGTAGTCAAGTCAATTTTAACTCAATAGGAGTTAGGAAGCTTGTGGGGGAATTGGATTGCAAAGGTCCAGGAGTATGATCTGGATATAAAACCAACCAAGTTAGTAAGAGGCAAAGGCCTATGTCAACTTATGGCTGAAAACCAAGATTCAGAAGTTTCCAGAAAGAAAAGATGATTGCACCCATGGAGCACAAAGCCAGCTGGAGAAACCCGATTCACTGCCTATGGTCCTATTTGTCGCAACCAGCGACGAGTGGTATTCTGATATTGCTTTCTTTCTCACCTATGGCGAATGCCCAGCTCATCTAACTACAAAGGAGAAGCGCATTATAAAGCTCAGAGCAGCTAGATATATCATCTGGGATGACGGTTTATACAAATGCAGAATAGATGGCATCTTCTTGCAATGTGTTGACAAGCCACAACAAGTGAAGTTACTTGAGAGTTTTCATAATTCAGCCTCTGGGGGCCATTTCTCCTCTTCCGTGACGGTGCACAAGATCATCCAGGCCAGGTACTATTGGTCGACGCTTTTCCAAGACACAGCCACCTAGGTAGCAAAGTGTGAGCCTTGCCAGCAGTTTGTCGGCAAGCCCAAGTTGGCTGCTTTTCCCCTCAGGCCGGTCATCATCGACGAACCATTCAAGCAGTGGGGAATTGATTTTATCGGTGCACTCAATCCCCAATTGAGTGCCGGACATAGTTATGTCCTGACAGCAATAGATTATTTCACAAAATGGGTAGAAGCCATACCTGTCAAACATGCCACTTCCGAGGTTGTTTGCAGTTTTATCAAAGAAAATATCATTGTCAGGTTTGGCATTCCAAACAAGATTGTTGCTGATAACGCTTCCAACTTCTCCTCATGAGAAGTTGTTGGTTTTTTCTATGAATACGGAATAACTCTGGCTCACGCCTCAGATTATTACCCTCAGGGAAATGGTCAGGCAGAATCCAGTAATAAAAACTTAGTAACCATCATACGAAAGCTAGTGGATGAAAATCAACGAATGTGGCACAAGTCATTATACGACACTTTGTGGGCGGACCACATCACTCCCAAGAGGTCTCTCGGCATGTCACCTTTTCAAGTGTTATATGGCACCGATGCCGAGCTTCCCATTTCTACGGAACTCCCTCCTCTGCGCTTGGCACGAGCAATCAAAGATGAGACTTTCCAAAATTCCCTTGAAAAGAGGATCATGTATCTAGCAGAGCTCGAAGAAAAGAGAGTAAGAGTGGTCAACAGGATCACTGAACATCAGAATCAGGTCAAGAGATTGTTCGATAAAAAATCTAAGAAAAGAGAGTACCGGGTGGGAGACCTCGTCCTTTTGTGGGAAAAACAAAGAGAGCCAAAGGGCATGCACAGAAAATTTGATTCCCTATGGAGGGGACCTTTCAAGATCAAACAACTCAACGGAGAGAACAACTTCTATCTCTCGTATCCAGACAAAACTGGACTCCCGCTTCCCTATAGCGGGCAGCATCTGAAAATCTTCAGGAAGTAGAGCTTTCTCTCTTCTTTGTACAGTTTTCTTCAGTTGTGTGTTTGTTTTTGTCGTGTGTTTGCTTTTTTTGGTTGTGTGTTTCCCTTTTCGGTCGACCCTTGTTTTTGACTCTGTACCCAATGGATAGGCACATGTGGATCTGGGATTCTCTACCCCTGAGGTTCCACTTCAGAGATAGTCCCCAGAAAGAGCCAGCTGTTATCCCATAAAATTGGCAAGGGCAATTTCATGGGTAACCCATACCAAAATTTTGTTTTGGTCCCTCGACAGGGACCACTCTGCGTTCGGAACGTTGCAAAACCCTTTCCTGAGAAATCTAGTTTTCCAAACTTAGCCATTTTTGGTCTTTTTGGGTTGGGCGCACCTTTTATCTATGCAACATAGGGTAAATCTACACCCCCTTCATTTCCTTTGGCACACCCTTTGACGTGTCGACACACATTTTGGTGTGCCTCACCATGTTGCACCTTTCTTGCATGCGCCAAGGCGCATGCGCCTTCGTGTCAACAATATTTTTGTTGCACCACGTTTTGGTGTGCCAAAGGGCGCACGTATTGCCATGTTGACAACACTTTTGGTGCGCTAAAGGTGCACATAACCAATTGTTACCACATTTTTTGATGCACCACAGGGCGCAAGCTTTGCAATGTTGACAGATGTTTTGATGCGCCACTTCAAAAAGTGGTTGGCACATTTATTACACCTTTTCCTATATATAGGTGCATCCACCATGTCACTTATCACCAGTTAGAAAACACGTGATTGATCTTTATTCCTCTACACCTGACAGCATGCCTGTCATCCTCATGTCACATTCATGGACCCCACTTCACTTCTCACATTCTATATATTCTGGGTAGGTGGTCCTCGTTTTCCCCTGTATGTTTTGGTTTGGTTGTTGATCGTCTGTTTGTGTAGTAGGATTGCATAGATTTTTCAAAACCATGAAGCTCCTTTGCTGCCCTTTCTATCTTTCCCTCCTAATGCCGTTTCCCTCCTCTTTCCAGATCTGCTGGTAAAGAGATGCCTCTGCCTCGAAAGCAAACTCGGGTCTTTTTGTCCTTACTACCCCATTTCTATCCACTTGAAGTAAAGAGGAGTTACACCCATTCAAAAATCATGATTTGAAAGAAGAGGGAAGAAAAATGACTTTCCAAACTACATGTGTTTTACCCTTTGCCACACATGCACCACCCTTGCAACATGAAGCACAGTCATGCCTATGGCGCAACTGGCTTTAATTGCCGCACATGAGCTCTGCTGCACTTTACAAAAACTAGTTCTCCCTATGGACGCAGTGCACTTTCCTTATCGCAGCAGCAAAAATGTCATGTGCTACACGTAATAACCCTACACCCTTGGGTGCACTCAACTCCCATGTGTAACATTGTCAAATACCTGTGCCATAGGTGTACCCTGCACCCACGCAACACCGGCATTACTTGCGCCAAGTGTAAAACTATGTTCAAAGGCACAAGCACATCCCCTATTACAGTAACATCATGTCATGCAGACCTCCCACACGCCGCACCAAGTTCCCCTTTTTCACACCTGAAGTCTATGTTACACATGCTAAACTTGCATGCCTTTGGCGCACCAAATCCCCATGTAACATGAAAAATACATGCGCCTTTGGCACATCCTGTCCCCGTGCAACATGAAAAATACATGCACCCAGTATAAAACGTATATAAATGGTGCCGGTGCACTCCTGCTTGCAACAACAAAAAGTTTCATGTGTAGTATCCATGCGCCTTGTGCCCTTTGGCACTAATTTGTCCCTTGTAACACCATTTTTCTGTGATCCACACTATTTAGCCCTGCAGCCTGCAGTGTTTATGTACCTTGTGCCCTGATGCCTTAAAATTGCTAACTCTTCCTTCTGTCAATACTTTAATGGGAGATCAAACAGCTAACATGACTCTCTTGCGTTGGGTTTCACTTCTTCTTCTTATAGATCAACAACTAAGTTTAGAACTACATATGTCTACATCAAGCAAGAGACCTACCAAGTCTAAGGGTAAAGCCAAGCTTACAGAGGAAGAAATGAAGTACAAATATCAGAGGGTCAGGATGCCCGAATCCCAGGCAGAATGTGACTTGGATATAAGAGACTCAGAACTTGGTCATATCGATATGGAAGACTTCTGGGCCAGAACCAGAAGGGTCACAGGAAGTCCGTGGATGGACAAACTGGTAGGCAGTGGCCTGCATTTTGCTGGAGGGATCCCGGTCAGTGCTGTGAACAACGAGTTCATGATGGTAGTAGCCAGCTACTATAACAAAGACACAAGGTGTGTCCAGATTGAGAAAGGTGAGGTCGTGATCAACCTTACTTCCCAGCACTTCAAAATAATGCTTGGCATTCCTCACCACCAGAACTTTGTGGCCGTAAGCCAAGAAGATTGCACCAAGGCTTGGGAAGATAATGAAGACCAATGTATGTAATTAATGAATGAGGTATACCTGAAAAACAAGAAGGTGGTGACTAGATGGCCACAAGTCATTCATTGTAGTGATTTCTCAGAGGAACTCAGTGATACCATCACATTCCTAAGCAGAGTATTCAGGCTTCCTGATGCCCACTACTTTCATAAATGGATGCTTAGATACCTGGAGACAATGAAAAAGAATGTGTCAGATCAACGCTTCGAGTGGGCGGAGATCATAAGAAGCACTATATCCGAGCAACTCCAGCAACTTACCACAATGGGGAGGTTCTACATGAACTCCTACGTAGTTTACACTGCAGCCTCAGAGAGAGATTATCCAGCGTTAATGTAGTGTGGGGTTTGGCCCCAAGTAAAAATATATGAATACTATCTAGAGCTGAAGCTGGAAAATAATATTTCTCAGTTTACAAAGATTAACGATGTCTTCTTCTACAACATCGTCTGCCTTTGGAGGCCAAACATGACTCATGGTCGTACTACCAAGATCATTTTTATAGCAACAGAGAAGTGGGGGGCCTGATTCACGCAATTCCCCACCTTCACTTATCTAAGGGCAGCCAACTTCTTGGGGGAACCAACCAAATTGCCAAGATATGTCAGCCCCAAGCTGATCCTGTTGGAGCTGTCAAGACAGCTCATAACCTATCATGAGAAGTGCTTGAAGATAAAGAAGGGTGGAACTCATTTCCCCCTCACAGTGGGTAGGTACAGATCGAGGATATTTATATCGAGCTATATCATGAGGTCGAGCTCAGAAGGAAAGACCATTCCCACTTGGCGTTGGCCAAAATCATCTAGTACGACATAGCCATTGTCCCAAAAGGTTATCAAACTGCTAATCAAGAAGTTGATCAGGTATATCTTGACATGGGTGGGGATGACTGGCCGTTCACTGTAATTGATAGAACTAAAGCGCCTCAGACAATATAAGAAAGGGTGAAAGAAACTCTGCGGAGAACAGAGCACTGGTGCCGGATGAATGATCTCATCTACCTTGGAGTTGATTTCACCACATCTCCATTGGGCAGCGCACCTTCCAGACCAAAACATCTACCAAAGAGAAAAGGTAAAGACAAGGAGGGCGAGTCAAGCTCTGCCCAAAAAGAGACTCCTGAGAGTCCCCCTTCTACTGCACAAGAATAAGTTATAACTCTGGCTTCTCCAGAGAAAGAAGTGGTCGAGGATGTTTCGATGGGCACATCCATTCAGGATGTTGCCACTACTGCAACTGTTGAGGTTCCTTCTATCTCTTCTCCCTCTCCTCCTTCTCCTCCTTGAGTGACCCAAGCAACCATTCCTTTGGTCGTGTCCTCTCCCCCATCTTCTATTGTTCCCCCTTCCTCATCGTCCATCTTCTCTTCTCTCACGGAGCTATCCCCCACCATTTCTTCCCTCATCTCTTAGCTCCCTTCCATTCCCATGTCTACCTCCCCTGTAGTATCTCTTCCTCCCGTGAGTACTTCCTCGACCTCCCTCTCAATGCCGCCTCCAAGTGTCTCCACGCATTTTCCTTCTACTACTACAGCTGCTCCCTTTTCTATTTCCGGCCCCTCTCCAATAAGTCCAGCATGGATCTCTCAGCACTTGAGCCAAAAAAAGAGGAAAGTTCCCATCACACCAATGGACTTGTCCATCATCCCATTAAAGGGGGCCAAGAAGCAAAAGCCTATAACCCGCTTCTCTCAGAGTGCGTCGGGAGAGAAATTAATGGAGATAGCTTACCCCAATCCTTTAAAGGATAAAAAGGATCTGTCTTCAACAGATTATATAGTGACCCAAGTCACAATGGGGACATCTTCAGAAAGCCTTCAAGGAGAGGCCCTATCTGTAGTTGACGCCCTTTGCAAGAAGCTCCAGGAAGTAAAGGAAGAAAAGAGGCTGTTAAAGGAGCAAAATAAACATCTCCTCCACACCTTGCAGAAAATGGGCAGTGCACCTCCTACAACTTCCGCCAAAACTCCTGAGCCTCTGAGCCAGGATAAGATTAATGAATATACCAAAATCGGTGAGCAGGGTATGGCAGTTTCTACCTGGAGGAGCCAAATCCTCAAAGAAAGTGAGGGAGTGATCGCCAAGTTCACCGGATTATATCAGAATATCAATTGGGTGAACAAAGAGCTCCAGGTGATAGTAGGACCCATCTCCGAAGAGCTAGACCATGCCAGGATGCAGCATGAGACCTTTCAGAAAATTCTTGACTATTCAGTCGAAGATCCGGTCAAGTTCGGCGTCTTTGGTCACCCCAGAGCCCTCAACAAAATCCTTTCTACTTTGGATTACCAGGTTGATCAGCTGGAGTTCGTCCTAGAGAAGATTGACAAGATCAAGGAGGAAGCCCTAGATGCAATGCATCAAATGGAGCAAATTATCTTTAGAATGTCTCTAGGCTTACTCACTCTTATTTCACCTTAAGAAAGGTTGATGAAACTATTCAGATCTTCAAGGAGATTGTTTCACAGGGGCTGGGACCAGAAGTCACTTTCGACGCCAAATCCATCAACAACCTACTGGCTTGTCATGACTTCATTGGGTACCTAATAGATACAAAAAACAAATATTCCAAGCTTCCAGAAAAGCTCACAGATGAGCAGGAGACTTGCGAGGCTATCAGTGATCGACACAAGGATCCTTCCCAGGATCAACTTCAACCCATGATCAACAAGTTCATGGAATACCGTGCCCAGTTCCACATCTCGTCACCTGAGCAGCAGCAAAAGTAGGATACCCCCTTTCAGCCGCGGGACGATGATGAATAGTTTCATTCTTCTCAACCTTCTCTTTGTAAATATCTAAAGTATGTTGACACAAATGATGACATCATCCATGTTGCACCATGGGATGATGTCATCCACCAAGTTGTCAAAAGTCAACAAATGACTTTAGAATCTCTTGTAAGATATTTTTGTAATTAAGTGGTTGGTTTGTTTTTTTTCCTTCTTTTCTTCTCTCCTTCTATATATACTTGAATACTTGTTGTATTCAAGTGTGGATATTTTTCAGATGAGAAACAGAAGTAGGAAGAATTTTTTTTGAACTTTTTGTAACAAAAACGAATATTATTACAATATTTAGACTTTGTGCTGAATACATGTGTTTTTACATCAGACCTTTCTTATGTTAGATCTGTGTGATTTTTCTGTTGAATGTACTTCTACTTTGTTGTCATTTATTCATCAGTATTTCTTTATTCATCTATGCAAAGTAGGTTCGGCTCTGTATACTACCAACCCAAATCATAGACCTTCTGACCTTTCTACTTTGGAATTCATTTCTTTTCTCCCTTCAGATCTTTCCTATCTCCCCACCCCGTTTCTTTCCCTTCTTTTATAGTGGGAAATACCTCTACTGGGATGAGATCCCAACCCCTGAAGGCAGAATATTGTGAGACTTGCATAAGATTCCTACTGGTAGAATAGCAATAAACTAGTTTCGCTTTGCTGACTCAAAGAGGGGCTATGCCCTGCACACTGTTGGCTCGTTTTTCCATAGATCTATCCATTCGACAGATTTTCAAACCAACAAGTTGATAGATGACATGCCAATATCTATCCCCTTGACTCTTGTCCCCACTCTTGCGTTAGCCTTGTCTAGTTCCGTGTTGCCCGCATCTACCTTACCCCCCAGTTTTTTTGCATTTAGGCCCTATACCCACTATGACTGCCACGTCTGCTACATCCTTTATACCTACCACATCCAATATACCTTCTCCAACCACCCATAATATAACCTCATCCACACCTATTGTCTCTCATATACCCATAGCTACACTACCACCTCCGGTGTCAGTGACCCCTACCCCTTTTTAAAAAATCATCCTTTCTATTTTGCAATCATTAGCCCCCATTTCCACTAGGGTCACCACAACCCTTCCACCTCCATATACGTACTATCAACAACCTCCTATTTCATTTGTTATTCACTATGGGTACGTACCCCCTATTTCACTACCTTCTTCTCAAACTACCTATAATGCAGCATCCTGGAATGTCACCCTTGTTACATGCCCAACACCCACCCTCTTACACTATAGGGGGAACCCATCCATCACAACCTACCAATGACCTAATCAAGTTAATGATGGACAAGATGTAGACATTGGAAGCATTGGTTTCTGGCTCACACAACTCTCTCACCTACGATGAGATTTGTAATGAGCCTATCCACCCATACATTCCTATTTGTCCATACCCCATGCATTGGTAAATGCCTAAATTCAACTGTTTCAATAGCAAGGAAGACCAGCAATAGAATTTGTGGTCTTTCAAACATGGGTGCTACCTAATCATCCATGATGATGCTTTTCTCTTGAGGACCTTTCTGATGTCTCTAACTAGGCCCGCGTTAGATTGGTATAGTGGGTTACCTAGACACTCTATATTTTCATTTAATTAGGTAGCCCAAGCCTTCTTGGATCACTTCTCCATTATCATTATTAAGAAGGTTACCATGACTGACCTATACTCCGTGTGTCAGTATGACGACGAATCTATCTAAAATTTTGTTTCTCGTTGG
Source organism: Taxus chinensis (assembly GCA_019776745.2). NCBI lineage: Eukaryota > Viridiplantae > Streptophyta > Pinopsida > Cupressales > Taxaceae > Taxus > Taxus chinensis. The sequence continues at coordinate 224,910,677 of CM034154.1, forward strand.
CATAGCCTGATCAATCAACTCACATTCCAATTACCACAAACTGAACTCATCGAGCTCTTCACGCAGGCTTGTGCTAGGCATATCTCACGACCCTACAGGTCCAAACCTTCTGAACCTTTAACAAAGCATTCACCATGACATGAAATCTTGAGATTCAGGCCATCGAAGAGAAGAAAATCCAACTATGTAATAAGAATTTTTCATTCAAGTCAAATAATACCTCTTCTTCTTCTAAACCATAGAACAATTATTCAAAGGCCAAGGGGACCGCTAATGTTGTGGTACTCAAATTTGGCCCATCTCATCCGTTAAATTAGGATAGCCCCTCATCTAATCTCTCACCCATTTAAACTTTTCAATTCAGATGGGAACAACAAAAATAAAACCCAATTGGGGAACCTTATTCTTTTGTCTTAGAAAATCTCATCAAAGCTAGGGCCATCACCCTTCCTCCTATAAAACCACACACTAGTTTTGACCCTACTTTCCCCACACCCACATGGTATAAAGAACATGAATTCTATAACTATCATCGAGTAAAGGGTCATAGTGATGGAAATTGCATCACTTTCAAAAAAATTGTTTAAGAAATGCTCGAGAAAGGTGAGTTAACCGTGGATAATACTAACGAACCTACCAATCAAAACCTACACTTTTTCAAGAAACCATTTCCCAATCATGCCCCTTCGTCTGATCAAATTGGAGAAACCTCAACTCATGATATACATACCCGCGAGGTCCACAATATTTTTAGTGACACACCCGTTGCTTCCCAATTACCACATATTCCTTCCATTAAGGAAATTCTAGCCCGAAGTCCTTCTTTTGCATTGGAACCCACCTCACCTATTCTTTTACCCACAAAGGAACAACCTTCACCTCCTTTCTTCACCCATAGAGGAGCCATCCATTAATATCAAGACTATTTCACCTTTGGCTTCTCCACCTAGGGAACCGTCACCCATAGTACTTATTTAGTCCATGGAGGATACTTGTTTATCTACTCCACCTACATAGAGGAGCAACACATCAACTCCTCCACCTACATAGGAGCACCCATTTTATCCTCCACCTATTAAGGATCCAATAGAGATACCTTTGACTTTTAGGTGACCACTCCCCATTGGTTACCCAAGATCCTGACCAGACGTATTTTCGGCTCTCTTACCTACGAAAAGCCGAAGCTAGCAAATTCCTTTTTTCTAAGGCAAATTTTACAAGGAATTTCCATTAGGTCCTCATTAACCTCACCTACAGCCATGTATCATTTTCGCGCTTATCCAATCACTTAGATTATGTGGATAGAGCTTTAATTTGGGGGCACCTTCTACTTCCTATCTCAATGCACAGATGCAGATGTAACTTGCTAACACTTCTACTATCTACCCAAAGATATTTCGGCCAATTAAACCAAAGCACAACCTGAACTCTATCACAACTTCTTCCACGACACCCATCATAGCTCAACACACACCCTTACCCATAACCCAACATACACCTAAATCCAAACCCACACCTACATCATCTTCCTCAACTAAACCTATTACTACCTTAGGGGTCACCCCAACCACCAGCCTTATTCACCCACCTATCAAACTAGATTTAGCTACATCCTCCAAAGTCAACTACAAAACCTACTCCAATACCCAAACATAAGAACCAAGCCCATAGAAATCATACCCTTGGCTGCACCAATCACACCTTCATCACCAATCACCCTTTCTGATCTATCTTAGGACCTCAACCTCCTAGCACGGTTAAGAAACCTCCAGCCTGTTAATAAACCAAAAACATAACAGCCCATTACTTCCTCGTAAACCTCTAACATAACCATAGTGTTCCTGACATGACCTACACCCACAACTTGTAATATCTTTACCACCCATTCCTCTAATACTCATTGGTTACTTCTTCACTACCGACTACACTTCAGTCTCTGTCCCTCACACCCCCTACGCGACCTGCATCATCTACCTTCACAACACCTTTGTTATCCCCATGGGTAACTCACCCTCTTCCCCCATCTGACTTTTCCCTCTAGATCTCGATACATCCTATATCACCTTTACCCAAGAAGGTGCAACCCAAATAAAAAAATTTGCTACCCTCCAATAAGGTAGTAAAAACAACCACACACTCTCCTACGAGTTCATCTACCATACCCCTACCCAAGATAAACACGACCAACACCCAAGACCACTGCTAGCACCCAAAACCATAGCTCGACCCACTCCCCCTCCTTGCAAAGAGTACCATTCCTCAACAATCAGCCACACCTATGCCCAAACCCACTTTCACTTCCCATTAGGACCCATTAGCAGGGTCCTATGCCAAAATTTTAACCAACCTCCTTGAGACTTCTGTCATCACATTACCACTGCTAAAACCTTATGAACCTCTCAAACCCAAGCCAAAAGGGTTTGATGACACTAAATTTTGTGCCTACCATTGTGTGCCAGGGCACATGATGTGGAGAACTGTAAGGCTTTGAAAACTATCCTTATCTAGTTATGTCATCCTCTTAATGCAAACTTTGATGATAAATGACCTTCTCGATGAGGACCCTCATTTTACAACCACCCATTCCCATAGTCCTTCCCTCACTACCTACTCAACAACCATGACCTCTACCCCCACAACTCTTAGAGCCACCCCCAAGATTTGAAATTAACATCGTTCGCATCAGAGAACTCACCAAGCACCCATCACCTAAATTTCGGTGTGCACTCAACTCATCTTCACAAAGCTTCCTTCTCCACCTAGCTAGGATTTTTATCGTCACGTCGCTATACCTTTCATGGCATACACCTACCTCGCATTTTACCTCAACTCCACCTCAGATCAACATGATCCACATTAGCTACCCGTGCTCATAAGAGACAAAGGAAAGGAAAAGGTAAACTAACGCAATCCCCACCAATCCCATACCCAACATACCATCTGGACCCACTCCTTAAAATCACTATCTATGGCCCCCACATATCCTATTTCTAATGGAGTTACACATCGCATGCCATGCTCAAACAACTACACCCCACCCCCCCCCTCCCCCCCATCCCCCTCAAAATGTCTCTTATAAGACCTCATCCAAACTTCAGAATCCCCTTGTTAGGCTCTCATGGAGGTCCTTCAATCTATTGAGGTTTTACCAAATGACCCTTACACCCATAGCCTCCATCATCATGCCCCATCATGTTTCCTCTCTCATACAAATTACCACCTTTATCCACACCTCTACTGTACTCACCAAGTGGCCTCCCTTAGCTTCTAAGAGGAAGAGATCACACCGCACTAAACTGATGACCCAGACACTAGCTCTCTTCATCTCTGTCAACATCGATGATATACATGTATGTCATGTAATTGATCAATGGGGGCACTATCATTAATATAATTTCCTCCCATGCATTCACTCAAATGCACATACACTGAACAATTGCATGCATAAACATCCCGTCATGTTGTGTTCATTCAATGACGCTATCACCTCTACACTAGGAACTGTCATCCTCCACATTCGCGTGGGCCCTTGCACTATTCCAAAGCTATTTTACATCTTGGAGGGGGAATTTCAATATAACCTATTGCTTGGCAGACCCTCGATTCATGTGTCATGGGTTGTGTTCCTTCCACTTTGCATCGTTGTGTAAAGTTTGAGCATGAAGGACACACCTATACTATTCCAGCTGATCCATCACCTTTTAAAACATGCAACATGCTTTACCAACCCAATGACATGTGCTTATACCCATTAAGGCATCTACCTCCATGACCACTATAACTTCACCTACACCTCCACTTACCAATACAGTTGCTACCTCAACTGCACATGCCTCCTCCATTCCTACCACTGCCACAACCTCCACGACTGAACCATCAGCCTCCCAATCCATTAGCTCCACCTCCACATTGACCTCCGACACATCATCTATTCCAGCTACCCACATACCAACCACTGATCCCTTGGAAGGAATTTTTCAATGCCTCACTCTGGGGGAGTATCACCTATATAGTGTCAACACATTCCTTACTCCACAAGAGTATGGAAGTCTTCACCAACATCCTCACTATGATCACCACATAGGAGAATGCCTCCTTTATGGTCCTCCTCACCTTCGTACCAGTCTCACCTATGGGGGACTTGATACTACCACTTACACACCTGAACCACCTGTCATAAACCCACCCATTTTCCGCTGACTTCCAGTCACTCACCAATCGCCATTTCACCCACACCTTCCTACACCAATGTGTGTGGAAAGGTTTTGGTTTTGTATTATTAAGTAAGGCCGTCATATTTTTATTCCATGTACTACCTGCAAACATAACGACCGTAGTGGTATCGACTTTGTTGAACCACCTACCAAGCATGCCCGCATTGAACTCATCGAAGAAATCAACCCTTCTCTACCCTTTTTTCCCGCTCCGTCTTCATCACCACCTTCACCGGACGGATTTGATGGATCTAGAATCCATCCCCCCTAATTTTTTTTTTCATAAACACCATTTCCTTGGGGCCTTTGACTTATCAACATGAGGGTGAGGCCCACTCTTCTATATCCTGAAATGATCGATGGTGATACACCTTCTATTAATATCATTCAATGTCCAGGATGATGAATCTATACTCACCTACCTTGGTGCAGAAGACTTATATATTCATCAGTCGTTACCCTCTAAGATGCAAACCATGTTGAATGAATCGACTATCGAGATCAACATTCATACTCAGGACGACCCGTACATCCTAAAGATCGGTCAATATTTAGATGCTGCTGAACAGGAAGCCATCACTTCTTTTCTCAAAGATCATAACCAATGCTTTCACTTGGTCTTACATAGACATGCCTGGTATTGACCCCACCATAGTGGTCCATAATATCATAACCATTCCTGATGCCAAACCCGTCAAATAAAAATTGAGGAAAATGCACCCTTGCATTGCCCTTCTTGTCAAAGAAGAACTTCAATGCCTTCTTTCTGTTTCCTTCATATTATCCATTGATTATCCTCATTACATTTCTAACATTTTCCCTGTCACTAAGGCGACAGGGGGACTCCACATTTGCACAAGATTTCCATGACCTCAACCTAGCCTGCCCAAAAGACGACTTCCCCTTACTTGGTATTGATCAACTGGTTGACCTTACCACTGGTCATGAGATGCTATCACTCATGGATGGCTTCTCAGGTTATAACCAAATCTTGCTTGCCCCAGAGGATCAACACAAAACCGCATTCATCACCCCTTGGGGGACCTTCTGCTACCGAGTCATGCCATTTGGCCTTAAAAATGTTGGTGCCACATATCAGTGGGCTATGACTTATATCTTCCATGACATCATGCATCATATATTGGAAGATTATGTGGATGATCTCCTAGCCAAATCTAAATGCCACTCCGAGCACCTCGCCATCCTCAAAACCATTTTTGACCACCTCATTAAATATTGCATTCACCTTTAGCCCAAGAAGTGTGTCTTCGTGGTTCTCTCAGGAAAGCTCCTGGGATTTATCATTTCCCTATGTGGTATAGAAGTTGACCCTACTAAAGTCAAGGCCATTCTAGAAATTCCTCACCCACTAACCTTAGACAACTCCATAGCCTGCAAGGTAAGTTAGCAGTCTATTCGTCACTTTCATTTCACAATTATCTGATCGGTGTCAACCATTTCATCATCTACTCAAGAAGGATGTCTCCTTTAAATGGGATGATGATTGCCACAAAGATTTTGAGGCCTTAAAACAATACCTTCTCCAACCACCTATACTCATTCCACCTAAAGACAATCAACCCTTCTACCTATACATCTCAGCTACCGATCACTCCTTGGGAGCCATGCTCGCTCATCGTGATGAACAACACAGGGAGCAGGTGGTTTATTACATAATCCATACTCTTTTGGACTATGAAAACCCTGATACACCCATCCTGAAAAAAACTTTCTTAGCCTTAGTTTTTTGTTGCCACAAAACTCCGCCATTACCTACTCAACCACAAAACTCTATGTTGTGACCAACACCGACCCCTTACACTTCATGTATGCCAAACCTTATCAAAACCAACGTGTCGCACACTGGCTTATGCTTTTAGCTGACCTCAACCTCGAATTCATTCATCAAAATTCCATCAAGGGCCAAGCTATTTCCAACCAATTGGCTGACGCACCTATTTCTGGGGATCAACCCTCTAATTTTGACTTTCCAGATGAGTCAATTGCTACCCTTTCCTTGCACAAACCCACTTACCAAATGACACTCTTCTTCGATGGTTCTAAGTGTCAAGCGTGGGGGTGGGGATGGTATTATCCTCATTTCGCTTGATGGTGAACCCATGCCTTTGTCTTTCAAACTTAGATTTTGATTGTACAAATAATATTCCCGAATACAAAGTGCTTGTATTAGGTCTCCAAGCCACCTATGCCTTAGATGTCAAGTCCATCAAGATCTTTGGTGATTCGCAATTGGTTATAAATCAAGTCAATGGTATATACCAATGTTGTAATGAGATAATTCAAAAGTATAAACATCATGTAGACATAATTTTTACCACCTTCAATCGTTACGCCCTTCAAATCATCCCCTGTTCAATCAACAAATTTGTAGATACCATGGCCTGCTTGGCTTCTCAAATACCTGCTTCGCCTACCGATTCTAAAATCTTTGTCACCATACAATGACTCCAATCACCATCTTATTTACCTCGCAAAGTTTACTCTATCGGAACCATCACCCCTGACCCGAGTGACCTTTGGTATAAACAATACTCTGACTATCTTTCTCTCTCCATCTTACCTCCTGATCTCACCCGTAATGGACAATGTGCCTTCCTTAAAAAGGTCTCTCGTTATGTCATCATGGGGGCCTCCTCTATAAGCACGGCTTTGATGGTATTCTCTTACGATGCCTCACGAGTTCTAAAATTCCTTATACCATTAAGGAAGTTCATGATGGCATATGTGGAGGTCACTTCAGTGGCCTTGTTGTTGCTAAGTGTATTCTTCACCTAGGCTATTACTGGCCAACCCTTAACCATGATTGTTGTGACTACGTCAAATCATTGTGTAAAATTCCAACAACATGCCAACCTTCATCATACACCCAGTCATGCCTTACAGGTCACCTGTGACCTTTGGCCCTTCTCTCAATGGGGTTTGGATCTTGTCGGAGAGATCAACCCCCATTCTTCCCAATGCCATCAATGGATCATCACCGCTACCAAATACTACACAAAATGGGTTGAATCCATACCACTCATCTCCATGAAAGCCGAGAAAATATGTGAGTTCATCAATCATCACATAATTTTTTTCTTTGGTGTTCCTCATCACCTCATCACTGACAATGGAAAATAATTCAAAAACAAAACATTACAAAAAAATTGTGACGCCTTCGACATTCAGCTAAGTTTCTTGTCACCTTATTACCCACAGACCAACAGCTAATCCGAATCCACTAACAAAACCTTAAACAAAATTCTCATAAAAATGGTTAACGATACTGGGAAGGACTTGCATACGCACATTCCTTTTTCCCTATGGGCATACTGCACTAGTATTCACACTTCCACTATCACCACACCTTTTTCTCTAGTCTACGGTACAGAGGTTGTTCTACCTCTCAAATTCCAGATCCCCTCACTCTACATTTCTCTCCATGACATGCTCAATGATGATGACTTTCGTCAGGACTGTTTAGCACAACTTGAGTTATTAGACGAACGTCGTCTTAACACTCTTTATCACCTTCAAGTTTACCAAAAATGTATCAAATGTGCCTATGAAAAATGTGTCCATGAACGAACCTTCCAAGTTGGTGACCTTGTCCTGAAAGAAAATCAACATGTAACCAAAGTAGAAAAAGTAAATGGGGAAAATTTTCTCCTAATTGGCTTGGACCATACATCGTGACCCATACTTATGGATCGGGTGCTTATCATTTATCTTCACTCGATGGTAAACCCAAATCTAATCCCCTTAATGTCTTGCATATTTGACCATTCTACTATTGACTTTTAGTACTACATCAATTTTTCCCTCTTTCCATGCTCGTCCCTTGAGCACTATCCAATTCTTATACCTCACCAATGATTAAACAAGAATCATGTGTGTACCCATCACTTGTTATCTTCTCTTGAATATGTGTACCACGGTGCTACACATAGCATGATTCTCATGGATACTTTTCATCTACCTTTAGATGAGATCCCATGGGAATTTCACCCTACTTTCTAAACAAGAATCCTATTCTTCACCTTGGTCTTGTCCATGACTTCAAATCCCTCACATGGGACCCAACTCCTTGAGTCAAACTTCTAATAAAAATATGACTCCCTCAAAAGGACATCTTCCTCTCAGTAATTTTTATTATAAATAGACTGCTCCCTCAAAGGTTAACTATGTAAAGCTCTTTAAACAAAAAGTGAGAGAATCTAAAGCATCCTGCATCGATCAGCTTCACAAAGACCTAAAGGAGTTAATTTCCTCATCCCATATAGAATTCCCACATCGATCAGTCTATCTCAAATATCAGTCAAAACATAAAGACTTTTAGTCATGGACTGGCCTATTATGACCTTGGATCTCTTGCCCAAAGAGCATGCTACCTCATACCATATAAAAATTAACCACCTTTCACCCCTCTCACCATTCACACTCCCATTTCCTACCGCCTCAAGGGACCTCTTGGAAACCATGCCATTTGGTGATCATGTGACTACTTTTCACCCTTAGATCAATCAATCATGTAATGTATTTAGGGTCTCAATTTCATCACCTCCTCCAAAGTATGACCTATTTGGTATGATCCTAACCAATCAGGTGGTTTTCTTGCCCCCTCTTATCTTTTAACCTTCTTTACTATTATTTATTGATTACCTTATACAGGACTTGGTCCTCAACACTTACCTTTAGGTTAATCTTCTTCTTCTACTAAACTAAAATCACCTATACCAAGTTTCCCACAACTCACCCACACCTAACAGACCTAAACCCAAATCATGCCTAAAACCTACCAACTCATTTTCATACCTCCTCATATTCTTCCCTAGCTTATGGGAGAACTACATCAGCCTGAGGTCCCTTTTCACCGGGACTATGTAGGCAGCACTCTAAGGGCATGGGGCCCTTGGAGGTTAGCTCGGCCACTCTCTACCCTAACCAATTCATCTTTCATCTTCCTAAATTACATTCTACCCCACTTAGTTTCCTTTTTATATCAAAAATTGGAAATTAAACCAAACAAACAACAAGTTGCTTAACATTTTTATCATCATCACAACATACATTTATTATGACTACCATTCCTCTACCATCATCATGCATGTATTATAAAGCATCTTAAACATGACCCATCTCATCATTCATTGCACAAATTAATGAATCACAACTTCAACCAATTTAAACTCAACCATACGCCTATGACCTCAACCACTCAATCCATGCCTAAGATGACCATGACTTATGACTCTCATCCATGCCTCAACTGACTCAATAGCCTAAGACCTGAATCAATTGCATAATTACCTGATTCAATCCATTCATGCCTAAACTCCACTGACTCGATATCACTCGATCCAAAAAATGACTAAAATTCTCATAAAACACATAACTCGATCCATGCCTAATCCAAATTGATTCCATCATGCCTCACTCACCTAGTTTCCATTCATATCACAACAAAAAATTAAAAATTCTCATAAAAAATCATCAGAATCTCATCCATCTCATCATATAAACAAATATGTGTGTCTCTATACAATATACATGGATATCCAATCATGTACATCTCTCAAAATCATCGGCACGCAGGCCGATACTCAATACAAAATATCATCGGCACGCAGGCCGGTATCATATACAATAAAACAATAAAACAATATAAAATCTCTTCGGCACATAGGCTGGTATATGCTTAATAATAAAAAAATATCATACATCCTCACTCTCGTTAGCATGCATGCTAGTATGTGATAAAAAATATAACAACTCTCGGCATGCAGGCCGGTATATATCAAAAATCAAAACTATGTCCAAATCAGGAGCCATATATCAGGCATCATCTCGACGGACATCCTCCATATTTATATCACCTGTCCCCTCTACCTCCTCAGCCCCTATCTGGCGACCTGCTAACATCTCCCCACCCATCATAGGTGGTGGTTGGGTCCCTGCTGGTGCATCAATTGGAACTGGCCTCCGGGAACTAGTGGCCTCACCCTGACCATGTCTTGGGGCTTGATGGCCCCCTGTGCTCTCCACGCTATGGGTGTGTGATTTGGTCCTCTTGCTAGAGGCTTGTTGTTCCTTGTACTCGACATATGATAAACAATCTATCCCTACCACCATCAGCTGGTCCTGATAGTACCTGACCTCCTCTCTCGCCTCCCGCAACCTGGATATGGGCACTATCTGTGGTGGCCCCATCAGCCTCTGACCCTGTACCTATCCTATGGGACCCTGTCCCACCCCTTCCTATGAACTAGGACCCTATCCTGGTGCCTGTGGTGGTGCCATCGGCCCCTACCCTTGTGCCTGTATCTGGGCTTGTAAAGCCCCAATCTATGCCTGTGTCTTGGCCAATTGGCCCTACAACCCTGTCACTTGTGCATGTAGGGCAGCCACCTGACCATCATCATCATCTCCATCTCCATCCCCACCCTGGGCCATCTGGGCCTGAAGACTGGCCACCTGTACATGTAACTCGTCCACCTCCCCCTCTGAAATGGCTAGCTATCCCTGCACCATACCCAACTAGGTAATCAGGGTCACCACCTGCCCCTGTAGGGCATCCCTCTACACCATGATGGTGGCTAAATCAACGGCTGCCCCTAGCCTGGGTGGTACTACTCATAAATGATCCACCCACCACTATCTGTATCTATCTGTAACCCCAACATCATCAATCCGCTGGTCTACCACCTGCTCCTCCTACCCTGTGGGCACTGTCAGCTGTGGTAGAGGCAATGGCCTCTCCATGTCATCTCTCTTGTACTGCGGGAAGGGTGGAGGTATGTCTTGTGGCAGTCCAAACTATCATCTAACCCTGTCCACTGGGATCATCTTGTGCTCCCCAGCATGACGGCACACTATCCATCTCAACAACTGAAGACCATCTAACTCATCATGCATCCACCAATATGAGGGATAACCCACATACAGTCTCCATATGATGTCCACTCCAAAAAACCCCTCCAATAAATTCCTGTAATAGGCTACATCATGTGTAGTCCTATCTAATCGCCACTCTCCAATCACAGGTACCCATCACCTATACCCCACCCACACCAATCTCAGTGGAAATGCATCTTCTTGGGGCATCCCTACTGGCCGCACACAAACTATGTGCTCATAGGCCCAACAGTGTAGTAAAAATGTGCAACACAGGCTGAACCTGCACAGATGCCCATATGCCCACAACTCTCTGTATAGCTGCACCAGGAATGTTGGTGCCCAGGAAAAGTGGGTCTGATCCATCACCATGTCATGTAGTACCCCCATCAATGAGCAGGGAAATATCCCTCCCTCTGCATCTAGCAGTGTGAAACAACACACTTCCTCCATCAATAAAACAATGAGCCTCGTCTCCTCTGGATGGGCTGTGTACATCCCTCCATAACTCAGACTGGCACTATGGAATGTCATGTCTGCCAGTCCCTCTCCAAACACTATCAACATCAACTCCTCCGAGGCCTCAGAGGAGATCGAGTACACCTGCATCCCCAGTATCAGTAGCCATAGGATCCTAAACATGTCCTCATCTCACCCGTCGGTAGGTAGAACGTGTTGGTCACTAAATCCCATCTATCGATGAGAGTGACCATAATACTTGGCTTCCAGACCGCATGCTGATAACACTAGAACCCACTCAGGCCCACCTCCTCCACATGCTACCACTCCTCAGTTATCACCACACCTCACACTCTCAAGAGCAAGGGTGGCACCCTATCTCTCATCCACAGCTGATCTCTCCCCTGCATCCAATACAAACATCAAATTAATCCACCTTCATCATACCCATACTCACCCACTATCATTTCCCCATACCCATTTTCCCCCACCTACACTAGGTTTTTCACCAACGCACCCTATTCTACCCTTCCCTATCTCACCCACTCCACCTAGGGCCCTTTCAGCCCCTTTGTGCTCCAAAACCTTACTAGTATCAATTATCTCTAACCAACCCCGGTCACCCATAAACTGGCATCGGTCACCTATTTTGTGACTGATACTAGTTTGACCCTACCGACGTCGGCTAATCCCGACCAACGTTGGTCACTGTCGCAGTGAAATCTACGACCCCCAAACCCTCCCCTCTTAAAAACCTCACTCTCCTATCTCTTCTCCCCACCCATTCTCATCTACACTTCCCCTCAACCCCATCCCATCCCCTATTCACCCACTTACCTCTCTCCCCGCTCCTATTCTACCCAATTCACCCTAACACATTTCCAATTTCATTTCCCCCCCCACCCAAAACAAAAAACCCAATTTGTCAAACCCTGACTTATCACCTAATCTATCTAACAAAACACAACATGGGTTTGATTCTTACCTCATCATGTTTCCATCATCGTGGTGGCATGTCTGGCCACAGTACCAGTGACCCACCCGATCCCTCTCCGGCCTCTACCATCACTAATCACTAAATGTGCCTCCAACCAATCAAATCACTCAATCTGATCTTATGGACCCACCTCTCAACTATTAATCACCCACCATTCGGCTCACCAACTCAACTCTATGTTCCATCCAGACACTTTCCCCCTTCTCTCTCTCTCTTGTGTCATTTTCCCAATTCGCAAGAAGACAAATGATTTGCAAAAAACATGGATTTTTCATTTTTATAACATCCCTGACCTAACCGATGTTGGTTTTACCTTCACTGGCATCGGTCTCGTGCCCTACTTTACCATGGTCAGTTACCCTATACCAGAATTGGTTACCCTTGACCGGCATCAGTCACCCTATCTTCCACATTGCCCCTAATTTTTCCCTATTACCCTACCCGTCACTCTTTTTTCCCTCACCCAACGTTCACCCTGACCATTCACCTCACCCTCCTGACCTCATCATTTACTACCTACCCTCATCCTCATTTGGGGACTTGTTATTTTACCCATACCTCGGCCCTACCCATGTCATGACCTAGATTCTTGGACTTGGAACATCACTAGTGACCTTTGACCTCATGTGTTAGCTATACCTTGTGGCACTGTTACTTGTGTTGATTGACCTAATGACCTTACCTTGCCTCTTTCCATGACCGTTTATCCTGACCCTACCTTTGGTGTACTGGAACACACCTAAACATTCCTGCACCTGACCTGTGTCATGTTTCCTAACCATATCCTATACCTTGGATACCGGAATCACCTCAACCTTGTTTGGATAAACCTATCAACCTTAGACAATGTAGATTTTTCCTACTCTTCAGCCTGGTACCTTGTCATAGTTTATATGAATGCGTGTGTTTGATTATTCCTACCTTTGACCCTGACCCATTACCTAGATTACCTGAGTAGACCTTTTTCCTTTTTCCCCCGTTACCCACCTTCCTCTTCATCACATTCACCTTTTATCAAACCACTCACCGATTCTTCCTTCTACCTCATCAATTCCTGGTTTGAGGGGGATCACCTTCACCCACACATGGGGCAACCACATCTTATTTTTGTCAGTGTCACTTACCAATACAAGCAACACAACAAAAAAGGGAAAAATGTAGACACTAAATTTAGGTCACACTCCCCTTGGTCCCTCATTAAATAAATACCTTGAACACATCCACCTAGCCATGGCCCCCTTCACCCTACTATAATATTAATTTAATTATTTTAAATTAAATTAATTCATTATCCTCACAATATTTATTATTTTAATATCCTAATTGAGATAATGCCCACATATCCACCTCATAGACACCTCATCTAGCCACCTCATCCTAAGACCTATTCTTAGTAAGTTGCCATAACTAACTAAGACCTACCCAAACCCTAAAAATCAATGCCTACATTCCCTCTAACCACATTCCCATGCATGTTAGAAGGAGATTTTCATGCTAATCCACAAGGTAAACGAAACGAGATCCCAGAAAATCAAGGGGATCTGCCTAGTTTAGTAAACCTAGGAAATCCCACCCTAACCGATGCCAGTTACCCTTAACCACCACCGGTTAAGATGGAACCATTGTCGGTTACCATTTAACTCCCAAAACAACCTTATTTCGAGGTTGGCACATTGTTTTAGAGGTTAGCACATTTATGAGAGAGAGAGAGAGACATCTTTTGAGAACAAGTGACAAAACCAGAGCTACATGCAAGCAGAACCAGCATCCGTACAAGCATCAAAACACCCATAGCTAGTACTGGAAGTAATCACACAACCACCTACCTTCATGGGAGCATCTGAGGAAGCACCAGCACTACACCAAGTTCATTTGATCACCCACCATTACCAACCAGGCATCAAGCTCATACAAACAGTAAGTTTGTTAACCTGCATTGGTTCCTTATCATTTGAGTAGATCCTTTTACATTTGTTATTAGTTTCTGCTTTCATTTCCATTCCCCACTATTTTACCTCCATAAAAGCTTGAGCATCCTTTTTCCCACACCATTGAACTATCCATATCCAGAATTTCATCTTTTTTGTGCATATCTAGGATCCATACGAATCTGGCCATTACCCTTCCACCTTCATCTAATCTCGAATCTATCACCCAGCCAAGTTTTATTGGGTTTCTTATACCCTGACCATACCGACATTCCGGTCACCCATAACCATTTTTGGTTAACCTAAACTGACATCGGTCTCTGTGTCTTTTACCAGAAACCCAGATCAGAGCCTAAAACCACCACCAAATACCCTAAACTGACCAGAATCTGACCCTGACCAATAACAGTATCCTGACAATGACCTTGACCTTCAGATTCAATCATAGTCTATCTTGTTGTGAATGAATTCTCTTATTGTAGATGAATGAGATACCTAAATCATTTTAACTACAGTAGGATTTACTTTATTACCAGCATTAAGCTGTTTTAAACAGTGGATTGACAACCATCTAGGAAGTATCACACTTCCCAGATCTAGCACACGCTAGGTAGTCCACTGCATATATTGTTTAACTTTTATTTGGTGGTCTTGTGTTCCATTTCAGGTAGTTCCTCCAAGAAAAAAGGAAGCTCTCATGATCATCTTTTGATTTAGAAGTCATATGCGTGAAACAACATATCAACCAACATCTCAATAGGTATTCCTCCTATGCCCATTACCCTCATTTGTTTTGTCATTTTATAAGAAACGCTCTAGAATCAAGTGAAACACCAACATCGTATAACAACAACCCTAAAGAGGGGCTCGATACCTTTGCACGCTTCAAGTGAGCACTCATTCTAGGATGAATGATGTGCTAGTGCACCTGGGATTTTACTGGTAAATTTTAGGCTACATCCATACAAAAAGTATGACCTGCACTAGACTGCACTGGATTGTGATGCTTTGTGCTTTACATTTTTAGTCAAGTTCCATATCCCTGAGTTTGAAAATAAGATTATCAATGTGCTTAAGGAAATTAAGAAGGGCTTATCTAAAAGCATTCGGGAGTATGATGCGAGTTTTAAAACTTTACAGTTAAAGTTATCTTATGACATACACCCTAGTTAGCATGCACAGTGGCTCTTTGGAGGAATATTGACTCCTTTTAGAAGGGAACTATCTCATAAGAATTTAATAGATCCACGTGATGCTTTGGAATCTTATTTCCATGTTATGGTAGATGGGAGTGTGGATACTGGTGTGAGCCCATTTTTAGAAGTGTAGATTACAGCTATGGAAAAATAGTTGGAAAATCTCTCTACTAATTCAGCTCATGAGATGCGTAGTGGAATATGGTGTACAAATTGTGAGGTTGAAGGACATACTAAATAAATATTTCCTTGTAATTCGGTGCATGCCATGTTGTTGGATTGAAAAAAAAATCATTTAGAGCATGATGCGAGTAGATATCCTCTTTTACAGTGCGTGATACAGAGGAATACATCTATGTATTGTAAAATTTGTAAAAATCATAGTCACGATACTATTAACTGTAGAGTAATTGATCATATTCACGAATCCATTGAAACTAGTGTGTGCCAGACTAGTGTAGTAGGTGGATCTAAGGGACAAGGATAATGACATAATGAAGGGTGTAGTATTGGGGATAACAGGAATAGAGGCTTCCGTGGGGGATATAGAGGCCGAGTTTGTAGCGGTGGAAGAGGAGGATTTCTTAGAGGAAATTGTTTTACTTGTGGATCTTATGATCATTATTAGCATGAGTTCCCTCAGAATGTGGTTTTCTCATGGTGTGGAAAACAACAAAAATTTGAAGAATGACCTGACTTGTATGATCATATGAGCAAACAGACCAAAAAAGACAACGAAGCAATTATGATTAAGATACAATGAGAAAATGGAGATCAATGGATGTCAAAGATTAGAATGAATTTTTAATTATAACCAATGTTAGTTAATACACGCATTGAGATTGTGTGTGCCCATGAACCTATGAAGTATATGTTGACTATAACAAAGAAAAAAGTGATAAATGTAAAGTACCATGATGCTAAACATCAGAAATAATTATACCTAGAGACTATGGACGTTCTCAGGAATCTACAAGGAGAGATTGAAAGCCTGAAGGAGCATGTGTGTGTGATGGAACAAGATAAGAAATTTGAACTCCCATAGAAGGATGTAGATGATTTAAAGGAAGTATGTCGAATAATGCTCTAGGAGAACATAATCCCCTTATTAGGAGAGTGGTTGAGAGAAAAAGTAATGTGCACAAGTAATGAGTGTGAGAAGTAGATATTTCATGCAAATATGCCTCCCCATAATCACAATTATGATAAAGAGATTACATTGAATGTGGTTATTCATGGATGTCTTCTGAGAAAAATTATGATAGATACAGGTGCAGATGTTATTGTACTCACATTGGATACTTGAAATCAGATGGGTAGACCACCATTACAACCTTATTCAAATGTGTTGTATATGGCAAGAAGAACTAGGGATAATTCTATTGGGGAATTAAAATATGCAACTATTATGATTCAAGGAGCCAAGTTTACTAGGGATTTTAAAGTATTGAATCTCATAGAGGAAGATATTTTCCCAGCGTTACTTGGGCACATTTGAATAATGTAGATTTTTGATTTAACAAGGGGTACATTAGATTTGAAAACAAATAAGAGTGTGTCATTATACCTTTGATAGATGCAAAGGCTACCCCATATGTTGATCCTTTGCGTGAAGAATAATTGAATAGAATATACGTGTGCACAATAAGAGACCCTAAGGTAGTTGAGCCATCTAAGGAAGGAGTGATATAGTGGGATGATGCTCATTTCGTTAGTGATACTACAAGTATTTCTTGTGACAATTGGGTGCATAAAACATATGAGGTAGTTGGGTGAGAGATCAAGAATATTATTACTCACATGATCAGGCCACACACCGTTTGACATTTGAGTCATAATCAGGTACCTCGGTGCATTGGTGAATGGAACCCTGATGTATCTTTTCACATCATGGAAGCTCAGTGGAAGGATGAGGGTGACAAGAAATATGTTGGTTTATACCTTGCATGGGACAACAACGCATTAGGGGACTACACACAGAGACAACGTATTAGAATGGTGAGAGGTGAGAATAACCTTTCCTACTAGGTTTTTAAGGAGCAATATACCTTCACAGGTATGTGAATTCTATGGGAAGTCCCCTACTTTACACAAAATCTAGGAATGTGAGAGAATTTGGATGAAGGAGTAGGAGGCCTTACCACCATCACTTTAGGTACATAATTTCTACACCACCCTAAGTGGTTGCACACATATGTGGTATTTCCATGTAGAGTTGACATGGGAAATAAATAATTGGAAAGAGATGACCTCAGGTATGTTCCATAATTTTGATTATGCTTCTACTAAACCTTTATTCAATGAAGAACTACATATTATGAATTGCTTTACTTTTGGAGATAGCGCGAAGGCTGAGGAATGTATTTTAGACATGTTTAGAGAGATAGATTTGGAGGCATGCCTTGACCTTGAAGAAATTGAAGAATAAGAAATGTTCCACACCTAGGAAGAGAAGGAAAAGGGTAAATTGGTATTCACAATAGATGATGATGATGAGGAAAAAAACCTAGATCTTAACCACATTGAAGGTACACACGAGGTGATGGACATAGCATATGAGATGGCACACACGTATCATGAGCCTATGAAAACAAAGAAGGCTAACATTGGGATAGATGTAGAGCCTAAAAAGGACATTATTAGAGATTACTGGTTAGAACAAAAAGTGGCTAAGATTATTAAGTTGTTGTACAACTTTTAGGAATTATTTATGTTAGGCTATCATGAGTTAAAAGGATTACATCACTCTTTGGGTGAAATGAGGATCAAAATAAAATAATTTACATGCCTGGTTAGGAAGACACCTTACAGGATGAATCCTGATCTACGTGTCAAGGTGAAAGAAGAAATATATAAGATGTTGAAATTTTGAATCATTGAGCCCATTGAGGAGTCAGAGTGGGTTATCCCAATGGTAATAAGCATAAAGAAATATGGTAGGATAAGGATATGTGTGGACTACAAAGAGTTGAATGCTACCTGTGTCATAGACCCTTTCCCCACAATGTTTACTGAGGAGATCTTAGAGGGCATGATAGGGTGTGATATTTACTCCTTCATTAATGGATTATTTGGTTATCATCAGGAGCATATCGCTAAAGAAGATCAGGAACAAAAAAATTTCATCACTAAATGGGGAAGTTTTACATACATAGTTATGCCCTTTGGATTGAAGAATGCATTTGCAGTCTTTTCACGCATTATTGAGCAAGCATTTCAGGACTTCATTCATAATTTTTTACAAGTGCATCTCAATTATTGGACCGTGTGTGGTTTGGCTAAGGACCATTGTGACAATTTGAGGCTTATGTTCAATAGGTGAAGGTAGTTGAGTATCTCTCTAAATATTAAGAAATGTATCTTTGTGATACCTTTTGACACTTTTTTTGGGCATATTATTTATAAGTAAGGCTTGTTGGTAGATCCAGCCAAGGTCGCTATGATCTTGGGATTACAAGATCTTAACAATCAAATTGAAGTGCGTAGATTTATTAGACATGAAATTCATTAAGGGCTAGGAAAATATTTGCATGCCCCTAGAGGAACTTTTGAAGGCTAAGGGAAAATTCTATTGGGGCGAGGCGCAACAACAGGAATTTGAAACAATGAAAGTAAGGTTGACCAGTAAACCTATTTTGTGCTTTCCCTTATGGGAAAAACCATACCATGTTCATGTGGATGCTTTTGGGATGGATATTGGTGTCATGTTAGCACAACCAGGAGAAGGAATTGTAGACCACCCTATTTGTTTTGAAAGTAGGAATTTGACATCAGCTGATTGGAATTATACAAATACTGAACGCAAAGATTTGTCCATGATTTACACGCTACACAAGTTCAGAAAATACTTATTGGCTACACTGTTTATCTTATTCACAGATTATATGGCACTTAAGTAATTGGTCAACAAGGTTATTTTAGAAGGGTGCATTTTCATGTTAATACTACTATTTCAGGAGTTTCAGTTTATAGTGATTGTGAAACTAGGAAAAATTAACTCAGGGCCTTATCATTTTTTGAGAACAAATTCTTGTGGAGATGTGTAGATAATTGAGGATACCATGTCAGATGCACAACTCTTTAGATTGAATTGCACACCCATCGAGTTGGAAGATATCGTCATCTTTTTGTGCACTTGATAGGAGCCTGAGGGAATGAAAAATTTAGATAAGGAATAACTTACAATATGCATGGAACCTTACCAGTTGATAGGTGGATATTTGTATAAATTAGGTAATGATGAACTTTTGTGTAGGTGTGTACTAAAACATGAGCGCAAGGTAATAATTGAAGAAGCTCATGGTGGAATTGTAGGAGGTCATTATACAAGAGATGCCACCGCACACAAGATTTTGATGGCTGGCCTTTGGTGGAAAACTTTATATAAGGATATTAAATAATATGTCAAGGCATGTGATCATTTTTAGTGCCTTAGGAAGCTTCGAAAAAGAGATGAGATGAATTTAAGGCCTATTGCAAGTGATGAACCTTTTGAGAAATGGGTGATTGAATTTATAGGTCCTATTTCCCCACCCACGTGTAGGACTGACACGTGCTATATTATAACTTGTACATACTATATGATAAGGTGGGAAGAATCAGTGCCTACAAAGGATTACATGGAAGCTAAAACAACAAGATTTCTATGGGAAAACTTTATCAACATGTGTGAATGTCCATTGAGCTTGACAAGTGAAATGGGCACTCATTTTCTTAATGAGACCATCAAAATTATTTTGGTTGAGTTTATGGTGGCACACCATAAGATAACCCCCTATCATCCACAAGCCAATTGTACTGTTGAGGCTTTCAATAAGATTTTAGGACACACTAACAAAATATGTGATGTTAGAAGGAAATACTAGGATGATAAGGTATCTGTTGTACTTTAGGCATATAAGACCAATTACAAGTTATTGAATAAAGCCACACCCTTTCAGTTGGTTTTTGGCATGGAGGCTATATTTCCTTTCGAATTCATGTTGTCATCCCTATATATTGCATACAAAGGAGAATTGGATGATGAACAAGTTGTTGAAGAGCAAATTGATGCAGTTGGATAAATGGCACATTATTGCCCAGTGGATCTAGAAGACAGAAAAAGAAATACAAAAGGTATGACATAATAGACATATTTGAAATAAGGAATTCAAGGTCAGAAATATTATTCTTTTGTATGATTCTAAGTTTGTGCACCACCCTGGGAAGTTGAAATTTCATTGGTTGTGACCCTTTATTGTAATGAGGATACTTAATTCAAGCACTTGTCAGTTACAGGTGCTAGATGACACTTATTTTCCTAGTTACTTCAATGGGAGTAAGCTGAAGCCCTACTATAAATAAGACTTCTTGGTGATTATAAAAAGGAAGTGCTGCCATTTAAATTAGGTTTCCCTTTAATGTATTTTATTTATTTGTCTTTCCTTTCATCATTGCTATGGTTTTTCAATTTAGTTTAGTATTTTGTTAAGCACACTTGCGTGCCAGTAGCTGATTAATATCTATTGGACTCATGTGCAAAGGACCGCACATACTTTTAGTGTGTGCTGGATTGAAAAGAATAAGTGATTGGTGCTAGGTTGTAGATTGGTGCATCTAGAGAAAAGGTTATAGGTGTTTGGATTGAAGGTGTTTAGGGAAAAAATTATCATATTGAAGACCACGTGTAGATAAATGTATGCACAGTGTAACGCAAGGTAGGAAAAAATATGTGAAACTACTTGATATGAGGCGCAGTGGATAGGTACTTCAGTGCAAGGAATCACGTGAAAAGAGGTCTGTGGCCAAGAAGTAGTGGGCATGCCAGAAGGTTATAACTGGGGTGTGGAAGAATATGGCATGATGTGCAAAAGAGCGAAAGGGTGGAATAAATTTCATGTATAGTGGTAGTTGAGGATCAATTAATGCACACAAACAAATAAGTTTTGAAAGGAAAATCTATAAGAGGAGCACCTGTGAACCTATTTCTTATCTTGCATCTTTGAGTTATTGAGCTAGGAAGTGTGACAAAGCGTGAAGTGCAAAGAGTGATTGATTAAATGACAAACCAAGTGAATTCAAGACACAAAATTGACACAACTTTGCATGGAAGGTTTTTTTAGCTTGTTGGGTGTGTAAGGAAGTAAGGTTCACATGGTTAGGGTTACAAGGAGACATATTTGCAGCTAGGGTACACTAGGGCATGAGATATTTGAAGAAACAGAGGTTATCAAGGCATGAAAAGGTAAGGTATTCAAAATATTATAGTTTTTAGAACACGCTACCAGATTAAGAGGAACATTAGCACTAAGGAGAGTTATAGTTAGGGAGCTAGTAAGAGAGGAGGAACCACATGAATGATTCGTGGAGATGTAGTACCTGGAAGAGGCCATTTAAGGAAGATAATTTATTTCAATCATCAAACTGGTAAAGTCATGAAAGACATAAAGGAAGAGACTATATTAAAGATGAATAGGAGGACTACAAATGAGCACAGGGTATTGGATAATTTTATATACAAACTACTGGAGAGTTTTAGATTAATTCAATTATATGAGCTGCTATTCTTTGGCAATCCAAAGCAGTTGTACCAATGGCTCATGTCATGTGTACACGAAGATTTCTTTTACTTTTTGGGAGAAGAATGAGGATTATAAAAAAATTGATTGGAAAAGTTATAGGTTTATGCAAATATGGTTCAAAAATTATAGGGGACATCTCGGATGATGAGGGAGTAGAGGCAACAACCATGGCATTAATTTATCAGAAGGGGTGTTGATCCTTCAATGTTGGACACATAAAATACCTAGCTACAATGTTAGCAACATGAATGGTTATTTGTAAACTGGGTGCCTCGAAAAGGTTGAAGGAGGTGAACAAGTGCTAGTTGTACATAACACATAAAATGGTGAATAAAAAATATTATAACATTGTGAGGTACATCAAAGAAATATTAGTGGCAGAAGTGCACATCTAGACAAATAAAGGTGAGAAGATAACTTGGGGTGCCATCTTAATTTTGATTATGTTTAATGAAATTGGTGTGCCTGATAGGCCGAAAGAGAAAATGTGGGAGTACTCCATGGAGAATAAATCCCCAGTAAGCAATTTTGTGAGGTACACTTGCTAGGGATTAATTTATAATATATATAAGTAGCGTTAGGAGAATTGGTATAGGAGGATGTGTAGCACATTTGAGGGAGAGTTACACATAATGCATGAGTTTACTATTGTTTTAGGGGAACATGCAGAGTTCACGACATATCAACATTTCTATTTGGGCCACTTTTACATGAAGACTGACAAGAAGAGCCCTTGGTGTAAGTTTCCTTTCACCTTTACTACTCGTTACTTTAAGGATTTAGTGAACCAGCTACATAACATGCGTAAGATGCAGTTAGATGTTGATAATGAATATGGAAATATTCACATTCTATGTAAAACATATGTCTACCCCAATAAGCAGGT
Organism: Taxus chinensis; assembly: GCA_019776745.2. Lineage (NCBI taxonomy): Eukaryota > Viridiplantae > Streptophyta > Pinopsida > Cupressales > Taxaceae > Taxus > Taxus chinensis. The sequence goes on from CM034154.1 coordinate 224,933,811, forward strand.
GTATGTAGAGACAAAGGAGTCTGAAAATATTGATATCACATTAGAGGTCATGGTTGTAGGGAAGATTAAGACTACACACATATGTGTGTATTTGAGGTTGAGGTTTAAGGAATGTAAAATTATTGCATGTGAGGACTTGTCATTGCAAGGTCTTCCTAAAAGTAAACAGACCATGGGCATGAAGAGGCTGTTTGAAGATACACCCCCAAAATAGGAAAGGTAGGAACATGAGGGATTACAAAATGTCCTCGAGAAAGAATAAAATAATTCCCTTGATCATTGTAGGAGAACGATTCAAAGGGGGAAAAAGCATACAAATGAGGGATCCAGAACATCACATATCGTAAGAAGATTTCCACGCATAATTCCTGTGAAGAAGGTTGAGGAAGATAGAAAGAAAAGGTGCAAGTATATGCCTGTTAAAGACATTGATGAGGAGAATTAGTCAAGAGAGACCACATGCTAGAGTGTTTCCTTTCCTAACATACAGGTTAGAGAAGATGAAGGGATCGGCAGTGAGCACTTAAAATTTGATATCAAAGTTACTAGTGTAAGTATACATTAACATGAGGAGGAGATTCAAGCTGGAGGAGATAGGGAAATAGAGGATAATGTTTCATAGCCGACTGATGGGCCTAGGGAAGAAGGTGGAGAGGAGAATAAGGAGGGAACTGAAACATAGGAAAATATAGGTGAGTGAGCTAGTGAGCACAGGTAAGAGGAGATGGTGTAGATATAGAAACTTGGGTACATTAATGACCCAACAAAGATCATACATACCAGGTTCTAGAGAAATATTTCCCCAAAAAAATTATATGGATGGGAGCTAATGGATCCAAAGATGGAAAATGCATGCACCAGATAATAGTTGTCATGGAGTGTACAGACTCACACGGATGAGCCTAAGTTTGATGTGTGCGAGGATTCATGTGCCGCAAGAATAATTAAGATGGCTCTACATTCTAGACATGTGACCATCAAGCCAATGGAGTTCTTAGATGAGTAGGCTAGAAATGCTTTATGGAAGATATCTACAGAGGTCACTCACCAGAATGTTGACAAAGTGGCTACTATTCATACAGTGTTGGAGGATATGAAGGATAAAGAGAAAGAAGTTCAACACTTAACATAGGAAAAAGAGTGGGTAGAGGAAAAATCATGTGTTGTTTTGGATATGGCAGAGAATATTGGAGACAAAATCTTGAAGGCACGGCCATAGTATGAAGAAAAGGTATTGGAGAAATTTCCATCCACATTGTATTACTTATGTACATTAGTTCATTTGGTGTTGGATGAGAATATAGTGCATGCACCAAGTGAGGAGGAACTAGATGTAAAGAAAAAATAATATGTTGTAACACAATTGGGAAGATCCAAGAAGTAGATTGTGCTCTAGATAGTTGATTATGATGCCATATTTGACACTTTGAAGGAGAAATTAAAATACTTGAAACTTTGAAGGACAAATTAAAATTGGAAAATTTGGTGTTGGACATATGTGAGGACCAAGAAAAAATAATAAAAACAAGGAAATTGATAGAATAAAATGAGGTCCTTATCACCAAAATGAATAATACTTTTGGATGTGAGGAGAGGCTAAAGTTACTAGCAGAGAAGCATGACATGCTTAAGGCAACCCAATACCCTCATGATGATAGAATAAAGGAGATAGGAAAATTGATAGAGTGGCATATGGATGTGAGGATGGAATGGTGTCAGGCTTGGTGAATGTGTTAAGGGTGTTAAAGCACAAGTGTGAAGATATGAATTTAGATGAGATGGATATTGTTCTTGGAAACATCCCTACTAAGATCGAAAAGGGACTCAGTGACTGGAGTGTGTTGGAGGTAGACATTAATAATGATTACCTTGAGATATTCTCTTCTGTAAAAGAATAGTACGTTGATTGTTGAGTTCTTATATTCTTTCTATAAATTCATTTTTTTGTACATTTTTTATTCCTTGGAGATATAAGTTGGGTAACCTCATTGTCAAGGGAGGAAATGATATTATTTTGGGGTAATGTTGTCTTGGTAAAATATTTACTAAGTATTGAAGGTACACAGGAACAAGGTGTAAGAAGTAGGTGCATGAGCATGTGTGGAAGATTGATAGAATTTTGCCTTGAGGATTCACACTCGGAGAAATAGATTTTGGGACTCAACTTTTTTGTTTGGATTATGATAAAAGTAGGATGAAGTGAAGAAAAAACTTTGGATAAATACATGAATACTTCAAGAATACGTGAAGGCTATTTTGGGAACAAGAATACGATAAAGATTCATGCATGCTTCTTTAGCTATGTTAGTAATGGTGCATGGCTAGTTTGAACATGCATCCTATTTTGAGAGTGTATGGGTGGGGAAGGGAAAGTCCCCAACCCTATATATATGTATTGATTTGCATGGTTTTGATAGACTGAGACCTAGATCTATATTGTAACAGAGTTATGCTATTGGTATGATTTTGTGTGCATGAATTTGAGATGGTATTTATGATGTGTTCAGCTATTGGTTTGTCATGAATTAATATTATGGATCATTATGGATGGATTCTGATTGTTGATGTCTCTACTGATGGTTATTTAATGGTGAATTTGGTGTTAATCCTTATGTTATCTATATGTTTCCTTATTATGTGTGTTTCCAAATTGAGATCTGGTTAGTATGATGAGATATATATACTTTGAATATGGATATTATGAACATGCATACTAGCACCTTGGTAAGACAGTAAAAAAGAGGGACATTGTACCTTTGCATGCTTTGGGTGAGCCCTCAGATCTATCTGTGTGAAGTGCCAGCATGCCTAGGGTTTTGAGTGGAAAATAAGACTAAGATTTACTAAAATTTATAGGAACTTAATATTACATTATAACACTCCCCCTTAATTTTAAGTGGGGAACCATATGCCAACATTACCTATTTGTACAATATGATTTACAAATACATAAACCAATAGTGAAGGTTTAGGGTAACATATCACCTTTAAAGGATTTATAACACCTTCATCATTTTCAACTTATCTTTTGGTACAAAATGATTTGGAATCCATAAATCTGAATCTAGGATTTAGGATAACCATGATTTTTGAGACCACATCTCATAGTTTCTCATGGAAAAAATCTCAAACCACATGTCTAGAAGCCTTTTATAACACAAGGAAATCCTTTACAAATAGATGTGACACATTGTATTGTACATTGTAAACTTAGATTGATAAGTTTACAAAATAGCATAAATATCTTTTTACAAGGATTTATAAATGGAGAAAAAGTATAGAGGGAAGGAGATATCAACTAGCTGACCATTAGGAGGTGACATTGCCATGGACACTCCCCCTCAATTGCAACTCTAAAAGGCCAAGAATTACACGAAACTTATAGAATTTTACAACACACATTGGCTTCATAAACGTGTCTACAACTTAATCTTCAGTCAAGAAGTACTGGAGATCTATATCAATGCAGAGAACCTTCTCTTGAATAAATTACATATGAATCTCTATATGCTTTATCCTTTTGATGCTGAACTATATTCTTATCCACTGGAATACAACTCTGGCTATCACATAGAAGAGGATTACTTCCTTTAGCTTCCATGTGTATCTCTTCCAATAACCAATTCATCCACATGGATTTTTTTGCTACTTCCATTGTACTTCTATACTCTTCCTCGGTAGAAGAAATGGATACTATTTGTTGATTTGTACTACTCCAAGTAATGGATCTTTCACCAAACTTGAACACATATCAATTTATAAACTTGTGATCTATCACATCACCAACATGGTAGAATCACAATATCCATATAAATATTCATTTTTAGAAGAAGTATAGTGTAAACCAAAATTGATTGTACCTTTAATATAACACAATATTCTTTTGGATAATTTCCATTGATCCTGATATGGATCTTGTATAAATATTGAAGCTATCCCTACTGTATAAGCAATGTCGGGTATAGTAATAGTTAGATAAATCAAACTACCTACAAGTTTCCTATACAAAGTAGGATTAGTTTTTTCACATACAGGTTTAGGATCTAGTTTACATCCAACTTCTATAGGAATAACAATAGGATTACAATCCATCATATTAAACCTTCTAAGAAAATTAGTGGGATATTGTGATTGAGATACAACAATAAATTTTTTATCTTGATATATATCTGTTCTTAAGAATTGATGCAATAATCATAAATCATTCATTTCAAAGTATTGTTTTAATTTAGCTTTAATTTTCATAATTAAATAGTTAGAGTTACTAGTTATAAGTAAATCATCAACATACAATACAGTGAGAATAATCTAATTTTCTTCAATTTTAACAAATAAATCATTATTAGAAGAATAATTAGAAAATCCAACTTCATTGATTTTTTTAATCTTCACATACCAAGCTCTAGGAGCTTATTTTAAACCATATAGATATTTTTCAATATACACACATACATTTCTTTACCATGTTCTTCACATCCTTTAGGTTGGGTCATATATATTTCCTCTTTCAAATCACCATTCAGAAATGCATTCTTGACATTAATGTGATGGATTTCCCAACCATATTGAGTAGCCAAGGCAATCATAACCCTTATAATGCTCATTTTTGCAATAGGTGAAAATATTTCAATGTAGTCGATATCAAGTTTTTGAGTAAACCCTCGAGCTACTAACTTGGCTTTGAATTTATCAACACTTCCATCAGATTTATATTTAATCTTGTATAGCCATCTAGATCTGAATATACTTTGTTTTTCAGGAGGAGGGAATAAATCCTAAGTTTGATCTTTAATTAAGGTAGTATATTCAAATTTCATTGCATATACCCATCTTTTGTCAGAAGAAGCTTATTCAAAATATTAGGGTTCAAGTTCATACATTGTCATGAAACCATGGTATATATGTTGAATTATAGTCATTTTCTAATGGTTTTCAGGATTAAATTCTTGAATAATAGACTTAGCCCATTTAGGTCTTTTGGTTATAGAGGAAACATGAACTAATTATTTTTCAATTATACATTCATTTCTAATTTCATCATCATATATATCATTTTCACTGTTATTATTTTGTAGGTCCTAGTAATTATTCCACACTCGATATTTCACGCGAGGTAAAATATTTTGAATACCTTTCCACCTATGCACACTTGGGTGATAAAATCTATGTCCCAGAGGGGAGGGGAATATTTATTAAAAAAATTCCAATGAATTAACCACCCCAACCAACACACCTAATTGGATAATTAAATTAGGATTAATGTTACATGTTCTAGTACCATGTTAGGATGAGGATAATAAATCAATTTAGCCATATTAAAAGTAATATTAAAAAAACATTAATGTAAATGAATAAATAAATAATCAACAAGGTAAATAACATTGTACAAAATATTTACATAGAAAACCCTTGAAAGGGAAAAAACCACGAACAAATGACAATTTTCCACTATAAGAGAAAAAACCTTTTACAGTCCCGTAAAATCTCCTTTATCTCACTTCTCTCCAATCCATTCACCCCAGATGAAAACAATATGATCCATGACCATATTTAAATGACCCCATGTGTCATGAACATATTAAGTGATGGGGTATGATTAAATTGTACTCTGATTTAATATAAATTAGTTAATAATTAACCAATTAACATAAACATAAAGTTTATATTAAATAATTAAGAATATAACCTATTCTAAATTATTTAATAATAAACTAAAGTTTATAGGCACTTAATATTACGTTTCAACATCAAGCACGTCAGATTTTTGAAATGAGATGGAGAATCGAAATCCTACAGTATCGTTGCTAGAAAAATGTTGTCACCCAGGGACCCAAGAAGAATGGGATGGTCCTCATGTATGTGCACATTTCTCTGTGACTAGGTATGATAAGGAACAATGTTGGTATTTTTTGCCAGACCAAACACCAAGGTGGTTCCAATGTCAAATGGTGGAACATAAAAAGACACTGGAAAATACTAGTAGCAATCAACCTACTGTAGCTACATCTCGGAAAACACTCCATAGTCTAGAGAAGGATTATCAATTGAGGAAATATATACATCCCGCAGAGTCAAAGAAGCAAGATCTGTAAGAAAGGTTTGAGTCTCAAGTATAATTCCTTGGAGGAGTAATTATAGAGTTACAATGTGAATAAGCTAAGGAAAAGATCCTAACAACATTGTAGGATGGTGAAGAGCGGGTAAAGAAAGGTACAACCACCAATAAAAACATTGTAAGTGATTTATAAAAAATTCCTTCCCATGAAGTTATAAATCCTACTTTTAGTGAATTCAAAAAGTACACTAGAAGTATAACATCAAAATTACTTTTTAAAATGGGATATGAAGGAAAAGGCTTTGGTGTGAATAGCTGAGGTATAACTAACCCTATCCAGTTGGAGGAAATACCTTAATATGCGGGTCTATGATACAATAGTGGAAAAAATGAGGCAAGAGAAAACTCTAAGACAACATCGAGCATAGAACCCAAACCACTAATCCTCCTGAAGCAGTCTGTAGTAGAGAACAAACTAGATTCTCCAAAGATTGGTGAGAGTAAAGTTAAATTTTACATGCCTAAGAGATATGATCGTGTCTTCTTTGATTATAACAAGGAGACCATAATAACCCCAAAGCTATTGTAGAAATATCCATGTGCTTACTATGGATCCAATATCCATTGTGTGATTTGGTGTGGAAAACAAAATAAACACGCCAAGAGGGTTATGACTGGTGAAGACAAGGGAAAATCCACCTCATCTTAAGGAGAAGACACAAGACTTGACTTGAGTTGGCAGGTTTATTCTACCTAATGTTTTCTTTAAACAAATTAGTAATCAAAGCTCTATGATGAAGTCCTCATGAAGACTAATAAGATATTATCTATCATGATTTGGCAATGTCAACATCAGAGTGGTACAACATAAGGCAGTGGTCCTAAGTGCCATAGGTACAAGATCAAATTGATTTTCTGATTTAAGGAGTAGTAGTTCAAATACCATTATGTCAGCTACATAAATATCTTACAGAAAACATAGAGTTCTGGATCCATAAGCAAGGGAAATAATCTTTTTGGGGACAAACATCCTCCTAGTGAGGAGGTGTGATTTGGAGATCAAATCAGTGGGCAGATTCTCCCTAAATGTATCCCTAAATATCTTGGGGTCATTACAATATGATAGATGTATTTGAGAGATTTTCGACACCTATTGGAATGCATAAAATGGATATCATACACTCCATATGCAATCTGCATAGGAACAAGGTGTTCACAAGATGAGGCTAGAACACAGACAACATAGTGAGTGAGCATGGGTGCAATAGTAAAAAGGTTAGCGTAGTGTCATAGAGTAAAATGAAATTTTTTACGAACCTCTGTTATTCGACAAGAATAGTAAAAATGTTTTCTAGAGTGGGGTCCAATTTTTATTTCGGAAAGGGACCCAGACATCGTAGTACTCAAAGTAACTCATCGAGCTACTCAGTGAGCTAAGAATCAAGTTACTCAGTGAGTTGGTACCAAGCTCATTGGTTAGCTAATCATGAGTTGATGGAACTGATCGGGTCAAGTAAGGAACCAAACTCATTAGTGAGATGAATAGGTGACTCACATACGAGTTGCATTGAGTGAGTTGGATTAGGAAACCGATCTTGAGACCGAGTCACACAACCACTAGTGAGCCCAATGATGGGGAAATATAAATTGGTATCAACATGGAAAAAACCATGAGTGCATTGAGTGGGAAAATCCTATTTTAAGGCTTATACAAACCAACCCCCATCACATGTGGGATAAAATGACACAACCTATAGAAAATGCCATCTCAGTGGCTTACTTGGTGAGAGTTTGGGGGATGATACGGTGAGGTAGGATGGCTACCTCAGACTGATGGGAAGAGTTAAGGACACATGGTGAGAGCATAGAGGTTGACGGACTTGAAAACAACCAGTACATGGTTGAAATAGATGTGGTACACAATGAATTAGGGTTTTGGAAATGTGTCAGTCGATAGGTGGGTGTGAAGATGAAGCATCTTGGGGTAATAATGAAGGGCTCGGTGGGGTAAAATCCTGACAGTTTGAACTGCTAGCCTCCCCCACCCTATGTGAGTGGCCCAACCGATCCACCTAGGTTGCAAAGGTGATCACAACAATGTTGATAAGGCCTTTAACAAGAATTTTGGGGCTGATTTGGGGTATATAAACCCCCCCATCCATTCAACACTAGAACTTCCCATGTAAAGTGTAAAGTACGGAAAGAGTGAGGGAGATTTGAGAAGGCATTATTTGAAGATACAATATCTATTATTAAATAAGTATGAAGAATTGAAAAGACCTATTTTTTAATAGGCATGGTGATATTAAAGTAAATTTTTAAAGGTAGTTGTAAAATTAGGAGTTAATTATTTTTAACTTGTCAATCAATTGTTAAGGCACATTTGATGCCTTAATCTTCTCGTATGATTCTGAAGTCCAATTTTAGAGCCAGATGGACGTTATAGATCACTAAAGGAGCACATTATGGAGCTCTGATTCTTCATATGCTGGTCATATCTCCAAGTTCATTACTTGGAGGTTGCAGAGGAGATTCGTAGTTGTAGACACCTATAATTTGGTGTACATGATCTTATTACTAAGATCATACTAAATTTCCTAGTCTCATGTTAATTTACTACACTGCACTAGTAAATTACCCTTTCTAACCTCTCCTACACCCTTAAACCTTGATCATCCCTCTCAAACCAACTTTTATAAGCTTGTTTCACTTTAATTAACCTTATTTAGGCTAATTAATCCTATTATTAACTTTATAAGAAGGATTTGACTTTCTAAACAAATATCTTACCTTTCCAAATATCCACTAGCTTCCTAAAATCTTGTTCACACCTCCAAATATGTTTTTCTAAATCCAACTTTTTGAACCCTTTTTAGTTTCACATGCATCCAAAACATCATTTTCTCAAATCCAAAAACTATAAATAGAGGCATACCCCTCCCACCTTTTCCTAAGAACACACTCTCTCTCTCTCTCTTATTTCTGATTTAAACCATTTTAGGTCTCTTAGAGTTATTTTCATAGTTTATTTAAGCTATTTGGTTGTTATTTGCTAATCCATTTTAAAGTGTTAGGTAAATGGGAGAATCCATTAATGGTGATATTCCATTCTTAAGCTTTCGAAACATCAACAATCACAAAACTGATTGTTAGATCTTTAATAGGTTCATTTATTGACAACTTTCATGGAGTAGAGAACTAATATAGTCATGTTTAGAGGTTGATTGTTTGTTTCAAGCTTTATATATGCATGCAAATAGGTAACTTTGTAATGCCCTACCTCGGGACACCGTAACCCACACCCAAGAGTAACTAAAATTTAGGGTAATTTTTTTTTGAAAGTGATTACTAACTATACTAAAACTAATTATACAAACCAATTCCTGAAATTATTTATTTTAACTAAATTGATTAACCTCATTACTCAACCACTAGCCCAAAACAATTTTCATTTATTTAATCATTATTAGATTTAGCTAAAAACATCCAAATAGAGACTACACCCCTTTTTCAATTTATTAGGTTTCCCCTCTTTAAGTTTTAATTGCCCCTCACACCCACTTAACTTTGTTCCTTAATTCTAATTTGAGATACATTAGACTCTAAAAGAATGTAGGGTTAATTGTGAGCCATGTGGTAGGAGTTATCTCAGCCCTTGATCTAAGTTTTTCCCTAACTTTCCTTAACACATCTTTAACTCATTCCTGCCCCTTTCTTTTTCTTCATTTTGAGAATATGTAAGTTTTGGGAAAGGCCATGAATGGTGAAAAGATCTCAAGTTTCTCTTGTATTTTACTCTTGATTTTTGTTTATTTTCATTGCAAGATTAGATGGGGGAGCTTCTTCTCAAGGATTATTTCATTCCAGCAAGATTTTTGAGAGAACCCAGGGTTTTAAACTTTGTTTATTCTTCTTTTATTTATTTAATATTCTTCTTCAAGATGAAGATATGGTTGTGGGTATCAATATCATGTCATTTGTAAATACAAGTGAAAAAAGATACAAAAACATGTAGACAAACCAGAAATGAATTATACAAAAGGAAGGACTCAGAGTAGTGACCTGAGAGGTAGAGGGGGGCGGTTTGGAGGGAAGCGGAGTGGAGGAAACCATGGCAGCTTAGAGGAAGGAGGAAGGTGCTGCCAGGGGTGGGGGTTGGATGCGGTAGAGGCGGTACAACGGCCGGGGAGGAGGGTGGCGCCAGCAGCGGGTGGGCGTGGCAGAGTTTGGTGGGGCAGTGAGGAGTTTGTGGGGAGTTGCACATGGGGACAGTGGAGGGAGGTAGTGATAGCGATGGTGGCAGGGTTGGCCCTGCACGTGGAAGGAGAGGAACAACAGGGATAGAGGCGACGTAGGATGGGAGGGTATGTGGGGAGGGGTTCGACCCTCCCACATTTCATCCTTTTTTTTAAATTTAATTTATTCCTATTTTGTTGGATTTAGGTTATATTTATTAGTAAGTTTTTATAAATTAGTTAATATTAATTAATATTTCTAATATATTAATTAATATGTAATACTGTGTTATTAACTTACCATATATTTCTTCAGTAATAAGAAATGATTAGCCATAAAGGATTTTTTTTTTTTTTTTGAGTATTTACAATTAGGATTTATAACTACGAAAAATACATATAAAATGATGAATATCTTAGAGAACACTCTCTAGTTATAATTTAAAAATTTCAACTAAATAAAATATATACTTTAATATAATCATATCATATACCAAGAGGCTGGTAGTATACAGGTTGAAGAAGAAAACAAAGATTTTCCCTATTGATTGCAAAGAAGGAAATTTTATTAAATGATCTACTCATCTATGTGATAAAATGAGAAAGTAGTAGGAATAGTTCCCAAGAGATAAATAAGTATAGTGTGTTTGCCAAAATGGTAAGAGAGAAATCCATTCCATGAAGAGCATTATTTCTAATAAACCTTCTTTCTTTTTTTCAATGTAAAATTAATTGAATATTTCAGATTTGCACACACACAAGTTGGATATCCAATAATTTTGATATTTTCTTTAAAAGATCATGCTTTCAAAATTCACCTTTCATTCAAAAGGAGTTACCAAAATTTCATTTACAAGAGTCTCAAATCCAATTGTACAATATGTTTTACACAAAATGCATAACTACTCAAGAAATAAGTTACAAGTCTTCTTACAAGATGTTTAAGGAGATTGTTAAATCAACAATGACTCAAACTTCTAAGAATTCAATTTACAAAATAAGGTTTTACAAGAAGTGCAAGTTTCCACAAATCCTTAACCAAAATATAGAAGGAGGTAATGTTTCAATGAGAGACCATGATGCCACCAACTCCAAACCAACATCCAACTTCCATGCCTTCAAAAATCCATACAAGGAGAAAGAGCTTGTTTGCCACCCAACCATAGGCATCATCACATGCCTATCCCAAGGTTGGGATGCATGCTAGCCTCCCCCAAGCCCATGGGAAAGAGGATAGCTAACCAAAACTTGCACAAGATGGAGGGTAAACCAAAAATGATAATAGCATAAAAAAATAGTTCACAACAACACAAGACTCCAAATTTACAAGGAGGAGAACCCATGTTCATCCTCAAAAGTGGGGAAGAGAGGAGAAAGTTCTCCAATAATTTTATTCCAAAAAAATTCTTGCACAAAGCAACAAACTCCTTACCCTCCTTATTGCTCCTAATTTCAATCCAAAAACCCTCCTTACTCCTCCTCCCTTTCTCCAAGTCCTTCTTGGAAGGATTTTCAAACCCCAAAGGGGTTTCCTTACCAAGAATGGGGAAGGAGATTCAAGCCAAATGAATCAACTTCCCCACCTCAACCATTGAGGGGAAATACTAAGACCCTACAAGGATTTTCCATCAAGCCTTGAGGATTGAGAGGGAAAATTCCCTCTCTCTTCCCCCACACTCCAAAACTCCATCATGCCATATGATGGAGGGAGTAAAACAAACAACAACAACCAAATAACAAAAGCATGCAACCCATCTAACAATAAGATAAATGCAATAAAAGCAAAATACATAAAATCCTACCTCAAGGAAAGCTCTCCAAAAAGCTCTCCCACATCAAATTTCTCCACACCTTGACTCAAACCAATCTCCAAGCTCCAAAGTCCACAAAAATCCCAAGCAAGAAGTTTCAAAAAAAAGTCCCTCTCTTTTCCCATGGATGAGAATTTGAAGAGGAGCAAGCAAGCATCCTCATAAATGAGGGGTTGACATGTGTCACCCCTCTCCCTCATCAAGGTCAAAGATGCCAAAAAAAGAGAGAAAGGGTAAAATTATCTTTTTTTCCCTCTTCTCCCAAATTCCCTTAAATGTTAGCAAGACAAAACTAGTGGAACTTTTGATGAACACTCAAATCTACATCCCTTACATGGATGCGACCAAAAAAGAGGTAAAAAGGGAGGGAAAACTCCCTCTAGCCTTGAAAACAAGCCCCCCTACCCATTAGGTAGGGTCCAAGGGCTCATTTTTATGATAGGGGGACTCCCAAGCTATAAAGGGGTCCCCAAAAATGCCCAAAATACCCTAATTTCGGGTTTTACATTTTTGGCACAAGGGTAGAGGGTGTGGGGACCACCCAATGGTCTCACATGTGACCCTAAACCCTTGTGATTAAGTGAAACATTAAACATAATCAACAATTTAAATGAAAAATGAGTTATTAACTCCCAAAACAAGTTTACATCATAACCAACTACCCTAAACAAAATTAATAACTCAAATCACAATACATTACATACATTGGGGTCACTCATAGTGCCCAAAATTAATAATCTCCTATACTAAGGCTTCACACAAAGAACATGGCTAGGGCTCAGCCCGTAGGCTACTTGTGCAAGATTGTGTAGTTGGCCTGAGTCCCACGTTCTCCTGTAAACCTATCACCTGCACACTCATTACACACATTAACCATACATGTATGATAAAATATAAAATGACACAGTAAGATATCAATAAGTCCTAAACTACCCTAACATCCTACTAAAAACAAAATGCAACAACGTGCACAATTATACTCAATATTCCAAAAGTTAGACAAGATACGTGACATATAACCATAGAATTCCACATGCAACAACTATCCATTATTATAATTATGTTCCACACACAGCAACATATCCATTAGTATCCATGACATTATGAGAAAATGCAACAATATAGAAATTAAGCTAAATTGGCGCTATACGCCTAAATGTCCACATATGTCTAATAAGATCAATCTCTAAATATAATGTCCAAGATATAACCAATCACTGTCAAAACATGTCTATGAGCAAAGAACAACAAGCTACTGAGCTATAAAAAGTGTGGGCACTACAAACTCTTGTTTATCTCTAATCTAATGGTCATTGAGTTGTTTATTTAAAGCTTTTGGGGACTCTTTTGTGTTCTTACCCCATTTTATAAGCTTTTTGTAAAATTTTCATTACACCCATTTGGCATGCCCGGTGGGAATCACTCCATAGTCATTTTTAAATATTTTCTAGGCTTTACATGTCCATTTTTTAAAAATCATTTTTAAAGCTTTCTAGGGTTAAAAGGCTTGTATTTCAATAGATTTCATGTTTTAAACAAGCTAAATTTCCCTTTTTCCTAACCATTTAATGGATCCAAGCTAGAAATAGGTTTCCATGATCAACAACTAACTTGTTTACTTCTTAAAAAATTTCATTTCCATGAGTTTTCAAGTTTTTTCAGGGGTTTGTGTAGGTGTACAAGATCAATGTGTCTCTGTCGAAATAAACGTGCACCAGTCGAACTAGCCACACACCTATCTGGTTATATTTTACACTGTTAGTTTATTTACAAAGGGCCACGTATCTGTTGAGTTTTCGGTGTATCTATTAAATGACACGTGTATCCGCATCTCTACATGCATAGGTGTATTTTTGCATACTATGCTAATATTTTTTTTATTTTATAGGCATAACTGTCAGAAAAGGAGCGTATCTATCAAAACCCTAGCGTACCTATTGTTCTACCCATGTAGGTGTTAAAACTCACTGTCACATTCTATTGCCATGTATACTCATCGGTTGGGGTGTGTATCCACTGGTTGGGACACGCAGGCATCGGTCTGGGTGCACAGGTGTCTATGTTAAAAATTGAATTTTTTTCCCCAACTGTAAGATCAAAATTTATGATTTTTGCTAGTTGTTTGAAAGATCTAATAGATTGATTGTAGGGTTATTTTTTATTTTGTTTTGACTAAACTGAATTAAGTGTTTCATTTCTTAGTTGATAAATATTTTCTAAGTGTGTATGCTCTTCCCTCACACCTTTTAGGTGATCTTGGGAACCAAAAACACTTCCAAAACCTTCTTATTGCTTTCAAAAAACTTGCTTTACGCTTCATAATGGATTAAAGTTCAAAGTTGGTTAAAACAAATTCTTTTTTTGTAAAAAAAGACTTCAATTATTTTCCATTATTTTATAGTTGAGTTTGTCACATTGTGTATGCTCTTCCCTCACACCTCTTTTGGTGATCTTGGGAATCAAAAGCAACATGTGAACTCTATTTTTTATCTTTTAGAAAATTACTAACTCCTTGCATGTAGAACCAAAACTCATTTGTCGAAGAAGGAAGGTTTGAAACAAAAACCTACTAATACATGTTTGATTGTAGGTTTCCAAACGGTGTGCTACTTAAAACCACATTAAGCTAAGCAATATAAAAAACACACCACATACATCACACTGTATTACAGGTTTCAGAAAAGGGTATGTACATATCCGCTCAACCAGAACATAACCCCTTTGGCGTAACACCTTAAGCTAAAACAATAGGGGTGGTTATAGGAACCCTAAAGTAATCCACAGCTGAGTAACCTCGTGGATGAAACAGGAAGCACTCCACTTACCCACCTGACTAGTTTTTACATTGTGAGTTAGAGTCAAAGTTGTCTATATCACGACCCCAATGAGAATACGTGTGAATGCATTTATTGCTCATCGTATTTGAAGGGGGTAAATTAAATCTGAGATATTCCCTAGGAAACCTTAGTAAATCAAGCTCACATTAGAAAAAATATTGACACCTAGTTGAGTGAGCTACTTAAGAAATACATTTTGTCTTGGAGCCCACTTTACTAGTCCATTATCGCATCTTATCAAGCCATCAGAAAGTGACGAATTACTTGGAGTATAAACCTTGTTTTTCAAATAAGGAAAAGAGTACAGTTAAGTTAGATATAATTTTCATTCATCATGAGATTTACGACGTATCACTTAGCTTAGTTTCTTTCTCACCTTAGGATGAGGTGAAACTCTACCCAAGTGACGCTCAATTTATTTTCCACCTCATTTGGTCTATACCCTTGCATTATTGTTGCTCATTTGGGACAAGAAGGAGAAATACCTCATGAGTGTTATCATAGAAAGTGCTTTCCAATATTTTATTTGTTTACACCCATCTATGTTTGCAGCTGGGTTGTTAAACATCTTAAGTGTGTGAGTACATTTTTACGTCTTTGATAGTCCTTTGATCTTGATTTCAAGATTGTCTTTACAGCTAGGATTTTGTTTCATCATTTTTTCCCATTGAATTGTTATGTTTGCTTGTATTTTAGCTATACAATTATGGTACTTACATCTTTTTTTCATTTTTGAGAAATTGGTATAAGTTTCTTTATTGTATTGTTACACTCTCGTACAGATAATAACTTTTGGTTATGCTCATACTTAGTTTTTATTCCAACATCATCTAAGTCTTCTGAGAGTGTTGATACTATTTTTTTATATTGTTATGACATCATCTTCATACTAACACCTTGCTTTCTTGGTTAACGTATCAAAACAGTGTTGTTATGTTATCCACATTCGCAAGTTCCATTATCAAAAACTTAGTTTTTGTCAGCATTTAAACTTGTCATAGTATATCTTGTGGAGAGATTACGTCAATATCACTTTGGTCCTTAGGTCTTGTTGTTATTCTAACTCAAACTATGTGTTGATAAGATATTGTCAATATTTATCTTGCGCCCAACATTGAAATCATAGCTTATGGTATAATCTTTCTAAAAGTAGTTTGAGTGATTGTTTGGTTTTCTAGAGTGTTCCTGTGATTGTTCCTAGAAAAATAATGGTTACATAACATTACATTTAGGAAACACTAGGATATTTATACTTTAGACAACGTACACCTAGGTTTTGTATGACTTTGAATACACTTAGAAAAAACCTAGTGTGAATTCAACTAGTAATGTTAAGAATCACGAAAGTGGCATCTAAACTAAATGAGTGTGACTTAGAATAAAACACTTTTGTATCCTTCCCATTTATCAGTAATAACTTAATGCATCTCTTTTAGCAAGTCAAAGACACAAAACCTTTTGTCGATCATAGCGGATAAGAATCTAATTCTTCTGAGGAAGAACATAAGCTAGACAGTTTGATTCAATGAGCTCCTTTATTATAAAAAAAGATCAAGTACTCCCAAGAGTTCTTGAGTTAGGATCCAAGCTTCCGAAATAGCGTGAAACAGAGAATAAAATCATTAACCGTAAAATTGAAGAGAAACCATCTCTCTTAGAAATGGATAACCCCTTTAATGTAGGGTATGCTTCCACTTCTGAACAACATAAAATAAACGTTGAATACAACCCATCAAAATCAACAAGGGATTCACGAAAACCTTATTCTAATGTTTCACGCAAAGTAAAATTTTAACATGAGCGTAAAGGCTCACCGCATCCTATGTTTGATGAAGAATATGATCCCTTAATTGAAGAAGAGATCCTCCAAAGACAAATATTGAAACTCAGTCAAAAGTTAGAAAACTTAGCTTCTTCGAGGAGGAATGTGCATAAAGATAAACTCAAGATGAAATCCGTGAGTTTCACTTTGATCCATATGATGACATAACTTTCAAAGTTGCCAAGGTAAATAGACCAATATAACATACAAAGGAACAACTCATTCAACATGAGTTACAATCGATGAAAAATATGCTTACTATACTACAAGAAAGCAATGTAGGACACAATAGGAAATACCTATATGAAGAGCTATGTCCTTACTCCTTTGATAAGGATGTGTTGCAAGAACCATTTCCAAAACATTTCGCCATCCCTAAATTTGACAAGTATAAAATAAAAGGTGATCCTCATGATTGCATCAAATACTTCTACATGGCTTGTCAAGAGGTCACATACAATGATAATTTTCTAATACGATTATTTCCTCGTAGCCTAGGAGCACTGGCATTAAAATGGTTTTTTAGTATACCTAAGGAATCCATTATGACATGGCCTACACTGCCAAAATTTTTATGCAACATTACTCCTTCAATATGGAGAATGATATCACCATAAACAACCTTTGCAACACAAAATAGAAATGTAATGATACCTTAGTGGGATTCTTACAATGATGGGGTAGATTGGAAATTTTTTTTCCTTGTGCCCTACTAGAAAAACAACTCATAAGCATATCCATCCCTAACTTAAAACCAGAAATATCCTTTCATTTCCAAATGCACTATAACTCTAACTTTGAATAAGTTATAGAGAAAGGTAGTCAAATTGAAAAGGCTCTCATTGCAAAGGCTACACTTAAACCGGTCATAAAGGACAAACATGAAACAAAACCCTTAGATAAACCAAATTTCTTCAACAAAAACAAACATGTCGTTGGCAATGGTATTTCAAAATCCAAACGGGTCCAAACTGTATAGACTAGTCTACTTCTTGAGATTTCGCAGGGACCTATCCCAAAGGAACCTACAAAACATAAGTTTACACCACTAAGTAAATCACTATTTTCTATAATTAAACAATTAGATGTGGTGAACATGGTACAATACCCAACTGTGACAGTACCATATCCAAAATATGCTCCAAAATTGGGTTGGTTCAAAGAGAATGAGTATCGTGATTTCCATCATGTCAAAGGACACAAAACTGATACCTTCTTGAGACTACAACATTATATACAAGACCTCATTGAGAGGGAAAAATCATTGTAGATTCACCCACTAACTTAGGATAAGGTCCCAATGAGAAAATGGGTATATTCAAAGAGACCTTTCCTAACCATACAGATAATAAGAACAAAAAACCAGATCATAGACAAACTTCCAATGACTATAGGACTTTTGCGCATGTTTATATGACTATTGATAGTCCCTTTGATTACCTTATAGGTTGTATCCATTCATTTAATGAACAAGTTAATAATATTAGGATTTTAGAAACAAGTTATGTTGTAGGTACACGACATGTGTGTTTGATCATACTAGACCCCCTACCTATTCCTCAGGAAGGTCATTACAATTTAATATAATATTTGGAGAAGACACCAGCTCGGATATCAATTTTAAATCTCCACAAAATATCTAATACTCATAAAAATATATTATATAAAACACTGCAGAGTCGAGGAGTCTCCAGAGATGTATATCCTGTGCACCTTCAAGCGATGATAGAAAACCTTGATTCCAACTATCCTATCACTTTTTATCACATTACAATCCTTCGTAATGACCCAGAGCACAACTTACCCCTCTACCTAGAAGTAGTTGTTACTCATCGTAAGATCAAGAGAGTACTTGTGGATGGTGGATCCGATTTAAATATTTGCACTTTGAAGCTAGTTAAGCAGTTGGGCCATTCAAAAATAGATTTAGGGGCTAAAACTATTACAATGACAACATATGATAATGAGGAACGTGAGTCAGTGTGTACTATAGTAGTTCCTATGGAAGTGGGGCTGACATGTCATGATACGACTTTCCATGTCCTTGACCTACATCTTCCCTATAGCATGCTCTTGGAATGCCCATGGATTCATGCCATGTAAGCTATTTCCTCTAGCTTCCATCAATGTATCAAGATTTTCCATGGAGGACATATAATCACCATTAAGGGTGATCCATAACCGTTCACACATTGTAGAACATTGCATAGTTTTTCTCGTGTGGCTTATGAATGTCCTTATGTGGATATTGTTGTTCCCTTACATACATAGGATATAAAGGAATGTGTGGATCTAGATACACTCACTCCTTATAATCATAAATTTCCTTCATTGTTCAACTCTTTCTCATCATGGGAGGAAACATTTTCAAAGTATGGCCCTAGTGAGAAGTTTACTCTTCAACATGCATTACTAATATCAGATCTTTCAGTATCACCCAGGACATGGGGAAAACATTACTTTCAATTAAAAATAACTAGAGATAGATGCCAAAAACCCTTTGAGAGATTCATCCCTATTTGTCTCTTATCTAAGGAAAATATGTTAGAAGATCCCAAAAAGAGAGTACCTAAGGGTACCATGGCATCATGCCATCAAGCTCTGTAATATATCAAAGGCCACCACATGATGTATTTCATGGGTTACAATGGGCTTGGATGTGGTATTAATGCATAAGGATGGTTAGAACATGTTCCTATCCCTCGTTTCAAATCTAACAAACATGGCTTGGAATTAGACCTCATGACGATCCACCCTTTGAGATTGAGGCCACCTCTTCTGAACGTGAGGACAACTCATCTCATTCAAATAGTGACGCAGATTCCCAATGTAGCCTCTACGAGGATCTTGCCTCCACGAACCTATTCCCTGATTCAACTATTTTTACCTTATCTGGATCAAATTCCCAAACCAATTATCAAGTAACCCTTATATATCTAGAACTTGTAGATTGGGATCAAAAATTTCATGTGCCACTCAATTTCTTTGAAAATGACTAGGCATTTAAAAAATTCATGGGACACAGGGTCTCTATTCTGACTGGGGATCAGAAGAAAGGATTTGCCATCAAACTAGATGCATGTGCTTACTTCAGAGAAGAAGCAAAGATGTGTGGATGCTTGAGTAAGAAGGTTGTAAGCAAGAATAAGAATACATCAGAGAAGCCGTGTGCAAAGAACAAATGCGATTCTCATAGTGACAAACTAGTTTTGAGGCCCTAAAGATAAGCAAAATGAAGAAATCGATAGAAAGGTGGAATATCCTTATAAATATGATCTCACACCTCCTATTGAATTTGATCTTACTCTTCCCCCTGATCCTACATGGATGGACGATGCTTCCAAAATGCTTGTAGAAGAAACAATTAGTGTCAATATTAGCTCAGAAGAGGAGCCTAGAATGATAAATATGGGAGCTTCACTCTCAACACAAGACCATAAGGCTTTGTGGAGCTATTGCGAGAATATGGAGATATATTTTTTTGGTCATACGTAGATATGCCTGGTTTGGACCCATACTTAGTCGTGCACAACCTTGTTGTGCACCCAGACACCAAACCTATCAAGAAGAAATTGAGAAAGATGCACCCCAAGGTTGTACTACTTGTCAAAGAAGAATTTGAAAAGTTATTAGCTAGTGATTCTATTAAACCCATTGAATATTCAGATTGGATATTCAACATAGTCCTAATTGAGAAGAATCTGGTTGGTATAAGAATCTACACTGACTTCTAGGACATCAATAAAGCACGTCCCAAAGATGACTTCCCCTTGCCTAATATTGATATGATTGTAGATTCTACCACTGGTTATGAAATGTTATCCTTAATGGATGGTTTTTCAGGTTATAACCAGATCAAAATTGCAAAGGAGGATCAACATAAGACAACTTTCATCACCCCTTGGGGGAAATTTTGTTACAAGGTCATGCTTTCGAACTCAAGAATGTCAAGGCCACCTATCAATGAGCAATGATAGTGATCTTTCATGACATGATGAATGACATCATGGAATATTACGTCGATGATATCTTAGCAAAATCTAAAACCGGCGGAGAGCACCCTAAAGTGCTGAGACGTATTTTCTAGCGTCTCAGAGATTACAAAGTATGTTTGAATCCTAGGAAGTGTGTCTTTGGTGTTTTGTCAAGGAAGCTCCTAGGTTTCATCATTTCATAGAGAGGAATAGAGGTGGATCCTGCAAAAGTTATAGCTATCACAGAAATGCCTCCACCTGCAAATCTCAAACAACTAAGAAGTTTACAAGGAAATATTTAGGAAATCCATCATTTCATTTCACATCTTGTGGATAAGTGCCATCCATTTACACATCTCCTCAAGAAAGATGTTACATTTAACTGGGGACCATATTTGTCAAAAGGCATTTGAACTACTTAAATAGTACCTTTTCAACCCACCTATACTCATGTTGCCTACCCCAGGAAAACCTCTCCTATTGTATATTTCAGCTACCTAATTTTCTATTGGTGCACTGCTTGCCCAATATGACCTAGACCACAGAGAAAGAGCAGTTTATTACCTTAGTCACACCTTGATTGCCTATGAATTGAATTACCCACAGATTGAAAAGGCTTACCTAGTAGTTGTCTTTTCCTTTCAGAAACTACGTCATTATCTCCTTAACAATAAAACCAAGCTAATATCCAAAGTTGACCCTCTCAAGTACCTTTTATCCAAACCCACCCTTACGGGATGAATGGCTAATTGGATCATTCTCCTGAGTGAATTTGATATTGTTTGTTAACTAGAAGTAGTTGAAAGGATAGGTATTGGTCGATCAGTTGGCATAAGCTCCTCTACAAGGAATGGAACCTTTGTGTCTAGATTTGCCAGATGCATCCATAATGTATGTTGAAGAGTCTATTGAATGGAAAGTTCATTTTGATGGATCATTCACCTTCCATGGATTAGGAGTAGGAGTCATGCTCATCACTCCCACAGGGGAGGTCATTCCAAGGGAATTTTGTTTGGGATTCCCTTGCACTAATAACATTACAGAATATGAAGCACTCATTGCTAGCCTTAATTTGGCTATCACTTGGAATATCAAATAGTTACGAGTCATTGGTGACTCCCAAATTATTATTAAACAAGTTAATGATGAGTATAAGGTTAAAGATGAAAATATTATTCCATACAAGAAATTGGTTGAAACCTTGAAAGAATATTTTGTACATGTTATCTTTGAATAAAAACCAAGGTCACACAATAGATCAATGGATGCCATGGCTACCATCGGATCACTGTTACGCATTCCACCTCAGGAAAGTAAAATGTTCATTCTTTGTAGAACATTTACGAGTGCCCACATATGACATGTCAGAGTCATGTTTGGCATGTGAAGTTGTTGGTCCCTTCTCCCCTTGGTATGACCCTATATTTAGATACCTACAAGATGCACATGTTTCCCCCAAACATTACCCATTCTGAGAAGAAATATCTTATCCACCGTATAGCCTGTTACACCCTCCTAGGAGGCACCCTCTATCATCATGGCTATGACGCGAATCTACTTCGGTGTTTGGATGTTACTGAATTGGTCCATGCTATTTAATAAGTGCACGAAGGTATTTGTGGAGTGCACAATAGCGACATGGTCTTGAGATAAGAAACTCTTAAGAGTGAGCTATTATTGGCCCACCATGGAAGCACCATGGAAGTTGACTATTGTAAATTTGTAAAGAAATATGAGCTGTGTCAAAATTAGGGAAACTTAATACATGTGCCAGCATAGGCTTTGCAGCCTATCACAACACCTTGGTCATTTTCTAGGTGGGGACTAGATCTCATAGGGAAGCTCCATCCTACCTCATCAGATGGTCATACCCACATTATTACTGCCACTGAATATTTCACTAAATGGGTAGAGGTTGTGCCTCTCACTTATGTCACTGGTGCGCAAATTTTTAAATTCATTATGAATCACCTCATTTTTCATTACAACATCCCTTCTGACCATTGTCATAGATAATGGTAAGTCCTTCAAAAATAAAACAATTAAACATGTTATGTCAATGCTTTTAGATTCAACTCAAGTGGTCCACCCCATATTACTCTTAAGGTAATGGAAAAGCCGAGGCCACCAATAAAAATATTGTCTAGATCATGGAGAAAATGGTAAGTAAGATTGACCATAATTGGCACTTACAAATACATCCTCCCTCTGGGCCTATCGAACCTCCATCCACACTCCTACTGGTGCGACCCCATATTCACTAGTCTATGGCACTAAATCCATCATACCCTTGGAAGTGGAGCTTCCCTCCCTGAGAATATCACTCTGGGACTATCTTGATAAGGATGAAGACTATAGAGTTGCTCGGCTAGCAGAGCTAGAGCTGTTGGATGAGAAGCATATGAGAGCGCTTAATCACCTGAAGGTTTACCATAACAGAGTGTCAAGAGGATATAAAAAGTGGATCATTCACCATGAATTCGATATAGGTGATCTTGTTTTAAAATAAAATCAAAAAAACATTTTCAAGGACAGAGAAAAGAAAGGAAAATTTGAGGCTAACTGGTTAGGGCCTTATGTGGTGGTTGCTAAATATGAATCAGGAGCTTATAAACTTACATATTTAGATGGTGAAGAGCTTCCAGAACCTATGAACACCATGCATCTCAAGAAATTCTATGCTTAAGTATGGTGCAAATATCAGAAAATAGCTAAAAATATTTTTAAAAAAGAAAAAACAAGCAAAAAATTCAAAAAATCAAGAAAACAGTAAAGAAAAAATAGGTCATCCAAGTGTGAAAACCACACAATGGTGGCGCATTGGATTGGTCCTTGGGTGAAAACTAGTTTCTGGTGCTCAAGAAGGGTTCACTGTTCACAAGTTACTCTTACATTTGGACAAATAACGATCACTTCCATTTAGGATTGGTTTCCCTTGTCAAGGTCTAGGAAACTTATTAAATCTATCTTTCGAAGCCATGATCTGGCTTCATTTGTTCTTATATCTATGTGAAGGAATCACCTTTGTATATTCCCATCTAACATTGGGGGAACCTTTACATTTCACCTTCTTAAATATACACATGTGGAATTCTTCCTTTTTTATATTCCCACATCATGCTAGGGGCATTCATGCTTCTTTTTCATTGAACATCACTTTCAAAATAGACCTTAGAAAATAACAAAAACATTAAAAAATATATACAAAAACCTAAACATTCAAAATATCTCCTTCTAAGGAAGGTGCTACATCAATTAGAATAACATTGTCTTTAGGAAACCTAAAAAAAATGTGAAAAGTAGCCTTGAAAAGTTATCTTTTATGATGAAACCAAAAACAATAGAAAAACATGTCAAAACTATCCTGCAAAAACAAAGTCTTAGTTTAGATTGCTTTAGTGGTTGTTTTGTAGAGTTTTGATAGCATTTTATTCCTTTTGTTGTATGTAAGAGTTAGATTGGATTCATTTTCTTAGGTTAATTATTTTTACTTAGCTATTGCATTTTAGTTCGTTCTATCATTCATACTTGTTTATAATTTGTGGTATTTTTGCTTATTTTGTTTCCATTGCATTGTGTCATGTTTACAAGATTAAGTTCAATTGCTTATTTTAGTTCAGTGTTACTTAATTCATTTCTTATCTTCATCTTTGCATGCTTGTGATTATTTATAGTATGTTAGTTTGTTTATTAGGTTGTGTTTGTTAACTCTTGATTGTGTAAAATTTATTGTCATCATTACATATATCACATCTATCACATCTATCATTTCTCATCACAATAAACACCATCAAAATACATCATATATAAAAAATGCTACGTTTTACATCATGCATGTATACTAAGCTAATCATCACATATCGTATCATCAATGGGGGAAAGAGGGGTTGCACATAATCACAAATCTATCCCCCCTCGCACCAATATCATCTATATCATCCTATATGCTAATCTACAAAGTATCATACAAAAAATAGATATCATCTAAACCATAATCATCAATGATAAACGTATGGTACATCATCAAAATCTATCATGATACATACATATGAAATGAAATCATATAACATCATGATATACTCAAAAAATATCTATAAACATGAATCATTGTCATAAAGCATATAAAAACATGACAATGTACACCATCAAATGTCCATATATACATGTGTAAATATATGTCTCAAAATAAGATATAAATCATTGATACAAAATATTCCATCAAAAGGGCATGAATTAAAATTGAGCCTTCATCACGAGGCATCATAAAAAATGGTACATCAGTACATACATCGATCAAAATCAACCTTCATATGAGGCATGCATACATACATACACAAACACACACACAATACAAAGAGAGAGTCAACCATGACTCTCACCCTCTCCTGGGCTACCTGGTCTGTGACCTAGAGGGTGAAATGGTAGCTGATGTGATGGGTCGGATCCGGGTGTACTACCCTGTTGTCCAGTTGGTTGTTGTATTGATCTAACCGACCATCCTGACCTCCATGACCTGGAGCCTATCCTGCTCACATCTATCTGATCAAAGGGTGTAACACACTACCCTATGGAACTGCTACGATAGTAGGAAGCCTTGTAATATGAGGCCTCACCACTAGCTCTCATGATATCCTGAATCATCTCTGTGTCACCAAAAGTTGTGGCTACATGTACAAAAGATTCTCGCTCCCCTATCTATCTACTAATGTCAACATGGGCCTATCTCAGTGGATTCCTACCGATATTTTATCCACTGTAATGGTTTGACCTAGGCTCATGCCTGATCTCTCTGAATGGTAATACCCTGTACCTAAGCCTAGACTGGTCCCATTGTGTAAGTGACACCTATGTCATGTGTCTCTACCTGATGTAAGAGGCTCAATATCTGAGCACCCTATGCAGCTAGCTACCATATCTATTTTTGTCATACTCCCCCATATCCACCTTGATAGGCCTAGGCTCTCACCTGATCTCTCTCTATTGTCACAACCTGTAGTTGTGCCCTGGCCTGATCTCACTCATTCGACTACCTGATAACTGCATAGCTACAGCCTGTTATAACTACTATTGGAGTGCATCTAGTTGTCCATCATCTCCACCTAGAGGAAGAGGTGGAGGACCCTACGACACACTCTGCATGTACCTATATATGGGAACATGTATACCCCCACTGGAATACCCACTAGAGGAAATTATATATGAGGATCCTGGGGCACCTATCTCTACCTAGGCCTAGGCCCCTATCGTGTGGATGTTGTAGTGGAGGATCCTGTCCCCCACCCCCATCATGACATTGGTCATCGAAAGAATCATCATCCTCATCATCGTTTCCATCATCCCCACCACCCTCATCGCCATTACTAGGAGGCCCCACTAGAGGTGCTCTCACTCCTGCATACCATGTTGCTCTAGGAATCACCAATCAATGAGGTAAAATTGTGTGTACCATGGAGCATACTCTGTTGTACAACTAGGATCCCTGACCTGTCTCGTAAAGGTACCCATTGAACTGGAACCATCTGTAAATAGCTAGCCATGGCTCTGTCTCAAGTGATCTATAGCCCCACATCAACACACTCTCGAGCCCTATGAGCATACCACATATCCATCCCTGGTACATCTTGTATAATGCCAAACTATCTTTGGCATCGATCAACTCTGTAAAACTCCTGAATATAACTGCAGACTGCCTAACATAAAGTGCTCCACGCTCACTATACTCAACTATAAGCCACCCTAAAGCCATTGGAAATGTCTATATGGCCTCTATACTATCGCTGACCTATTGTAAGTCATCCAACTCTCAGTGGTAATGGTATGTATCTCCCATGTTTGCTGCCACACATGTCGATCAATCGCAACCCAACCCATAGTAGAAGGATCCTCTGGAGCTCGAGCTCTCAATACACCTGTGGGATGACCAATAGCAATATGGTCCCATGCCCAAATCTGTAGTAATCTGGTAGGTCCTACCATCTTCTGACGGTAGTATGTGATCAAGTGAAGGTCCCAGTATAAATGTGCCAGTATGCACTGGCCCCAATAGTATGTCTCACCATCAATCAAACCATGTATCACTCCAATGAGACTGAGTGGAAATGAAGCTCCGGTCTTGTCAGGGAGTAAAAATCCACTGAAAAAATCCATCAGGTATACTACAACTCAATCAAGCTTAGGATCCGCTATACACAGCGATAATCTCATTGTCACCCTATGGCGCGATATCTCTAGAATACCAAATAACTCTATAATACACTGATCAATATCAGGCTTGTCGAATGACTCATATACTGAATCAACTCACCCCTAGATGGGGACTCACATAATATGCCATACATCCTCCAAGGTAATGGTAATCTCACCTAGTGGGGAGTCATAAGCACTGACTCTCGCTACGTCACCGCTCAGCTACGGCTATCAGGAGGCCATGGTATAATGTCATTTGTGGCATATCGGTCATGTAGGATATCTCGTAACATATAAAAGGATATCCAATATCCTCTGATCATCCTCATCAAACTATGCCTCTATCGTAGCCAGGTGACCATATCTCTCTCTAGTGTGAAGGAAAATTAGTATTCTCTACGCACAACAAACAATACACTTGTTAGGGCTACATTTCTATCTACATTTCTATCTCTGTTCTTCTTTTATTATTCTAAAAATACTAATTTTCACTTTCTTCTACAACATTCTAGTCTATATTCATCTATACTTAGCTTATTTTTTCTTAAAAAATTGGTTAAGTATTTTCTTCTAGCGCATGCACATCCCCTTCGACACCTACACACATGTTTCAATGCATACACACCCAGCACATATACGCTCCATTTTCAATGCATACATCCATACCGATTCGTACGCTTCTAACCTTCTCCACCAAACCCCCTAGCTACATAGTATGTGCACTCATTCTAATGCCTATGCCTCCCAGTTGACACGCATTCATGCGCATGTGTTTTCCCTCCCTCGACGCATACGTGTCCCCTTCAACAGATACACATGTGTAGGTACCCAAATTTTGATAGGTACGCCTACATCGTACTCATGTTTTTGACATGTGTGCACGTGCATACATCTTTTTTACCTAAAACTAACTTAAAAAGTACTAAAAATATAATTAAATTGAAAATGACAAAGCAAGGATGGAACACTCAAGAAGGGTTCGTCCACTACGTCTCAAAGATACTCCCAGATGTAGTCTACTTGTCTCCTTCTCCTCAGAAGCCTCACCATCTCACTCAACTACTCTCACACTCACTCACGGTAAAAATTTGCAAGAGCTCTACTACAAATGAATTGGTCGTGATTGATTTACCCCCCTCGGGTGGGTATATTAGGCTACCACGATGCCCCCAGGGCATGTTTTCTCTGTTGTGATCACTCTAACACTTATTCTCCTCACTAAAATGATTATTTTTATTAAAAAATTATTTTTTATTAATTTTATGCTATGTTGGGGCACTATTTTCCACCTAGCACATATATCTTCACCTTGGGGCATTTTTAAATATTTCAAGGCACTATTTGTCACTATTTTGTTCTCTCTTTTTTTTATCTATCACCATGATTATTTTTAAATAATTATTTTTGGCTTCATTTTTCTTCTCACCTGGGGCATTTTAATGCTACCTGACACCTCATTTCTCCTCACTCTGGAGCATTTTCATGTGCTTCTAGGAGATCTTCCATTTCTTAAATTCTTCTGACCGGTCAAAAAAATCTAAAAAATCATAAAATCATTCAAAAAACCAAAAAAATGGAAAATTTCAAAAATTGACAAAAATTGGTACCAAGATCATACGCAGCTGAAATTTGTGTCTCTCACATGGTATTCATCTCATATCTTGCTGGCATTTTCACATGTTTTGAGAAACAACAAATCATGGATCACTCCAACTCTACAATCATTTACAAAAGCTACTATGTTGCTTACTTCGTTTGATACTCTGGGGCACCGAGTTGCCTGGTATTGTTTTGTTGTGCACACTGCTTTTTCATTGGAACCTAAGTGTCCTCCATCCTTTCCCTTGCATATAAAAATTTCCTTGGGGCATCAATTTTAAACCCTTTTCATTTATCAAAACATTTGGGACTTCAGCTTGATAACAAATATTTGTGCAACTATCTTGAACGTTGTTGGTTTGAGTGTGTGTGATTGTACTTATTTCCCTATTAGATAAGTTTGTTTGCTTCTCGTATTGCATTGCATTTGTGTATGTTGCATGGATTTGCACCATTTTGAGCAATGGACACTTGTTTGCATATTGGATTTTCATTTCATTTTACGTTGTTTTCATATGCTCATATTTTAATAAGGACCGATGATGAAGATTACTAGTAATATGACGATTAAAATTGTTTATATAGCACTGGTTTGCATATAGCTCAAAATCCCTTTTCTTGTTATTTCTCTTCGTTCTCACCTTTATTCTCTTCACACTATTCATTCTTGTGTTCTCTTTCTTATTTTCGATCGAGTTCCTCCATCACCCCATCGACACTCAAGGGGGCATCCTTCATCCTACTAATTTTTCTTCTACCCCTTCAAAAAAATTAGTTGTTTGTATTTGTCTACTTTCTTTGAAGTGACATCACATATGTCACCTCAAAGAGGGGAAAATGTAGACATGTATAATTTTTTCTACATTATCTTATTACTAAGATCATACTAACTATCCTAGTCTCATGTTAATTTACTACAATGTGCTAGTAAACTACCCTTCTAACCTCTCCTACACCCCTAAACCATGTTAATCCCTCTCTAACCAACTTCTATAAGCTTGTTTCCCTTTAATTAACCTTGTTTAGGTTAATTAAACCTACTATTGACTTTCTAAGAAAGATTTGACTTTCTAAACAAATATCCTACCTTTCTAAATAACCATTTAGCTTCCTAAAATCCTGTTCAAACCTCTAAATATGTTTTTCTAAAAATCAACTTTTTGAACCCTTTTTAGTCCCACATGCATCCAAAAAATCATTTTCTCAAATCCAAAAACTATAAATAGAGGGATACCCCTCCCACCTTTTCCTAAGAACACTCTCTCTCTCTCTCTCTCTCTCTCTCTCTCTCTCTCTCTCTCTCTCTCTCTCTCTCTCTCTCTCTCTCTCATTTCTGATTTAAGCCATTTTAGGTCTCTTAGAGTTATTTTCATAGTTTATTTGAGCTATTTACTTGTTATTTGCTAATCCATTTCAAAGTTTTAGGTAAATGGGAGAAGCCATTAATGGTGAGCTTCCATTATTAAGCTTTTGAAACATCAACAATCAAAAACTGATTGTCTAGAGCTTTAATAGGTTCATTTATTAATAGCTTTCATGGAGTAGAGAACTAATATAGTCATGTTTAGAGGTTGATTGTTTGTTTCAAGCTTTATATATGCATGTAAATAGGTAGCTCTTGCTTATCTCTAATCTGATGGTCATTGAGTTGTTTGTTTAAATATTTTGGGGCCTCTTTTGTGTTCTTACCCCATTTTATAAGCTTTTGCAAACTTTTCATTGCACATAGTAGTATTAATGAGCTCGTTGACAATACCAGATCCAATTTAGCTCTACGTAGAGGAGAATTCAATAGGAGGGTGGCACTTATTGACACCGAGAACATTACGACTTAGCTCTTCATAAAATCTCGAGGCCATGAAATAGAGAAGTCATCAAAAGGTACAAAACCAAAAATTAGTATAGGGCACTAAGCATATTTCCAAGACCAATCTGGGTTCTACAGGATGAATTGGTACTAGAGTTTGGGTTCAGCCAACACATTCATTATAGAATTGTAATTTTATTTGTACTTATATCGAAACATTATAATTAATTTTTTCATCTATTATTCAACCCAGAGACGTAGGTAATTTTTTAACTTTGTTATCTTGTGCATTTTTGGTTATTTTTCTTTCGTTGCATTTGTTTAAGTTAATTTATTTCAGGGAAAAATTAGAATTAAATTAAGTTTCCCATCAGGTTCTGTTGGTCAAGGAAATTTTTTGGCTAGTTTACGGATCAAATAATCTTTGTAGTCTATCATAATATTATTTTTAGTCTCTCTCAACCCCATCATCACTCAACTAATCAAAATTCCATATCAATAATCCCACCATATACTAGGTCAGATCACCTTCCTGCCATGGTATTACTAGTGGCCTCATGAAAACAATGTGCTCATAGGATTAACAGTGTAACAAAAACCCTACATCCAATCCAAATCTCCACCCTCTAAAAAAGATTCAGAGCTTGTGATAAACATGAGCCAACAGTGTGTAAGTCGAGTTGTATATTATATGGTGCTCCATAATCTCTACAACAATACCTGCAAGTGTCCATGGAAACCTACCACCCCTTAAATCTGGTAGTGCATATCATGATATAGCCAACATAATAATTGACATCAACTAGTTACCCAAAACATCTACATCTTAGTAGGACTAAATATGGAATCCCCCTACTGTATACCCTATCTCCCAAACATCATCACCATATAACCATTTGATCGTATCAAGACAGGCCTCTCAGGTGACTGGTACCACTTGCTCACCCTGAATAGGTAACCTGAGGATCCTCTATACATTCTCTAGGGTAATCGCCATCTCACCAGTCTGGAACCAAAATGTCCAGATGCTTGGATCCCATCTATTGATCAATGCTATCCTCAATCCCGAATCCCAAGGAATCCATCAGTAGTGTAAAAATCCTCCTAATATAACAACTACCACATGATCCCACTTCACATTAGTCACATCAATTCGGATCCTGTCAAATATCTCTAGAACCCTATCTCAGAGATAGATATTATCCGTTACTTATAAAATACACAAACAAAAGACATTAGTTAATGACTTTATTCATCACACTAATTTTTGTCGACTACTAATCGAAAATGATTGCATTAACATATTTGTTGAAAAACTTCTTGATCACTTATGATCATACAATCGGTGTTGATTCGATGTTCCCACCCCAATTTTAAACAAAAAATCAAAATAAAAACAGAAAATCAGGCTTACTTACCCCTTTCCTAGTCCTCTTCCTTTTCTTTTCGATGTCGTTATCCTCCATCTCTCTAAAACACTCAAAAATCACAATGCAAATCTCTCAAATTACACTTAAACACATTACAAATAAAATATTTTTGCGATCGCATGGCTTATATATTTTTCATTTTAAGAATGGCCACCGATTTTCTACCCAAACGCAAATGATCTATAATCACCACCAATTTTATACATTTTTACATAAACACGGAAATTTTTGTTACCTAGACCTCTCTTATCACATCAAAACTTTATCAAAATCTTCACACCTTTATTTTGATGCTCAACAAGCTATCAAAACCCTATTTTTTGAGACCATATATCAAATTTGGCACATCCTACGGATGTTTCCTCTAACCCTTTAGTCCCACGACTTAACACATCTTCATGAGAACACTCCTTATGGAACCTCTCCACATATTAGTATTTCCACAACATGCATATGTAGGTGGTTACACATCTGCTACCAAGTGTTTTATAAGATTACTACCATCATTGCAAACTCCTCCAGCTTGGTCATTATATACTACAATCAAGATCCTGGAGCATATTAAAGAATACCTATCCAAAATAGTCAACTCTCTTCAATCCAATGAATAACATAGTTGATCATTGGCTTAAGGGGGCAATAATATCAAAAAAACTTGATCACAAAATGGGGGCATCCTCACACTAGTTTTTGTCTCATAACCTGTGCCTACAAGAAGATTAATAAAAATGGAAAACTGTAAACACCCCATTTTCACCCCTAGGTGACCTGTCGCACATCAATCAAATTATCATTACCTTTATTATTATCTTTATCCAAGTATCATGTAAATTTACCTTCCTAAAATCATATTTACCTGTGTAAAAACCCATTTATCCTCCCCTAACGACTCAAAACAAACTAAACCCATTTTATCACACTTATCCCAACCCCCTAACCACTTACAAATTGAATACCCAACCTCATACCTTTTCCTAATAGCCTAATATCACATATGGAAATTTGTTTTAACCATTTTCCATTCTTCCTCTTGTTGGTTTTAACCTCTATGGTAAAATCGATGGAAATCTGCAATCTCCGATGATTGTTGCAAACGTCATTGATTATATTTATCCAACCTATGTCACCCTTCTCAAGTTATTCACAACATACATGTAAGGATGAATTTATATGTCTCCAAACAAAATTACGACACTTAAATACCACTAGTAAATAGCTGCCAAAGCCTTCAGGAGTTCATTCAGAACATCAAACAATATTTTGGGAGATTCATCACCTTCAAATTATCCATCAAGGTTAGTATCCATTTTGTGTTATTTTACCAATTGGTTTTATATCATATTCTATTTATGTCTTGTCATCTATAATTTCCCACATTCCCTCTTGAATTAAATCACTTTTTTATTTATTTAAACCAACTTTTAGAAACTTGAAATATCCACAGGGATCGTCGTCGTTCCCTGATCACTGTTGATTGATATTTTATCCTTCAACTCTCCCATTTGGCTTCCTAAACAATCCCAAACCTCCATTTCTAAAACCCTATAGGATTCTATATCTTCTATATCCCATATTTGTATTATTAAGCCTCTCTATCTTTTATCAGTATCTGTTTTATTAATCATTTTGTCATAGTAAATATTTTATACCTGATCATCATCGATCCCAATCGCTGCTAATCGGTGTCGATAGCTCTTTGCTCTATCTTTTGGCCTCAAAAACACATTCGAATATATGCTTATGAATTTCCCATACTCCTAGATTTTGTAGAGTTTTCCTTTACAACATCACTTCTTGCATTCATTTTCTATCTATTTTATTCATACTTTATCAAAGCATACATTTTGTCTCTGATCGCCATCAATCCCTATCATTTATAATCATTTTAGCATACTTCATCAATTTGATTTTGATCTAAAAAATTATTTGCAAGAATGGATCTTCTATAGATGACCATTCCAGGTTTGTCTCATCCTATCACTAATATATATGATCTTCTGATCATCCAATAGCCATTCGTGTGGGAGAAATTCGACATCCTCCATGAAATCACCCGTGGTGCCATAACATTCACACCAAACTTTTAAGACATTGAAGATAATTTTGAGATCCTCCAAGAAGTGTGAGAAGAAACTAATGAGTTCTAGTACGATTACTTTGAGGACTTTGAGATTTCCACGAATTTAGTCTGTGCTACTTACGAAGATGAACATGATCTTCCTATCCATCTTGAATTATGAACTATCTTTATTACCATTATCAAATAAAATTAATTATATCAAATGAGTCAACACCATTCAAGTAATTCCCTTTGGATTCTTAGGATTGGCACTTACCGAGTAACTCATTATCATGTTTATCTAATATCTCTTTGTCTAGTTGTCTTTGATTATATTTCTTCTCACTCAGAAAAAGGAGGAACATGTTCACATTGTCCATGTAAACTTTAAAGCACTTCAAAATAAAATTAATTGATTAGGAGAAAGAGTTGTAACATGAATGTATGATCAACTACATACATGAAATAAATAACTCATAACACAAGATTTATAGTGGAAACCCATAAAGGGATAAAACCCACTTTAAAACCAAGCATTTATTAGGAACATCAATTCCAAAGCTTACAATAATCTTGGTTTTGTTGAGCACCCACTCAACCTATGAAGCACCCACTTCAGAATCTCCAAGAACCCACTTGAAGAAATCTAAGCACCCACTCAACTAGTTTAGCAAGCTGCAAC
Organism: Taxus chinensis; assembly: GCA_019776745.2. NCBI lineage: Eukaryota > Viridiplantae > Streptophyta > Pinopsida > Cupressales > Taxaceae > Taxus > Taxus chinensis. The sequence goes on from CM034154.1 coordinate 224,968,308, forward strand.
TTGCAAGGAACACCCACCCCCTATGATCTAAGCACCCACTTAGAAAGATATTACAAACAATTTGATCATATAGATTCAATATTTCTTATATAATGGATTATGATCACCTTTCTATTTCTCTCAATACTCACTCTTCATGATCAGATATCCAGCACTCTCATTGCCTCTATCTTAGTCCTTCAAGCATTCATCTCATCTGATTATCTATTTCTAAAACTCTTATTCAATCAGTCAATCTCTTCATTTGATAAATCTCTCTATCTCTCTCTCTACAACCCTTTCTCAACTTATTTTTTCACAATACATTCCTATGCTCTGGCTTGATAGACAACTTAACAACGTTTTCCTGATTTCAAATTGCAACTTAACATATTTATTATCAACACAACTCATTTTTTTTGACTCTTGATTTTTTTCATTTGACACTTCCTTTTAAAATGATTCTTTAGTTATGAATAAATTTTATGAGTTTCTCTTTTTGAGATTCTATTGTACCTGAAAAATTGTATTTTTTTATTTCATGGGATAAAGGATGAAACCACCTTTCCAAAAATTCAAAAAATTTGAAATTCTGACACTTGGAGTGAAATATATCTGAATGTGAGTCAGGGGGTTCATAGAGCACTACATTAACAGTCCAACTATATTGCAATAAACTTTTTAATATTTTAAAAAAAATTATATTTTTCCCCTTTATTGAAGTGGATTAAATCTGGGTTTCAGGAAAAACTTCAAAGACACACTAGAGAACTCGGGTCACCTTGGCTTAGTTCTTCTGCACCCCATTTACACTAATTCACTAACTCCCTTTTCTTTATCCTTTATGGGTCATAGTGGCTTCACAGGGAACTTAATTTCCCATGGGCACTTTGCACCCATGTTTCCATTTCCTTCAATCCTTCAAAGTCATGCACTTTACTCCCATTTCCTTTGTTTTTGCGGGTTATCTTCTACTTGTGGAGAACTAATCTTCAAAGGAACTATTCCATCGGGAGTCCTATTATGCCTGACCCGCATTCCTTTGCACTCTCTTTCTTCAAATCACCACTTCTTTGTGGCACTTGGTCTTGCCAAAATTGGATTATGCATAGGGAAGTGTTTTTTCTTCGTAGAACTTGTCCTTGGCTGACACCCTTTAGGCCCACATTCACTATCCTACCCACAATACTCTTAAATCCTTCAATGTTGCATTTTGGCCCAAATCAACTTGCAGAGAACTTTGCTCAAAGAACTTGTTCCTAATTACCAGTTGGGCCTCTCTGTCCTGATTCACTCACTCCGATCTAACACAATACTTAATTCCTTTGATCTGCTACCCCAAGACCGATTGCGGGGAACTGCATTTCCTATGGAAACTAGTTCCATCCGCACCATAAATGTCTGTAATACACTAGAAAAGGAAAAATACTCAAATTTCTCCAAATTTTTCTAAGTACCAGAATTTTTTTATTTTACCATAGAGACTTTGTGAGCACTTAGGACATATGTAAATGAATTTTAGACCTCTAAATCAATTGAGCCAAATGTACCAACCTTTTTATTACCTTAAGTGTGTCCCTATCTCACTATCCAAGCTTGCAATGTCCTTAAATCATCCTGAAACCATTCTGAATGCAAAATGCACTAGCCAGAGACCACTTTTCACCTCTAAAACACCTATCATCCATTAATTCCATCACCATGCCCTAATACAACTATCTCACTTTCCTTCTTGAGATGAAACTAGAGTTATTCCTTGAGCTTCCTACAACTTCATGAGCTAACCATGAAGACTGATTACATACTTGTTAACACCTGATCACACTCTGTCTGACCTGTATACATACCTCCTTGAGAACACACCTTAACCATGCAATCACTTGAGGAGGCATACCAATCAACCTTTAATTTCACTATTCACACCTTTTCCATCAATGCCACTTGACATCAATGACAACACTAATGACAATGACAGGGTTCAACAAACTCCCCTTTGTCATTGATGGTAACATACTCAGAAACCTTGATGGAAAAAATACTTAGTTTTTCACTCTCTCCCTATTTGGTTTCTGAAAGCACTCTCTCCCCCTTTGACATCTATGACAAAGGGAAAAACTCACAACACCATGATCAATATACAAATAATCTTGATAAAATGTGATCTTACCTTGGTTGATGCTTCTCTTTTTGACTAAAAGGGTAAATTTTGTTGTATAATCTTATTTCACACCTTTTTCCATTGCTCTTGATCTTCTTTGTCCACAAGCTCCCACTGGGACTGTATTCCTTCTTCTCTATTCAAATCGATAGAAAATCTGATTTATTTGGCCTGATATGGACTACAATAGGCCCCCCTGAGCTGATACACTCCATGATGGTATTCAATTTTTTCATACAAATCTTTTCTATGCAAAATATATGTTCACATCATCAAGAATGCCTCCAAAACTAGCACAAGTACTTACAAAATTTGTGCAAAATGAAGCAACAAGAACAATCATGAACAAAATTAATATGCCAAGCAAGAACAGTACCATGAGCTAGAAGACTATCTCTACCTCACATGAAAATTTCATTGCGCTTTGTAGGAGCTGATATTGCATGAAGACGCTCCCTTAAGTTGTCTTAAAACTCCTAGTTTCTAGTAGGATCAGGAATGACCCCCAATTCATTTCTCAAGTGCTCAAATGTTGCTTTAGGTAGTGGCTTAGTCATTATATCAGAAATATCTTCTTTTGTACTTACATATTCTAGGTTGATCTTATTATCATTTACTTGTTCCCTCAAAAAGTGAAACCTGATTGGGATGTGTTTAGTCTTTGAGTGGAACACAGGGTTCTTGGAGACACTGATAACACTAGTACTGTCACAAAACAAAGGAATTGGGCCATCAAATTTTACCTTATAGTCCTCCAATGTCTGTCTCATCCAAAGAACTTGAGTACAACACATGGTTGTTGTTATATATTTTACCTCACATGTTGAGAGTGCTACTAAAGATTGTTTCTTTCTCAACCAAGATACCAAACAATTTCCAACAAAGCACGTACCACCACTTGTACTCTTCCTATCATCATGTCTCTTGCCCAATTAGCATCAGTATATGATTTTATGTTGAAATCATTACTTTTGGGGTACCAAATTCCATATTCAAGTGTTCCCATGAGGTATCTCAGAATCCTTTTGACTTCCTTGAAGTGTGTTTCCCTTGGATCTTCTTGAAATCTCCCAACTAGACCCACAACTTGCATGATATCAGGTCTTGATGCAGTAGAGTAGAGTAGACTACCTATCATAGATCTATACAAAGTTTTGTCTACCTTTGGTGAGTTTTCCTCTTTTCTCAGCTTGCAACCCACCTCCATTGGTGTTCCTATAGGTCTGCATTCTTCATCCTAAACCTTTTGAGAATTTATTTGATGTATTTGGTTTGGGATATGAAGATTCCTTGATCTGATTAACTGATTTGTAAGCCCAGGAAGAATGAAATATCCCCAAGCATAGACATTTCAAAATATTGTCTCATCATATCAGAAAATTCATGAGTCATCTTATCATGATCTCCTCCAAATATGATATCATCCACATATACAATGACAATGAGCAGATGATCTCCTTCTTCTTTGATGTAGAGATTACTGTCAACAACACCTTTTCTAAATCCTTTCTCAATGAGATATGTGTCCAACCTACTGTACCAAGCTCTAGGGGCTTGTTTGAGTCCATACAAATCCTTTTTCAACCTGCACACATAGTCTTTATCATCAGTTAGAGAGAATCCATCAGGTTGCTCAATATATACCTCCTCACTTAGATGGCCATTTAGGAAAGAAGACTTGACATCCATTTGGAAAATTTGATTTTCTTATAAGCAGCATATGCCAGGAACAGTCCGATTGCTTCCATCCTTGCCATAGGTGCAAATGTTTCATCAAAATAAATTCCCTCCATTTTTGCATAACCTTTACATAGAAGTCTTGTTTTATTTCTTGTCACTTCAGCTTTCTCATTCAATTTATTTCTGATTACCCATTTTTTTCCTATTACATTCTTTTATTTTGGCCTTGGTACAAGCTCCCAGGTTTCATTCTTTTCAATTTGGTCAAGTTCCTCATTCATAGCATCCACCCAATGTTGGTCCTTGCTAGCTTTTGCCACATTCTTGGGTTCTATCATGGATAAGAGTGTTATGTCTTTATGGTTTTTCTGATCTCTTAACTTCCTTCTTGTGATAATACCTCCTTCTCTGCTTCCAATGATCTGATTTGTTGGATGATCCCTCTTAACTTTTATTGAGGGTATCTTGGTGTCTTCTTTTTCTTCCACTTCTTCATGTGTACATTCCACTTCTTCATCATCTTCTTGATCTTCATGGTTTTCCTTAGGATGAGTCTTAGAATTTGAAGGAAAAGACTCATTAACAATTACATTTGTGCTCTCAACCACCTTTTTTAGCCTCTTATTGTAGCATCTATAGGCAATACACTAACTACTGAATATCCAATAAATATTCCCTCATCACACCTAAAGTCAAATTTTCCTAAGTTGTCTTCATCCCTCTTGATGTAACACTTTCTTCCAAAGACTCTTATGTGTTTCACATTGGTTGGCCTTCCTTTCCAAAGTTCATAAGGTTTCTTGTTATTTTTCACTCTCAATTGAGCTCTCTTTAGAATGTAGACAATATGTACAAACTACCTCACTCCAATAGCCATGATGAAGTTTGGATTCATTCAACATAGTTCTGACCATTTCTTGCACAATCATGTTCTTTCTTTCAACAACCCCATTTTGTTGAGGTGTCCTAGCAGCTGAGAATTATCTTCGAATCCCATGTTCTTCAAAAAATTCATCAAATTCATTGGACCAAAATTCTCCACCCCTGTCTGATCTCAAACATTTAATTTTTGTGTTCTTCTCATTCTCCACGAGTGCTTTGAAAGATTTAAATCTATCCAAGGCTTCAAATTTATGCTTCAAATAAGCTACCCATGTCATCCTAGTGATTTCATCTATTAGAAGCATGAAATACACATCTCTTTGTATACTTTCAGTTCTTGTAGACCCACAAATATATGTATGGATCAACTCCAAAGGTCTAGTCTTAGAATACTCCTTAGATTCGAATGATCTTCTTGTTTGTTTACCATGCAGAAATATCTTGCAAAGAGTGTATGTTGGTTTTACAATATTTGGAACATGTCTAACACCATCTTTAGCACTTAATTTCACAATATTTTCAAATCTTATATGTCCCAATCTCTTGTGCCACAACCAGTTGTCATCAAGTTTACTTGTAAATAATTTCTCTTTGTTTATTTCCTTGAGAACATACATGTTATTCTTGGTCCTTTTGGATTTTTCTACTTTATTTCCTATCTTACCATTAATAATTTCACACCCCTTTTCATGAGATATCAGATTGTAACCTTTCTTACACATTTGAATCACACTTAAAATATTGTTCTTGAGGCCTTCAATATATAGGACATTTTCAGTTATTGTTTTGCCATTATCAAGACTTAGAGTTCATTTTCCCACAATGTTTGATGAATTATTGTCTCCAAACCTAACAAATCCTGATCCATTGTTTGATAAATAGATAAATTTTATTTTGTTCACCTGTCATATGACTAGATTAACCACTATCTAAATACCAGATCTTTTCTTCATCTTGTACGTGAAAAGTAGTTTGTACAATCATACCAGATTCTTTCCCTTTGTTGGATTCTTCCTTCACAACGTACATCAATTTGATTTTTTTAGGAGGTTCTTGATTACACATCATAGCTATGTGACCAGTCTTATGGAATTTATAATAAACAAAATTATGATTCATTCTAGTGTTTTGTGAACTGTAGTTTCTTCCATATCCCCTAGCATATCTTCTACATTTAGCAGCTTTGTGTCCAAACATGTTACATGAAAATAAATAACCATAGAAGAAGTGTGAGTACCTCATAGCATAGGTGATTCTGGGAGCATTTTTTCTTCTTGTTGATAATTTTGGTGGCTTCTTTATTTGTAGCATGAGAGGTGCTTAGTGTAGACTTGTCCTCCTTCTTCTTTTCTGGTTAAGATTCTTTACATTCTTGCTTGAAACATATTCCAAATTTTTCATTTGTGTCCCTTTGAGTGATAAATATACCAGTCACGACATTTGAGCTCTTTAATAGTTTCTCACACATCTTGAGTTTGCTAGTCATTTGTTCCAATTCAGTCTTCAGATTCTCTAAGTCATATTTCAGGTTCAAGCATTCATCCTCCTTTGCCTTGTAGGATTGAGATATATTTTCAAGCTGAGATTCAAGTTATTTTAGCTTATTGTTTCTTCCTCTTCCTTTATACTTTGTCTTCTTTGAAAATGTTAATTTTTTCTTCATAATCTTTCAAAGTGCATTTCAACTTTTGGTTTTTTCATCTACACAATTTTTAATCTTCAAGAGAACATATAAGTTCAGCTTCTAGGTTCACATTTGCTTCTTCTTCATTAGAATATTCATAATCAGTTGCATTCTTTACTTTGGTGTTGCATTCCTCAAGGATATCCATGGCCATAAACAAGGATTCAAAATGATTTTTATTATCTTCATTTTCTATGTTGCTTGAGTTATTTTATTTAGATTCACTTGAATTCTCCTTTGTGTATAAGTTTATCTTGTTCTTGAAAAACTTCTTCTTACCATATCTCTTCTTGTAATTAAAATTTTTCTTGTTATATTTGTGGTCTCCTTCAGACCAAGTTTCTTTTTTCTTGTTTGAAAATTTAGCAGCAAAATGGCCTACTTGTCTACAATCAAAGCACTTGAATGAAAGTTTACTTTTCTACTTACTTGAGCCTCTACTTAGCCTTCTAAAGAACATTGCTTAAATCTTCTCGTCATCTTATTCATCCTCCAAATCTGATTCTTATTTTTATTTTTTAGATTGATTCCCTTTCTTGGCTTTGAATGCTACTTCCTTCTTGGTAGATTTTTCTCTAATTATCCTCATTTCATATGCTGATAAGATACTTTTTAGTTCATCCAATGTTAAGGTTTTCATGTCTTTGGCTTCGTCAACAACAGATACAGTTGCATCATACTTTGGTGTTAGGGATCTTAGGACCTTTTGGACTACGACAATTAATTATTTCTTTTCACCTAGGCCTCTGCTCATGTTGATTACTTTATCCACCCACTGTATGTAGGAAACTATACTCTCATCCTCTTTCATCTTTAGGCTCTAAAAATGAGATCTGTTGGTCTACAATTTGGTTAGCTTGACCTTGTCATCTCCTTCATAAATATTTTGAAGCTTAGTCCAAATTTCCTAAGGTGAGGTACAGTGCATTACCTTCACAAATTTAGTCTCATTTGGCCCATAAAGGATAAAATTCATGGCTCTTAAATTTATTTCATGTGTTGTCCTTGTCTATCTACAAAAGTAATTGGAGTGGCTGGAGGTGTGTAGCCTTTGTCCAAGATTTCCCATATATCAACACCAAGTGATATAAGATAAGTCTTCATTATTATCCTCCACAATGCATAATTTATTCCAATGAAGAGAGGTGATCTTGACATTAATAATCCACCTTATGCTTGATTGGTTTCCATTTTTTATGAAGAGAGGATATCCTTGAATATGTTAAGATTCCACCAGAAGGACACACTCTGATACCAATTTTTTTAAATCACAAGCACTAAGAGGGGGGTGAATTAGTGCCAATCAAAAAATTTAGAGTAATCTAATTTAAATGTTCCTTGATTATGAGAAAGAGTTGTAACATGAACATTTGATCAAACACATACAAGAAGATAAAAACACTCATAACACAAAATTTATAGTGAGAAACCCATAAAGGGAGAAAACCCATGTTAAAACCAAGGCTTTATTAGGAACACCAATTCTAAAGCATACAATGATATTGGTTTTGTTGAACACCCGCTCAACCTATGAAGCACCCACTTCATAATATCCAAGCATCTACTTGAAGAAAGATAAGAACCCAATTAGCTATTTTAAGCAAGTTGCAACTTGCAAGGAACACCCACCCCCTATGATCTAAGCACCCATTTAGAAAATTATTATAAACAATTTTATCATATATATCCTATAATGCTTATACAATGGATTATGATCACCTTTCTATTTCTCTCAATACTCACTCTTCAAGCTTTGATATCTAGCACTCTCTTTGCCTCTATCTCTCATTCCTTCATTCATTCACTTGATTTGATTTTCTATTTCTGACACTCTTATTCAATCAACAACTCTCCATTTGATAACTTTGTCTTCTCTCTCTCTCTCTCTCTCTCTCTCTCTCTCTCTCTCTCTCTCTCTCTCTCTACAACCCTTTTAGCTTGACTACCCCATTTCTCTCTTGATCAACAAAAATATCATTCTTAAAATTTGGCTTAAATAGACAAGTAAAACTCCTTTTCCTTATTTCTTGATTTTTTAATTTTGAATTTCTACACATTTATTGGTGAACACAGAAGGTTATAAGACCGTTTCTCAAAACTATCTTCAGTTCCACTATCCTCCATGATTTTCTCAACATTCAAATTAATACATTTTACAAGTTTCTCTCTTTGAAATTTTGTTGTATCTAAAAAATGGATTTTTCTATTTCATGGAATAGAGGATGAAATCACCTTTCCAAAAATTTCAAAAAGTTGAAATTCTGACACCTGGAGCAAAAGATATCTCAATTTTAGTCAGGGGGGTTCATGGGGAACTTTATTAATAGTTCACACTATTATACTACACTTTAATAATCTTTTAAAAATCCATTATATCATTTTATTCCTTTAGTTAATTAGATCATTTTGGGTCTATCGGAGAACTAGGAGGTACTATTATAACTCGGGTCATCTGGGCTTGGTTATTTCTACACCCCATTTACTATCCGCACTTATGCTCCATTTTCTTTGTTTTTTGGGTCATAATGATTTGCGGAGAACATTGATAGTTCCCATGGAACTTGTACCGATCTAGGACCTTTTGTGCCTCTACATCCTATTTCCCTATCCATGCAATTAACTATTTCCTTTGTGTTGTGAGCTCTGCTTGTTTTGCGGAGAACTTAAGTTCCACATGGAACATGTTCCACTCACAGGTCGTGTTGTTCCCGACTCATTCCCGCTCTATCCATGAATACTCAAAAAAAACATTATCATTATGGCTCCAAACGGGGTCTATGCGAAGAACTTGTATCCTCATAAGGAACTTGTACCATCTGGGCCTTTTGTTCCCATGATTGACTCTCTTGACCCGCAATACTTTTAACTCCTTTCTATGTTTGGCCCTAATCGCTTTGCGGGATTGCAGACAAATGTCATCCATGGAGGAGCTTGTATCCTTTCGCAGGCCTCATGTTCCTGACTTCACTCACCCAATCCACACAACACTCAATAATTTCCTTCATATGCGGCCCCAAGACCCATGTCAGGGAACTCTGTGTTCCTACGTAACTAGTTCTATCCGCACCACAAATGTCTGCTAATACAGTAGAAAATGGAAAAATACTCAAATTTCTCCAAATAGTTTTCTAAGTACCTGGATATTATTATTTTCCCATAGAAACTTTGTGAGCACTTAGGACATATGTAAATGAATTTTATACCTCTAAATCAATTGACCCAAATGTATAAGCCTTTTCAATACCTTCAGTGTGTTCCTATCTCACTATCCATGCTCGCAGTGTCCTTAAATCATCATGAAACCATTTTTAATGCACAATGCACTAGCTAGAGACCACTATTCACCTCAAAAAAACTATCATCCATTGATGTCATCACCATGCCTCAGTACAACCATATCACTTGCCTTATTGAGCTAGAACTAGAATTAGGCCTAGAGATTCTTGAAACTTCATGAACTGACCATGAAGACTAATTATAGACTTGTTAACACCTGATTCACATATGAATGAACTTGTCTAAAATTGGGAAGTCTATATACCACCTCTATAGGAATCACCACTCACTCTTTTTCCATCATTTCCACTTGACATATTTAACAACCCCAATGACCAAGGTTCAACATTATCATCCCAAAATTATAATTGTTGGCGTAGGTATCGGTAAACCCTACTCATTTGAGTTTTAGGTAGTTTCAAAATTTGATAACACTAACTGAAAACTACCTTAAACAACCAATTCTAAATTTACTAAGAGCTATATATAAAGCAATACCTAAAGGGATGAAATTTCTTCTTACAAAGGTCATATCAATTTAACAGAGAGGGTTTTTCAGTGATATAATTTTTTTGATAGGATCGTGATGACTCATGAAATATTAAATACCTTGAAATCATAAAAAATTCAAGAGTGGTAGTGTAACTAAAAATTGCAAAATCCAATGATAGAGTGAGATGGACGTTTTCATGGAAATTTCTTAGAGTATTTGTTTTTGGTGACAAAAGGATTATGTCGGTTATGAATTGGGTAATTGGTATCTTCTTTAATGTAATGGTGATTGAAACTATGGTTGTTTTTATAGAATTGTAGAGGGATTAGACTTGGGGATCCCCTCTCCCCTATCTATTTATCGTAATTACTAAAGCTTTTAGGAGAGTGCTTGGAAAAGTGAGAGAAAAAGGGAAAATTATTAAGATAAAATATGTTTCCTCTGATATTACTAACACTCATCTACAATTTGTGGATGACACTATCTATTTTAGGATAATTGAGAAGTTTTCTATATTAATGTACCATGGGAAAGGGAAAATAGGATATCATAATTGTTGGGTATCCCCATTGGGTAAATACTAAGTAATATTTGGGGTTCTATTTTTATTTCCATAACAAAATAAAATACATAAGATAATATAATTGGAAAAATTCAATCAATTCTTTTATTTTGGAGAGTCGAATGGTTAAGTTTGGTAGGTAGGACTATTTTGATAAAGTTAATGTGGCAAGCTATGCCATAATATATTTTACTGTTACAAGTACCTATTAGATAGTTTAAATGATAAATAAATTCGTGAACAATTTCATTTGTCTTGGAACAATAAGGTAAAAAGGATTCATTTGGTAAAATAATAATACATATGTAGGTTGAAATTGTAGTGCCCACACTTTTTATGGCTCAGTAGCTTGTTGTTCTTTGCTCATAGACATGTTTTGACAGTGATTGGTTATATCTTGGACATTATATTTAGAGTTTTGATCTTATTAGACATATGTGGACATTTAGGCGTATAGCACCAATTTAGCTTAGTTTCTATATTGTCGCATTTTCTCATAATGTTATGGATACTAATGGATATGTTGTTGTGTGTGGAACATAATTATAATAATGGATAGTTGTTGCATGTGGAATTATATGGTTATATGTCACGTATCTTGTCTAACTTTTGGAATATTGAGTATAATTGTGCACGTTGTCCCATTTTGATTTCAGTAGGATGTTAGGCTAGTGTAGAACTTATTGATACCTTACTATGTCATTGAATTATCTTATATCAGACAGGTGCGGTTAATATGTGCAATGGGTGTGCAGGTGACAGGTTTAGAGGAGAACGTGGGATTCAGGGCAGCTACTCAATCTTGCTCAAGCAGCCCATGGGCTGAGTCCTAGCCATGTTCATTGTGTGAAGCCTTAGTATAGGAGATTATTATTTTGGGCACTATGAGTGACCCCAATTCATGTAATGTATTGTGCTTTGAATTATTAATTTTGTTTAGGGTTGCTAGTGAAGTTGTAAACTTACTTTGGGAGTTAATAATCCCACTTTCTTTTAAATTTTAGATTTGTTTAATGAGTCACTTAATCACAAGGGTTTAGGGTCACATGTGAGACCCTTGGGTGGTCCCCACACCCTCTACCCTTGTGCCAAAAATGTAAAACCCGAAATTAGGGTATTTTGGGCATTTTTCGGGACCCCTTTGTAGCTTGGGAGTCTCCCTAACATAAAAATGAGCCCTTGGACCCTACCTAATGGGTAGGGGGCTTATTTTCAAGGCTAGAGGGAGTTTTCCCTCCCTTTTTACCTCTTGTTTAGTCACATCCATGTAAGGGATGTGAATTTGAGTGTTTATCAAAAGTTCCACTAGTTTTGTCTTGCTAACATTTAAGGGAATTTGGGAGAAGAGGGAAAAAAGACAATTTTACCCTTTCTCTCTTTTGTTTTGACATATTTGACCTTGATGAGGGAGAGCGGTGACACATGTCACCCCCTTATTTGTGAGGATGCTTGTTTTCTCCTCTTCAAATTCCCATCCATGGGAAAAGAGAGGGACTTTTTTTTTTTGGAAACTTCTTGCTTGGGATGTTTGTGGACTTTAGAGCTTGGAGATTGGCTTGAGTCAAGGTGTGGAGAAATTTTAAGTTGGAGAGATTTTTGGAGAGCTTTCCTTGAGGTAGACTCTTATTTATTTTTCTTGTATTACATTTCTCTTAGTTGTAGATGGATTGCATGGTTTTGTTGTTTGGTTGTTGTGTTTGTTTTACTCCCTCCATCATATGGCATGATGGAGTTTTGGAGTGTGGGGGAAGAGAGAGGGAATTTTCCCTCTCAATCCTCGAGGATTGCTGGACAAGCCTTGTAGGGTCTTAGTGTTTCCCCTCAATGGTTGAGGTGGGGAAATTGATTCATTTGGCTTGAATCTCCTTCCCCATTCTTGGTAAGGAAACCCCCTTGGGGTTTGAAAATCCTTCCAAGAAGGACTTGGAGAAAGGGAGGAGGAATAAGGAGGGTTTTTGGATTGGAAACTAGGAGCAATAAGGAGGGTATGGAGTTTGTTGCTTTGTGCAAGAAATTTTTGGAATAAAATTTTTTAGAGAACTTTCTCCTCTCTTCCCCACTTTTAGGATGAACATGGGTTCTCCTCCTTGTAATTTTTGGAGTTTTTTTTTGTGTTATCCTATTCTTGTGTGCTTGTATCATTGTTGGTTTACCCTCCATCTTGTGCAAGTTTTTGGTTAGTTGCCCTCTTTCCCATGGGCTTGGGGGAGGCTAGCATGCATCCCAACCTTGGGAGAGGCATGTAATGATGCCTATGGTTGGGTGGCAAACAAGCTTCTCCTCTTTGAAGGCATGGAGGTAGGAGCTCAAGTTGATAGTTGGTAATTGTTGGAGATTCTTGGTTTTCTCAAAACCTTGTAAAACATTTCTTATGTTGTAACCGCTTGAGCATGGCATGAGAAAAATTGTACACCTTGTAAAATCTCTATTTTATATTTTTTTTTGAAGTTTGCAAGCTCAAAATCTTGAGCCATTTTTGAGTTGTAATCTACCTCATTACCTTGTAAAGAATAATCTTGTGATCAATATTTTTGGGAAGTTAATTATTTGTGTATGATGGTTTATGTGAACTTCAATCTTGAGAAGGAAATATTGTTTTGTTATTTTCTTTAAAATAAAATTAAAAATTTTCATCTCCTTCGAGGGAAAATGTACCTGGTTGAAAAATGGATATATTGTGAACTTGTTTATACCCTTCATGTTGAATATTTATCTTGATGTTTTGTTTAAAAAAAAATCGGAATTAATCTCACTTTGATACGAATCTCATTTGTTAAAAATTTGAAGTAAGTTTTGTTAAAAGTATTGGAAATGAAATAAGAAAATTTTAGCATTGAATCTCATGAGTATCATTTATTAAAACACCACCTTTTATGCCATTTATTTCTTCTTGTAACTATGGTAAAATAAATAGATGAAACAAAGAAAAAAAATGAGTCCTTTTTATCAGTAGTATAGAAGCAGATTTATTAAGTAAAAAAAAAAGGGGGAGTGGGGGGGGTGTTAATAGGTATTCATTTTAAGAAGTTGGGTTCATTATACCTATTATATGTATGATATATATATCTGTGTGTGTGTGTGTGTGTGTGTGTGTGTGTGTGTGTGTGTGTGTGTGTGTGTGTGTGTGTGTGTGTGTATGTATATACATATATATATACATATATATATACTAAAAGGCAATCATTATTGATTTATATTACCCTAAATAGGGTTACATTCATACAATGCATACATATTTCATATTAAATAAATCATATATATATATATATATATATATATATATATATATATAATAGTGTATTATATATATTTAATTTCCACTTTTTTATTATTTATTAAAAAAAAAAAGATTGGTGGGGGCTCAAACCCCCCCACCCCTGCACATTTCACGGGGACGCTGCCCCCCCCACAGACCCCATGCACTGTTCTCCCAGACCCGTGACCTCCTCTGCCCCTCCTCCGTCCACTCTCCCCCAGCCGACTGTCCCCCCCACCAAACTCTGCCGCGTCCAGCCGCTGCTGGTGCTTCCCTCCTCCACGGCCGCTGCTGCGCTCCTTGCCGCCCCTCACTCACCCGCCTACTCTGTCCATCACCTCACACCCCTTTCCCAAACCCCAACCCAACACCTCCCGTGTGTGTGGATCCCCCCACCACCACCGTAAATCCAACCTCCATTTACTGCCGCCCTGGTATATATTAGATTTCATATTTTGCTTCTTCGTTTTTGTTTAAAACATTTTCAATAATATATATGTAATTTTTGCCTAAGAAAATTAGTTACTGAAAACTAGAGATCTCCCTGGAATGAAAGAAAAAAAAATTATATAAATATATATATATATACAGAATCAGACCCTAGCAAAGGGTAGGAAGTAAATAACAAAATGAATCCAAGGAATCTTCTCTCAATCACCTGCAATACAAATATAAATCATGAAACCATATATAACTCCATGAATTCCTAAAATCTCCATAACCTACACAAAGAAGAACTAACAATAAAACCAAATGAGAGAAAAGAAAACGAAAATAAATCATAAAGACATATTAGGGAAATTTTAGGGTTTAGATCTGAGGGTTAAAAGTAAAAGCATCAAGGGTGGAGATTTATCCCTACACTTTCCAAGTCATGGGATTTTGTGGGATTCCATGATAAAATAAAATAAGAGTGAATGTGGACAAAATGAAAGAGGGGGTGTAGTCTATAGTAGATGCTTTTAGCTAAAGCTAATAATAATTAAATAAATGAAAATTGTGTCGGGCTAGTGGTTATGTAATGGGGTTAACCAAATTAGTTAAAATAAGTAATTTCTGAGATCGGTTTTGTATCATTAGTTTTAGCATGGTTAGTAATCCCTTTCAAAAAAAAAAATTACCCTAAATTTTTGCTATACTTTGGTCTGGTTTTTCTATATCCCAGACGGGGCATTACAGAAATCATCTGGATGGACTATATTTAAGAATATGCACATGTAAAACATGGAACTTGGGGCTGAATTGGCCTAGTTCATTTACGAGGAACGTGAACAACCACAAAGAAAAATGGTTAGGGGAAAATATCTAGATAATGATAGATTATAACATGTTTTTTTGGAAACTTATCTTCCTATGGGCTCACATGTTTAGGACTCTATAGTAGATTCATAGAAGATTGTGAAAAAATAACTTGGAAAATAGGGAATGGAGAGACAACTAGTTTTTTGGTAGATTAATTATAGGGTGCTCAGGCACTATGGGACATAGAGTATCTGTAAGAGATTAGGAAAAATTTTGAAATTGAAAGCAGAAAACATATTTGTAATTATTGACATGGTACAAAATTTAAAGTTGGGGACATTAGGAAATGGAAATGTTTAGATAATGTGTAATGAAGTGAGGACTAGAAAGTAACATTGTTATAAATCCAATGAGAAAGAATAGTTGTGATAAAAATGTGTGAACATTTACTCGATTGGATGGGAAATATAACTAGAAGATATTACATAAAAAATGGTATGAATATTTGGCCAGGGACGTTATTGCAAAAAATAACTAGCCATGAGAGCCAATATGGAATACAATTAATACTCTAAAGGATTTTTGTACATGGACAACCTCTTTGGAAATAATATGTATAAAAAGTTGATTATATAAAATGGGATTTATTTGGATATCAATTTGTGTTATGTGTAAAAAGAATGATTTTTTTTTGGAATACTTTGATTTACACTAAATTAGAATTAAGATAGAAATATTGAATGTATGAATAAAAAATCAAACAAATAAATAAATTATCCAACATGTCTATCTAACATTACATATAAATCAATGTAAATAAGTGGATTTAAATTAGGGTACATTAATTCTAAATGTAGTAAAACACAAGAGGATGAGTCCACTTATCTTTTCTATAATGTCATAGGATGTTCTGGACCTGGAACGTGGTCAAATAGGTCATGGTAGGGATCAATGTGTTTTTTTAATCTAAAATGAAGTGTGATATATTCAATAGACACTAGAAATGAATCATGAAAATAACATGTGGTAGTTTCATCCTACTTGGTTTTACTTTGTAATTATTTTTTAATATGGATCATTTCATCTCTACCTTTAATTACTTCTTGTACTTTCACTAATTCTAGAATCCTCACATATGCACATGTAATTATCAAAACCATAGTTTCTTGTGCTAACACTCAAATAGGAATAAAAAAAAAAAGTGGTGTGCGGTGGAGTAGGACTTCCCTTGGTGTTCAACCCCCTTATTTATTATAACCAAGCACTACACTACATTTCCCAAACGAGGGGATAAAATTGCATTTAGTTCTCATAGTGCTCATGTAAGAGTGAATGCAGATATAGAGTGCCCCCTTTATGTTTTCCATTGTGCCTCAAAACTAATAGTGGGTGTAACTAGGTATACTTCATAATGTATTCTTCACAAGTGTTAAATATGTTTTAAAATTAGAATGCCAAAATAGAATGATTGTAGATAAATATTGTTTGAGTATAACCCCTTGAAGTTCCCTTTTTGTTTCTATGTTCTTGATAGTGCTTGATTTGAATTTGAGATGGTATTTATATGGAATGATATTCTCTTAACATATTTTAGAGTTCTTCAAACTTGTATAGAGGCAAATTTAATGTTTTCTCTTGATTTAGGGAATATTAAGAAAGATTTTCATAAGACTAGATAATATTTTCTAGAGGAGATATTGAGAATTATAGGTGAGTAATAGAGTGTGTATGACTTTATTTTTATACCAATTCATTGGATATGATTTAATATTAAGGATTAATATGAGGGGAAATAAGATAAAAATAAGAAAATTTTACCATTTCTTACACCATACCCTAGTGTTTATGATTACACTACTTTTTTTTTTAGCTAATATGGATGATGGATATAAGAATACATCACCTTATATTCCTATTAAGAAAAAAAAAAAAAAAAACCCTTGTATTTCCACTCCTTGTATGTCACCCATTGTTAGTATACCTTCCAATGAAGTATTCTAAGATAGCTCTCTACCTATCCTATAGAAACCGAATGAGACCTTTCATATGGAGGACTTGTTTGATGAAATAACTACCCCTAATATTATTGAGTTATTGGAACCTTGTTCTAACGATGAACTAAGATATGAATATGCATATAGTGATATTATTTTACTTAATGGGGATCAAGATACAATCTTTTGCAGTCCTTCCAAGTTGCCTAATTCTCATAGTCATGACCTACCTTATAATGTAGAATCCTCAAGGACTTTCATATGATTATGTCTTCTTTGGTATATGGATTTTTCCTATGCAACTTCCAAAAACTAATACTACTAATTTTCTTCCTGATATTGATGTGGATGATGATAATGATGACAAATACTATTCTACTTAAATATATGGCGATGCACATAGTGATTTTGATATTCCATTTGATAATAAGATTTCTAGTTTAGGTGATAATCCTATTTGTGATCATGTTCATGATGATGTTTATATTCCTATAAATTTTATCATTCATAATAATGTTTCTACAAATAATTATGTTTCTACTTGTGCCCCTTCTTCATATCTTAATGTTGTTGCATGTGTTTCTACTCTCTCTTCAAAATGCAAAAACGACATTATTACTAGTGTCTCTTTTATGCCTCTTATACAAGTCAATGATGCAAATGATACTATATTTATTAATGATTATAACCAGGAATCTTCTTCATGTGTTTATCCTAGTGTCATTTTTTCTTATAAGCTTATTGTCAAGGAATTAGATGCTCCTAATGCTAAGGTACCTTTAGATCATGTAGACCAAAGTAAACCTATACTTATTGATATGCTTAAATGAGTGTATTATTGTTTATGTAATACCTCCTCAATAGATCACTTATCTCATGCATATGGTAGGTGATCTATAATGAAAATGACATACTTTGACTCTAGAAATTAAGGCTTATTATGCTACAATATATTATTTAAATACTAAACATGGAAACCACATTTGATGTAAAACATTACAATCATCATTTCCTTGTTATTTTTTCATGCCTAAATTCCAATTTTTTGACACGTCTTTTGACCCTTATTTACATGTTAAGTAATATAGATATACTATGGCTTCTTATAACAATGATAGGTTTCTTTTAAAATCTTTCCTTCAAAATTTAATGGGTGATACAATGTATTTATTTACCCACCTTCCTAGTGGATCCATAAACACATTTTTAGAGCTTTAATAAGCTTTTCTCATTTTTTTTATCGATAAAAATGGGTCATGAAGTTACATATGTGAATTTACCCTCTTTACATAAAGGAACAACTGAGCTAGTTACTAATTATATCTTACACTTTAAATCTATTATATAGTAGTTAGTATTAAAACCTATGTATTTAGAAATACAATACATATTTTGTTGAGGCATCACACATATTTAGGGATAAGTGGATATATGACACATGTAATTAATTTACCAATATTTTTTTACGTGTTATTGATCTCAAGATTGAACTTATTATTACACACACTGCCACACATTCCTATGTTTTTGCTTTTACTTCATATACAAAACTTGTATCTACCACTCCATGTGATCTACCTTCTCTTTTAGATATGGTTAAAGTGTTGTATTATAATGATACTTCCTGTCATGTTACACCTAAACATGAAGCTACTACAAAGCCTCTTATGCTTCCTAAACTCAAACCATTATGCTTTGACAAGTCTCTTGATCATCTACATAATGTTTTACTTAATCTACTTGATAAGTGACTAATTAAACTATCCTCCACTATACATCACCATCCCCATTGGTTGGAACATGAAAAATGATTAATTATTTGTAACTTCCATCATATTAATGGGTACCGTGACACTAATTATTATGGAATTATTGTCATGAAGAATGTCTGGCATGAAAAATTGAAAAACTTTACAATGAAAACTAAGCCCACACTCAAAAATCCATGAACCAAGTAATCTGGTGGGAAGAAATTCATGGATTCATTTTGATCCACTCTGAAAGAACCACCCCCGAAGGCCCAGAAAGGCCTATTTTCACACTTTTTGCACCTATTGAGCACCCCCGAGAATGTACAGGGAAAATTTTAAGCATATGAGAAATGTGTGACAAAACTATGTAGTCATATAAGGAATTTTAGGAAAGTTTTAAAATAAAAATAAGGTTTATGGACAAGTTATGTGAAATCGAGTCTTTGTGAGCAAGGTATTGAGAAATGCATGTTTTGAAAAAGTTAGTCACCTTGTTTGAAGACTTTCTGGAGCCTCGTGAATAATTAGAAGCTAATACCCCAGGAATTGGAAAGATAAAAGATCCTAGTTCATGTTAGAATGATCAAGGGAAAATTAAGATGTGAAAAATTGTCCGAAAATGCAGCTCAAGAGTCTCTTTGTGGGGTAAAAATTTATCTAAAGTTTCCAAACACTAGAGGATGAGTTAAGAGCCAAAAATTTTAAATAAAATTATTTTTATTCCTCTTCATGAACCATATAATGTGTTATTATGTGGTTATTGACAACAATTCTTTTCACTTAGTCTATCGATGCACAACTTGAGGAAGAATTTAATATATGGCCACAAATTGATGAATAATTAATTTTCAAGACTTATAAATCCCATTGGATTCATTTTACCTTTCCCATAAATATTCATATATTGGATGACCAAATTTCATTAAATTTTGACCCCGGAATGAAAAAATGAATTTTGGTCCTACAATAAGAATGTCTTGATGTACAGTAACAAGATGGTGTTGATGTACAGTAACATAAAGATGGTTTTGACATACTATAACAAGGTGGTGTTGAGGTATGGTGACAAGAAGATGATCTTGATGTCCAACAAAAATAAGATGGTGTTAACGTACGACAACGTGAAGGTTTTGACATACAATAGGAACATCAAAGGTCACAAAGGAATTCGAAAGGCCAATAATAATGAAGGAAGGTGAAAGGTCACAAGTGGTGAAGGAACATCAAAGGTTATGAAGGAATTAAAAATTTCAATAGTCACATAGGTAGTTGAAGAGTCTTGCGAGATTATATATAATGTAATAGTACCCTCATTATTAACGTTTTTCAATTTTTTATTCTCAAGATCGAATTGCTACTTGGACAGAACAAAAGAGATATTTGATTTAATATATTTCCCCTCTCACATGTTTCCTCTATTCTTCTCAATGTAAATATTTACAAAATATCAATCAAGGAGTTTCTATTTTCCAGGACACATGAATGTGTGAAAATTTGTGTGCATGTTTTACTCTCATCGTTGATATTGATGCATGGTTATTTTACTTTCTATTATTTTGTGTGATGATATTTTTTTATCAATAATTAGAGGAATCTGATTTTCTACCTACAACATTAATCCTATGTTCCCTACTTCCCACTCCCCTTTCCCGCCTACCTAGCAAACTTCCTCCCTTGTAAGAAATTACAATATTTACGGCAAGTTCAGTGGAGTATCCCTATTATATCCCAGACCTCTTGGCCATCCATAGAGTTTATTTAATTCACACATAATAAATGGAGCTACACCATTCAAGAAAAGGGACCTAGAGTCTCAGAGCATTGGCAGAATCCCAACAATTTTTCTAAACAACAAATTTTCTTGCCAACAGTTTTTGGCACCCACCATTTGGTAGAATTGGTATTCCTACACTCAAAATATGAACCAAAAAATCCAAACAAAAATTAAAAGAAAAAGATAAAAATTGAAGTTCATTGTTGAAATACCCTTTGTATTCCCACGGCGTTCTTTCATATTCCCATCAAAATATTTTCCCAAATTGGCTAAAAAGAGATATACCAGGCTAAATAGGTTGAGAGGAATTATTGAACATACTTTTGAGGCTTTAAAAAATCCACAAGAGGAAATCAGACATAATCTCTACTACTTCTCTCAAGTTTCATATCCATCAGAGTCTTCAAGTAGTACCCTTGAAAATCCTATCCAAACTCCTATTGATACCCCCCTACAAATTATCCCATCTTTCAACCTCCATTGAACATTGAATTACCTGGTGAAGAAGAACATGAACCAAAATAATAATTGGGAGAAGAATTTTCATAAGTAAAATACAAAGTTGAAGCAGAAGAGATAATGGAAGACAAAGCAAAAAGACCTCAACCCATTGTTCCATGGGGAAGGAATACAGGTCCACTTTCTTTTGCACCCCCTCTTCACAATATACAAAGAGGGTCCTGTA
The DNA here is from genome assembly GCA_019776745.2 of Taxus chinensis. Lineage (NCBI taxonomy): Eukaryota > Viridiplantae > Streptophyta > Pinopsida > Cupressales > Taxaceae > Taxus > Taxus chinensis. Next base: position 224,989,724 of record CM034154.1, read on the forward strand.
AGAAATTTCAGAAGTTCAAAGGTGACAACACACAAATTCCTAAAGAACACATATCTACCTTCATCACATCATGCGTAATTTTCTAAATTGAACATGAAGATGTTGTTATGAGATTATTCGTGGAGTCTCTATAAGACAAAGAAACAAAATGGTGCTATTTCCTATTGGCTAGATCCATCCTTGGTTGGGAGACATCAAGACCCATTTTGAAGAAAGATTCAAATTTACAGAAGACTGTCAAGACCTTCTAGTCTAGCTGGACCAAATGAATAAGGAACCTAATGAGACTATGAGGGACTTCATAGATCATTATAAATCGTTGCTCAAAAGGATACCTCTTGAAGTTGTGTCCTCAAATGACAACGTGAAAAGTTTCTTCATCAATGCTAAATTTACTGAGGTAGGATTCTTTCTCCGGAGAGTTCAACCAAGGAATCTCGTATAAGCACAAGGAATTTTCATTAAATTTGAATATGATCTCATCCTATCAGGAAAGATAAAGAATCCTTCAAGGAAGGATAAGGATCAGTATCCCAAAGATGGGAGAACATATCCATTGCTGCAAAATTGGTAAATGAGGTGGAAATGTTGAAGAGGGAATTTTCCCAATGAGAATCACGTCAAATTTCTAACAAAAATAAGATTGGGGGAGCACCCCAAAGGATTTCCTTGGAGGCTCCACTTATCAATGCAAGTTGTAGAATTCAAGAAGATGAAGAAGGAATTGAACAAGAAAGTGAAGATGATTATTTATTAAAGGTTTAAGAAGTATACAATGATGCACAAATCATATTTTGTGAGTACTTAGAAGGTGATGAAGATGATGAAAAAGATGCATCCAGTTTCTCATGCGTGGTATTCACCCACTCTTTGTTTCAAAAATGAGTTTCTTCCTCCACTGTTGCTGAGAAGAAGAAAATTGAAGGTCCTCCTATAGTGACTCTACAAAATAAAATAATCAGTCAAGGATCCCCACTCCCACCTTCCCTAAAGTTTGGATTGGAGAAACCTGATCTCATGACAAGTAAGGAGTCACCTACTATTCCAAGTAAGTCTTCTAACAATCTTTCTAATTTTAATTTAATTTCTAAAAAATCTAGTCCTTCAAAATATCTCAATGTACCTCTCAAAATAGCCTTCGTTCCCCAAGGATCTACCCCTTCTTCCAAGTCTTTCCTTACTTCAAAAGTAGTGTCTTCATCCCTCGCATCCGTATCTGCTCCTTTTGATACCATATAACATGTAAATAAATCTAAGGTGCAGATTTCTGAATCTGAATATCTACAGACTTATCCCGAACAATTTGAGAAACTTTTCTGGCATATCAATGGTAATAGTTCAAATCCCAACACCATTAATCCTAGTTATAAAGGACTAATACCAACCCCGAATGCACCTTCATTGCAAAACATGCTCACTTTGAGTGCATCAAATACTGATAAAGTTGAACCTTTCTATATATCCCTTCTCTTTGGAAGATATTGATTGAATAATTACATAATAGATTCAGGTGCTTCTGACAATGTAATGTCCATGAATGTTGTCAATGATCTCATAATCACCTTGATTTAGGCCAATGCCTCTTGTTACTCCATGGAGTCAAAGTAAGTCCCACTTTTGGGAAAGTTTAATGATGCACAGGTGGCTCTCGCTGAATTTCCAGATAAGGAAGTGTCAATGACTATCTTGGTAGTAGAAATTTTGTCTTCCTTTGGAATGTTGTTAAGTAGAATATTCTTCCAGAACTTGGGACAAAAAATTTAGATGAATTGGTCTTCTACAACCATTTCAATTAAGGGATATATGGAAATTTTTCTCCTAGTGAATAAGATGAGATATACGGTGCAAAAGTTAGGAAACCTAGGAGCCAACATCTTTTACCAAGATAGCGGGAGGATGAATCACTTTGTAGCATCTAAAGAGGAAGATGAGATACCAATCTTGATAGGACCAGGCATTCCTTCTTGAGATAACTTTAATCTTGAAGAATAATTGAGAAATATTGAGTTACAAAAAGGTGGCCCCAAATTTCCAAACGATGTAAACCATGACAAAGATGAAGTGATCCTTGATGAGCTCTCAATTGAGAAATCAGCTTATGTGATTATCCATGATGAGGATATGTTATTATTCCTATTTGGAAATGAAGACTCTCTTGATATTTTCATCCATGAAGAAAAAAACCCAATCTTTGATGATCCTTTGAAAGGTTTGAAATAAGATTCAGTGTAAGAACTCCTAAGGGGTGCAGAATAAATAGGATATCTTGAGACCATTCTTGAACTCCTAATGCAAGCTATGGATTTCCAAGATAAGCGTGAATCCAATTCAGAATCCTCAACCAATTTGAAGATTGGTCATGATGAAACAAAGTAAGAGGAAAATTCTGATGTCCCTCCTGAGCCAATTTTTGATGGAGATATTGGTGAAAGTGGAGTGTTTTCTTTCCCATTTGAGGAGGAAAATTCTTACTATGATGAAAAAGTTGAAACAAAGAGTTTATGGCCCTCCAGAGATGAGATTCCCCATCTTAATGGAGCAGTTGTATTCAATGAGTGTCAGGATGATGAAGAAATCCCTCCCTAAAGCTTCCTTGATTTCCAAGATGAAGATTCCTCAAATGAATGTAAAGGTGATTTTTTGGCAACTTAAAAGGACTTCATGTAATAAATATTGAACATGGTAGAAGGTGTAGAAGATCTAGAGCTAAGTATTGACCTTTTAGCTCATGTCATGGCCATACATGATAGGTATGAGGTTAGTTTCGATCCATCATTTCATTTCCAAGAACCTCGTACTGGAATGGAGAAAGGGGATGAATTCATTGTTTCTTGTGGAAAAGAGGTCAATAAATATGAATGTGGAAAAGAAAATAACTCGAGATATTCAAGAAATTCAAACAAAAATCAGCCTTGGGGAAACGTTGAGATGCTCAATAAGAAATCAACAGTATGGGTAAACACAAAAGGTAACTAGCACTATGAAACTAATTTCAAAGATAATAAGAGCAATGAAATTTCTAAGTGAAGCTCCATAAATCAAAGAGATCATGTAGGCTCAGTCCTTCCAAGTATACATGAATTCATGAAATCGCTTGGCTCTCATAAGCAGTTGAGGAAAGGAAGCTACTTTCTTGAACCAATCAACAACTTCGCAGAACATCATCACTCAATGTTACCCATTCAGTAGTAACCTCTAAAGAGAGAAAATTACTTCAATGAAAGTGGGTTGTCCCATGCATTATACCATAGGTTATTTAGGTGTGTCTTTCCATTTCCCTATTGTGTGTGTTTTTCCATTTTAAATGTGTTGTGTTTCCCTTCTGACATGTGTGTATTCTTCTTCGAAGTCTATCTCTTGCAAGTTGTGTGACTCCATAAAACCCAACGGATAAGGCACTGGTCAATGTTATGTACTGAGATTCTAGAGTTCATTCTCATCTTTTCCTCAATTTTTTTGATCCAAAATAAGTCCCCAAGGTAGTTACAACTTGTAGTGTCCACTTCCTTAGGAAACTATTTAAATAGATATTTCCTTCCATGCTATAGTTTTCATCATGTGACTCATTGTATATGTTGTATCAGCACAGGGTTCCTGGACTTATAGTTTACTTAGACTATGTTTCTTTGATGACATTGAGTTGGCACAAGGTGCTAACATTATATTCTGACTAGTATGGTTATGTCATGATACGTTGATATATTGTTGCTTTTGGATAGATGTACATGGTTGATATTTAAGGATTATGTATTGCTTATATTTTGATTGTGATGATGATGATGGTTATAATCAAGTATGTTTTAAAATTATAACGAGATTATGAAATGTATGTGTGATTGGTGCATTTTATCTTGAATTTAATAGTTGTTATTTGATTAATTTATTTGGGTAGATATGATGTTTGCATTGAGTGTGCAAATGATGAACATGTACCGAAGGCTACGTGCAAAGAACCAAATATATGTATGTATGTATCTAAAATGATGGAGGGGACTAACTCTTGTGAAGCTCCCTAGCCAACAGGAGTCACCCGGGACATGGATATTTGTGGGATGAGACTATGTGTAAGGTGACAAGTGCTTGTTTTATTATTTTTTTCATTTTGGCTTATTATTAACCCTTGTCATGACCTTATCCAATTTCAAGTTTCTTAATTAATATATTTTGTTGTTTCATTTTAGTATGGTTCATGGGAGTTAAATGTTTCCATTTTTGGTTGATTTTTCCTTGGATGGGGTGGTTGAAATATTTTTTTTTTGGTAATTTCGAATTTTCCCTTTTGGGGCCATTTTGAGTGAAGTGTGGGATGAGTAAACCTTGTCCCACACTCATAAAATCTATCCTTACACCTACTCATGGGGTATGTGTAGATTTTTTGAAGCTTGAAGTCTTTTTGGACTCATTATGACCCCTTAAAGGTTCCTTGAAAGACTTTTCACCTAAACTTATTTAATTTTGATGTGAGTTGATTTTGGGATGACTTGTAGAATAAGAGATATTTATTTTGAGTTGCTGAATTTTTTTTCTATTTTGACCCCTCTTATCTTTTCCTTGTAAGAGCATTAAATTTTTATGGTTGAATTTAGATTTTTAGTTGATTTGGCCCATGTGGTCATAGATCTTAATTTAATGTCATTTTTGGGATTTTTTTTTCTTGAGAACTTAGGATGTTGCCACTTGGCATCATCATAAGGGGGGTGATCTTTGAAACTTTATCTATTTAAGTAGGATCATTTTTCCATTTTGGGAAGAAGTCTTTGTCTTAGGTTTATGTTGGATTGATTTTAAATCAAGATGAGTAAGAGGTGGGTACCTTCCATGTTATTGTTACATTTTATTGATTTATTTTCCATCTTTTTATGGAATGTTGTGTTCTATATGCTCTCAAGATGTGTAGTATGTGATTTTATTATGTGTTCTGCTACTTGATTTTACCCATTGTGGGGGATATCAAGTGTGATGTGCATATGGGGGAAGGTAGGGGCATTTGGGAGGCATAAGTAGATGAAAATTGTAGATTTTTTTTTTAATTTTATTTTTAGAGGAACCAAAGGGGTTTAGGACTTGTCTTAGTGGCGAGGGTTTTTGTTTTAGAAAAACGAATCAGGTGGAGGGATATGTGACATGCACATTTCTTCTTTGGCGGAACCAAATACTTGTACCCAACCCCTTAGTGGAGCGATAAGTGGTATGGGAGTGCCCCTAGTGTTTGATTGTGTGTGTGATAATGTGTGATTGATTTGAATGTACCTCCTTTCCCTCATGAGTCCTCTCGTGTTTTCATTTTTGAGATTGATTTGATATTGTTGTGTGTTGGGTTGTTGGGAATTTTTTTTTATCCTTGTCTTGGTGTTGGATACGGAGTTGTTTTCGGGAGTTAGGGGTTTCATGAGGCAATGAGATGAGACCTTTTCCCATTGCATGGCTAGGAGGTGAACTTCACCTCCACCTCTATTTTTGGTGATAAGGACACATTTTTGTTGGTGGATGAAATGTTGAAGGAAGGGGAAAACTTGTTATTTATTGTATTTGATACTTGGAACCAAGTGGATTTGAAACAAAGTGTAATCTATTTGTGGTTTGTAATCAAGTATATTTTATTTCAAATGTAATTGAAGGTTAAAAAGACTGATATTGTGAATGGAAAAGTTTTTTTGTTGAATATAAGAATACTTAGATTTAAGAAAATGAAGGTTTTGCTTTATGGATTTGGCATAATGATTCTTAAAGTGTTGTAAGTTTGGCAATGTTTCTCCCTTAATGGTTGCATTATGAGTGGTTTTTTGGAAAGGTTGGAACAATATTATGCTTGTGTTATTGAGCATTCTAAGTTCTTAACTGCAAGAGAATGACTTGTTGATTGAAACCCTACTTGTTTAACTTTTTGTTTGTAATAAAAATGACTATAGGGGATTTTCCTTTTATGGGGTATAATTTGGGTTTGGAAATTGTTTCAAATGTTGTAGATCTTATCATTGGTTAAATGCGTAAGGAAATTATTGGTTCAAAGTAAACTAGAATGGATAGTTTCTACACATTTAGTGCTAAATTTGAATAGCTTGGAAAATGAAGCTATTTTTGTGTTTATTGAATTTTGGAGTTTAAACTATGTTTGTAAAATACATTGTTATTAAGTTGTAGGTTTGGATATTAGTCCATCTCCTCTTGAAATGAAATTGTGGTTATTTAACTCCAAGGAAACTTAGTTTTGTCACACATCATGTACACATCTTTGCAATTTTTTGTGAACCAAAATCTTAACAACTTGAACTAAATTAAGTATAATTTGGCTAATAATTTTATCCGAAACTATGCAATTGTATGATGTATTATTCTAAGTCATAACTAAAATAAATAAAAAACTAAACTCTTTGTTTCATTACCCTAATTAAATGGCTTAAAAACTTTCCATATATATATAAACACATATATTTTTATAAAATAATCATAAGTTAAACTTCATATATATAAAAAGAAAAATAATAATATAAATACTATACATTTTATTCAAAAATTATATATATATGTATATATGTGTGTGTATATATATTATATATATAGACATATATACATATGTATATATGTAACATATATATGTATATATATATATGTGTGTATATATACATACATGTATATATCTATATATTTGTATATATATATATATGTATGTATATATCTATATATATGTATATATACATATATGTATATATATCTGTGTGTATGTATATATCTATAATATATGTGTGTGTGTATATACATATGTATAGACATATGTATATATACACATATGTATATATATATGTATATACACACACACATATATATAGATATATACATACACAGATATATATATATATATGTATATATACATATATATATATATTATATATAATATATATATATATATATATATATAATTAATTTAAATATATACATTATAAATTATATATAAAAACAAAAATAAAAGGTGGGAGGGGCCACGGACTAAGGAAGCCAAGTTATGAATTTTGCATATAAATATTTTAGGGTTTTCTAGACACTTAAAAATCTTACGGTGACAGAAAAAAATAAATCTAAGAGCTCAAAATAGACATTATATAATTTTTTATACTTTTACTCCATTTCTAATATTTAAAAAAAAGAGAAATTCAATAAACTAATCCGTGGGAAAGTTACCACATATTGGTTGAAATTTCATTTTAGTGAGTTATTAATTAAATAGAAATAATAATATTAAATAGATTTAAGTTAATATATATTGTTTGAGGTATTATTTTATTGAGTTGTTAATTAAATAAATATAATAGTAGTAAATGGATTTAAGTTTATGCATATAATGGAACTATGTTCTAGGTAAATAACGGGTGCCAATGAGAGACCTAAGTTAATTATACATTCCCAGTTTCAAATGTGTCGGGATTTTAATTGGATATATAGGTGCCCATGAAAGACATAAGTTAATTACATATTCTTAGTTTGAAATGTGACGGGATTTTAATTAGATAGCGGGGAAACATAAAAAGAGTATATGTACCAATTTGACAAAGTATAAGTCGATTACAAGTAACTCTAATTTTGTAAGATAATGGCTTGGAAGCTAGTGAATTGGGGGTAATTGGAAATATTTTAATAATACTATCCCGTAAG